>JANFOE010000012.1:0-746712 GCA_025667525.1 Glebionis coronaria | reverse complement strand
TAGTATGATTTGGATCATGTTCTAAGAGAACTATTAATCAGCTTAAAAGCGGATTAGTAAAAGAATGAGGTTTGTTCTAAGATCAGTGTTCTTGGTTAGAAATGTAGTGCAGAGTTTTAGGCATGTTTACATATTGCGGAATAAGGGATATATAAAACATTTAAGTTTGATTGTTAGTAAGTCCCTACTATCAGGCAATCTGGTTGTCCCGTCACAAATTGATAAGTTGACGTGTATTTAATCAGCAAGAATGAAAATGTTATGACTTTACACTGCAACAGGTGTTAATTTTGCAGGTTCGCTATATCTGAGGTTCTTAATATCCTGTTCCTGGGCATACCACGTGGGTATTATTATCATCAAATGAGGATACAAATCCTTGTATGAGTTTCTGACCGTCCCTTGTGCAACTCCAGTCGCAAGTGCCACATCTTTGAGGGGCTTCTTATCATCAGAAAGTTGTGTTATGTAAATAATACTTGCAGCAATAGAAACTGCGCTTCTCCGTATATCAAACTCTTGTAACTTCTGCACGGATTCTTGGGCGGCTTTAACAGTTTGATTAACGATACCAAGATTGGAGCAAAAACGTCTCATGAAATCTCGGATACATAGTATAAGTTCAATACATCTCTACATTATCGTCACATTAACATATCAAGTTATCAACTATCATATAAAACCCTTATAATGCATTAAACTCAACATAGTTTAACAAAATACCATACGATTTATAACATTTTATTAAAATTTTGACCTCATTATAACAAAACTCCAAGCATATTATAACTTATATAAAAGATGAGAACACTGATTACAAGAACGGTGACATTTGCCTCTCTTAACTCATTGTTGCAAGCTAGAGTGGTTTTTTCACACAGCTGCAATCTACCGTGCTTCAACACAAATAAATTATTTCCCCTCCAACACAAATACACCTCACTCTCTCATATAATTTTCACCCACCATTTTCTCTATTTCTCTCTCCCTTTCTGGATGTTTCTTGATCTCTGGATCATCTGCTCTTTTTAGGACGATCTTTCAGATGATCTCTGGATCATCTGGATGCTTTCTTTGGGGCCGATTGTTTGGAATTATATGTAATAGTACCAAGTAACTAAGTACCGTTAGTGTTAGCAAGTACTGTTAGTATATGCGCGATACATGTCAAGTACCGTTAGGTTTAATGTAAGTAGTGCTAGTAAGATAAGGACTGATATATCTATATGTTTTCAAAATAAATTTTTCTCTTTACAAATGTACTCATGGGTTGAAAAGAAATTACCAGGTCAAGTGTGACATGGGTTTATGACCAGGATTCCATGATGTAAGTAATTATGGGCCTTTGCGTTAAGTTTGATCCATTCAAACATGTAACAAAGGAATTAATAATAAATATAGTAATAATAATAAAAAATAAAATAAATTATTAATAATTAATAATAATAAAAAAAAATTAATAATAATTAATAATAATAATAAAACAAAAAATATAATAAATAATAATAATAATAATCATAATAATAATAATAATGATAATAATAAGTATTAATATATACTACTAGGAAATAGTTTCAACACCAAAGATAGTGGAAATGATTTCCATATAAATTAAAAAAGATCAAATTTTTTAAGAATTCAACTTTTTATCCTTTTTATTTCTCTACCAAGCAAACAAAGGAATTGTCTCTTCCTCGAATTCCGTGGGTAAAATTACAAGTTTGATCCGAGTTTTGAAAATGTAAAAATTGTTTGAGTGGTTTAGCCAAATTGCGCGTTTGATATTTTACAACATGAAATGATCAAAATACTATCGTCTTATTTCTTTCTTTGGTTTTTTGAGTTAACTAAATTTATGGTCCTTTTGGTTTGTCGGATATAATGGTTTTAGTCCTAGAATTTAAATATTAACGGATGTAGTCGTATTTCAGTCACCGTAACACTTTTGGTCTAATTTCTCGTTGATCATAAGCTTGACCAGTTATCTAGAATGAAATAACTAACATACCCTCATCTTAATCTATTAAATAACTAAAATACCATCTATTATTTAGTTTAATAGTATTATAAATATTAGAGTAAATTACACTGTTTGTCCCTGTAGTTTGAGCCAAATCCCTAATTGAGTCCTTATCTTATTTTTTCTTAATTGATCCCTATCTTCAAACTATTACACACCGTTCATCCTTATCACCAAATCGAGTTAAGTCAGCCAGTTATCTGAACCTGCTACAAAGATATTTTCGTCCTTTTATGTTTCACAATAAAAAAATTATTTAATACTCGCTTTAAAAATATATTACAAATAACTTTGTTATAGAAAAGTATATAAAACTAAATTACAAATATACTATATTTTTAAATATACAAATAGAAAAAGAAACAATCTCATTTCATTTTTCATTTCATCAAACGAATCATTTACACCATCATCATTAACAAAAAAAAAAGGAATTTCTAACATGTGCCCCGAGTATACATGTTTGAGTTTGTATAAAAGTAAAGTTTGAGATTATTAAAATCAAATATTTTATTTATTTAAAGTAAATTTTAAGTATATTTAATGTGAATTAAATGTATATAAAAGGAAAGTTTGTACTTGATAAACATGGTTTAACATGTACATGAGGGCACATATTAGAAAAACTAAAAGAAAATACATCTAAACATCAAAAGTTCAAGATTACACGTAAAATTATAAATTCAAATGCCATAGTTAACCATAGATCTCTCAAGATCTATAATAAACTTTAAAATTATGAGATCTAATGAACAATAAGCTGCTTGATATAAGATGTTTCAGCCGCTACTGTTAATACCGTCGTCACCACTGCCTTCTGACAACCTTTGTCGTGCCGTCGCTGCCATTACCCCTTAGCTTTCCGATCAACACCAACGGTATACACAATAATACTATCATCATATTATAAAAATACAGAAGAAGATAAAAGAAGATATAAGTGATAGTTAAAAGAGAAATTGGTTTTTGTGTGG
Organism: Glebionis coronaria; assembly: GCA_025667525.1. Classification (NCBI taxonomy): domain Eukaryota; kingdom Viridiplantae; phylum Streptophyta; class Magnoliopsida; order Asterales; family Asteraceae; genus Glebionis; species Glebionis coronaria. Next base: position 743,718 of record JANFOE010000012.1, on the reverse strand, counting down.
TGGGTTATTATAATAATTGGAATGAGTTATTATAGATATTATCGATCTGGCAGTGTGTAATAATAGTTGGTTGTGGTGGTGGTGCTGGGTTATGGTTGTGATGGGTGGATTATCATAGATATGATGGTAGTTATAGAGGTTGGTGTTGTTGGGTTATGGTGGTGAACTGGTGATACAGGTGGTGGGTTATTATAGATCTAGTGGTGATAAGGGTGGTTGGTTGTTGAAATGTGAAGGCAAGGAGATACATGGTGGTTATAAAGACGAAGAGAAAGAAATTTTAGGGTGCATGTTTTATTGATTTTGAAGATGATACGAACAAACACAAACAATATACAATACTAAATATGATATGGTGCAAAATGACTAAAAGGCCCATCACATGCAAAGCATGTGGGGGAACTTAACAGAAAAGATAACTGAATTGAGCAATATGGACGAACGGTGTGCAATCATTTGAAGATAAGGATCAATTAAGCAAGAAAAAAAAAGATAAAAACTCAATTAGGGATTTGGCCCAAGCCACAGGGACGAACAGTGTAATTTACTCTAAATATTATTACAATAAAAATCCATCATATCAAACCCATTCTTGTAGCAGTTATTTATTATCACCCAAAATGATCAAAAATCCACTTTTCATCTTCTATAAACATACCGTTGTAACTAATCTAAAAACCAATCATCTTTTCCCTAAATAAAATCAACAAACAGTAGTGATTTTTTTATTGTTGTATCGAAGTAATGTTGAGATGATTCTTGTTTAGATCTCGAATATGAATAGTATTTGTTAAAATAAGTCGAGAAGATAAAGGTTGATGGTGGTTACCATTTATTTTGTTAACCGGTGAGAAGAAGTATTTATCTTAATAATTAGTTTAAAAAAAAGTCGTGGAATCAAATATTTAAAAAAATCAAAAGACATTAATGCCCGCACAGCTAGTAGTCAAAGTTGGTCAAACTACCGCGTTTTGAACCAAAGTGTTACGGGTCGACTAAGATAGGACTAGATCCGTCACATTTCAAATTATAGTACCAAAACTGTTACACCCGACAAACTACAAGGACCAAAAATATAGTAAACTAAAGTTTTTTTATGGGCAAAGGTATTTTAGTAGTTTTATGTCGTAAAAGCACCAAACGTACAACCTAAGGTTTGCTACACGGACAAGTTTTGCAATATCGAAACTTGATGGACAAAACGTGTAATTTGACCAAATCACAAGGACGATTCTTGCAATTTGCTCTTAGGAATATGATTAGATTTAGGTTTCGATTTGCGTTTATGGCCCGTCTGATTTTTAAATGGGTTTAAGATTATGATTAGGGTGGGGTTAAGAATAAGACTTTAGTTCTTGAATTTGATTAAAATGTAGTAATTTATTATAAAAATATATTTAATGTATATGAATTTATTTGCACACTCAATTTATGTGAGTCTTGACATTTATACCCTCACATCATTTAGTAGCGTGTGCATATAATAAAGGTATATAGTCACGACACATATTTTTTAAAGTGTGCCAATAAATTTTTGGAGTTTACAAATCATCACCCATAAAAGAAAATTTCACTAAAAACATTAAAAAAGGAATTAAATATAAATGAGGGGTAGAGGTAAAAATAGGACCCACTCGTTTTGTACAAGGACATTATGTTAGTAAAGTTTCTGTAAACATGGACGCATGGGTTGGATTTAGAAATAGAAAATATACAACTTTCAAGGAAAATTAAAGGGTTACATTAACTTACCAAACAATAAAATTTAACTTTCAGTCACGACCAACAGTGCAAAACCCATTAACGAAACTGCCACTTATACTTGAATTTGAATTTAAAGTAGGAAAAAGAGCATAACAAGGTTGGATCAGTTGTTTAACACCCTTGCCTCTTGAGAGAGTGGTCAGAGGTTCGATCCTCACTTCTTGCAAGGCCGGATGTCCTTTAGCTTAGAAAAAGAGAAAAGCAAGGTTGGATCAGTTTTTAAAAACCCTTGCTCCTGTATGAGGTACAATCACGACAAGTGACCCCTTTAGCTTAGATATGGTGAAAGGTTCATTTGAGGTAATCGGATGTGCTATTGTATCTGGTAAGTCTACGGCTCTGAGTTCTTTAGCAATTAAATCAAACGACACAATAACATATTGAGCAGTAAAAGAACCATCTTAAAGACGACTGCTCGCACAAGCAACACAATAAATACATCTACCAATAACAACGTGAGAGAAACCAATTTGAAAAAATTTACTATGTTTATGGCACTGAATGTCAGTCAATTTCTTAGAGCTCAAAGTTGAAAAAATTTACTACGTTTATAGCACCCAATTCAAAATTAAACCCGACTAACCCGACCCGAATATACTCGGGTCGGATTTATTGACACCCCTATTTACACCATCATCATTAAAAAAAAATACATCTAAACATCAAAAGTTCAAGATTACACGTGAAATTATAAATTCAAATGCCATAATTAACCATAGATCTCTCAAGATCTATAATGAACTTTAAAATTATGAGATCTAATGAACAATAAGCTGCTTTGTATAAGATATTTCAGCCACTACTGTTAATACCGTCGTCACCAATGCCTTCCGACAACCTTTGTCGTGGCGTCGCTGCCATTACCCCTTAGCTTTCCGATCAACACCAACGGTATACACAATATTACCATCATCATATTATAAAAATACAGAAGAAGCTAAAAGAAGCTATAAGTGATAGTTAAAAGAGAAATTGATTTTTGTGTAGTGGGTTATTATAATAATTGGAATGGGTTATTATAGATATTATCGAACTAGCGGTGTGCAATAGTAGTTGCTTGTGGTGGTGGTGGTGGGTTATTATAGATCTAGTGGTGATAAGTGTTGGGGTTTACTTCGTTCCAACAGGGTGAAGATAATCAATAGCCTAACTACGTACCAAAGAATGGTTACCGGATATCTCTTGAAGTCGTGTAATCACTTTCTAAAGAAGATTATTCGACCCTATGCCTGGGTTAACATGAATACCTCCTTGGGATAAAACCAAGAGTTAGTTCTTGTTTTAGGCACAAATCAAGAACTCTGTGCGTGTATGTGTTTCTTGTTTCTGTATCTTTCATCATGCAAATATGATCACTATTTATAGTGATCCTAGTCCTAGAAAGATGTAACTCATAGTCAATGGTAATTAAGAGCATTAATCGGCCAATTAAGCTCATAATTACCTACATGAAACCATAGTGGTTACATGACCATAAACCTGGTCATCAAGTCAATATTCAACCCTCATTGATTAGTCAAAGAGGTTACAAAGACTTTGTGCATCACTAGGAGCAGCGTCCTAACCAGGAGCAACTTCCTCACCAGGAGCAACTTCCTAACCAGGAGCAGCTTCCTACTGATGAACTTTCAACCACTATATTGAGTCCAGGGAAGTCAGGGACTTAATGGGTGTACACTCCGTACCTCCAAACTCATTTACAAGTATGACTCGATCCCACAATTGCACTAAATTTCCAACAATCCTCCCCAATTTAGTACAATTCCTTTTGCATGAAAATCAACTTTAACAAAACCAGTGCATAAATGAAAATGTCCTGAGGATTGAATTTCCATATTAGTACATCACTTCAAATATTCGAGAATTAGGGTGTTCTAAGAATTGAACCCTTCAACTACTTTGAATACCTGAAGATAAAACACACACAAGTTTTCAAACACTTAAAACGCTCCTGACACCATACAAGCCATGTGTCCATATCCAATTCATAAATGTTGTAAGAGCCAAAGTCCATGCTCCTTGAGGCGGCGAAACCTAAACATTTACATAGGTGGTTCCTCTTTAGTTCATGCTCCCGCTTAAGCACTTTTTCAAAGAAATTAACCATTAAGAAGTTTATAACTTCATCCTCCTTTCAGCAGGTACAAGCACATCCTTGGGATGATATACATGTGCTTCAGTCCCCTGAATGTTCAGCTTTCCACATTGAACTCAGCTCCCAAGTTTCCTCAGGAGGGAGTTGGGTGTCCTAGCATTCAGTGACTAGTTTGGACTTTAAACCGATCCCTTTAGCAGACTTTATAACCAAGTCTCTAGCCAATCCCTTCGTCAAGTGATCAGCTAAGTTTTGTTGAGACCTCACAAACTCTATTGATATCACCCCATTCATGATTAGCTCACGAATCATGCTATGTCTAAAACCTAAGTGTCTAGACTTACGATTGTACATTTGGCTATAAGCCTTAGCCAATGTAGTTGCACTATCACAAAGGATAGATATGGGTACCATAGGTTTGACCCACAATGGAATCTCAAGAAGCAAGTTTCTCAACCATTCAGCCTCTTTACCAGCAGCTGCTAGAGCCACAAATTCAGATTCCATTGTTGAACCAGTAATGCAAGTTTGCTTCTTGGATGCCCAAGAAATTGCACCACCACCAAGAAGGAATACCCAGCCACTTGTGGATGTATTATCCTCAGTATTGCTGATCCAACTTGCATCAGTGTAACCTTCCAACACTGAAGGATATCCAGTATATGACAAACAATAATCCATTGTTCCTTTCAAATACTTTAGTACCCTCTGAATTGCTTGCCAATGCTGAGTACTAGGATTACTAGTGTACCTACTCAGTTTACCCACTGCAAAAGCAATATCAGGCCTAGTACTAGTCATGGCATACATCAAGCAACCAATCACCCTAGAATACTCAAGCTGGGAGACAGCCTGACCATTGTTAGGCATTAGTTTCTCACTTGTATCCATAGGTGTACTCACTGGAGTACAATCAAAGTGATTTAATTTCTTCAGGACCTTCTCAATATAATGAGACTGAGAAATTACAATACCATCACTTTCATGTTTAATCCTTATGCCAAGGATAACATCAGCCTTCCCTATGTCTTTCATAGAGAACCTTGATGACAAAAACTCTTTGTTTGAATCAACCTGAACTTGGTCAGTACCAAAGATTAACATGTCATCAACATATAGGAAAATGATGACTCCTTTACCAGATTCATCAAATTTGCTATATACACATTTGTCAGCTTGGTTAAGTAAATAACCATTAGACAAAACCACTTCATCAAACTTTTGATGCCATTGCTTAGGTGCCTGTTTGAGTCCATATAAGGACTTAATCAGTTTACACACCTTACCTTCAGGCATGATGAAACCTTGAGGTTGGTTCATATAAACCTCCTCATCTAAATCACCATTCAAGAATGCTGTCTTCACATCCATCTGATGAATAATCAGATTGTGAATGCTTGCCAAGGCAATCAACATTCTTATGGTACTTATGCGTGCTACAGGAGCATAAGTATCAAAGTAGTCTATCCCTGACATTTGTCTAAAGCCTTGAATGACTAACCTTGCCTTGAACTTTTCAATAGTTCCATCTACTTTCATCTTTCTTTTGAAGATCCATTTGCATCCAAGTGGATTGCAACCTGGAGGTAGATCAACCAACACCCAAGTGTTGTTGCCCATGATGGAATCCATCTCATCATTGATTGCTTCTTTTCAGAAAGCAACATCCTGGGCTTCATTGCTTCATCAAATGTTTTGGGATCATCCTCAACATTAAAGCAATAGTAGTACTGGTCAGAGACCTCATTCCTTGTTCCTTAAACCAAGTATAGTTGAAACTCAGGCCCAAAATTCCTTGGAGTCCTATGCCTTGTGCTTCTTCTAAGCTTAGGCTCAGGTTGCTGAACCACAACCTCATCAGTGACCCTTTAAGGTTCTACTGAAACACCAATGTCCTCAACTCTAGTAGGAGTCCTAAGGCTTGGTCTAGGGACTGATGAGAACCTAGTCTCATCAAAGTTAGCATCCCTTGATTCAATGATTGAGTTTATTGAAACTGAATCATTAGGTTTAATAACATAGAACCTATAAGCCTTGGAATGCTCAGCATATCCAACAAAGATGCATTTAATGCCTCTTTCACCCAAGGTTTTCACATTCGGATCAGGGAGTCTTACAACAGCCCTACAACCCTAAACTTTGAGGTAGTTCAAGTTTGGTTTCCTTTTAGTCCAGAGTTCATAAGGGGTAATCCTTAACATAGCTTCTCCCCAAAACCCTTGACTCAGTCCTGAGTAGGACAACATGGAGTTAACCATCTCTTTTAGTACTCTATTTTTTCTTTCAGATATACCATTTTGTTGTGGAGTATAGGGAGCAGTTGTCTCATGGATGATTCCAACAGACTCAAAGTACAAAGTATCCATGTACTCACCTCCCCTATCAGTCCTAAATCTTTGGATTTGGACTCCTTGTTGTAATTCAACTTCAGTTTTAAATACTTTAAATTTATCTAATGCTTCATCCTTAGTATGTAACAAATAAACATAGCAAAGCCTAGAAGCATCATCAATAAATGTTACCAAGTATTTCTTATTCCCTAATGAGGGAGTAGCATGCAAATCACATAGGTCACTATGGATTAGCTCCAAAACTGTAGTTTCACGTTTTACATCCTGAAATGGTTTCTTAGTAATTTTGTTCAGCATACAAGTCTGACACTTATCAGTGTCCATGTCAAAAGCTGGAATTAACCCATCCTTAGACATATCTTGCATCCTCTTATAGTGGACATGGCCTAGTCTAGCATGCCATAGTGATGAATCATTCAGTTTAGTGGTAGTCATCAGGACAGAATCAACATTTATACTAGAATCAATATTAAGCCTGAACATTTGATTACTCAAATAGCCAAAACCAATAAACACACCATGTTTAGATAAAACAAATTTATTAGATTCAATCACTTGTTTATAACCACAATTATTCAAAACACTACTAGAAACCAAGTTCTTCCTAATATTAGGAACATGTAAAACATTAAACAAAGAAACAATCTTTCCAGAACTAAATTTAAGATCTACACAACCACGTCCATGCACTAGGGCTGTTGACTCATTTCCCATGTGAAGAATAGATCCATCATTCATTGACTCATAAGTCTTGAACCAGCATCTATCTTTACACACATGTATTGTTGCTCCAGAGTAAACCCACCACGCAACATCATCATCCTGCACAAAATAAGCTTCAGATACATATGTAACATAATAAATCTGGAGAGATTCATTAAACATATTCTGACCTTTTGTGACTGATCCATTAGCTTGGTTGCCAATGCTAACACCTTTGCAATCCCTTTTGAAGTGTCCAGGTTTCCCACACTTCCAACAAGCCACTGATGACTTCTTGTTAGGATTAGCTTTGGTGTTATCCTGATGCTTACGTTTGCCCTTGTTGTATTTGTACGTGGTGGAGTTGTTATGCTCCACCATATTGACAACAGATGAACCAGCAACATTGTTGCTCTTTGGCTTATCACTTTCATGCACCCTGAGGGATTCCTTAATGCGCAAATGACTTCCCAACTCAACAAGAGTTAACTCCTCCTTTTTATGTTTCAAGGTGTGCTTGAAATCTTTCCAAGAAGGAGGTAGTTTGTCAATGACACATGAGACCTGAATGGTCTCATCCATGTTCATTTTATTTTGTGTAAATCTGCTAAGTATTCCAAGAAGTTCATTGTATTGTTCCATGACTGGTCTTGAATCAGTCATTTTGTAATTTGTGAAATCACTCACAAGGAACTTCTTACTTGATGCATCCTCAGCCATATATTTGGCTTCCAAGGAATCCCATAGTTCTTTAGCAGATTCAACATTTTGGTAAATATCAAATAAAGAATCAGACATACCATTGAGAATTATGCCGCGACATACATAATCATCATTCTCCCATTTGCTCCTTTTCCTCAGTTCCTCTAAAGTAGCATCATCACCACCATCAGGAATGGGAGTGGTCAGCACGTACACCACGTTCATGGTAGAAAGAAGAAAGTGCATCTTCTTCTGCCATCTCCTAAAATCAACCCCTTCAAACTTGTCCAGTTTGGAGAAGTTAGCCACCATATGCTTCATTGCCGCCGCCATTGATTATCATAGAATAATCTTCTTTGATTGTTGGGGTTTACTTCGTTCTAACAGGGTGAAGATAATCAATAGCCTAACTACGTACCAAAGAATGGTTACCGGATATCTCTTGAAGTCGTGTAATCACTTTCCAAAGAAGATTATTCGACCCTATGCCTGGGTTAACACGAATACCTCCTTGGGATAAAACCAAGAGTTAGTTCTTGTTTTAGGCACAAATCAAGAACTCTGTGCGTGTAAGTGTTTCTTGTTTCTGTATCTTTCATCATGCAAATATGATCACTATTTATAGTGATCCTAGTCCTAGAAGGATGTAACTCATAGTCAATGGTAATTAAGAGCATTAATCGGCCAATTAAGCTCATAATTACCTACATGAAACCATAGTGGTTACATGACCATAAATCTGGTCATCAAGTCAATATTCAACCCTCATTGATTAGTCAAAGAGGTTACAAAGACTTTGTGCATCACCAGGAGCAGCGTCCTAACCAGGAGCAACTTCCTGACCAGGAGCAACTTCCTCACCAGGAGCAACTTCCTAACCAGGAGCAGCTTCCTACTGATGAACTTTCAACCACTATATTGAGTCCAGGGAGGTCAGGACTTAATGGGTGTACACTCCGTACCTCCAAAGCCATTAACAAGTATGACTTGATCCCACAATTGCACTAAATTTCCAACAATAAGGGTGGTTGGTTGTTGAAATGTGAAGGCAAGCAGATACATGGTGGTTAGAAAGACGAAGATAAAGAAATTTTAGGGTGCGTGTTTTATTGATTTTGAAGATGATATGAACAAACACAAACAATATACAGTACTCAAGATGATATGGTGCAAAATGTCTAAAAGGCCCATCACATGCAAAGCATGTGGGGGAACTTAACTGAAAAGAAACTGAATTGAGCAATAGGGACGAACGGTGTGCAATCATTTAAAGATAGGGATCAATTAAGCAAGAAAAAAAAAGATAAAGACTCAATTAGGGATTTAGCCCTAGCTATAGGGACGAATAGTGTAATTTACTCTAAATATTATTACAATAAAAAAATCATTCATATCAAACCCATTCTTGTACCAGTTCTTTATTATCACCCACAATGATGAAAATCCACTTTTCATCTTCTATAAACATACCATTAGCGCTGAGCACGGCAGACCCAAACCGACCCGGACCAGAAAAACGGACCGGACCGAACCGAACCGGACCGAACAATTTCGGTCCAGTCCTCGGTCCAGGGTTTTGGACCAATTCGGTGCTCGGTCCGATCGGTCGGGTCCGGTTCGATTTTACCAAAATCTCATGGATTATGCCTAATAGGACCGGACCGAACCGGACCATTTTGGTCCGGGGTTTCGGACCATTTAGGTCCTCGGTCCGGTCCGGTCTTAGCCTGTCCGGTCCGGCCCTGGACCAATGCTAAGCCCTATATACCATTGTAGCTAATCTTAAAACCAATCATCTTTTCCCTAAATAAAATTAACAAACAATAGTGATTTTTTATTGTTGTATCGAAGTAATTTTGAGATGATTCTTGTTTAGATCTGGAATATGAATAACGTTTGTTAAGAGAAGTCGAGAAGATAAAGGTTGATGGTGCTACCATGTATTTTGTTAACCGGTGAGAAGAAGAACTATTTATCGTAATAAAGTTTTAGGATCCGTTTGATTTCTTTGTGGGTTTAAGAGTAACTTTTCTATATGGCCTAAAAGATAGATTTTGACACTGTTGTGTTTTAATCTAAGTGAAATGAAACCCACCAAATTTATTATTTTTATACTATATTAATAAAATATATCATTCTAATTTAAAATATAAAAGGGATACACACAAATATGATGGGACCCATTAAAGTTATAAAAACCTACTAATGGTGTTGGATTCGTGTCAATGGGGTTAAGCACAACATTTTCACTTTAGGATTTCAATCAAACAATTAAACTAAAAGCAAAAGTTATATATGACCATTAAATACCATAAACCAAATGGGCCCTAAATATTAACGCTACCAATTTACTATTTGAAATCTAAAATATAAAAGGGTAACCAAACGATTATTATTACCTTTATGCCAAACCTTAATGTGAGACACCAGGTACCAAACAGACCCTAAATTTGTAGAACTAACAAAAATGGTTTCGTGGTGTAGTTGGTTATCACGTCAGTCTAACACACTGAAGGTCTCCGGTTCGAACCCGGGCGAAGCCATATATATAATTTTTTTGTTTACACATTTTTACCACAATTTCATTAAGTTTATAACTGTACAAAAGTTTTCACTGTGGTGGGGAATTCGTTGCCCGTATGAGTTAAAAACAGTTTCACCCTCGTCGAAATTGGCATTATGCGTCATGGTTGATTATGTATGGAAAAATGTTGTGTAATGGTAACGTTGTCTAAGCTTTTGTGAATAAGTGGGCTAAAATTATACTCTATATAAATTTGATTTTTAAGTTTATCCTTTATATAACCGAAGTCATGTTAATTGTAAATCATAGCATGTGTTAGATTGAGCAGGAATGTGTCATAAGAAAGCGGCTTCCAAGCTCCCATAGTCCCTTTAGACACTCGTTTACTTGTTGCTCGGAGCGGCCCTAAGATCAGATAGTGATCACACCCAGAAATCAGCAGTTTCGAGGATGAGTTGGAAAGTATTTCAATTTCGAGAATGAGTCTATCACTTGCTCCAGTGGCTCATCTAGTATAATTTGTTCAACTAGAATATTAGAGTTAACATAACATAAGTTTCAACGTGTTTAATGATCCCATCATTTATTGGGTTGGAAAGATGTAAGCATTTCAACATACTTTGAACTTGCGTCTTAGTTTATCGCTAAACCGAACTGCAGTCATAGTTTTTGTCGAAAGTTTCAAAATTTTAAACCCCGAAACGGTTTCATTGAAGTTGAAATGCATGGAATATAACACCTACTGGGCTTTCAATAACATTTCTGTTGATTTACTAGTAATGGGTAGATTTAACTCATTTAAGATATGCTTTATCTGTAACATTTTAAAAATTCAAATTAGTCGAAAATCAAGTGTGAATTTTAATGCATACAACCTCTAATATATAACACTATGACTAAATTTCAATCCCTATTGGATTGTATACAACCTGGTCAATATCTTTTAAACAGGTTAAAAGAAACATGGAATTGTTTAGCAAGAATGAAAATGTTATGACTTTACACTGCAACAGGTGTTAATTTTGAAGGTTCGCTATATATCAATGGCTATTCAAAGGGCTGCTGAGGTTCTTGATATCCTGTTCCTGGGCATACCAGGTGGGTATGATTTTCGTCAAATGAGGATAAAATCCTTGTATGCGTTTCTGACCGTCCCTTGTGCAACTCCAGTCACAAGTGCCACATCTTTGAGGGGCTTCATATCATATTAGTAGCAATAGTCTTAAACGCCAAAATCAAACTCCGAACCAGATTGGTCCCACGGTTGTGCAACCGAGCCAAAGGACTCAACGAAAAATCACTAATAAAAGTAGACAAACCAGCATGATTCAACAATAAATTTGTGGGTTCACCGACACGGTCAGGATGATTGTCCGCTGATGGGGAACAAGAATAAACTGGTTGATATCTTTTATTTAGTTTTCTTATTTTGTGGTATCTTTTATTTAATTTTCTTATTTTGTGTTTTTTGGGAAGAATATTGTTTTCTTTTTTCCCCAAGTTTAATTTTCCTATATAATTAGGACTTTTTGTATTGAATTATAATGAAACTATAAATTAAAAAAATATAGACTTTTAGTCTTTGTTAATTGACTTGAATCCAGGTTAGGGTTTATTGTTCAATTTTCTCTTAATAATCGGGTATTCTTTGAATCAACGATTGTTGGAGTTTGCCTAATTATCGGTATTCCTTTGAATCAACGATAGTTGGAAGAGTTGTTTATGGTATTCTTATTGAATCAACAGATCTAATTATCTATTCTTATTATTTCGCTATATCAGTTGGTATCAAGAGCCGAAGTTCTTTATAAGCTTCACGGGGATCCATCTGCTACCAAATCAGGTGGTGGTGGTGGTGAGTTTGGTAGGAGATGATAAGTGTGTGTGTGTGTGATCTGCTGATGATAAGTGTGTGTGAATCCTTTTATGGTCAAAAAGTGAGGAAAATGGTTAACATTTTCCCGCCAATGTTTTCCCGCCAACGTTTTCCCGTTAATAGTTAAACGTTAGATGTTCAATGGATGACCCGGTTTGTTATGGTTATACGTTAGATGTTCAATGGATGATACGGTTTGTCTTGGTTACACATTAGATGTTCAATGGATGACCCGGTTTGTTATGGTTATACGTTTGATGTTCAATGGACGACTCGACATGTGTTGGTTACACGTTAGATGTTCAATAAATGAGTCGGCATGTCTTGGTTACACGTTAGATGTTCAATGGATGAGTCGGTATGCATTTGTTAAACGTTAGATGTTCAATGGATGAGTCGGTATGTTTTGGTTACACGTTAGATGTTCATTGGATGAGTCGGTATGCATTTGTTAAACGTTAGATGTTCAATGGATGAGTCGGTATGTTTTGGTTACACGTTAGATGTTCATTGGATGAGTCGGTATGCATTTATTAAACATTAGATGTTCAATGGATGAGTCGGCATGTCTTGGTTACACCTTAGATGTTCAATGGATGACCCGGTTTGTTATGGTTATACGTTTGATGTTCAATGAATGATCCGGTTTGTTATGGTTATACGTTGGATGTTCAATGGACGACTCGACATGTGTTGGTTACACGTTAGATGTTCAATAAATGAGTCGGCATGTCTTGGTTACACGTTAGATGTTCAATGGATGAGTCGGTATGCATTTGTTAAACATTAGATGTTCAATGGATGAATCGGTATGTTTTGGTTACACGTTAGATGTTCATTGGATGAGTCGGTATGCATTTGTTAAACATTAGATGTTCAATGAATGAGTCGGTATGTATTGGTTACACGTTAGATGTTCATTGGATGAGTCGGTATGCATTTGTTAAACATTAGATGTTGAATGGATGAGTCGGCATGTCTTGGTTACACGTTAGATGTTCAATGGATGACCCGGTTTGTTATGGTTATACGTTTGATGTTCAATGGATGATCCGGTTTGTTATGGTTATACATTGGATGTTCAATGGACGACTCGACATGTGTTGGTTACACGTTAGATGTTCAATAAATGAGTCGGCATGTCTTAGTTACACGTTAGATGTTAAATGGATGAGTCGGTATGCATTTGTTAAACGTTAGATGTTCAATGGATGAGTCGGTATGTGTTGGTTACACGTTAGATGTTCAATAAATGAGTCAGCATGTCTTGGTTACACGTTAGATGTTCAATGGATTACTCGACATGTCTTGGTTACATGTTAGATGTTCAATGGATGAGTCGGTATGCATTTGTTAAACGTTAGATGTTAAATGGTTACCGAATTAGAATAAATCGAGAAACTAAACGGAATAAATCAGAATGAATTCAAAAATTAAACTGACCGGGATGATATAGTTATTTTATAAATAATAATAATTATTTTATAAATAGTAATAATAATAATTATTATTTTATAAATAATAATAATAATAATTATTATTTTATTACTAATTATAATAATACATAAGTAACAAGAAATTTTATTTTCACAAAAATTATCCCCTGCGACATATTCTACTATCCCTGGCGACATGTCGCCAGGGAAGGTTTGGGAGATACGACAAAACGATTTAGGTACGTGTATATATGCGTTGAAAAGTCAAAGGTATCCCTGGCGACATGTCGCCAGGGAAACTTTGTCACATCCCTCCAAAATATTTCAATCACGCGCGCTTTTGGCTAAACGACAAAAGTCAAAAGTATCCCTGGCGACATGTCGCCAGGGATTGTCGCCGGGGAAAAATAGACCTTTTTGACCAGATCTTCTTCACTTTTCTCTTAACACTTTCTTATCCAAAAACAACCTCGACCATCACCACCTGCTATCACCACCATCACCACCTGCTATCACCACCATCTTAATCATCACCACCATCGTTATCATCACCACCACCACTCACCACCACTCACCTCCACACCTGCACACGTGCACTACCACCACTCCGCCACCATCTTTGTCTTCTGCCACCACTCCGCCACCATCTTTGTCTTCTGCCACCACCATCGCCACCTTTCTTCCTTTTCTAACCCTTTAAACATCTGATCTTTCCCGATTATAAAAGGTTGTAATTTTAATTTTTGATTTTGATTTTATAATAAAATGGATTTGTTTATCTTATTATAATTGATAATAAAAATGGATTTGTTTTATGTTATAATAGCCCCGACCACAGCCAGAGACGCAGCCCCGACCACAGCCGAGGTCACAGCCGACAACCACCACAGTCCCGACCACAACCGAGACCACAGCCGCAGGGAAGGTATGTTTTTTTAATTCTTATTCATAATATATATGATTACTTATTTATTTTTTCATTTAGGTTTCCCCGGCAACATGTCGTCGGGGATTATAAACTAGTTAAATTTGGTTAAACGTAAATACAAACACTCCTTACCATTGTAAAACGCACAACCAAACACTCTTTATGCTACCTTTTTGATGAGAATATAAGTTGATAAGCTTATCCGAATAAGCTGTTTTCAAACAGCTTATGCTGATAAGCTTATAAGCTTATTAGGATAAGCTGTTTGAAAACAGCTTATCCTGATAAGCTATTTTAAACCAGCTTATTCTGATAAGCTTATCAGAATAAGCTGTTTGAATGTGTATATTTATTTGGATGTGTTGTATTTGGATTTGTTCATGCTTATATTATTTTGTTCATGAATTTGTCTATGTTATGCTAATTGTACTTGTACAGATGTCAGCAGATGTTGCAGGATCACACGGTGGTGACGGTGGTGGTGAGGATGAACCTCCTACGCCAAACATCCGCAGCGGTTGTTTTGCCTTATTTAGAAATAAAGATAAGAATACTTGGATTATTGTAACACAATCAAAAATTTGGTGCATATATATGTTGCTTGCCTTGAATTTTTATGACTTTGTCACTCACTTGATTTTTGCAGGCAAAGGCAAAAGAAAAGAAAATTTGGGCGGCAGAGAGGCCGGTAGAAAGACTCGGGGCATTACTCGATGTATCGATTTATTGGAGGAAGTTGGTGAGCATGGCCCTGTCCCGATAGATTTTGAAGAAAAATCTTTCCGGCCTCGCGGCGCGCATGCTCAGCATTTATCTAATTACATCGGGGATTGTATCAGGAGGCTCGTGCCACTGTACTACCCAAGTTGGAATGATGTTCCTGATGAGATCACGACGTTGGTTTGGGCGAACATAGAGGTCAGTTATCATTTTTATGTTCATAACATTATTTTGTTTATTTATTTAATGGTGTATATATTTAAATAAATTTGTTTATTTATTTATATCATATAAATAAATAACAAATTAAATAAATATACAAATTGTATCTTATTTATTTATATCATATAAATTTTTTTTAAATATATATACAAAAATTCGAATAAATATAAAAAAATTTAAATAAATATATTTGATGAGAATAATGTAATAAGCTTTTCGGATAAGCTGTTTTCAAACAACTTATCCTGATAAGCTTATCGGAACAAGCTGTTTGAATACAACTTATCTTGATAAGCTTATCAGAACAAGCTGTGTGAAAACAACTTGTTCTGATATGCTTATCAGGATAAGCTGTTTTCAAACAGCTTGTTCTGATATGCTTATCAGGATAAACTGTTTTCAAACAGCTTGTCCTGATAAGCTTA
Source organism: Glebionis coronaria (assembly GCA_025667525.1). NCBI lineage: Eukaryota > Viridiplantae > Streptophyta > Magnoliopsida > Asterales > Asteraceae > Glebionis > Glebionis coronaria. Next base: position 727,973 of record JANFOE010000012.1, on the reverse strand, counting down.
TCAGGATAAGCTGTTTTCAAACAGCTTGTCCTGATAAGCTTATCAGAACAAGCTGTTTTCAAAAAGCTTATGCTTATCAGGATAAGTTGTTTTTATTATAAAAAATTAAATAAATATATAAGCCATTAAATAAATAAACAAAATAATGTATAAATTATATCTCTAACTCTAACTCTGTGTTTGTTTTATTTGTTGTATATGAATGCAGGATAAGTTTAATTTGACGCCACACAAGAGTGATCATGGTAGATGGAAGGATATACGTGGCGGCATCAATCAAATGCTTACAAAGAGTTACAATTCTCGAAAAAATACGCTCAAGGCAAAGCATTGGGTCCGAGACATCGATACCGGCACGGTAGATATCGGCAGAGTCCGCAGCGAGCATCCAGAGGAAATTACTTCAGAGGACTGGGAAAAATAGATCGCACTTTGGAGTAATCCGGATTATGAGAAAAGATGCCTGGCGAACTCCCAGAACCAGTCTAAGCAGAAGACGCCGAGTCGGCAGGGATCCCGATCGTTGGCACGCCTTCGAGACCAAGTGGTGAGAAATTCTATAATTAATTTACATACATATATGTCTTTGATTATATGTTTTGGTGTGTTGTGATTTTTTGTTTTGAATTTGCTTCATTCTATATATGCGTGTCTATGTATGTACAGACGCAAGCTGCAATTGAAGCTGATGTACCACCCCCGACTGTCATTGATCACTTCTTCATTGCGCACACCGACCAGGATGGGAATTTTCCTTGCGATGCGGACCGCGTTGTGTATGTAAGTATTTTTTTTTAAATTAATTAATTAATTAATTTTTTTTTGGATATGCCTTGGTTTTTTACTATTCCCTGCCGATAAATAATGTACCAACCCGACTAATAAATAATATACTAACTGTCGTTTGTTTTTGTCACTTCATTAGGAGGAGATGCTTGCGATTAAGGTTGTAGGCAAACATACGGAAGACAAGATCAACCGTATCGTCCGAGGTGGAAAGCAGCGAGGCCACATGCCCGGTGTCGGTCAGATAGTGCCGAGAAGGACTGCTCACTATATTCCTCCTCCTCCTCCCATCGACCCACGGTTGGAACAAGCAGCTCAAGTGTTTAACTTTATGAGAAGTGACAATAGGTTTGTCGATGCGTTCTCAGCATTTCTATCGGGTGGTGCTAGCGGGAGTGGCACGGGAGGCAGCGGTAGTGGCGCCGGTGGGAGTGGCGGGAGTGGTAATGATAATGTCGACGGGTAGAATGGCAATAATGGTTAGTATGCTTGTCTTGTTTTTCTTACCTTAGCATGCAAGTTTAATAATTGTAAACCTCGAATTGCAAGTTTAATAAGTGTAACTAGGAACTTTGTACTCAAGTTGTGACATATGTATTTGTATTGATCGAGAGGTTACATGTTATTGTGTTTTGGTACTAGATTCGTGGTAGATTTTTAGTATTTGTATCTTTAGGTTTTGTATTTGTATTCCTAGGTTTTGGTAGATTTTTTCCGGAAAAAATCTGGAAACAGCCTGCTGTGCAGGCTGCTAAAAAAAATGTCAAAGTTTCCCTGGCGACATGTCGCCAGGGAAACCCTACACCCGCTTGACTTTTCAGAAAAGTCACCAGAGTTTCCCTGGCGACATGTCGCCAGGGAAACTTGGGCTCACTTGACTTTCTAAAAAGTCAGCCAAGTTTCCCTGGCGACATGTCGCCAGGGAAAATCTAGAATAACGTTGACTTGTCAACGCCAGGCGTTGACTTGTCAACGTTACGAATAGTTTCCCTGGCGACATGTCGCCAGGGAAAAGCGAGGTTTAATAATATTTTTTACTTAAGTTCCTTAATCAGCCAACTTTTCCCTGGCGACATATGTCGCCAGGGAAACTATCCCGCACCAACTCCAGCGTGGCACCAATTTTTGAACCAAAGAGTTGTGGGGCCCACTTAGTCGCCAGGGAAACCGTAATTAGTCGCCAGGGAAACAATCCCGCACCAGCCTTTCTTGGCGACGTTTCCCTGGCGACATGTCACCAAGGATTCACCTTCCCTGGCGACATGTCGCCAGGGTAACGTCGTGAATTTGGCCAGGGAAACCGTCGAATATTGTAGTGATGGAATATAACACCTACTGGGCTTTCAATAACATTTCTGTTGATTTACTAGTAATGGGTAGATTTAACTCATTTAAGATATGCTTTATCTGTAACATTTTAAAAATTCAAATTAGTCGAAAATCAAGTGTGAATTTTAATGCATACAACCTCTAATATATAACACTATGACTAAATTTCAATCCCTATTGGATTGTATACAACCTGGTCAATATCTTTTAAACAGGTTAAAAGAAACATGGAATTGTTTAGCAAAATGTTATGACTTTACACTGCAACAGGTGTTAATTTTGCAGGTTCGCTATACATCAATGGCTATTCAAATGGCTGCTGAGGTTCTTGATATCCTGTTCCTTGGCATACCAGGTGGGTATGATTTTCGTCAAATGAGGATAAAATCCTTGTATGCGTTTCTGACCGTCCCTTGTGCAACTCCAGTCACAAGTGCCACATCTTTGAGGGGCTTCTTATCATATTAGTAGCAATAGTCTTAAACACCAAAATCAAACTCCGAACCAGATTGGTCCCACGGTTGTGCAACCGAGCCAAAGGACTCAACGAAAAATCACCAATAAAAGTAGACAAACCAGCATGATTCAACAATATATTTGTGGGTTCACCGACACGGTCAGGATGATTGTCCGCTGATGGGGAACAAGAATAAACTGGTTAATATCTTTTATTTAGTTTTCTTATTTTGTGGTATCTTTTATTTAATTTTCTTATTTTGTGTTTTTTGGGAAGAATATTGTTTTCTTTTTTCCCCAAGTTTAATTTTCCTATATAATTAGGACTTTTTGTATTGAATTATGATGAAACTATGAATTAAAAAAATATAGACTTTTAGTCTTTGTTAATTGACTTGAATCCAGGTTAGGGTTTATTGTTCAATTTTCTCTTAATAATCGGATATTCGTTGAATCAACGATTGTTGGAGTTTGCCTAATTATCGGTATTCTTTTGAATCAACGATAGTTGGAAGAGTTGTTTCTGGTATTCTTATTGAATCAACAGATCCAATTATCTATTCTTATTATTTCGCTATATCAGTTGGTATCAAGAGCCGAAGTTCCTGATTAAGATGTTAGAATATCCGTTTTTTGAGGTTGATGGTTCATCTTCTGATGAATGAGAAGAATATGGTGCGGCTGATGGTGATGATTATGATGGACCTCCCATATTTGATGAATATGAAGAAGAACCGATGCTAGTTTATGAAGATGTCATTCAGGAAAAAGAAGGATTTACAGGGAGAAAAGCATTTGGTGGAGAAAAAGATAACATTGAAGACAGTGTAGTTGTGGCTAATAATCTTTGTTCTTCCGAACTATAATGGTCAATACCTTGGGTTTGAAGACAATCAAGATTCGAGGTCGATTCATTATAAATAAAGGTAATTTGATGCAAGGGATACAAATTTGGATTCTACGAGTACAAGGGACAAGTGAGACAAACTCGAGGACGAGTTTTTTGAAGTGAGGGAGAATGATGGGGAACAAGAATAAACTGGTTGATATCTTTTATTTAGTTTTCTTATTTTGTGGTATCTTTTATTTAATTTTCTTATTTTGTGTTTTTGGGAAGAATATTGTTTTATTTTTTCCCCAAGTTTAGTTTTCCTATATAATTAGGACTTTTTGTATTGATTATGATGAAACTATGAATTAAAAAAATACAGACTTTTAGTCTTTGTTAATTGACTTGAATCCAGGTTAGGGTTTATTGTTCAATTTTCTCTTAATAATCGGGTATTCGTTGAATCAACGATTGTTGGAGTTTGCCTAATTATCGGTATTCTTTTGAATCAACGATAGTTGGAAGAGTTGTTTCTAGTATTCTTATTGAATCAACAGATCCAATTATCTATCTTGTCTTTTCGCTACATCATCCGCAGATTCATTAGCGAATGTTCTCCATTCAACAACAAGAACAAGACAGCATTCGGAGCAAATTGTATGTCCTGATGAGCGGTCGAGAACTACCTCTGTGTTGCGTTTGCAGTTCAGGCAAATTGCGTCGTCTGACATGTTTGTTGCGGTTCTCTTTTATAGTAGGTACAAACTGACCTTAATTGACATAGAATGCAAGTAAAGTAAGTCTTTCCTAAACGACCAAACACATGCAAAACACTGTACTTGTTACACCCCTCTTCTTACATATTATTGATATTTTTATAGATAAAAGTTCAAACGTAACTTTGTTTTTTCTCACAAAAGGATAAATTATCATCATTCATATTGGTTTGATTAAAAGGTAAAGATTAACATAAGATTTAAAAAAAGGGAAAATCATTTAAAAATGTAATAACTTACCACTTTTTTGGTTGTGTGTACTAAATTAAATTTTTTTTTATTGTGTGTATTTTGAGACGATTTTGCCTTGTAAAATGACCATTTTACCCTTCAAAATTTGAAAATTGTAGGGGTAAAATAGTCACAAAATACATATAATGATATGAATTTGAATGTTTAATACACACAATGAGAAAAAAATAGTTTAGTATACACAACTATAAAAAGTGATATGTTTACTACATTTGTAAGTGATTTTCCCCTAAAAAAACACGAAGGAATCATTTTTGCCAAAAAGTCCAAAAGTTTCAAAAATCGAACGTAATGATTGAAGTTGTTAATTTTTCGAACTGGTGATATTTCACTAGTGAAAAAAACAATGAAATATCACCGCTGACAAAATAATTTTATCACTGATTATATTTCATTTTATCATTGTTGATATTTCATTATTTGTTTTCACTAGTGAAATATCACCGTTGATAAAAATTAGTTCGGAAAAATTACAGTCTCTCCGCCGATATATTGTATTTTTTAACATTTTGGCAAAAATGACCTCTCCGTTTTTTTATGGGATTTAATATTATGTCATGAATGGTTAAGATTAATCTCCTTACTTTCAAATAAAAAGAATGTTGCAAAATAACTCAACTCTACTATTATATAACACTATCTTAAAAGCATCTCCAATACATAATATAATTCAAATTTCAATGCATCTCTACATCATTGTCACATCAACGTATCAACTCTCATAAAAAAAAAACTCTTACAATACATTGAACTCATAGTTTAAGGACTTCTCGCTCAGATTGAAAGAGATAATCTGTGTTTGGTTTGGTTAATAGTAACTCACACCTTCAATTAAGGGTTTTAATAAAAGTCACTTTGGTCCTTACTTTTTTTCTGACAATAAAAAAAAAAAAACACACAACCCACCCACTTTCTCTCTCTAACAACCTCCGATCTCACCTCCCGATATAACAGACACTCAGATCCAAAATCAATCTCGCCGGAATAAATGGAAACTCGCCGGAATGATATGTAAATAACAAAACCCTCGCCGGAAACCATTACTATCACGAATCTATAACCTATATATTCATAAAACCTTATTCATAAAAGATTGTAACCCTCGCCGGAAACCATAACCCTCGCCGGAAAATAAAAAAACTCGCCGGAACCCTAATCAATCAGAAAAATGGATGAACCTGATTTAGATGACGTTATGGTAGTGGTTTCTCAGCTTGATTTGAATAAAAGTGATGCATCAGAACAGTGTTCTTCTTCAGAAAAAGTAAAAGATGGTTTTCAAGGTAAATTATCGTTCTGAGGTTGTTTTGTTAGTGCTGAATGGAAATTACATGTAATTCTGCGTGAATTACATGTAATTTTTGAAAAAAGGTGGTTTGTTAGTGCTGAATGGAAATTACATGTAATTCTGGGTGAATTACATGTAATTTTTGTATTAAGATGGTTTGTTAGTGCTGAATGGAAATTACATGTAATTCTGTGTGAATTACATGTAATTTTTGTATTAAGATGGTTTGTTAGTGCTGAATGGAAATCACATGTAATTCTGTGTGAATTACATGTAATTTTTGTATTAAAATGGTTTGTTAGTGTTGAATGGAAATTACATGTAGTTCTTTGTGAATTACATGTAATTTTTGTATTAAAATGGTTTGTTAGCGTTGAATGGAAATTACATGTAGTTCTGTGTGTATTACATGTAATTTTTGTATTAAAATGGTTTGTTAGTGCTGAATGGAAATTACATGTAATTCTGTGTGTATTACATGTAATTTTTGTATTAAAATGGTTTGTTAGTGTTGAATGGAAATTACATGTAATTCTTTGTGAATTACATGTAATTTTAGTATTAAAATGGTTTGTTAGCGTTGAATGGAAATTACATGTAATTCTGTTTTTAAAATACAGGTATGAAAACCCCAAGAGCAACAGTTTTTGCGCAAGATGAAACACCCGGTGGATCAGTAAATTGGGAGCCTCGTGTACATGGAATTCGTATACCAGAAGTGGGAGATATTTATGATACATTGGAAGAAGCTTTTGATATGTATTCAAATTATGCTGAAAAGGGAGGCTTTGAAGTTAAAAAATCGGGACAAAGTAAAACAAAATCAGGAATGGTAAAACACAAGTACATTACTTGTAACAAAGGAGGAAAACCAATACGTGTTGATTTTGACACATTGGATCCAAAAAATAAAGGTAAACAAATCAGAAACACAACACACCACGTGACTGGTTGTAAAGCTCAGATAAAGTTACAGTTGAATATTGTTACCGGAAAATACAAGTTGGTACAATTTATAGCAAAACACAACCACCATCTTCTACCAGAGGTGTACCAACACTATACAAAGAAACAACGAAAAATGCCTCAAGCCGAAAAGATGTTTGTTGTAAAAGCTGCAGCAAATAAACTTGGTGCAACGCGTGCTCACAACTTCTTAAGTAGTATCAAAGGTGGTGATGAATATGTTCATGGGACGACCGCTGATTTTAAGAATGCTCAGAGAGATGTTACTGAATTTATTGGGGAAAATGATGCACAAATGCTAATAAACAAAATGGAAAACAGAAAGTTGTATGTGCCGAACTTTACATTTGAATATAAGGTAGAAAATGATGAACTCGTTGCGATGTTTTGGGCGGATGAAGTTGCAAAGTGCTATTACAAAGAGTTTGGAGACATAGTATCTTTTGATGCAACCTTCAATAGCAACAGGTAAGTTAATTGTTTGTAATTCTTGTATGTTTATACTTTTTATTAGTGAATTACATGTAATTCTGTGTGAATTACATGTAATTCTGTGTGAATTACATGTAATTCTGTGTGAATTACATGTAATACTAATCAGATGTATTTCTATTAGAATTACAAAGACAATATTTAAATTACATGTAATTCACACAGATTTACATGTAATTCTTGGTAGAATTACATGTGATTCAGGAATGTAGATTTTAATACATTGCTATGTTATATAGGTACAACATGAAGTTTGTACCATTCACTGGCATCGACAATCACAGAAAGTGTGTGACACTTGGTTCGGGAATGATTTTACATGAAGATACCGAATCATATACGTGGTTGCTAACAGCATTTTTGTCCGCCGTTGGAAAAGAGCCGACAATGATTGTAACCGATCAGGATGGAGCCATGAAGAGAGCTATTGAAGCCGTTTTTAAAACAACAAAACACAGACTATGCATGTGGCACATTTCCCAAAAGATCCCATCTAAGGTATTTTTGTTCAAGTTAGAAACTGTTTTTCATGATAGAATCACATGTAATTCTGTGTGAATTACATGTAATTCATATTAGAATCACATGTGATTCTACTTTATTTCTGTGTGAATGATTTGTTAGTTTTGAATGCAAATCACATGTAATTCTGTGTAAATTACATGTGATTTTTTGAATAAAAATACCTTGTTAGTGAATGTATGCTAATCACATGTAATTCTGTGTGAATTACATGTGATTTTTGGAAAAAAAAAATATTTTTTTAGTGCTAATTACTTTATATCTTCAAAACAGATTTGTGAAGAAATATACAAAGGGGCTTTCAAAGAACGATTTGATAGGCTCATTTGGAATATGTTCATAGAACCAAAGCAGTTTGAAGAGAGATGGGGGTTATTGATAGATGAATTTGAGTTGAAAGAAAACAAGTGGATGAAAAAAATGTATGATCTTAGAAAAATGTGGATTCCCGCTTATTTTATCGACTCTCCTTTGTTTGGCTTGATGAGGACGACTTCCAGGTCCGAAAGTGAAAATTCTTTCTTTAAAAGTTTCACAAGCCAAGGGTCAACACTTGTTGGTTTCATGATGTCATACGAATCAGCAATGGAAAGGCAAAGACATAGGCAAGAGAATTTGGACTTCCAAACGCTTGATGCGGCTCCAACATATAAAACAATGTTGGACATTGAACGTCATGCTGCAAGAATATATACAAAGACAATATTTGAATTTGTTCAACATGAAATTAATGCTGCTTGCTGGAATTGTACGATACAAGGTTTACAAAATAGTGAAGGATGTGAGACTTTCATAATTAGAGACAAAGCGGCAAATTCTTACAGAACTATTTACACCAAAAGTAGAAAAGAACAAGACAAGGAAATCGCAGCAGAGAAAGCGACAGAAATAGACTACAAGGTATAATTTACATCAGCTTTTAAAAATAAATAAATAGGCTCTTAAAGGAATTACATGTAATTCTGTGTGAATTACATGTAATTCTGTGTGAATTACATGTAATTATTAAATAATTACATGTAATTCTGTGTGAATTACATGTAATTATTAAATAATTACATGTAATTCTAAACAAAATAATAAATAATGAAATTACATGTGATTCTAATGTAAATTCCTTGTGTTTTGGAAAAAGGTACTAAGAGTTATAGAAGACGGGTCAGTGGTTTGTTCTTGTAGACATTTTCTACGATATGGTTTTCTATGTCGACACATATTTTGTGTGTTCAAGAACCGTGATGTTAATGTTATTCCCAAGGAATACATTTTGAGGAGATGGACAAGAGAGATAATACCACCTGAGCTTCGAAGACAAATAAACAGATATGGGGAAAAGAATGTAACCGTTGAAAGGCTTTCAAACGAGGTGAATTTTGTTGTGGATGATTGTTTATTCTTATTGAGCAAAGATGAAGAGAGGTTGGCAGCTTATCTTGAAAAGTTGAAAGTGATATATGAAGAAATAAAAGTTGATATGCCTAATCCTCCTTCAAGAAAAACGGCAGATGTTATTGGTGATTTGTTTGCTATTTCAGAGCCTGATCATCTAGATGTAAACAATCCAACGAAGGCTAGAAACAAAGGAGACCATCCAAATGATGGAAAAAAACTAAAAAAGGGAGAACGATTGAAAAGTGGAAGAGAAAAGGCGCTTAAAGTTCGAAAGAAACCATTGAAGGTTTGTGGATATTGTAAGGTGAAGACGCGTGAGCATACAAAAAGAACTTGCCCAAAGAACCCAAACGCAAAGAAAAAGAAGGCCTCACCAATTATTGATGTTTGAACACTTTTCATTTACTTCATTTTTTTTCATTTCCCAAAACATTTGTTTAAGATTCCAGAATCTATGTTTACGTTTTAAAATTACATGTAATTTACGTTTTAGGTCAACATCAATATGATTTCCATTGATTTACATGTGACAGAGTTGAGGTACTTATGTTTTTTGGGGAAGATAAAAATGAATTACATGTAATTTTGTGTGAATTACATGTAATTCTGGTAAAATTACATGTAATTCGGTGTGAATTACATGTAATTCTGTGTGAATTACATGTAATTCTGTGTGAATAAGGTAAGTGGCAAGGGAATTCAGTGAGTGATAACACTTGACCATAATCTGATCTAACTTCATTAAACATAGCCATGACACTAAGTTATACTCAATTGAAATAATGTGTGAATTACATGTAATTCTGTGTGAATTACATGTAATTGAAGTGTTCAATTACATGTAATTGAAGTGTTCAATAATGCGTAACACAAAGACACTGAAAATATAACATACAGGTAATCTGAAAATATAACAACCTGGAACAATTGTCTGAAACAAGTTAACATAGCCATGACACACCAAGTTATGTTCGATTAAGCATGTCACAAAACACATAACCTAAAAATATCCAGACAAAGCCATTACATAATAACATAATATATCCATACAGCACACTTCACAGAACTTTTGATGACCTAATCTCTTTCTCGCTCCTGCCTATTCTTTAGTGCATGACAGAGTATCTCGAGCTTATGATTAATCTCATACTTATCAAACTCCATGGCTAGTTGACGCATCTTATCAGCATGACAATTTTGCTCATGTAGAAGCATCTTAGAAAGAAATTTGAAACGTAAAAGTCTCAACATGTCACGTTGCATTCTGGACTCCGGGACAAGCCCACAATCCCAATCCGCAACTGCTCCGCCAACATATGTCTCCATGTGAAGCATTGCAAAGACTCCACAATCCCGAGAATTCTCTTTTGTCATCCACTTTAATTTTGGCGTTTTTGCTCTCTTCAACTTTCTGATGGAATTATGCTTCTTGTGATTATACAACTTTAAGTGTCTCGCAAACAAATCTCTCTACAAAAAAAGAGAAATAAATATTTTGTAATCCAACATGAATCACATGTAATTAACACGAATCACATGTAATTCTGTGTGAATCACATGTAATTAACAGAAAAATCACAAATAATTAACAGAAACTTACAAGAAGATCACAGACATCCTTGTACTTTCCATCATAAGGTGCTCCCGACCCGCTGTTATCTAGAACAGTCATTGATGCTACTTTTAGGTTGAAGACAACCACATAAAAATGCCCAGACATGCAGATCGGGAAGAAAGCCTGTTTTTAATAAACCAAAAATTAGAATGAAAAAAAAATAATAACCAAACAAAAAGAAAATAAAATTCTATTTACCAATTCAACGCCTTCCAAGGCCAGACCACCAACATCGTTTTCGAATTGAGCAGAAATTTCCTTTGAAAATCGGTCCCATATATCAGCATCCGTTTTCAAGGCTCCATTAATCATTTCTCGAGTCTGAATATAAAAAAAAACATTAATTTATGACAGAAATAATAAATTTATTTTGGGTGTAGAAAAATTAACTTACAACACATCCTGTTGGAAAGAAGTGCCTTATTGGCATTCGAGGATCTCGGAAACGCTCTTCGTAATTCAGAACAGAACCAAAGCAATCTAGCACGTTTGCATCAACCCAAAGGCCAGGAGATAGTGTTTCGAGATTCAAACGAACTCCATAAACTTTGTGGCCAGAAAATGTTTCAAAAACATATTCTCTGTTAAAGAAAAAAATAAAATACATAAAAAACATTGTCTTGTAGTTTACATGTAATTATACCAGAATTACATGTAATTCTGCTATAATTACATGTAATTCTGCTATAATTACATGTAATTATACCAGAGTTGCATGTAATTCTGCTACAATTACATGTAATTATACCAGAATTACATGTAATTATGGTATAATTACATGTAATTATAGCAGAATTACATGCAACTCTAAATTGAATAAATATTAATTTATATTTAACAAAAATGAAAATAACTCACTCCTTATCACCCTGCATTGCAAACACACTAGAGCCCAGAAGAAACTCATTTTGAGTAAGTTTGGGGAGAACTTTTGTCTTTTTATTCACATACGGAGATATCAAGAATACCGAAGGTTTCCCAACTCGCTTTCCAGGACTAGGACTAGGACTTTGGCTTAAAACACGAAGCGATAGTTTTTCAGGAGTAGAAGGTGCTTCCTCATCAAGGGCATCATCCAGAGCATTCTCTGCTGGATCAACATGTCGACCATGTTGAGCCTGAAAAAAATAAAATACATAAAAAACGTTGTCTTGTAGTTTACATGTAATTACATGTAATTATACCAGAATTACATGTAATTCTGCTATAATTACATGTAATTCTGCTATAATTACATGTAATTCTGCTATAATTACATGTAATTATACCAGAGTTGCATGTAATAAAAAACATACTTAATATACATTAAAAAATAATAAAATTTGGAACAACAAACTAATAAAAGTTTGAAACTTACAGAAAAATACTCGTCGGCAAGGCGATCAATCTCATTTCCAACCTCTTCTATGTTTTCATCTAACCATTGTGAAAAAGAGTCCGGTGTACTCATTATCTCAAAATCTTCATCAACTTGAACTTCAGCGGATTCTTTTTCAACATGTGTTTCTTTTTGAACAATGGTCTCTTCAATAGTAGGCACCTTATCGAAAACATTCCCAAACAAAGGAGGAATTTCCGAAATAATTGGATCATCTTCGCTAAGAATCTTTTCACCTTCACTAGGAATCTTCTCATCGTCAGTACGAATCTTCTCGTCATCACTTGGAATCTTCTCATCATCACTGGCAAGCTTCTCATTGTCATTCTGCACATTATCGTCACCACTACCAACATTTCCATCCTTATGCTTATCAACAGCACCACTACCAGTCTTATCATTTTCATCGTCCCCGTCACTACCCGTACTACCATCATCATCATTCGGATCATCATTATCATCTTTAGGATCATCACTCTCATCATTGCTCTCATTATCGCTCTCATCATCATCATCCTCTGGATATTCATATTCATTCGGATTTTGAAAAAATGTGTAATACTTTTTATGAAGCTCACGAAACTTAGGATCATCCGGATATTCTCTAGCACCTACCAACAAGTACTCTTCCAAAGCACATCTCTCTAGACAAATTACTTTAAAACTTTCTTCAGCTTGGAGATACAAATCCTATACATGTTTATGATTTATTAACAGTTAGTTAGATTGTAGATGTAATTACATGTAATTCTGTGTGAATTACATGTAATTTTTGTATTAATAGGTTGCTACTGATTTCAGAATTACATGTAATTCTGGTATAATTACATGTAATTATATCAGAATTACATGTAATTCTGTGTGAATTACATGTAATTATGTAAAAAGAAAAAATAAACCTTCTGGTATAAGTACCTCTTTAGAAGAATGATTGCGAGTAACAAAACCTTCTGTTCTTTGATTCTCATCTTTAGTCCATTCTTCATTCAGTTCTAAAAGACCCAAAACCTGTCCATCTAGCTCTAGTTGCTCTCTTTTTCTCATTAAAATTGAGCTCCAGCTTTTGATAGCCGGGCGTTCTCGAAGAACATGGAACTTTTCAAACTTCGTGGAATCTAAATACAAAAGCTGGAAAAAAAAGACATGTAAATAACAAGACTTCATTTAATTTAAAAAATTAAACAAAAACATTCAAAGAAAATTACATGTAATTCATCATGAAATTACATGTAATTCTGTGTGAATTACATGTAATTTCATGTAATTACATGTAATTCAACATAAATTCAAAGAAAGGTACAAACTTACAATTAAGAAGGTGAACGGGCCAAGGTAAGGATTTGTTGGTTTATCGGGAAGTTTACAGTCTAGTAAGCATTTGTATACATACTCACACCAGTTTATCTTAGAAGCATCTGTATCTTCTCGAATACGTCTAACAACATCCAAGCATACTTGACCATTCAAAGCATCAACTTTGCCCATTGTATTGGTAAACAGAGTAAGAAAGTTGACTCTAAAAAAGAAGTCATCTTTCTTAGACAAAACCAACTTGGCAGCTATATCAGGAACTCTTATATCCTTCCTATTTTTTGGGGAAAACTGCCCTAACCAAAGCTTAACAAACTTATCATCCAAAGGTCTCTCTTCTAAAGAAAATAAAGATTGTCCGTTCAAAGGAACACCTAACATTTCATGGACTTTCTCTTCATTTACCTTAATGGAGGCACCCGTTTCCAAATTGAAAGTAGATGTTTTTGCATCAAAGCGTTGAATACAATACCTTCCCATCCTTCCTGGTAACTTATCAATTTGAACATCATAGAGTGAGATAAAACCCATATGTGCTAAAAAACGCTTCATATTAACTCCATGGCATCCATGAATAGCAGAAAAAAGTGAAGAAGCAGCCGCCTTTGGACGAATGGACGGATAAGAGTCAAGATACTTTTTGTGAGCAACTTCTTCAGGCAACAACTCTTTTTCCTTTTTTATTCTTTTGTTGACACCACTGCCTTCTCCTATTTCTTCAGTTTTAGCCAACTTCCAAATTTCCAATAAAGAAGGGATATCCTTTACATCCACAATTGCTTTATCATCCAACTCAACTTCCCTTTTACGTTTCACATCATGAACCTTAACATTAGCTGTTCGCTTACCAAGCCTATCATCTTCTGTGTGAACAACAGAGTCAACATCACGTTTGCGCTTAACCGGCGCCTTGGAAGCAGGATTTGTAGCAGGCTTCGAGGACTTCTTGGCAGCAGGCTTTGGAACAGGCTTGGAGGCCTTCTTACCAACAACCTTGGAAGGCGACTCAACAGCAACATTTGAAGCCTTAGAAGCCGGCTTTTTAGCAGCCTTGGGAGCCGGCTCAGTAGCAACCTTTGAAGCCTCAAGAGCTGGCTTGGAGGCCTTCTTAGCAACAACCTTGGAAGGCGACTCAACAGAAATCTTTGAAGACTTAGAAGCCGGCTTTTTAGCAGCCTTGGGAGGCGGCTCAGTAGAAACATTAGAAGCTTCAAAAACCGGTTTGTTAGCAGACTTGGTTGAAGACCTTAGAACAGGACTAGATTTTTTCTTCCCACCTAGCAAACGCGTCTTGGAAGCCAACTTAGGATCACTCCGTAGAACTGGAATCTCCGTGGGAACTTGAACATTCTGACCAACAACCACATTATCTATAACATCCGTAGTATTCTCCGTACTTAACTCAAGCAAATTCGAAGCAGAAATCACTGACACCCCCCCAACAGCATTCAAACTCACACGACCACTCGTATTCTCATCACCCAAATCCTTATCAATCATAACATCATCCCCTACAGCCTCTGACACAGTAGCTAACTTATCAAGACTACAAACACCATCAAATACATTTTTCGGACTCAAACCCCTACCCCTCGAATAAAAAATACTAGGAGAACCACTACCCCTAGGAGAACCTCCACGACTACCTCGAAAGCCTCTACCCCTAGGAGAACCTCGAAACCTAGAACTTGTAGTTATACCTTGTCTCACGGTATCAAAATCAATAGAGCTAAAAGCACCTGAACCAAAAAAAAAAATAGCATCAGTAAACTTATAAAAAACAACATTTAACAAAATCCATAAAACACATTAGAATTACATGTAATTCACACATAATTACATGTAATTCTGGTATAATTACATGTAATTATGTGTGAATCACATGTAATTCCACACAAAAACAAACACACCCATCAACAACATACAGCTATCATAAAATATTAATTTGTATCAGTTAGTTCTAAATTACAAGTCAATGAACCGTTGACTCTTTATATTAATGAGCGTTTGCTCCAACTGAAGATAAATGGTATTGTGTTACTCGTTACAACCAATGCAGCTGCAAAGGAGTTCTGCTGTAAGACGACACTAAGTACTCAAGATTAAACGTAACTTCAGACCGTAGGATACAAGTGTAGACAGGCTAAAATAGACAGGCTAGCAAAGATGGAACACTTGATGCATAAATACAAAAGACGAGAATACGTTTTTCTGTATACAAAGACTTGATTGGTTGATTTAGGCCGTAGGATACAAGTGTAGAAAGAGTCGTAACAGCCACATGTTACGCTGGCGGTGGAACCTTGGCTACATGCTCTTGCACTCAATTATCACAAATAATTATATTCACATATTTGGATTAAACCGCATCAAGTTTGACAACCAATGACTGCCTTATCGCTCTTAACCTATCCTAAACTGCAGGAGTCACAAATTCACACTCTGCTAGCCTAATCTACACCTGTTTTATAGGAAAAAGGTACAAGCAGAATGCACCAACAATCGTAAAATTGACACTCAAATCATAGAACCATTTGGTTTAACCATTTGGTTTAACACCAACTACATACCATGAGATTATACATAATTACACGTAATTATAACACATCAAAAACATATTCAAAAACAAAAAAATCATTCAATCAAATAAATCAAAAATAAAACAGACACATCTAAAAACTAAATAAGCAGCTAATAAGTCAAATAAGCAACATAAAAATAAGAAAAAAGAAAGAATAAGCAAAAAGCCCTAAAAAACTTACCAATCTGTTGATTCGGAGAGGTGATTGCATCGGAAACACCAAACAAAGACGATTCAGGCACTGGATCGCCTTTAGAAGCACTGATTTCATCTCGAATATCCATAATCGAATGGTTAGATCATAAGATTTGGTGGTTAGGGTTAAGATTTGGTGGTTAGGATTACGGTTTGAAAGAGAAATGATATAAAAGATGTGAAATGAAATGACGGAGGAAAGGATTTGGGGAAGCGGTTTGATAAATTTAATAAGGTTGAAATTACGAAAATGCCCTCCAAAATATGATCTCAGCCATCCAAAGTTTTTAAGAATGAACGGCTGAGATCAGTTCTTTCTTACTTTTTTGGAACCACGTTCCCTCCGGAACTTTTGTCTATAAAACATAGTCTATATATTTAAATATGATTTATTGTTTACTTTGCTACCATTCAATAGATTTATGTTTTTAGTTTATCTACTATGTCATTCAATAGATTTATATATGTATTTTAACCATAGTTCTAAATAGCTCGCTATAGCCCGCCTTAAGGCGCGCTAAAGCTTGAGGCGTGACCTCCGCGCTACGCAATAGGTCAAGGCGCGCTACGACATGAGGTGCGGTTATTTTTTGAATTCAACTCCAAAAAATGAATATTATTACATGTAAGGAGAGTTTTCTAGCTTTAATTATTATGTACAACACTTATTATGAACATAATATAAATATAGTATTGAAATACATAAAACAAATAAATATTTTTATATGTTGTGCCGCTATTAGCCACGCTATAAAAACGCTAAAGCTTCGCCTTAGCCGCTAAAGCGTGTAGCTTGGACATGCCGCAACGCCACGCTTCACGCTATTTATAACCATGATTTTAACTAACACATGTCAATTAATCTTTTAAATCGAAAAACTAATAAACCATTAATTTGTTTCAAATTTTGTTATCTTTAACGTTTATAAAGAGGTTATATGTCACACCTAATAAGGTTTTGAAAAACATTTATCAGGCTCCAACTCATATCAATCAGGTCAACATATCGATCTGTTCTCACTTTTCATCATCATATCATTTTTACTTAGGTATTTTTGTCGTTACGCGTATATTACAAGATAATATTATTTTTAGAACGACATATTACAAGATAATATGTTCAATTCATGATCAATGACGATATAAAACTAGTTTTACTCTAGTAAAGGGATAACTAACAGTAAGATACATTTACGAAGCAAAGTGAGCATAGTTATTCAATATAAGGTAATACGATCACGTGAGACATGTAAATAACAACGATGGAAGATGGAACATGAAAAAATGAAAAGGGATCATGTTAACACTTACCACCAGTTGTAAAGGTTACTATGTGACCCGATATGGGACAATGTGTGGAGCCAAAATCTAGATCACAATTGGAAGTTCGACCTTAGGGTACTCGTGAAATTTGCAATGTTTTACTTGCAGAGAGTCTTTGTGAAATCTATATTACTTTCTACACTAAAACTATACACCTAACCCTTATTTAAAAAAGAATTAAAACAAGGCTTGTAGAACCCGTGCGATGCACCACGGTTGATTTTGGATGTTTATCGCAGATGGTTACATGAGTGTTTTGTCATTTGTCAATTATTTCCATCAATTTGATTTTTTTCGGTAGATGTTGGTAAGCTTTGATTACGTTTAATGTTAGGCGTGTTTATGAGTTTGTTATGGTGGATTGGTAATCAGAATAAGGGATATCAAAATAAGAGAGTTTATAATGGTTGTCGCATGATGGTTGCGTGAAATTCTTACTTTGTGTTTAAATTTTTTTGAAGTCGTAGATTTGTGCGAAGGTTAGAGCTTGGTAACCCTAACGACACCTGAATGGACTTATGCTATTTTGAAATGTTGTAAAGTTTGTATTAACTTATTTGGGCTTGTGATGTTTTAGTTGTTATTGGCCAGGCCTAGTAATTGATTCTCGTATGTATGTATATTCCTTAGGGTTTCTAGTACTTATAAAATAAACAGTCGTCAGTTACGATACTTGTTCCATTTCAACCAAATAACCCAGTTTGATATAGAACAAGTCGTTGAATCGACAAATGACTGCTTTTTGATCCGATGGATTCTGTGTGAGTATTAATGCCATCATTTGAGTTTGCAGGCAATTGTGGCATTGAGAAGGGTTAGAACCACAAGTCTCCTATTTGTATTTCTATAAATAAGATGGGGTTTTCATTTCTTGATCCAAACCTACCTTCTTCTACAACCATAATACCTAATATCAATCAAACTTTCATATTTCCATGGTGACTTCTTCATCAAGGCCGGTTATCTTGAACGAATTAAGGAGGTTTCTAGAGAGAGTGAGATTGCTCCGTGTTTGTCATTTTATTTTAGCCCGCAGTTGCTCAAGATGAATGTTTTGCGTGGACAGATCAAAAGTCTAAATGAGTCTCTTAGCCAGATGTCAATGCTCATTAAGGAAATGGAGAATCAGGGTTGTTCTGAAGTTGTAGTTGATGGTCTGGAGTATCTGAAGGAAACCCATGATCAAGATACCAAGAAGTTGGCTTCTTTAACTACTGTGTTGGCAAGGATTAGGGATGGGATAAGCGAGAAGATGTCATATGTCTAGTTCATGGATTTTATCGATTAGGTTTTTAAAGGTTGTGATAGTGTATTGTCTTTTGAGAACTTTATAATCTTTTGTAGCTGGTTATGATATGTGTAGTTTATTGGTTTATTAGTGTCTGTTGGGTCATGAAATGTAATGCTTTCCAGTTGGTTTCTATGTGTGTTTGTGGAACTGTATGAAGAATGAATGAAATCATCAGGTTATTAATAAATAAAATTAAATATCTTATGTCTATCATGTTTTAGTTTATCTTTCTCGTGATTTGGTTGAATGATTTAATTATGTATTCTCATTATGGAAGTAATACCCAATGTTGAACAATCTCATGGTTTAAAGTAAAAAAACAATGAATAGATTTGCATATTTGTTATTTGTTGGAAATGAGGTTTATAATCATGTTTAAAGAGATGGATATGTGATTTATGTTTGCATTGGTGGTGATTGTTAAGTTTTTGGTATTTTGTTGTATGTGATTTGTTGAGGTGGGACAACTACAGTTGTGATGTTTTAAATATAACCATGGAGATTATAAATTCATGGTCAGTTGTTGTAACATTGATTATAATTATGTTTTGCATTAATTTGGGAGTATTTTTTTAAGTATATGTATGAAGGTTTACAGAGTTGTTCGTGTTTTGAATTGTCTGTTGCATAGCCTATTCGACTTGCTAATGCTCGAATGCTTGGTCAATTGTATTAGAGGGTAAGGAATGAGAATGAGAATAATTAGTAATGCTTGGTTAATGAAAATATTGGTAATCATTACTTACTAATGGGTAATGAACTAATTCCCAATAAATTGAGGGTAGTAGATTCAAGGTAATAGATTGACGTATGTATATGTGTGTCTCATCTACCACCACCACCGTTGTCGCTACCACCACCCTCCCAACATCACCGCCACTCTCTGACACCACCACTCCCCGACATCGCCACCACCACTGACCACCACCATTGTCGCTACCACCACCGTCTCAACGTCACCACGACTCTCGACGCCACCACCACCACCACCACTTCTACCACCTCACCATGGTAACGCGAACATGCGTCCCACAATCACCACCCCTACCACGACCACAACCACAACCAACATCACCATAGATTCAAGTGTGTATTTGTTCACCAGCGACCACCACCTATACCGATGTCGCCACTACACTCTATCATCATCATTAACGGCTATGGATGGCTCACTGCTACCACCACCACACCACCTCTACCGATGTCGCCACCACATTCTATCACCATCATTAATGACTACCGATGGCATCACTACCAATACCACCACACCGCTGATCATCACTAATGTCACAACCTCTACATCTTGTCGCCATCTATACCAACTATCACAACCGCTTATTGCAACCACCAACCAACCGTCAGTAACCACCTAAAAACCACCAAACCACGTCATTACCACAACCTCCCCCATTGATCACCACCTCTGCTGACTACCATAAGTACACAATCGTCTGTAATGGCCATCGTTCTCAACCACCACTAACTGTCATTAATTTTATTAATTGCTTCCTTTACTGACATCTTTATCGTCGCGACCACTGACTATCACCCTAACAGTTGTTGCCACCATATCCACTCACCACCACGACTTATATTAACCAAGCACCAACAATGGTAATGGTAATACTAAGGAATGCTCATTGCATTCCTTTGTATTCTCTTACCCTTACCCATTCCCATTCCTATTTCCATTCCTCTCAGATTAACCAAACACCCCCTTAGTTATTACAAACAAGTGTCAAGGTAATTTAAAATTAGGTTATGGGAAATATTTGTGACAAAATAGCAATAAATTTGATAATTAATATTATGTATATGTGATTTTCAATTGATTAATATTCATTGTTCAATTTTTAGGAAATTTTCGTTGTCTTTTCTAAAAAGGGTCAATGAATTAAGCGGAAGTGGTGCCTATGGAGGTGAATCGATGATTGAAGTTTACGATCCGACTTTACAGGTTTTACTACTCTACGTAATCCTTGGATTATCTAACTATAGAATGATATAGAATGATAGAGAGAGAGATAAAGTAGAGAGAGGTTGGAGAGAAAAGGAGAAAATATTATATTCATAAGAAATGTGAGAACCAACCCCTCCTAACATGATAGGAGGGGGTTTACATAGCTCACCCTACATGTGGGCTTTGATGGGTTATATTGTTACTACGAGCCCATACTAACTATATATTATTGGAGTGATCGATCCTTCCTAAATACGTAAAAAAGTATTTCCAATAATCTCCCCCAAGAGAGGCTACTCCAAAGTAAAAGGGGGTTACCGAAGTTACAGTAACAAAATAAACCTAACATACTATGCTTGCTTGAGCTCGTAGTCTTCTTCTTTCTTTCTTTTTCTTTATCTTGTGAATACGTTTGCTGTGATCTTTTACTTTAGTCTTGAGCACGTTTCTCCTGCCTTGATCTTGTGCATTCATCACTTGTAATATTCGCCTCCTCGTAACTTCATGACCCACACACTTATACCTTCGTAAATTCTTGAAAGCTTCAGAGTTTGCTACAGCGGAAGACTTTATGTTGAACTTTCTAGAATTTGCTGAAGTCTTGAGTACAGAAAGTATAAGCATGTGGAGACGAATTCTTCTAGAACACCTCAGTGTCACCATCTTTAAATGTAGCAACATAAGTAGACACGAATGAAATGTCTTTGACATTTCATTCCAATTCGGTAGCATTTTACCCTCGGTCGGTGAAGATCATGAGACTATATTCAAATATCATACCTGTGGCAGGTAGTTTCAATTAAGAACCTCCTTTACAGGGTTTCACGGTAAACCCATTCTCTTTACTTGACCATCTCAAAGCTGACTACACACGTAAAGAGTGAACATTTGAATAAACTTATCCGCATGATTGAAGCCGTAAGTTCAGATTTCCTGGAACAGGTTTGATTCATTCAAGAATCGCACCATCGTTGCTTTCTAGTTGTCACGAGCTTGATTCATGTAGAATCTTGCAAGTTACCTACCAAGTGCTGTTTGATCTTAACACTAGAAGGATTTCCATTTGTCACCGTAAATACTAAATAGTATCACTCTGAGTGTTCTGGCAAGGTCACAAGGATATTGCGTAGAGGCTTGGAACGTGTTTGAATTCAGTTTTGTTGCTTTCCAGTTATCACAAGTTTGATTCATAAAAATTCGCACAAGTCACCTACCATGAGTTTTTTGATGTTCACTCAAGAAGGATTTCCATCTTCATTGGAAATACTTGCGTATTACTCAGATGTTCAGGCAACATCATGAAGATTTTGCGTTAAGATCTTTCTTACTTTTCACAGTGTGTGAAGAAGTAAAGAATTATAGAACAGTGTCCTAATGAGATTAATAATGTGACCTCAAATGGCTCTAGACTCGATCGTGCATTTTGGATTTTTAATGATCGAAGGCTAGAGAGGAGTGTCACCTATTCAATACCAACTTATTCGGAGTGAATAAATCGATAGAAAATGTGTTGATCTCCGTGTGATTAAAACAAATACCTTTTCAGAGATATATGAGTTAACTGGGATGGGTTGTGCATTGCATCACCGAGTTCATGATGTCTTATCTTTAATACCGAGCATCATTCAAAATGATCCCGATAACATATGTATTGACTCGGTTTCTGCCTAAGTTGTAAAGAGGGATTTTTTCTTTACACCATTAATCTTTACAATTATTTTTCATTCTTCAACCCCTTCAATGCTTACCAATACGTCATAACTAACACCTTGTTGTGATTGTTCCAGTGCTAACTTAAGTACTTGGTATGCATTCAGTTACGTTTACAATCTTTTTCCATCTTTCCTAAGGACTACTATTTCTAGTTGTGGAATGTCCTTCGGAAGATAATCATTGGACTTAACCTATCCTACCATCCTTATGTCACCACAATCGTCATCGTTGTGAGTAAAATGTGTTGAGGGTAAGTACACGTCACCATGAAAACTACTTTGAAACTTATTCAAGGTACATGTGATTATAAAATCAAAGCCTTTTGTACCATGAATGTTTTGATCACAAAATTCGTTTTCTCTCCTTTAACATGTGCCTCGATTTCTAAATTTTTTTTTCACATGTTGGGATGAGCCAGCACGTTAAATCAAACCATTGAATTAATTGATCTCTATTAAATCACATTTTCTCTCTCATATTAAAAATATTAACCCAATCGGTATTTTTGATATCAATTGATTTAATGGAAGTTTTAACAAAATTTGGGAAGAAAAACGCAAATTCGATTATCTTCAAGATTTTCACAAGCTCCCCCTCAAAATAGTATTGAGTATGTGATTTTGAAAGATTTCGAATTTAATGAAAAATTCTAGAAAAAATTTCATACTCTAACTCTTGATTACCAAATAATATGCAAATGTAGGGATACTTGATACACAATTGAAGGAAACATGCATGAGCAAAGATCATATATGATAATATATTCACAATATTAAAAATTTATGAGGTTGTACTTGAATGATGAGAACATCATGTGATAGAATCATGTGGTTCTTGTTGACAAATGTTGGTGTCCCCCGTAACTTCTGAAGTTATCTCCTCTTTATGAAAATTGGTAATCTTTTCTTGACACCAAATGTAAAATCAATAATTTTGTCTTGACACCAATTGTATGTTGAATCGTCATTGAAGAATCTGAATGCTTGGCAATTGCTCCCCCTCAATTGTTGACACGTTTTCTACGAAAGAACTAGAGTCATCGTTTGAGTAGTCGCATTGTCGAGTATGTGGATACCAATTTCTAGGGATGATAACTTCCTAAAAACAAGATTTCTCTCGTTTAACAAATACATGCACTGAAACGGACATATTTTGTATGCTATATGAATTTTGTTGTTAGGAGACACCCTGAACTTTTTCTTCATATAGCGAAGTAGATCCGAGTAACAAATACCATTAAGCAGAAGAACACCATATTGTTGATCCTGATATACTAGTATGACCCTTAATTTTTGTGCTCCTAAAGAAGACATTTTTTGTTTCTAATCTTGTCGTCCTACTCAACATTTACTTCTCACCTACTGGTAGTACATCTATTGCCCTAAATATTTATGTTTGTCATAAATAATCTGCCATTGTAGTTGACCTTGCAACCATTCGAAATTTACTTTAAGTTAACATAGGTTATATAATAGCCAGTGAGAACCTAGAAGGATAACATATAAACTACAACAAAACATACTAGCATACTAACCTTAGTTGAATAATTTTAGAATACACAAAAACAAAATATAATGTAACTAGATAACATAGGTTAACAAAATATTATGTAAGTAGATAACATATTTTCTTGCTGCCCTTTTCAATTGACTCGAAAACTTGATTATCCATGGTTGGTTGCACTCCTTAGACTATAATGTATCCCTATCACACATGGTTTCAACCAACGTCTCAACGTAGGTACACCTAGGCCCCCTCATATTGTCTAAAATCTTGAACGTCATGTCATTAAGGTTAAAAAAATTTCTGATTTCCAAATGGAATTACAACACAACCGTCCCATGCTATACATATTGGAGCCCAGTATCTTGTCTAGTTCTTTGTGTATTAGAGTAATGGATAGAGATTAGGATCTGGATACGGCATGCAAAACAACATTGACTAAGCTTGGTCAACAGGATGGTTTGTCATCACCCAAACATCGGAAACATGGTTATTGTAGTGGGTACATAGCATGCAGAGCCGTTGTGGAAACACACCCAAGTCAAAAGATTTCTGGCCTATTCAAAATTCAGGAAGAACAACCGTGCTAGTTGTTTCTTGTGTTAAATGAATAGAAACAATCTTACGTGAATCTTCTTGCCAACTGAAATCCAAGTAGTATACCCGACCGTCACAACCCACACCATCTCCAAAGATACTACATTCGTTTGGATAAACTCCTAAGTTTATCTAGTTTCGATTATCTACCGAGAACATTTTGACATTGTTGTTGCGCTTCGAAATGGCCACCAACTTGTAATCCCGTTTTTTATGTTAACAAAGCCAAACCCAACAAGATTTGGATTCTCCCCTACAAAACATGAGTCAATCGAATAAGTATAACGTGTTATAGGGTTGTAAAGGGATAACCCTCTTGTGTTTAACATGCATGCCAATCCGTCACAAGACCCCATAACTCTATAGAATTCATTATTCATAAAAGGATGAACTTGGTCCGTGAATAATGTTGTCGGGTTATTTATCAAGTTATCACTTATTGAGCGAGTACGAACCCCTTCAACACTTCTAAATAATAATCGTGGGTGTTGAGAAACACTGGCTTGCCTCCTAATGAATGTGGCATCCAAGATGATTGAGAACCAAGTTTTGCATACAGACTTGCAAAACAACCAGGATGAAATGGGAAGCTGTAGTAAAACAATGATCATCCAGTCCATGGTTAAATCTTGAATATTAGCCATTTTTTATACTTAGATGATTGTTTATTGTGTTAAAAACTTGGATTGAGTGTATGATAACTAACAAAAATTATACGTGAAAATAATTAGACTAGTGGGTGGTTATTATTAACTTACAGTTACCCATGATCTAAATAGACAAGTGGGTGGTTTATTTGGTAATTTGAACAGTTAAGAAACTTTTCAAATGCACAAACTGATATTGAGTATAGGGAAGTTAAATCAAATATAAACAATGCTATGCAATAGGTTATTTGAGTAGTAGCAAATTGTGGACAAACTATGTATAATGAACTTTAATCATAATAAAACATTTGTATGCCATAGTTTTATGTCGCACTAACAATTTATGACGAAACTATTCAACATTAATTGGTCAAGGTATTGTCTCATTGTCAACTGTAATGGAAAACCAATTATGTACATGCGATCTCCCCGTAAGAGTTTTAACTTCATGGAAATCAACTAATCTACGTCGAAGGTTTGTTGTATGCCCAAATAGTTACAACCCAGGTAGGAAATGTGGTTATTGGGATTGGTATGATGATGAGGTTGAATCAGATTCGTACATGATGAATTTGTATGAGATGTACATGATGTTGAATCCACAACAAAGGTGTGATCTAGGACAAGTAATGAGCCATCAGGAAAGGATTGAATTTCTTCAACTTCAGTTGGCAGAAAAGAACATCCAACTGGAGAAGAGCAAAAAATACGGCCGTTTTTGGAAGGAAACTTGTATTTGGTTAGGAATTTTCTTGTATGTGTGTTATTGGCCATGAAGTAGATGTTTATTGTCTAGCAACGTTCAAGGGGTTCTGTAGTATTTAGGATCCCAACTGGATTTATTCGTATTTAACTATGTAAACTTAATCTACGTAACAAACCAATAGTTGTTTTGTAATATATTCGTAATGGTTAACGACCATTAAAACATTCAAGTAAGATTCATCTAAAACTTTTTCAAGATTTTCTTACAGATATCATAGACTGAAGATATCATAATGTTAAAAAAACTAGAAACCAACAATCATATGTGTTTTTAAAGTTAAGCATATCCGCGTTCAAAAGGAAGTGAAAGTAAATCAAAGTTGGTAGAGACATTACAACATATTCGTAGGTAATTGCTAATCTTCTTATGATAGCGACTCCATTGATCTTGAAAACTTGGCAATCTCCCAGGCTTGAAAATGAGGGATGAAACCTACAAAACAAAAATAATAAATAAGGAAGTTTTAAATACGACTATGTCATAATTCACATAACAAGGTACATTCAACTCAAAAATCATGCTCGACCATGCATATAATAAAGTGTTCCAAAAGCATGATTGTGAAGAACAATTGATTCTTTGTATGGTTCAACGTATATAGAACCACAAAAACCGGTGATACCAACATTCTGAAAAGAACGATCAATTAGATTGTAGACATGAACAATATGAGCCATTGGGTTGCCAGTAGTAGATTCAACTTTAGGATTTGCGTTGGGGGTAAATCCAAGCAGTTTTAGCAAAGTTTGGGATTGAATGATGAAAATATTTCTAAACGATGGTATATTACCACCGTAAAAATATAACATCCAACCACAAAGTAATTGGATCTTAGCTACCAAAATATGGCCACATACCACAAGCGAGTTTCCGAATACCTAAATTGATAACGGGTTCGACAATTCAGCTAGTAGGGGCAGAGGTATATCTATAACATGAAACCGGTGGCTTACCATATCAAATGAAACAAGAAGATACAATTTTTGGAGCTTCACCGTTATACGAATGGATTTCATGACAAATTTAAATCACATATTGACCTACAACTGCCTGACTAGACCTACTAAATCTTATTGTTTCACGGGGTAACTTGTCATTGTCTACCCTATTCCAACTTCTCAAACTAAGAGTATTAACTGAAGCGTACCAACTACCTATTCCAGATACAGGGTATGAAATCTTAATAATGTGTAGAAACTAAAAGGAGGGGGTTGAATAGTTTCTTAAATTTACTTGTTAAATAAGGGTTTTCAAAAATCCTTTTCAAAAACTT
Source organism: Glebionis coronaria (assembly GCA_025667525.1). NCBI lineage: Eukaryota > Viridiplantae > Streptophyta > Magnoliopsida > Asterales > Asteraceae > Glebionis > Glebionis coronaria. The sequence goes on along the minus strand of JANFOE010000012.1, from coordinate 700,732 downwards.
AGACTTAATCAAATATGTGAAATCTTCTTATACACAATATAGAAAATGGATAGTGCAACTAAACTAATAATCACAAGTATATGCAAGTAATGAATAAAGAATGTAAAGAGATAAGGAAAAGAAAGATCAAACCAAATACCAAGGATTTATAGTGGTTCGACAACAAATCTCACTCCTTGTTCCTACTCCACTCCTCGAGTACTCCTTACTCGAGAGTTCACTTATCAACAAGCTCCTTAAGCTGGAGAAACCGTACACATCGCTTAACCAATTTCCGACTCTAAGATAAAAGTCGAGCCCTAATCATAGCTAGGACTAATCTACACCAATATACTTTATGGCCTATGTATTAACCACAACACATACACAACTTCCAAATAGACACAACTACTTAATCTTCACAACAACACAAGAATGAAAATAAATGTTTGATCTTCAATGGATCTTTGAGGTAGACACAACACTTCAAGGATGAAAGTGTTCTTCTCTTTCTCTTTGCACTTCAGAGGAATAGATGGGAGGAGAAAGATTCACTTATAAACAAGTAGTAATCAACTAAATAACCAAGGATTTGAATGAATTAAGAAGGTGGATTGAATCTGGAAATTTGTGTGCAAAAGAGTTGAAGAGAAAAACTGAGAATGGTACACTATTTATAAGACAAAGCTCCAACGGATATAACTGGGCGTGGTTCCTTAAAGGTGCCCGCGGTTCCTTATCAATAAGGAACCGCACACCTATATATGGAACCGCCGGAGTAGACTCCGCTCCCTTTTGTCTTTTAGTGGTGCAGTCACATCTGGTCGAATACTTATCCTCAAAGGATATTCCTAAACATATGGAATATGCCATTTTCAAATTTTCAAATTTCTAATTTAATTAAACATTTCCTTAAAAATAAAGTTTAATAAAAACTTTTGTCACATTTAATAAAAGGTGAGTTTTAAGAAAAATTAAATCCTTGATCACTTAGTTAGGTTGAAAACTTGTTTGTTCATACCTTAAGTGATAATGGACGAAATGAAAAATACTTGAACTCAAGAATTTTGTTTCGTTGTTTACATAAATGCTTGTTTTTATATATTGTCGTAATCAAAACAAAGCGAGACCAAAAAATGCAAGTAATGTTTTTAGGCATCATTGCATTAACATAATGGTTGGATCTAAAGATTACGGGCATAAACCAAAACCTAAAAGGATTTGATCACTAATAGGTTGACACCTAAAAGGTGGTATAAAAGTCCCAATATATTAAATAATCGACGGGTTCCAAATAATAGCAATGTTTCTTGGAATCCAATGATAACACCAAACCCCCACACGAGGTCCCAACTGGTTCTATATTTGTAAAAAAAGTTTGCATTAACTAGGTTGGTGGTGAAGTTTTCTGCAACGGATAAAAGAAAACCCTGATAATTACGGTTATAATTTATTAGATAAGCACATTCTTGCGACTTACGAAGACCATATGATAACAAGAAGATCCTTTCATCTACCCTAGATTTGCACCTCATTGAAACACCACGATAGCGCAATAAATACTTGACAGGGAGTCTATTCATGATATTCATTTGCAGATCGAAAGGAATGTGGTATGACATGTTTTTTTTAGGGTTTCTTTAGAATGAGGGTGAGTGGATAAAGTGACTATGTTGTTTTTAGGATGAGTGTGAGATGTAATAGAAGATGTATTGGTATATACATTAAAGGAAGCATTTACTTATCATGTACTTTAGGGTGGTTGCTATTACTATGGTTCAACCACAAATATATTCTAGAAGATTGTTGGGCCATCTAAAGTAGTATATAAGGTATGTGACAATACTGATATAAATTCATGAGTGTGAATATAATTAAATCATCTTCACTTACTAACACCTTGTGCTTCCAAAAGTATTCAACGAATCGTTCATGATAAGCTAATGTTGTTTGAAGAGGATCATCAAATGTCAATGGAAGATTACAAGACAACTTGTATAAAAATATACACACCCGTATTCCATAGTCACCATATTTTTTATTCTGCATTAGAACATCAACAAATGCATATGTGATTTTATTGTTTTCAGGTGATATGCCCTTGTTCTTCAATATCTCATGAACGTTTAGATAAAATGTTAGCTGCTCTGGAAACTACTTTTTCATAGTTCTCCACCAAGGTCTTCTGTTACCAACCACCCAACCTAGGCTACCGTAAAACGTAACCAATCCAGTTATTATCTGAACTTCAGCTAGACACCAGTGTCTCTTTGGTTCGTTGACGGGAAAGTATACCAAAGAATAGTAATTTTATATCAGTTTGTATTTGTTTTAATAATTATACGATTAACTTTATAGATAAGTTAAATCAAAAGAGTACCTTCTCAACATATCGCCAAGGCATGGGATACCTAATGTCATTAGAGTAATAGCTGGGCATCAAACTAGCAAGGATTTGTTGTAAGAAATGAGGGCCCACCATTTCCCAATCAGCATCGACTTATCTAAATGTCCACATTATATCCACCCGTAGATCGAGGTGTTGTGAATGGAAAATACTCATATTAATCATATAATGTTTATAGATTAAAAAAACTAACTATCAACATTTGGTTAACTTACACAGTCACCCAACCACCCTTGTTTCGCAATATCAAGACATACTAAAGCTCGCCAGAATTTCACACCAACTGCAATGTCTCGATGTCCCCAAAGAAACCGATGCTCTAGCGGGTCATGCAAATTAAAATATTGTGCTACATATGGGGGAACTCTTACAATCTCTATGTTACGATCCTGATCTCTTGAAAGATTCTAAATACAACAATCATGGGGTAAGAATACGATAAATTAATTATAACTAAAACTTACGCAAAAAATTACAGAATAATCATACCTCAGCAAAAGGTGGGGTGCAAGTAATTTTTGGACACAACGCAATTTTGGCTTACCAGATACATCCTAATTAGAATAATTTATGTTAATATAACAGAACATCAATCTGACTTAGTATCATACTCTAACACCCGCACCAAATGATATGCGCAGTGGAACTACAACATTTAGGTGCTAGGCAATTATCATCACACACAAGCTATTTCGAACGACTCAAAGAGACATAAAGATTTAAACATAAATTAAACATTGTTAAAATATCATTGTCGACCGCTTCCCAAACCCCAAAGATAATGCAAAACAGAGTTGTGTTTAGGTCCCCACTGAATCGCAACCTAAAAGTACATTACTAGTTCACATGACATAATATAAAAAGTTTTAAGTTTTAAAAAGGGAGGAAAGACAAAGTAGACCGCCAAGCCACAACAACTTCCATCCTCGCATGCTCCTTGCTACCATATCATCGATTACCTGAAACACATGCTTAAAGGGGTTAAAAAATAATGTTGAGCAAAATTTATAGGTTTTACAATCTCATTTTGAACATAATTATATAAAATCAATCACGATCATTTATAGAATTGTCGATCAAACAATCTATCATTCAAGGTTATTATAATTGTCTTTAAGCTCATGACACTAATCCGTTAACTCAATCACCCGCGTATATTTACCGGTATGATTAAGATGAAACCAGTTCCCTTCTAAAGGCATTAGTTGCAATTATACCTTATTTCTTATCACAAGTTATCCGTCCGAAGAGGGTACTCAACGTACTAGCTCTCGTCTCGGATAGGGTCGTCAACCCCATAGTACTATCAATTGTATAAGCGGCTATTTTAATCCACACAAGGATTAAACAATAGTTAATAGTTCATGAATATAGGGTCTTATGCAACTAGGTACTCAACACAATTTAGGCAACTTTTGGGTCCAACAATCATTCATGACTTATATTTGTTTCATTTAAAATAGCATGCATCCCCCTTGCGGGTAAAACCATTTAAAAGTGTAAGAAGCGAGGCTATAAACTCACCTTGCATAGTAGTAGTGGTTCCAGCGAAGATGTAACGAAAATACCACCGACGATTTGGTTGCCCCGGAAAATCTAACACGTGACCTAGAAATCAAAATACGAAAACCGAGTCAATACTCCATGTACATTATTGTACTAAACACGCGTATATAAAAACACCTAATACTTATAAAAACTCATGCCAAAACTCATACATGTGATCATTACTTAACTCACTATCTATCTATGTAATTAGAAATGTTTCCCATTTTGTAAGTTTGCCGGTACTTACCAAAAGTACGGGCTGTTTTCTAACACTTAAGCGTTACTATAAATCACGAGAAAATTTGTAAAAATCCCTTATAATCTGTAGAAACCCCATTTTAAATCCCATAAAAAGTTTTCACATTTAAGACCCATTACTCATTACATTACTAGACGTAAATTTTTCGGACTGATTTTGCACTTTTACCATGTAAGACTTGTTTGACTTGTTTAAAATGTACCATTAGCTAATTTGACCCTTAAGTCTAAAAATAGACTCAACAATGCAGGTTTGGAACCAAAGAACAACTTTCAATTATTTATATGACTCTATCTATGGTCCTCGGGATTTGACCTAAAACCAAACATAATTTCGGATTATGTTGATTCTCATTTCCCAGTACACGAACTTTCAAAATAGCATAACTTTTGACTCGTTAGGAGTCGTAAGCTCTTTTTTATACCAAATCGAAGCTAAGACAATGCTCTACAACTATATCCTAACCTCATGACCTGTTTACAAAATTAAACCCACGAAAACATGCCTAAACAATCTGCCAAAAATTTCCTTCCTCAAAATCAACCCAACACTTGTTTCCAATCCGTTCTAACATCATCTAGACCTAACCTAGCCATTTATAATCATTCCCAAACACCCTAATCAGTATATAATACTAAGAAAATCAAATCTTCATGAAAACCCAAATCCCAAATCACACATGCATTATGTTTATCCTATTTAAAAACATAAAAAACACAACTCTAAACACAAACCCACAACACAATTCATCAACCACCATGAACAACCAAACACCCCCATTTGGCTGTGCTTCAGTATCTTAACCTCTCGGTCCATAATCTGCACTGGTTCCTCCACAAAATGCATTTTATTGTCAAGCTGAATCTCGTCCAAAGGAATCACCAATTCCTTATCCGCCAAACTTTTCTTCAAATTCGATACGTGAAACGTGTCGTGAATAGCACTAAGCTCATTCAGCAATTCCAACTTATAAGCTTTCCTTTCTCCCCAAAACGTATCACACCCTTCCATGGTGACACCTTCAGCATGACCATGTCTCCGACCTCAAATTCCAACGGTTTCCTCCTATTATCGGTGTAACTCTTCTGTCGGCTTCTCGCAGCAAGTAAACGGTTCATGATTTGCACAATCTTCTCTGGCGTCTCCAAAACCATTTTGGGCCCAGTCAACTGACTCTCTCCCACCTCGCTCCAACACACAGGAGATCTACACTTCCTTCCATACAACGCTTCAAATGGTGCAGCCTTAATGCTCGCATGATAACTGTTATTATACGAAAACTCTACTAAAGGTAAGTAGCATTCCCAGCTTCCTCCGAAATCAATCACGCATGCTCGGAGCATGTCCTCCAACTTCTGAATGGTTCGTTCGCTTTGGCCATCAGTTTCAGGATGTTATGTCGTGCTCACACTCAATTCGGTGCCCATCGTACGTTGAAGAGATTTCCAAAATTCCGAAGTAAATCTGCTGTCGCGATCCAAAATGATCGATAAAGGTACTCCATGTCGACAAACAATTTCCTTCACGTACACACTAGCAAGTTTCTTCATGCTATCTGTCTTCTTCATAGGTAAAAAGTGAGCAGATTTCGTCAATCTATCCACGATCACCCAAATCATATCACAACCACTAGGAGTCCTTGGTAAACCCGTCACGAAATCTATAGCGATCTTTTCCCATTTCCATTCTGGAATCTCAGGTTGTACCAACAACCCGGACGGTCTCTTATGTTCAGCTTTAACCTTCGCGAAAGTTAAACACTTACTGACGTAACGAGCAATGTCTGCCTTCATATTCGGCCACCAGTAGACTTTCTTCAGATCGTGATACATCTTATCCGCTCCAGGATGTATCGAGTACTTCGACTTATGAGACTCATTCATAACCAAATCTCGTACTCCAGGCGTTCCTTCCTCGGATGGACATAGCGGTAACCAAATCCGATTTTCATAATATCTCAACCCGTCTGATTTTACCACAAAAAGAGGTTTCTGTAGTCTTCCCAGATTCTCGGCGCCAACATTTTCTGTCATCAATCCCTTCTCTTGAGCCTTCAATATCTTTCCGGTCAAATCAACACCCTCTGTCATCACTAATGCTCTGAATCTCAAAGGTTTCTCCCTATCCTTCCTACTAAGTGCATCCGCTACATCGTTCGCCTTGCCAGGATGGTAGCGAATCTCGCAGTCATAGTCACTTAGTAGCTCCACCCATCGTCTTTGTCTCATATTCAACTACTTCTGGTCTAATATGTGCTACAAACTCTTGTGGTCAGTGAATACAACACACTTAGTCCCATACAAGTAGTGTCTCCACAACTTCAACGCAAAAACTACAGCTCCAAGTTCCAAATCATGCGTAGTGTAGTTTTCCTCATGCTTCCTCAATTGCCTCGACGCGTAAGCGGTCACATTCTTACGCTGCATCAAAACAACTCCATAACCCTTATGAAACGCGTCATAATAAACCATGAAGTCTTAGATTCCTTCTTGTAATGACAAAATCGGAGCAGAACACAATTTGTCCATAAGTGTTTTGAAAGCGATTTCTTCGTCATTTCACCATTCAAACACCCGATTCTTCTCAGTAAGCTTGGTCAACGGCTTTGCAATCAACGAAAACCCTTCGATGAATCTCCGATAATAACCAGCTAAACCAAGAAATTGTCGAACTTCAGTTGGCGTTGTCGGTGCCGACCATTCTTAAATTGGCTCCACCTTGGCAGGATCTACACGAACTCCTTTGTTGTCAATCACATGCCCAAGAAATTATACAGATTCCAACCAAAATTCACACTTGGAGAATTTTGCGTACAACTTCTCTTTCTTTAGCAGCTCCAATATCGTCCTCAAGTGCTTCTTATGTTCTTCTTTGCTCTTGGAGTAAATAAGAATATCATCAATGAATACAATGACAAACTTATCCAAATACGGCTTGCACACTCGATTCATAAGATCCATGAACACTGCAGGCGCATTCGTTAACCCAAAAGGCATCACTTGGAATTCAAAATGTCCATATCGCGTACGAAAAGCAGTTATAGGAATATCCTCCTCTCTAACTCGCAGTTGATGATACCCTGATCTCAAGTCAATCTTCAAGTACACACAGGATCCTTGCAACTGATCAAATAAATCGTCAATCCTCAGCAATGGATACCGATTCTTAACCGTTAATTTGTTAAGCTCTCGATAGTCGATACACATTCTAAACGACCCGTCCTTCTTCTTTACAAATAACACAGGCGCTCCCTATGGCGATGAACTCGGTCTAATAAACCCCTTATCCATCAATTCTTTCAATTGATCAGATAACTCATTCAGTTCTGACGGTGGCAATCGATAAGGTGCACGAGCAACTGGTGCAGCTCCTGGCATCAAATCGATCCGAAATTCCACTTCACGAGAGGGCGGTAAACTCGACAATTCATCAGAAAGACTTTCGGATACTCTCGAATCACAGGCACCTCTTCCAACTTTGTATCTACATCACCATCACTAGAAATCTGCGCCAGAAATACATCACATCCTTCTTCCATATACCTCATCATCTTCAAGCAAGATATTACTCTCAGACGAGAAGTACATTCATTACCCTTCACAGTCAATACCCTATTTCTCAACGGGTTTTGGACCAACCTTTCTCCAAAAACAATCACCGCACTATGCGCCATTAACCAATCCATCCCAATAATTACGTCAAAAGATCCTAGCTCTATAGGCATTAAGTCAATATCAAAGGCATAATTCACTAACTTCAAGGTACACCCTCTTAGTATAGAATTAGTACTAACAATCTTTCCATCGGCTAATTCCACATTATAGTTAGTCGTTAGCATCACCGGTTCTCTATTGATATGGCGACTAAATTTTTCGTCTACAAAGCTTTTGTCGGATCCAGAATCAAATAATACACTAGTATAACGAGCGACAAGTAGAAACGTACCAGTCACCACATTCGGGCCTTGCGGTTTGTCAGCGGTACCCACTCGGTATACAACAGCAACATTATTTCCTCCCTGCCCATTCCCAGCTTTTGGGCAGTTTCCTTTCTTGTGCCCCTTTTCTCCACAACCAAAACAAACCATTACTCTCCCATCATTTGCCCCTGTAGCCACACCTCTAGATCGACAATCTGTAACTCTATGACCAGCCTCCCCACAGTTGCCACATGCAGGAGGACAATTCCCAATACGGTACAAGTTACAACAGCCACAATGGGGATTGACCTTAACTCCTCTGGGGGCAGTAACATCTCTCATCCTATCATTCCTCTTTTGGTTGAACTGTTGGTTACGATTCGTGTTGATGCAAAAGTTGGGTGATCCTTGCTAGACCCGAATTAGGCTTAATTCGGGTTGGCTGGGCTCCGGCTCCTACACCAAGTGAACTGTTTGGTTGGGATCCTGCACACTAAACAACACGCGTTAAGCTTACCGTGGGAATGTTTCCCACGATTAGACTCCGGCGTGAGAGGAAGTAATCAGTTAGGGTTTTATGTGAGTTGAGAGTATAGAACGTAATACCTTTGTGGAACCCTTGAGGGTTCCTTTTATAGGCAGTAGAACCCTAGTGGGCTGACACTGATACTTCGGCCCCAAGGAAAGGATAAGTACCAGAATTAGAATGATTGTTATCTTCTAATTATGGTGAGTGAATATCCTCTCCTTTGGGGTAAATCCTATTCCTAGACAGAATATGATTCTGTCTAACCCTGTACCGGCCGTGCCGGGCCGTGGGCCGCACACGTGTGTGCGGTTACTGTTCATCCAAGCCCATAAGCTTAAATGACATTATTCCCACCCATCTGTGATGGGCCGGATACGCGTAGTACCCGTGGGTCGGGCTCCTGACCCGGCTGGGGACTATACGTCATCATGTCCCCCAGTCTAGTTGTTACAGCCGTAAGCGTAACCTCTAGACTATCAAGGTGCTCTCCGGACATACCAAGAAAGACCTAGGAAATACTCTATAATGAAAAATTTGCTTTGGCCGCACGTGGCGGCCTGCCTTAGGAATATAATTCCAATAGCACATCAGCCGCACGTAACGGCTGAGACAAATTAAATGTAGCATTGAATATGGTCTTACGTAAGAGCCGCATATCCCGACACAAGAATAGAAACATTAATTGTAGTCAACTTTCCAGCCACACGTCTGCAAAAGTGCACCATTAATGCCCACCATTGAGCCACGTAAAACTGCCAAGAAGTGACCCATGGCCCCCCTCTGATTTTGCAGAAGTGTCAGAAATCCTATCCGTTGGATAGGCGTGGTGGCCTACACGTGTCGAACATCCACGTTACCTCGGAAACCGAGGCAACCCTATATAAGAGTTGGTGTGTGTGTTTGTTACACACACAATTCCCCCTTCCTTCCGTCATTGTTATTCTCAAGCTTCTACCTTCAAAACTCTGCCTTCTTTCCCACGGATTTCCTCCGCCGCAGGTTAGATCATCAGGCCCTTTAAAACCTTTTTATAAAACATGGTAAAGGACAACCCACTTATCACGGATGTCTTTAACGTGATGTCGGCGGAAAAATACATCGAATTTCTGTCGAAGTATTACATTCCCGAAAGCGTACACCCCACCTATCCAGGTGAAGGTGAGGAGATTACGGATGCACCGGTGGGGAAAATAGGCGTGTACACGCGCCTATTTGACTCGGCCAACTACCGTATCCCCCTATCCAAATTCTTGGTAGACCTTCTATTGTATTATGACTTCCACATAACCCAGCTTCACTGCATAGGGGCGTGTAAAATCAACCAGTTTGAAATTACATGCCATACCTGCGGAGTAACCCCAACCGTGAACCTTTTAGGGCTTTTTATTTCCCCCAGCTAGTTAATGGGTGGCTATCGTTTAAAAAACGACCCGGGAACGCCCCTATGACGTATAGGAAGCCTCTAGACTCCCTTAAGAACTGGTACGACCACTACTTCTTTGTAGATGAGAAGGTGTTCCCTACTCCTTTCGTACTCAAAACCAAAGCACCCAAAGATTATCCGCCCAAAGACAAAGACTATAGTAGCAAAGACTTAAAAACACTAGATACCCACCGCACGGAATTTTATAGAGGGTTGCCGGAACACTTTCTGTGCTTAGTAGGAATAAGTCGCCGCTACTTTGGGAGGGATGACCTATATCCGTGCTTCCTGACGGAACAGGGAGAGGGTAGGTTTACTTTATACCTTGTAAATGTGAAATGCCATGCATATTTGTAGAACCTTACTAACCCATATACTCATAAATGTCCGCAGAAATGAACCTACACGGGTTAATACACCAGGGTGACCCCATGAAGGTGCCCGAAGGGTTCCGACCTCTGAATGAGAATGAGCTCCCCCTACTGGAGGCGACCGCTGACCGCACCATGCCGCTCGAAGAGACGTCCGAGCCCAGATCGGATGAAGGAGAGCCCATCATTGAGAAATCCCCATTGGATTTCCATAATGAAGATGGTGAAGAACCACTGTTGGAGGGGACCGCGACCCACCAAGAAGAGGAGAATGATCCTAATGAAGACACCACTCAAGCTTCCGGGTCCGCCCCGCTCATATCCAGGAAGAGAAAGACCACCAGGAGGGTGGCAAAGAAGATAGGAGATGAGGCCGGGGCCGCGAATGCTCTCCCAAAGAAACTGAGGAAGGATCATCCGCAGTACCGAGAGGGGAGTGGTACTGCGACTGCTCAGGCCGACTCTACCCCGAACATGGGAGAGCCAGTCTTGCGAGTTATGCCCGTGAGCGCCGTAGCTCCTACCTGCCCAGACCCTGCCATTGATACCACGTAAGTATCCTTCGAATATTTAGTCGTGTCACTATACTTTGTGAAATATATAATGCTTAGACTAATTTTGCCATGTCAATAACAGGGCTAATCCGTCGGTCGTAGCACAGGAGGGAGAAGTGGAGAGGAATCCATCCCCCGCACCAACTAACAAACCCCCATCCCCTGCTGCGACACACGCCAAGGAACCACACCCCGAAGGGCCAGAAGATAGCTTGCGCTTAGCATGGAACCTCTCAAGCCTGACAAGGTTGGAGGCGGAATCCGAGTGTTTAGAATTCATTGAGCATATCACCCCCCAGTCCTTGCCCAAGACTTAGATGAGCTGGATCATGAAGCCCTTCTGGAGCAATTCGACGTGTCGTCCACACACCAAGTGACGGTGGGAGCCGCTTTAAGACGCCGCTTGATCAAGGCCCTTGCAAATGTGAATCAGGCCGATAAAAAGATAGCTCGCCGTGAGGCAATGGTCGTGAAGAACGAGAAGACCATCGCGTCCTTGCAGGCAGCGCTGGTGACAGCCGAGGCGACAGTAAAAGAGCAAGCTCATCACGCCGACACCCGAGAAAAGCGTATTGCCGAGCTCGAAGCCCTTGTAGCCGCATCAAATGAGAAGGTACACTTTCGAAATTTTTGTACATATACTTAAACCTTGAGTATTTATTTGACCCAAAAAAGTATATATCCTTGTAATAACTCAAAATTTTATACGCAGGTGTCTGCGGCCGAAGCTGCTACCAAGGCCGTGACCGTACAATCCTTCAACATCGCCCAAGAGCGTGATGCGCTGAAGGATGAGCTAACACAGGCGCGGGCCAACCTGGAAGAGCAGGCTGCCACAGCGGATGAGAAGCTAAACAAGATGGCCATAAGTTGTGCTGAAAGACTATGTCCTCCCCTGCTATCCGCCATAGCTGGACGCAGGTGGATAATTGGGCAAGGACTGCGACTTGCTGTGAGCAGGGCCCTGGAAGCTCCACACATACTGCAGGCATTCGCCGGGGTCGTATCCGATGGAATCGACCGTGGTAGACATGAGGGTTTGGTCAAAGCTGCAGAACTGATAGGCAAAAATGAAGACATCATGCAGCATCCCTACCATAATCCCTCAGTCGCGGATAATATGACCGCGTCCATGAATGCCTTGGCGGAAATCCAACACCCTCTCCTGGATGAGATTGAGACACTTAGAGACGCTCCAAACGAGGCAATAGTGTCCCGGCTTACTGCGGATCCCATCACTTTGACCTTGGCCACTTATGATTCCGCCTCCAAAACGATGAAAGGTGAGAAACTGCTTGTAGAAGCATTGGATGCCATTGCGGTCAAGGCCCAGGATGGGAAGGATGCTCGTGGGGAGGTCCTCCGTGCTCTGATTAAAGAAGGGAAGAAGGACATAGGGGAATTCCTACCCCCCTTGTAATTTATCAGTTGTAAACATTTGTAATTTTATTCGTCCGTGCATGTACACGGCTAAGACATATGTGAAATGACTGCCTTTTATATGGAAGTCCGTGATGACCATGGCCATTTTGTTAATTATTTTGAAACTTGTGTATTTTCATTTTGTTTGAACATTGTATGCCAATACTGCATGACATGTCACGTCTTACACAAAAAAGGAAAATACCTACAAGTCTATAATTTACTAGACATGCGACGTGCGTCTTTACTATGCGGAGCACTGCGTGAGTACGGCATACGAAACTTACCACAATGTCTTATGAGTAAGGTGTCTAGTAAGGATACATGATCCGTGCGGCTGGGGTTGCATCCCTCTTACGCGGCAAGTTGAATTAGTAGGTTCACTTAATCCTCTTACCCCACCTGGAGGCGTATAGTACATGTACAGTAATTTGAATGAATGCATACGAATGAAACATGACATACTATAACAACAACTAAAATTCATATGACTGACAAAAATCTAAAAAATGATTTGCGCGAAACAAGCCGTGGCGCTAGATAGGCGCCACGGCATTTTATTAGAACGTTTACATTTTTTGTTTGAACAAGAATGATAAGTCCTAAAAAACAAAAAAGGAATCTAAACAAAACATAAGAAGAAAAACAGATAGACCGCATGGTTCTTCATTAAAGCCACATATAACGAAGCACCCATGCGGAAGCCGTAGCTTTCAAAGATAGCACCTTTTGAGATTGGAGATGTTCCATGTGCGTTCTAGGTCGCGGCCATCCATGTCACGTAACTTGTACGCGCCTCGTCCCAAGGCTTTCGTGACTTCATACGGTCCTTCCCACTTAGGGCCTAGCTTTCCTGTATTCTCCGCTCGACTTGCTTCGTTAGCACGATAGACATAATCTCCCGGTCGAAAAGAAACACCTTTGACCTTGGCGTCATAATAAGCCTTCATTTTAGCCTTGGACTTAGCCTTATTGATGGCTGCTATCTCCCTTTTTTCTTCCAACAGATCCAGGTTGATTCGTAGCTGCTCGTCATTCGTAACGACATTAACCTCCGTCGTGCGAATGGTAGGCATTCCTCTTTCTGCTGGTCTAACAGCTTCAGTGCCGTAGGCCAATGCAAATGGAGTATCTCCGTTGGCTGTTTTGATCATAGTTCTATGCGCCCATAGCACATGTGGTAACTCATCGACCCATTTGGCACTTCGTTCATCCAGACGCGCCTTGATGCCATTTCCCAAGCTTCTATTTGCTCGTTCCACGAGGCCATTTGTCTGCGGATGGTTAACAGATGCGAAGCGCTGCTTGGTATTCAATGATGCACACCAGTCCTTGAATGGATTGTCCGCGAACTGTTTACCGTTGTCCGAGATGATCTCTCCTGGTAGGCCAAAAGGCACACGATATGCTCCCAAACAAACTTTTTAACTTGCTTGCCTGTGATGGATTTGACTGCCTTGGCCTCTATCCATCGTGTGAAGTAGTCCATTGCGACAATCAAGAACTTAACTCCCCCCGCAGCTACAGGAAATGGTCCTGCAATGTCGATTCCTCATTTATAAAATGGCCATGGGGACGTGATAGGTGTAAGCTCCTGTTTCGGGTGCCGTGGCACTGGTCTATGCACTTGGCAATCACTACACTTGTGAATCATGTCGCGCGCGTCCCTGTGCATGGTAGGCCAGTAATATCCTGTCCGTAAGGCTCTAGCTACCACGGATCGCGGACCTGCGTGCATGCCGCGCAACCCTTCATGTATTTCACTGATTACATAGGTAGCCTGCCGTGGTCTAACACACCGCAACCATGGCTGCAAGAAAGAGCGCTTATAAAGAATACCCTCTCGGAGTTTGAAGTGTTGCGACTTTCTTCTGATGCGCCGTGCTGCTTTTTCCTCGTCCAGAAGGGTCTCACTAGTCAAATAGTTGATGATCGAGGTCATCCATGTAGGTCCATCCTCCTCAACTATAGTAGCGACCTCCCCTTCTGTTATAGATTTCTCCTTGAGTATTTCCACCAAGACTTGTTTGGACAAGTGAGCGAAGCTTGTGGATGCGATCTTACTAAGAGCGTCCGCCTTCTTGTTCTCGCCTCTTGGCACCTGCTTGATGGAAAACTTGCTGAAAGCCGCGATTAGTGACTTGACTTTTTCCAAGTATCTGACCATGTTGTCCTCCTTAGCCACATATCCACCTAGAATATGGTTCGCAACAAGCCGTGAGTCCACGTAGGCCTCAAGGTTGCGGACTCCCATTCTAGCGGCGATTTTTAAACCCGCAATTAATGCTTCATATTCCGCTTCGTTGTTGGTGGCCGTGAACTCATAACGGAGGGCGTACGTGAACTCCATTCCTTTCGGATTTGTGAGGATGAGACCAGCTCCGGACCCATCCGTACACGAAGATCCGTCCGTAAATAACACCCATGGTTCTGTTGGAGTCTCATCTTGTTTAACGACTGGCCCTTCCTCATCCGGCTTCTCAATCAGGAAATCTGCCAAGATCTGGCCTTTCACCGCTGTCCTTGGCCTATAAGATATGTTGTGCTCCCCAAATAAGATGCTCCATTTTTGTAGTCTCCCTGCCACATCCGTTCTAGAAATGACCTGCTTGATTGGTTGGTCCGTAATGACTACAATTGGGTGCGCCTGAAAGTATCGGCGCGACCGCTTTGTAGCAAACACTAGTGTCAACACCAATTTTTCCATAGAGGAGTAATTCAGCTCCGACCCTTGTAATGTTCTACTTATGAAGTAGACCGGAGTTTGCACTGTATCTCTATCTGTCATGAGTACCGCGCTTATTGTGCCATGAGTGGCTGAGAGATACATAATGAGTTCCTCCTTTGGTCGGGGAGCTACTAGCATAGGGAGAGATGCAAGGTGCTGCTTGAGTTGGCCAAAAGCTTCCTCGGCTTCCTTCGTCCATCTGAAGTCTCCCTTCCTAATGCACTTCTTGAGTGTCTTAAATAGGGGTAATGACTTCTCTGTGGATTTGGATAGGAACCTATTTAGCCCGACCAGTTTCCCATTTAAGGATTGCACCTCCTTCTGCGTCTGAGGGGATGGCAGTTGTATCATTGCGTCCGTTTTCTGTGGGCAAGGTTTGATGCCGTTTGGATCAATCATATATTCAAGGAACATTCCCTCCGTTGCTCCAAACGTGCACTTCTTTAGATTTAGCTTCATGTTAATCCTCCTCAGTGTGTCGAATGTCTCTTGGACATCCCGGAGAAGTGCATCCTCCGTGTGACTTTTTATTACTAAGTCATCCATGTAGGCTTCCAGGTTGCGGCCTATCTGTGATTCAAAAGCTTTGTCCACAAGCCGCTGGTATGTAGCACCGGCGTTCTTTAGTCCAAACGGCATTTTCGTATAGCAATATATGCCCTGGCTCGTATGGAACGCCGTTTTTTCTGCATCCTCCTCCGCCATCTGGATCTGGTGGTATCCTTTATATGCGTCTAAGAAGCACTTAAAGGGATATCCACATAGGGATTCCACCTTCCAGTCGATTTCCGGTAACGGTAAACAATCCTGTGGACAGGCTTTGTTCAGATCCGTAAAATCCACACACATGCGCCAACTTCCGTCATGCTTTTTGACCATGACCGGATTGTATAGCCACTCGTGGTAGTATACCTCGCGCATGATACCTGCGTCCACTAGTTTCCATACTTCCTCCAATTTCACTCGGCTGCGCTCAGGCCCCTGGCCGCGCTTCTTTTGTTTGATGGGTTGGTACCCCTGGCGGATCTGGAGCTTATGTTCTGCTATCGCACGTGGCACGCCTGTCATATGCTTTGGCTCCCATGCGAATATATCTAGGTTTGCACTTAAAAAAGAGCACATGGCCCTTTTTCCGATATCCGAGAGCGCCCCCCTATGGATATCTCTTGTTCCGGGTAGTCAGGATGAATTGCCACCTTCCAATTGGGAGGTGGTGATCCATCCTTGGGTGGAACTGGTGGAGCCGGTGTTGTCACGGTGTGACACTCGGATGCTGGTACGATTGTGTTGTAAATGGTGATGATTCCTCCATCAACAGGGAATTTGATCATTCCGTGTGCCGTGGAGGGTACCGCCCGTATAGCCAGAATACCTGGTCTGCCTATGATCCCATTGTATGGAAAATGTGAGCGTATCACCATGAAGTTCATCCACGCCGTAGTGGAGTGTTCCTCATTCCCAATCGCTACAAGCAGACGCAGTTGCCCTATCGGCCAGATGGTGTCTCCACTAAAGCCAGTGAGCGG
Organism: Glebionis coronaria; assembly: GCA_025667525.1. NCBI lineage: Eukaryota > Viridiplantae > Streptophyta > Magnoliopsida > Asterales > Asteraceae > Glebionis > Glebionis coronaria. The sequence goes on along the minus strand of JANFOE010000012.1, from coordinate 684,067 downwards.
CGCCGTGGTCGGTACTAATTGGCTTCTTATTTCTGGGCGTAACTGTACAAAACAGTGTTCATACAGTACCTCTGCTGAAAACCCTCCATCCACATACATGCGACGAACATTGTGTGTTCCAATGCTTATCTCAATAGTGAGAGGCGCATGAATCACATCGCTTGCTGTGATGGGAGGGAATGAGATTTCCCTGCCGCGTGAAAATCTTTGGCCAACTTTCTGCCTCGTGCGGTGTTGTCTGGATTGGATCATGTATATGGTCGAAGGTTTGTCCTTTTGGGGATCCTTCTTATCATGCTTCTTGTTGTCTTTTCCATCCTTCCAATCCTTAACTAAGTGTTTGAGTTTACCTGATTTGATCAGTGACTCAATGTGCTTCTTGAGCTGGATACACTCCTCTGTACCATGGCCCTTGTCATTATGGAACTCACAGAAGCGATTTCCTTGCCGACGGTCCGGCGGAGTTGTCATTGGGGGAGGCCTTAGAAAATTTTCCCCTTCCGTCAGCAAGATCTCCCGGTAGGACATCTTTAAGGGGGTAAACTTATCGTCCGGTCGTCCTCCTTTGTTCTGGCTCTTATAGTCTGAGCCCTTTCTATTGTTCTGATTGCCTTGAACGCCCGACTGTCTCCGAGACTGGTCGTTTGACCGGTACCCATTTCCTCTGGATGGGTAAGCCGCGGCAACAGCTGTTTCTCCCTCTATGAAATTTCTGACCCTTTCCATGAGGTCATCATATCTCTCTGGACGCTTGTCATTGAGGCGCCTGATCAATTCCCTGTCTGTTATGGCGTGCATGTAGTCAGAGATTTTCAGGAGTTCTGGCATTGTTTTTGTGCGCGTGCACTCATCATTGAAGCGTTCAGTAAAGGCTTCTGTGGACTCCCCCGGCCGTTGTTTGACAGTCGCCAATGAGACCGGATCCCTATTATACTTCTTCCTCTGAGTATAATTATTATTGAACACAGTGCGTAGTTCCGTGAAACTATCAATGCTTCGTGGAGGGAGTCCCTCAAACCAGTCACGGGCATTGCCGATCAGAGTTGAATTGAACATTTGGCATCATATGGGCATGGGCCATCGCTCAATTTTAGCCTGCGTATCGAATATTTTGAGGTGATCATCCGGATCACCAGTTCCATCATAGGTCTTGACACACGCCGGCATGCGACGTTTGGTGTCCTCGGAGTAGTTCCGTATGCGAAGGGTGAATGGGTCTTCCCTGGGATCCGCCCATGGCCGGGTGAGCCTGGGGTCATCCCATGGTTCACACCACAGGCGGGAAAGATCCTCCGCTTCTTTATCTCGATAATAAGGGCCACCATAATACTCATCATTGTTTGGTGGTGGTGGAGGGGTACGCCTAGGTCGGCGACGCTTAGGCGGATGGTCATCTGAGTCATCCCCTGATGGGTCTGGAGACGGGGGTGGTGCCCCACCTCTTGGGTGTGGACCACTTTTTTGAGACGAGCCAGGAGCCTTTTTCCCAGCGTCCATCCTATCCCACACGCTTGTGCGGCGGGTGGCTTTGGCCAGCTCTCGATCTGGTCGCTTGGGCGAACCGTCGGACCTATCTCCCCCTTCTCGAGACTGCGTTAGTTCCTGCATGAGGCGATCTCCTATGCGCTCGAACACATTCCTAGGTTGAGGAGTTTCCTCAAAGATGCTCCGCTCCTGAGGCCGGTCTTTCCTTTTCCTCTGATTTTGGGAAGAGGTGATTGGTCCGGTGTTGCCAAAGTTGAGTCTAGATTGGAGGTTCCTCCCTAGATTTAACCTTGATGCAATTCCTGGGACGATCCTATCGAAGTTCTGCGTGAGAACTCGAGCAAGATCCTCCTCGCTGAGTGGTTGGACTTCTACTTCCTCCTCCACTGATGGTCTACGCGGCTCCTTGTTAGGAGGATTAGGCGCACTCCCTGGATCAGGGTTATCCAGGGTTGAAGTAGGTGGGGGTGTTATGGAGATCGTGCTCGTCACCCCCAAGGGCTGAAAACCACCACGGTTTCCAGGTCCGCCTACAGGGCGGCTAGGGGATTGATTGGGGATGAGTATCCCCTCCCCTTGGGACTTTCGATTTCCAGGATTCGTGTTCCTGGGATTAGCCTGCGGATGCCCCTTCGTCATTGGGAATTCAAGATGAGGTTTTGCTCTAGCTTAGTGTAATGGGTCCCACGGATGGCGCCAACTTGTTGATGCAAAAGTTGGGTGATCCTTGCTAGACCCGAATTAGGCTTAATTCGGGTTGGCTGGGCTCCGGCTCCTGCACCAAGTGAACTGTTTGGTTAGGATCCTGCACACTAAACAACACGCGTTAAGCTTACCGTGGGAATGTTTCCCATGATTAGACTCCGGCGTGAGAGTAAGTAATCGGTTAGGGTTTTATGTGAGTTGAGAGTATAGAACGTAATACCTTTGTGGAACCCTTGAGGGTTCCTTTTATAGGCAGTAGAACCCTAGTGGGCTGCCAATGATACTTCGGCCCCAAGGAAAGGATAAGTACCAAAATTAGAATGATTGTTATCTTCTAATTATGGTGAGTGAATATCCTCTCCTTTGGGGTAAATCCTATTCCTAGACAGAATATGATTCTGTCTAACCCTGTACCGGCCGTGCCGGGCCGTGGGCCGCACACATGTGTGCAGTTACTGTTCATCCAAGCCCATAAGCTTAAATGACATTATTCCCACCCATCTGTGATTGGCCGGATACGGGTAGTACCCGTGGGCCGGGCTCCTGACCCGGCTGGGGATTATACGTCATCAATTCGGTCCTTGGTTGTTGTTGTGATTACCCCCACGATTCTGTCCTTGCGATTGATTCAAAGGTGAAAAGCTTCCCATTTCCTTTTTTTCCCTCAGCAATATAGTCTTTCTTGTCTTGCAACATAACATCCATCAGTGCATGAGCCATCTGAACGGCTTCATCAAATGATACGGGCTTTGACGAAGTAGTCTCACCCTTAATGTTGCTCGACAGACCCTTGATATATTGTTTCATCTTCTTGCGATCGTTTGCGAAAGCATCAGGACACAATAGGCTTAACTCATTAAACCTTCTTGTATAAGCAGTGATGTCATTATTCTTCAATGCCAAGTGTCTCAACTCGTCCTCTAACTGATCCAACTCTTCCTCAGGACAAAACTTCTTAGTCAAAAGTGCCTTGGTTGCAGCCCAAGTTCTTCCATTTGCTACTACCAATCCGACAGTAGCCACCTGGTTGTTCCACCAGCTTAAAGCATCATCCAGGAAAGTAGCAGCTGCAAATTTAACATTGTTTACCTCAGAGCACCCACTGATTTCGAAAGTGCTCTTAATCTTTTCCACCCATCTATGGAGTTCCAAAGCTCCACCGGTACCACGAAACTGTGTGGGACCACATTTCACGAAACCGGCATATGAACATTCCCTTGGGGCTGGTTGCCTTTTCACATTTCCACCTTGACCCTGGTCTCTGTTCGCCTGATCTGCCTCAAGAGCATTAGCGATTGCCTCTTGAATCATAGTGTTCACACGAGTAGCTGTCAACTTTGGAGGCATGGTGGAGTCTTAGTTACACCTCTCTGCAATGACAGGGAAATAGAAAACAAGGTAAGTATACATATCAAGATTAAGAAGGATTTCTCTTTCAGGACATAATATAAGTACAACAACACATCAACAAGGTTACTAATATTCATCAATCACATCATAAAAGAGCAAATTCAAGACTTATCATAGATTATGAAAGGTAAACATGGATTGCATTGATAGATCAACCAAAATCTGTGACAAGTAATGCCACTACAACCATACACCAACAAACTTAAAGTTATCAAGTTTTCCTCACAATGCTATCATACGGGAGTCTAAATAAGTTCGATTACAACGATCAAAAGATAAAAATGAAATGCAAGTAACTAGCCACGTGGTGATCCACATGACTTCTTGGACGGTGGTTCTTCCTCATCCTCCTTGGGCTCTTCATCACTATCTTCTTCCTCATCCATCTTTCTCTTCCCTTTATCGCTCGACTCACATTCTGCCACCTTCTCCCTTCTAGAAGTAGAACCAAACTCCGGTGCTACTTGATTCCCAAAAGCGACACACTCACCCCTGGCGGGCGGTTGAACAATGAAATCATTGGTCGCCAGCTCAGAGTCATCCACGAATCTCCAATCTTGCGGTAGGGATGATCTTACACGGTGCTCCCAACTCTGCATCCTGACCAACCTAGCCTGGCCTTCCTTAACCCGCTCAAGACTTGCACTCAAATTTGCTATCATGGATCTCAAGCTGTCAATATCATTCTTAGTCGATGCTCCATCATACTCAGCCCTTGCAGTCCTTGTCAATAACTTCTGATGTGCTCTTTCGTTCTCGTCAAACCTCTTGATCACTCTTGTCTCCACCACGTAACGTTCGTACATTATCCTATCAATCCTCCTCAAACGGTTTTCAGATTCCATATAGTTCCTTGGCCTTGGAAAGTAAACCTTCGCAATATTTTAGTGAAGAGAACGCGATCTAGCTGCAGCACTGGACTCCGCACCAAAGTCATTACTTACCCGAGCAAACCCCAGCACAGTCCTCAGATAATCCTTACAAGTAGTCATTGGGGGATGAATAGGTTGCTGATCTTAACGGCCTGTTGGAGGCACTTCGTATCCTTTTGGTGAATTGGGGGAATGAACCAAATCGGGCTTAGTTTGACCGACGACATCTGCTGGAATTCCGTCATCCACCAGATCCTCCTCCTCAGAATCCTCTTCGCCATCGTCACTAACACTGAAGTTGTCTACATCACTTTCATCACCATCGTTTGTCGGCTCTATTTCCTCTTCTTGAGCTATCCATCCATTGTTGTCATCTAGCGGGTTTGGAGGAAACGGTCCCCTTTCGTATCCCACGACAAATTCGTCTCCATTACCGTTAGGCGGTACCTCGGCCATCTCTGCAATCACATAAAATTTTGGAGGGTACGTAAGGTCATCATTCAATATTTATAATTATATGCATGCTAATGCAACGCAAGGGTGGTACACATGCCCAAAATGCGATAATATGATGCTCATGCATATCCAATACAAGAATTACGGTATCGAGTACTCCATGTACAATTTCAATGTTTACATATAGTAGTTCAGTATTTATGTAATAAATACTCATACATTCATTTCAATTTAAAAGGGATACATCTATTTCCATCAATACTAAAAGTAAATCTTACCGGAGCCATGCAGGATAGTTGTGTTCTTGGACAATTTCTTACGACACCAAAATTTATAGTTTAGGATTTTACAAAACGACCTAGTTCTCTATATCTCATGGCTCTGATTACCAATCTCTAACACCCCCACCAAATGATATGCGCAGCGGAACTACAACATTTGGGTGCTAGGCAATTATCTTCTCTCACAAGCTGTTTCAAACGTCTCAAAGAGACGTAAAGATTTAAACATAAATTAAACATTGTTAAAATATCATTGTCTACCGCTTCCCAAACCCCAAAGATAATGCAAAACAGAGTTGCGTTTAGGTCCCCACTGAATCTCAACCCAAAAGTACATTACTAGTTCACATGACATAATATAAAAAGTTTTAAGTTATAAAAGGGGGGAAAGGCAAAGTAGACCGCCAAGCCACAACAAGTTCCATCCTCGCATGCTCCTTGCTACCATATCATCGATTACCTGAAACACATGCTTAAAGGGGTCAACAAATAATGTTGAGGGAAATTTATAGGTTTTACAATCTCATTTTGAACATAAGTATATAAAATCAATCACGATCATTTATAGAATTGTCGATCAAACAATCTATCATTCAAGGTTATTATAATTGTGTTTAAGCTCATGACACTAATCCGTTAACTCAATCACCCGCGTACATTTACAAGCATGATTAAGATGAAACCAGTGCCCCTTCTAAAGGCATTAGTTGCAATTATACCTTATTTCTTATCCCAAGTTATCCGTCCGTAGAGGGTACTCAACGTACTAGTTCTCGTCTCGGATACGGTCGTCAACCCCATAGTACTATCAATTGTATGAGCGGATATTTTCAATCCACACAAGGATTAAACAATAGTTAATAGTTCATGAATATAGGGTCTTATGCAACTAGGTACTCAACACAATTTAGGCAACTTTCGGTTCCAACAATCATTCATGACTTATGTTCGTTTCATTTAAAATAGCATGCATCCACCTCGCGGGTAAAACCATTTAAAAGTGTAATAAGCGAGGCTATAAACTCACCTTACGTAGTAGTAGTGGTGCTAGCGAAGACGTATCAAAAATATCACCGACGATTTGGTTGCCCCGGAAAATCTAACACGTGACCTAGAAATCAAAATACGAAAACCGAGTCAATACTCCTTGTACATTATTGTACTAAACACGCGTATATAAAAACACCTAATACTTATTAAAACTCACGCCAAAACTCATACATGTGATCATTACTAAACTCATACTATCTATCTATGTAATTAGAAATGTTTCCCATTTTATAACTTTGCCGGTACTTACCAAAAGTACGGGCTGTTTTCTAACACTTAAGAGTTACTATAAATCATGATAAAATTTGTAAAAATCCCTTATAATCTGTAGAAAACCCATTTTAAATCCCATAAAAAGTTTTCACTTTTAAGATCCATTACTCATTACATTACTAGACGTAAACTTTTCGGACTGATTTTGCACTTTTACCATGTAAGACTTGTTTGACTTGTTTAAAATGTACCATTAGCTAATTTGACCCTTAAGTCTAAAAATAGACTAAAAATGTAGGTTTGGAACCAAAGAACAACTTTCAATTATTTATATGACTCTATCTATGGTCCCCGAGATTTGACCTAAAACCAAACATAATTTCGGATTATGTTGATTCTCATCTCCCGGTACACGAACTTTCAAAATAGCATAACTTTTGACTCGTTAGGAGTCGTAAGCTATTTCTTATACCAAACCGAAGCTAAGACAATGCTCTAAAACTATATCCTAACCTCATGACCTGTTTACAAAATTAAACCCACGAAAACATGCCTAAACAATCTGCCAAAAATTTCCTTCCTCAAAATCAACCCAACACTTGTTTCCAATCCGTTCTAACATCATCTAGACCTAACCTAACCACTTATAATCATTCCCAAACACCCTAATCAGTCTATACTACTAAGAAAATCAAATCATCATGAAAAACCAAATCTTAAATCACACATGCATTATGTTTATCCTATTTAAAAACATCAAAAACACAACTCTAAACATAAACCCACAACACAATTCATCAACCACCATGAACAACCACAACACCCCCATTTGGCCGTGGGGTGTTGGTGTTCAAAACACCCCAACCAAATTGATTTTGGTTGGTTTTGTGGATGATTATCCATTACTAACCTATAAATTGAACATGCAATTGGTTTAATTAAATCAAAACATGTTTTTGAAAAATCTTTAATTTTAAAAAAAATGTATGAATGCATGTTGGATTTGATTGTTCAAAAATACTTACAAAGTATTTTTAAGGATTGGTCTTTGATTTGTTTCTTCAAAAACACAAAAAAATTGATGTGGTGGTGGTGGTGGTGGTTTGATATGGTCGGCGGCCTAAGAGAGAAAAGAGAGAAGGGAGAAAAAAATTTGAAATGAAAATGAAATGAATTCTCTCTCTCTCTTTCTTTTTGTAAAATCATAAGGAACTTTCTTGAAATTTTGTTATTCTTTTGGCCTCATTTTTAAACGACACAACTTAGTAGTGCGAAACAACTTACTAGTTGATTTCGAAAATTTGCGTGAGTCAGGGGTCGCCCCGAACACTCGAAAATACTTTTAAAACAATTTAAACGCACCCGGGTTGAAATAAAACGCACCCGGCTCGACTTAACACGAACCAAAAATAAAATTCTCGAAAAATTCTAATATCGACATAACGATAATAAAACATAAAAATTGGGCATCCGTCGGGATCGTAGTCGTCGTCGTCTTTCTTAAATCGTCAATTGTTAAGATTACGACCTTAAACATCGTTTTCAACTTAAACAGTCAAATATATAATAAAAGAAATTTTTTAAAAATTTCAAAAATATTCGTAATTTAGGGTAAAATAAATTACCTGGGGTTCTAGGTATCACAGATACACATGGATTAAGTATACCTCTAAAAATTCAGGTGGACCAATAACACAATTTTCTTGATTCATGCTTATACTTTGATTGGCGTCTGGGATAATGTTTGGTTGGTTGCCAATGGGTGGAATAAAAGACATTTCAAACATCTTCATCTTTTTCCTTCTTACTTGACCTTGGTACATGCTTCTTTCTTGATCCGAATTTGTGCTTTATTTTCACACCAAAGAACACTTTTACCTTAGATGGTTTGTAATCAGGTTTGACAACATTGACGTACTTTTGTAAAATAAATAGAATCGTATCAACATGTAAGCACAAAACCAGATTATGGTTATGACAAATTCAATAGTAACCTACCTTAAATTCTTCAGTCAGAAGCATTCCTTTTTGTAAGTCAAGATCCTTAAACTCAACAACAAGTTTTTGTTCAACCACTGGTTGTTTCTCAAGTGGCCTCATTTTTTTCTACCCCCATGGCATCGAGAGAAATCGCAGCCAAGACTTCTTCATCGTTCAACAAATCCATGAATTCATCTTCAGATTCAACATCCTGTCATCAAGAGAATAACATCAAAATGGCACACAGATGATTGTACATGTACACAAACATTGTAACTAGTACAAATATATATATACATCATTGACATCAGGGCTAGATGGTTCACGAAACTTTGGTTCTGTTGTGCCGAAATCGTTAAGATATGGAATGACATCTATTGTTGGATTTTCGTTCTTATTCATACATCCTGTGATTAATGTGCCCATAGATCCAGGGAAACACGGAGAAATAGTATGATCAACATTCCCTAAACTTTCTTCGTCCACCATACATTCTGCTTCGCCATATGTTCGCATATCAGACGATGATGGCTGTAAGTAAAATCATTCAAACGATTAGGAATTTTTTTATAAATCGTAGATTTAATTATGCAATAATTATATACTAACCATTTTATCACTTGCTGAACCGCCCACTCCTGGCTTAAGGGATGAATTCTTAAATCCATTTATATCGGTAACGGATACACTGTCCATATCTTTCAACTTATATCAAGGGTTACTTTTGGAGAATCATTCCTTAAACTGTCTGTGTCTACCATACATTCAGCTTCAACATGTGTTCGAATATCAGACGATGACGGCTGTAAGTAAAATCATTCAAATGATTAGGAAATATTTTGTAAAAGTCTTTGCTTTAATTATGCAATTACTGTATACTAACCATATTATCAGTTGTTGAACCTCCCACTCCTGGCTTAAAGGATGAATTCTCAAATCGATTTATATAAGTAACTGATAAGTCGTCCACATCTTTCGAATTAGAATCAGGGGTTGATATCTTAGAAGAAAGTTCGTCCTTTAGTTTTTTCTTAAATAGCATCTCTATGTTTGCAAGCCTAGATGTAACATCAGCAGCAGTTGTTGGGTCAAAAAGTTGATGTGGCAGAAACTCAAAAACAAAGAAAACATGAAGGCATTTGTTAAACGTTGACACATTGTGTCTAAGCGTTGACAAGTGTAAATTAGGCGTTGTCAAGAGTAAATTAGGCATTGACAGAAGTCAACAAAAGTCAAACGTTGTTGGAAATATCTATTTAGGATAAGTATTCAGAATGTTATTTGGTAATATTCTGTATTAGTTATTTAAATAGAAGATTTACATGTTTATTCATAGTTATCTCTTGTAAACCCTAATCCTTAGTCTATAAAAGGAACAAGGGTCTTAGGTTTTATTCATATCATTCATACAAGATGTAAACCTAAAGAGTGTGTCGACTAGGTGTGGGATTCAATGTATACACACCTAGTGATCGTTGATTATTAATATAATTAGCAATCCAATTGTTTAATTCATATGTTCTTGTGCCCCAAACACCTTGTTTCCTAATTGTTGTTCTATTCCGCTGTGATTGTATGATCACATGAACAATGGTTATGCCTAGCAGCTAAAAGATCCGGAATCCTAGGATTCCACAACAGTAACCAATGCTACTTGTTTTAATGGAATTAACTTCAGCTAAAATATCATGTAATGAAATACTTTCCGCACGAAACATGCTTTGACTACAAGAATGCCCGTGTTCTGAATCTAAAATACCATACGGTGTGCCTTTGACATCTCATCAGAGTTAACCACGGACGTCTTTGAAGTTCCCAAACCAAGTTCATTTTCATCTGGTAAAACACGATGCTGCACGTCATCCATGCGGTTTATATAACTAAGACTTGCAACATACCAAGGTTGGCTGATCTCAGCAGGTGTTGGAATAAGTTCAGGAAATGGTCTTGAATCCTAAAATATCAATTCAAATACTAAAATACATGAGGACTCTTACCTTGACAATTAATACGATGTAAGCAAACTGTAATACTTACCGGTCCAAAAAGGTTAACATAGTGTTATTTCTCAAACTTTATATTATTAGACCAAGAAAAACCTCTTGGTAACACATTATGCTGTTTAATCCAAATGAAGTGCTAATAGGATAACTTACCAAAATCCATATATCTATAAGACCATAATGCAATTGTTAAAAATCTTTTTACTAACTAATATATAAACAAAAATGACCACAAATTGTCTAACCTTGAAAGCCCAAAGAAAGCTGTATTAATTATATATAGGATTGTAATTTGGGTTTTTCTTCTTTTTGGATATATGAGTATCAGCATGATTACAACCAACATTTATAGTCCTTCTATAAAATTTATCCCACATGTACTCACCCTAGGGATAAGCATTCCAGGCTTCAAAATCATCCACCATTGTCACAAAATGCTTATCTATGCAATTCCTATCCTCTTTGCCCATAAATACCAACTTGGTCACAATTAAAAGACACAACCTCACAGCATCCATATCCGTTAATCCTAACCACATTTATTCATTTCTTAGAACTTGAAAAAGTTTAAACATGAATTTTCTTAAAACCTTTCGTTTTTATTTTTTGGGGAAAAACGAGCATACAAAAAGAACTCTTCAAACTAGCAACACTTGAAACATTACCAATTTGAAATCCAGTAATTAAACAAAATTATTTCCTACCAGATCGTAGCGAATGATCACCAATTTTAAATATCATAGGGGGAGCATGACTAGGAATTTCAGGAAAACATAATTCATTAAATGACAATCATTATCAATGGATGAAATATCCAACCACGGGCCAAATACAGTACTTGTAAACAAATTCTTCCTGATTATATTTGTTTTTAACAACCCTTTGATTTCGTGAAGCAATTTTACTGTTGACCTAACATTAATTTGGACATCATAAAACACATTCAACTCATGCATGATATTAACATTGGATTTGATTGTAGATATGATGGGGTTCGTTCATTGAAGAAAACAGAGATGGTTTTGATTTTTGTTAGTGTGAAGTGTGTGTGTGTGTGTGTTTTAAAAGAGGGGAGCAAGGGTATAAGTAAGAATAAAGTATTCAGTTGCCCTATTATCCTTGTTGTCAAAGTACAATTGTTCTAAATTATATTATTAAATATTATGCCATATTTTGATGAAATGACAAAAACCCAATTGCCCAAAATTTCAGTTGCCCAATGCTGATACAACGTCTTGTAAATAAGGACGACATGTGGAAACTTATTACAACGTCTTGTAAATAAGGTGTCTAGTAAGGATACATGATCCGCGTCACTGGGGTTGCATCCCTCTTATGCGAAAAGTTGAATTATTAGGTTCACTTAATCCTCTTACTCCACCTGGGAGCGAATAGTACATGTACGTTTGAATGAATGCATATGAAGGAAAATAACATAAAAATTAAATCTAAGAACACATAAGACAATAATTTGCGCAACAACGAGCCGTGGAGCTAGCTAGGCACCACGACATTTTATTATAACGGTTACGTTTTTTTTGACAGAAATAAAAACCCTAAGACAAATAGAACCTAGAAAACATGAAAGCAAAAAATACATGGATCTTCATTGAAGCTGACTACAGCGAAGTGTCCATGCGGAGGCTGTAGCCTTTCAGAGGTAGCATCTTTTAAGGTTGCAAATATTCCACGTACGATCCAAGTCACGGCCATCCATATCACGTAACTTATACGCGCCTAGCCCCAAAGCTTCTGTGACCTCGTACGACCCTTCCCACTTTGGACCGAGTTTCCCCGTGTTCTCCGCGCGACTTGCCTTGTTAGCAGGATAGAGAAAATCCCCCGGTCGAAAGGAAACACCCTTGACTTTGGAGTCGTAATAAGCTTTCAAACGTGCCTTAGACTTAGCCTCATTCAGGGCTGCTATCTCTCGTTTCTCCTCTAACAAGTCTAGATTGACCCGGAGTTGCTCATCGTTATGACGACGTTAACTTCCGCCATGCGGATTGTTGGAATCCCAATTTCTGCTGGGATAACAACCCGGTTCCATAGGCCAGCGCGAATGGAGTGTCCCCATTGGCTGTTTTGATCATTGTCCTATGTGCCCATAGGACATGCGGCAGTTCGTCCACCCATTTGGCGCTTCTTTCGTCCAAGCACGCCTTTATACCTTTACCCAGGCTTCTATTCACCCTCTCCACCAGACCATTAGTCTGTGGGTGTTTAACTGATGCGAAGCGTTGTCCGATGTTCAACACCGCACACCAATCCTTGAACGGATTGTCCGCAAACTGTTTGCCGTTGTCCGAAATGATCTCTACAGGTAAACCAAAACGGCATACAATATTTTCCCAAACAAAATTTTTTACCTGTTTTCCCGTAATCGTTTTGACCGCCTTAGCTTCTATCCAGCGAGTGAAGTAGTCCATAGCTACAATCAAGAACTTAACGCCCCCTGCGACAACAAGAAAAGGGCTTACGATGTCAATCCCCCACTTGTAGAATGGCCATGGGGATGTGATAGCCGTTAATTCTTGCTGCGGATGTCGTGGCACCGGCCTGTGTACTTGGCAATCGCTGCATTTAAGAATCATGTCTCGCGCGTCCTGATGTATAGTTGGCCAGTAGTATCCTGTGCATAGAGCTCGTGCTACTACTGATCTGGGGCCTGCGTGCATACCGTAAGACCCTTCATGTATTTCACTAATCACATAGCTAGCTTGGCGTGGCCCAACACATCGCAACCACGGCTGCAGGAACGAGCTTTTATATAAGACACCATCTCGGAGCTCGAAGTGTTGTGACTTCCGTTTGACGCATCGTGCCTCAGTGTCATCCTCAGGAAGGGTTTCATCAGTTAGGTAGTTTATGATCGGATTCATCCACGTAGGCCCCTCTTCATCAACCACGGTCACTATCTCCCCTCCTGTAATGGATTTCTCCTTAAGTATTTCAACCAAAACCTGTTTAGATAGATGGGGAAAGCTTGTAGACGTTATCTTGCTAAGAGCATCCACCTTTTTGTTCTCGCCTCTTGGTACCTGCTTGATGAAGAACTTACCAAAACCAGCGATGAGTGACTTGACTTTTCCCAAATATTGGATCATGTTCTCCTCCTTAGCTTCGTAACCTCCTAGGATGTGGTTCGCGACAAGCCGTGAGTCCACGTAGGCTTCAAGGTTGTAGACTCCCATCCTGGCGGTGATTTTTAAACCCGCAATCAATGCTTCGTATTCTGCCTCATTATTCGTGGTTGTGAACTCAAAGCGTAAGGCGTAGGTAAATTCCATTCCTTCCGGATTCGTGAGAATGAGGCCGGCTCCGGATCCGTCCGTGCAAGAGGATCCATCAGTAAACAAAACCCATGGTTTCGTTGTAATTTCTTCTTTTTGCACCATTGGCTCGTCCTTCTCGGGTTTCTCAATTAGGAAATCTGCCAAAATTTGGCCTTTGATGGCTGTCCTTGGTCTATAAGAGATGTTATGTTCTCCTAGTAAGATGCTCCACTTCTGCAATCTCCCGGCTACATCCGATTTAGAGATGATCTATTTTATTGGCTGATCAGTGATAACCACAATTGGGTGCGCCTGGAAGTACCGGCGCAGCCTTTTCGCGGTGTAAACCAATGATAAAACTAACTTCTCCATTGATGAATAATTCAACTCTGTCCCTTGCAACGCTATGCTTATGAAGTAAACCGGAGTCTGGACTGAATCCCGATCAGTCATAAGGACTGCGCTTATTGCTCCGTACGTAGCGGACAGATACATAATTAGCTCCTCCTTAGGTCGAGGTGCGACTAGCATAGGAAGAGCCGCGATGTGTTGTTTTAGCTGCCCAAAAGCTTCCTCTACCTCTTTTGTCCAGCGAAAGTCTCCTTTCTTCAAGCACTTCTTGAGTGTTTTAAATAAAGGAAGTGACTTCTTCGCGGACTTTGATAAGAACCTATTAAGCCCGGCCAGCTTTCCATTGAGTGGTTGTACCTCCTCGAGTGTCCGAGGGGATGGCAGCTGTATCACGGCGTCCGTCTTCTCCGGACAAGGTTTGATGCCGTTTAGATTAATCATATACCCAAGGAACATTCCTTTCGGTTGCTCCAAACGTGTACTTTTTTTGATTCAGTTTCATGTTGATTTTCCTCAACGTGTCGAACGTTTCCTGGATATCACGGAGGAGCTCTTCCTCCGTATGGCTCTTGATGACCAAGTCTTCAACGTAGACTTCAAGGTTACGGCCTATCTGCGAGTCGAAGACTTTATCAACAAGTCGTTGATATGTCGCGCCGGCGTTCTTTAGTCCGAACGGCATCTTTGTGTAACAATACATGCCCTGACTAGTGTGGAACGCCCTCTTCTCCTCGTCTTCCTCCGCCATATGAATCTGATGGTATCCTTTGTATGCATCTAAAAAACATTTAAAAGAGTATCCGCACAAGGATTCCACCTTCCAATCAATTTTTTGGTAACGGATAACAGTCTTATGGGCAAGCTTTGTTCAGGTCTGTGAAGTCCACACACATGCGCCAGGTTCCGTCATGCTTCTTGACCATGACCGTATTAGAGAGCCATTCATGGTAGTAGACCTCGCGCATAATTCCTGCGTCCACCAGCTTTTGTACCTCGTCCAGTATTACCTGACTGCGTTCTGGAGCTTGGTCGCACTTCTTTTGTTTAACAGGTGGATATCCGGGGCGAACCTGAAGTTTATATTCTGCTATCGAACGCGGTATGCCCGTCATGTTCTTTGGCTCCCATGAGAATATATCGAGGTTTGCCTTTAGGAGAGAGCACATGGCTTTCTTCCTTTTTTCAAAGAGCGTTCCCCCGATAGCTACCTCTTGTTCCGGGTAGTCGGGGTGAACTACCACCTTCCAATTGGGGGGGGGGGGGTGGGGTGGTGATCCTTCCTTTATAGGAACTGGCTGAATCGGTGTTGCCACGGCGTGGCACTCGGATGCCGATGTGATTGGATTGTAAATAGTTACCATTCCCCCTTCAACTGGGAATTTAATCATACCTTGTGTCGTGGACAGGACAATCCGTATGGCTAGGATACCTGGTCTTCCAATAATACCATTGTACGGAGAATGTGAATGTATCACCATGAAGTTCATCCATGCCATGGTGGAATTCTCTTTATCTTTAATGGTTACCAGTAGACGCATTTGTCCTATTGGCCAGATAGTGTCTCCACTAAAGCCAATGAGCGGCAACGTGGCCGACACTAATTGGCTTTTGATCTCTAGCCGTAGTTGTACGAAGCAATGTTCGTAGAGTACTTCTGCCGATGATCCTCCATCCACATACATACGACGAACGTTGTGGATTCCAATGCTTACCTCAATCATGAGAGGTGCATCGGCCACATTGCTTGCCATGATAGGAGGGAACAAGATCTATTTGCCGCGTGAAATTTTTTGACTAACTTTCTGCTTTGTGCGGTGCTGCCATGATTGGATCATATATATGGTTAAAGGCTTGTCTTTTTGGGAGTCCTTTTTACCATACTTTTTGTTGT
Organism: Glebionis coronaria; assembly: GCA_025667525.1. Classification (NCBI taxonomy): domain Eukaryota; kingdom Viridiplantae; phylum Streptophyta; class Magnoliopsida; order Asterales; family Asteraceae; genus Glebionis; species Glebionis coronaria. Next base: position 668,095 of record JANFOE010000012.1, on the reverse strand, counting down.
CCTTCCCATCCTTCCAATCCTTGACCAGGTGTTTGAGTTTGACTGATTTAACCAACGACTCTATATGCTTCTTGAGCTGGATGCACTCCTCCGTGCCGTGACCCTTGTCATTATGAAACTCGCATAAGCGATTACCTTGACGGCGATCAACTGGTGTTGTCATCGGGAAGGTCTTGGAAAATTTGCTCCTTCCCTGTTAGCAAAATTTCCCGATAAGTCATCTTTAGAGGGGTGAATTTGTCATCCGATCGCCCTCCTTTTGCTTGGTTTTTGTAGTCCTGACTCCTCCCATTACCGGAGTTACTTTGGCCACATGATTGCCTTCTAGGCAGATCATTTGTTCGGTAGTTATGGTTCCCTTTTGTAGGGTAACCCGCAGCGACCGCGGTTTCCCCCTCCACAAAATTCCGAACCCTTTCCATGAGTTCGTCAAACTTCTCCGGGTGTTTATCATTAAGGCGCCTAATTATCTCCTTATCAGTTATGGCGTGTATGTATTCAGAAATTTTGAGAACCTCTGGACACGCTTTGGTACGCGTGCACTCATCATTGAAACGCTCCGTGAAGTCTTCTGTGTACTCCTCGGGCCTCTGTTTGACAGTTGCAATGAGACCGGATCCCTGTTGTACTTCTTCCGCTGAGTGTAATTGTTTTTTAACGCCGTGCATAGCTCGCCGAAGCTATCAATGCTCCGATGATGGAGCTTCTCAACCCAATCGCGGGCATTACCAATCAGGGTTGAATTAAACATCTGGAACCATATAGGCATCGGAATCGTTCAATTTTAACCTGTGTATTAAACAAGTTTAGGTGATCATCCAGATCACCAGATCCATCATAGGTTTTGATGCACGCCGGCATACGACGCTTTTTTTCCTCGGAGTAGTTTCTTATGCGAAGAGTGAAAGCGGCTTCCCTGTTGTCGCACCACGGAAGGAAGAGGTCCTCCACCTCTTCATCACGATAGTAGGGATCACCGTAGCGTCCTTAATCGTCCGATGGTGGTTGTGGGGAGTACCTATGTAAAACCCGGTTTAAAATCCATGAACATTAATTCACGCAGTCCCAGATTTAATTATAACGTTACGTAAATTATAGTTTATTCAGAATAATAATTGATAGTTTTATTCAAACATTTGATACTAAGACGTTAAATTATAATTGTTTATTTGAATATGTGAATAACGTAAAACAACTTTTAGCCATTATCTCTTTACGTGTCCTTTTCAATCTTTAAGAGGATGTACTCAAATTTTATGTTCACGAATATAAATAATGTAAAAAAAGGCATGAAAATCTTCAGTTACAAGTAAAACACGTTTTGTTAAATGTTTGGTCAAAACAGTTACCTTTAACTCCAAGAATCTCGGCCAATCATCTCCTTTTATTACTACTTACATTTCATGATGCCTCTTAATCAATTGATCAGTTACAAATATACATATATGAGGATGACGTGACATAGTCACTCACAAAATGAAGCATACATTATATGTGTTCTAGTCACTTTCAAAGCAAGATTAAAAAAGTATGATCGTGCGGGTTCGGCTCAGAATATGGGTCTCGTCTGTTCGTGTTATTGTTTGAGTTGGAGTCTGCTCAGGTTAAGCATGATTGTGTCATGTTTGGAAACACGGTTCAGGTTCATTCGTCGGTAACTATAGACCCATAGTTCCTGATTGGCATGGATTTGCATTCATCTATCCGTATACATGTGGTTGTGAATTTCAAGGGTCGGTTCGTGTTCTTGTTTAATCTGGTTTTGGGACTCGACCATGTCTCATCGGATCTGGTGTTCGTGTTATCGGTTTTGACCCGCCTTGTCTATCCTTAAGGTAAATGTAAGTTTCACCTGCTATTATATAAAAGTAAACTAACATGTAGTTAATATACAAGTAATAAGTCATCTATGTGTATGTTAACATGACATATATATATACGTAGGTAGTGTATGAATCATATTCAGAACTCATCGTGACGAATCGGTAAGACATATAGACAATAGGTGTCTGAAAACTACATGACTGCATGAACACTGTCTTATTATGAAACTAAATTGATATGAGATTCAGAAGCCTATAAGTTTGAATCTACAAATGGGAGCATATAAATTCTAGATACTAAATTAATACATAACAATACATTTCAACTTGATGTTGACGTTTTTGGAGAACGAGTGCTTAAATGTAGTAGTCATGTCAAGATATATGAAGTTTAATATATATATATATATATATATATATGTATTTTCATACACTTTATGTACTAAGATTTTTAAGCTCTTATTAATATGATCAAAATGGAAATATTTAAGGATAAAAATAAGTTTCAATGGTAAGCAATCACTAATTAATTGGCTAGTTAATAATTATTAATGTGTAATTTATGTAGATAACTGACGAGCAATAAGTCCGGACTTTGTTTTGGCATCGAGAGTGGTTAAGCTACGGATTTTCCGTCCTTTCAGTAAGGACTTCCTTTCCTATGCATGATTAGGATTCCCCGTCTACAGCCAAATGTTTTCCCCAATATATGTTTAAGCTTATCAGTAATCATGTTAATAACCAAATAAATTGCCTGAGCATTATATACAAGCATGATCAGTTTATGTACTAGTTACGGAGGTATCGTAACCATGGCACTAGAGGCACCAGTGTCGTGACTCACATGCAAGAGAGTGATATCCTGCATCGTCCATTCACGTTTTGGCCATTGTTATTATCATGTCATGTGGGGCGTATGGATACATCCTAGGCTTATCAGTTTACAAGTTATCAGGGTGAATGTGGTGTGTGCTCTACATCCTTCACATTAGAGCTGATCCCTCCACCCAGCACAGTATTTAGAGGTCACCCCTCTATAGTTATTTAGAGTTCACCCCTCTACAGCATGATGAGGTCACCCCTCCAGTTATTTATGCACCGTTGTTACATCACATGACCTATATAAGCTCTGGCAATTAAAATACAGTAAATAAACGTTTTCAGATTTAACAGATAACAGTTCAGCTTTATTATATGAAAATCAGACTTTAAAGATTATACACAGATTTCCATTACAACTTTACTTATCAGTCTTACAGCTCCAGTATTTTACCATCTGTTTCATTTCAGTAATTCCTTATCATGCTTTATATCCGTTCACTGAGCGTTATGCTCAGTCGTAGTTCTTTCATGTTCTAACGGCAGGTACACCAGGACGCTCTTAGGATTCTAAGAGCATGTGCATTGAATGGAAGCTATCCGGACTTCTTACTTTATGCACTTCTTACATTATTCTGCGTATTTGGACATTGTTTAGTCCTTTCCTTCAGTATTTTATTTTTCTCATGTTTTGAGCTTAGGTTGGAGTACCGATGTTTGATTCCGGTATTTCCATTATGGTCAGTTAATGTTTTAGGACATTTACCTTATGCTTTGATGACACGCCATAAATACACGTAACGGTCCACTTATCCAAGTGGGGTGTTACAATTATGGTATCAGAGATATAGGTTCGACCTGTTGACTCTAAAACTTGACCTGTGACTAGTGGGTAGTCACTAGGAACTTCCCAGATTTTGGCGTTGTTATCTTTCATGTTTCTCATGGATTATTCACTCAGTTTTCTTCATATATCAGTCAGTTTTCTTAAAGTTTTGACTAAGCAAAAGGTTTGTACAGGACTGGCCATATTTAGTCGCATGTGCTTTTCCGCAAATTTTTTGTTTTGGTGAACCGACCATAGGCGTTCACCCTTTCCGTTCAGATTTTGTATTGGTAAACCGACCCATATGCGTTTACCCTTACTCATGTCAGATTCATGTTTTCAGTCATATATTCTTGATGAACCAACCATAAACATTCACCATTTCTCAGAACAAATTTTAGGCTTTTCACTTGAATGTTGTTTTGTGAACCGTTCCATAGTTGTTCACCTTTTTCATATCATGACGTTTCATAAAATCTTGACAAATATGAATTGGACTACAACCAACCACATTTATTCCCAGATTGTACATTTCTATACATGACAGTTCTCAGAAAATTTTGACAGGTATGGATCGAAACAGAATCGCTCATACTTAGTCACATGCTTCCTACTATGAGTACTGTGGATTAAACCATACCTATCCACATCAGCTGATGTTAAACCTCAGTTGATTATTATTCTATGTTATTTGTATCAGTCAAGTTTATACTTTCACGTGAATGTCGTTTTCATGCTGACTTAGTTCATGTCGCCTTATGAGGATTATATTTTCATCAAGGTGATGATGTTTTTATGCTAAGATACAGAAGGGGTTATAGTTAAATCCTGTTTTCATAATAACCAGGTTTGATCTTCATCAGCCATGTCTTCATGCTGACCATTGTTGAAATTCTGTTTAATCATATTCTTGAAACTCTATACAACCAGCTTTTAGTCCACACGGAAATTACCAGGCTATCATGTTACTCATTTCAGTTCAGTTTACTACCGTTTAAATCAATTTAATTCTTTGATCATGTCAGACAAGCGACACCAGTATCGATCATCCCATAAAAAAAATTTCCACCAGTGCCATGTACGTATTCCATATGTACCCCATGTACAGTGTCTCAGATATGCTCCATGTGCAGTATTCATTTTGTACTTCATGTACAGTAGTCCAGGTGTACTCCAGGTACCCTACTCCATGAATATTGCTAATCGATCCTCAATCATCACAGGCGTTTCCACTTGTCGATATTCTACCAGATGCTGATGATGCTCGTAAGTTGAAGATTTTACCAGATACTGATGCTGCTAACACTTTGAAGACCTCACAAATACTGATGTTGTTGATACTTTGGAGATTTCTCAAGATGCAGATTTTGTTTATACTATGAAGACTTTGCTAAACAAGGACAAAAACTATAAATTTGAAATTTCTGACAAGAATAAATTTCAATCATCAAAAACTACCATTGCATTCCATACTTTTACCTTCTCAGCTAGATGTCACACTTCACTCAGCTAACTGTTTAGTCAGAAGAGTGGGAACCGGAACTCATCCGGCCACTCAACAGAATAATTACAGAAATCACGGTTGTAATAATGACCGTCATAAAACTGACAAACAAAGCGGTAATGACAACCACCGTGTTAATAAATAATCATTCAATAACCATCAGAACTCCGGATCGGACATGACCAGAAATACTGAGGTCAGCAGTCTAACCGGTCCGCAAATTCTTGCAGTTACCAGAAATTATTTTTTTCATTTAGACTCACCTACTAAGACACGAGCTAAGACTCATAACTCCAGATGTTTCTAAACCAGACCCTCAGAAATTCAGGGTACCCTCCAAGGGGGTATAACCGTTTTGACAAGCCACGCATAAATCAGACCTTAAAAATTTAGTTACCACCACCAGAATATTATTCAGGTTAGACACACTATATTCATTATGTGAGGTTACAAACGAACACATTCAGTGAAAGTCGCTACGTTTACTTCACGTATTTCTATGTCAACTTTATTTAAATCAGGTATTAACTACCTCCCAGCAAAAAAAAGACTACATGGTATCACCACATGTATAAATATTTTCCTCCCAGTTGAAGACAAGATCCGTCTTAATAACGCCCAATTATATCCATTATTTTCTACCAGAAAAATCAGTACAAGTTGGTATGCCTTACAGCAAGTAAATTTTATCCCAAGGCTATGAAGACTTTTAACTACCAGCCATAAATCAACTTTTGAATACTTTAATTTCATGCTCAGCAGATTATCCAAAAGTTTCCAAATGTCATTTCAGAAGGTTTTCTAGAAATTCATTCCTAACCACGAGACATAGTTTAACATCGAGCTTGTCTCAAGGACGAAAACTGTTTTCAGAACTCTTTATCGCAGGACTTCAGCTGAGTTAAAAGAGTTGCAGCATTTGCTGCAAGAGTTACCGGAATGAGGCTTTATTCGCCCTAACGCACCTCTAGGAGGTGTACCGTTTCTGTCTATCAGAAAGAAGGCCGGTAACATGAGATCATGTATTGATCACCGAAAATTTACAAGATCGCCATTCATAAAACGATACTCATTCCACGAATAGGAGGTTACTTGACCTGCTAAGATGTCTTAATATTTTCCAGAACAATTAGCGACCATGCCACCAGCAGTGGTGAGAGAAGAACATGATGTTTTCCAGATTGTTGTTGAACATGTTATAGCCTCTCTAAAATTTTGACTTATATGTCTGAGCTCCCTAATGCTCCAACTATATTATAAAAATTTATGAATAAAAATTTTCCCATGAATTCTCAGACAAAATCGTCAGTATATTCATTGATCACATTCTGATCTACTAAATCCTAAAGAAGAACGCGAGATCATCTTCTAACGATCCTGCAGATTTTCTGATAAGAGGAAATTATATACGCAGCTTTCCAGATCCAGATGAACAAGGTAGCATTTCTGAGCCACCCTATTTCAGTAGAAGAAATTTCAGACAATCCTGCGAAGGTGAAGGCCATCACCTGATGGTCTCGACCGACGCCTGTGATCGAAGTACCAAATTTTCTAGAACTTAATTGACTACTACCGCAGAAATTACTGACAGTTCTCCCTAAAAAAAATTCTTCATGACTATTCACCCAGATTCCACCAGAATGTACCATAATCCCAAGCAGAATTTTGATAGAAGTCGTATAACAATTGATGAAGCTATGTTCATACCTGGATGCCTGACATACCTCAGGTTCAAGATAGGACATCGACATGCTAATGAGTTATTTCAACCATTAAAAATTTCTGAACATAAATGAGATAAGATTCCATGGAAGATATTGTCAGTTACCACAGACTCAGACGAAGCATGATGCTATCCAGATCGTTGTTAACCAGTTAACCCAGCCTACACGTCTTCTTTTATCCAAATTAATTACGTAGTAACAGACCTGCAGGAAATTCAGCAATAAATCATAAGATTTCACGATATTCCATCAACCATCATATCAGATAGAAAATTTCATGATCACGAATCATGCTCACGTTCATGTCCACGAATCACGTTATGTTTGCATTCACGTTCACGTTTATGTTCATGCTCGCGTTTACGTTCACTTTCACGTTTACATCTCGTTCACATTATGATATTATTTTAGTTCATGTTTGTGCTATTTCATGATTTAATCTCACGTTTGCGTTCATATCATTGTTCACGTTCAGACTTGTGTTCTATCACACGATGTACGTTTCGCAGCTTGTTACTGAATATGTTCACAGGATGTTTAAGAAACCAGACTCAAGTTAGCACAACTTTTCCATACCCAGGCAGACGTTCCACATCTCAGGCCATATCGTTTGGCATTCTTTTCCTCAGTCATCCTATCTTCGTGATATGTCCTAATATCACGTTCACAGTATGTTTCACGTATCACGTTCACGATATATTCCATGCCCAGCGTTCATCATATGATCGCGAACCACATTCACAATTGCTCACGTAGCACGCTCACAATTGTTCACGTAGTTCGTCCCAATATGTCTTCAGTAGCTTTGCCCAGAGATATAAATGTTATCTTTTCAGAATACTTACACGTATCGTTTCATGTATACTACATGCTACAGCTTATTTCATTCTATCGGATTCAGAAAATTCATCTTAAGTATGGAACCAGAAACTATTCAGCATCGTCAAGACAGGGTCATTAAGACCAACATTGCCCAATATGTCTTCAGTATCTTTGCCCAGAGATATAAATGTTATCTTTTCAGAATACTTACACGTATCGTTTCATGTATACTACATGCTACAGCTTATTTTATTCTATCAGATTCAGAAAATCCATCTTAAGTATGGAACCAGAAACTATTCAGCATCGTTAGGACAGGGTCATTAAGACCAACATTGTTCATTGTGTCAAGATCTTTGAATGAACTGTTCCGAGCGGGAAGCCACTTGGAACGGAGATGTCAATCCGAACTTCTCACCCTTTTTCCTTCCATAATTCAGTTATGTTCTTGCAGTCATGTTACGTTCCATGTCCTCTTCAACCATGTCATGCTCCATGTTCTCTTCAGTCATGTCACGTTCATGTCCTTTCAGCTTACATGTCTTTTCTGTTTACGTGTTCTTTCAGTCCTTATAACCCCAGCAGCTTCATTACCTTTAATTCGAGGATGAAATTTGCTTTTTTAGAGGGGAAGAATTGTAAAACTCGCAGCATTATCAAGTTTCTAATTCGAGGACGAATTATTTTTTTTAGGGGGAAGAGTTGTAAAACCCGGTTTAAAATCCATGAACATTAATTCACGCAGTCCCAGATTTAATTATAACGTTACGTAAATTATAGTTTATTCAGAATAATAATTGATAGTTTTATTCAAACATTTGATACTAAGACGTTAAATTATAATTGTTTATTTGAATATGTGAATAACGTAAAACAACTTTTAGCCATTATCTCTTTATGTGTCCTTTTCAATCTTTAAGAGGATGTACTCAAATTTTATGTTCACAGATACAAATAATGTAAAAAAAAGGCATGAAAATCTTCAGTTACAAGTAAAACACGTTTTGTTAAATGTTTGGTCAAAACAGTTACCTTTAACTCCAAGAATCTCGGCCAATCATCTCCTTTTATTACTACTTACATTTCATGATGCCTCTTAATCAATTGATCAGTTACAAATATACATATATGAGGATGACGTGACATAGTCACTCATAAAATGAAGCATACATTATATGTGTTCTAGTCACTTTCAAAGCAAGATTAAAAAAGTATGATCGTGCGGGTTCGGCTCAGAATATGGGTCTCGTCTGTTCGTGTTATTGTTTGAGTCGGAGTCTGCTCAGGTTAAGCATGATTGTGTCATGTTTGGAAACACGGTTCAGGTTCATTCGTCGGTAACTATAGACCCATAGTTCCTGATTGGCATGGATTTGCATTCATCTATCCGTATACATGTGGTTGTGAATTTCAAGGGTCTGTTCGTGTTCTTGTTTAATCTGGTTTTGGGACTCGACCATGTCTCATCGGATCTGGTGTTCGTGTTATCGGTTTTGACCCGCCTTGTCTATCCTTGAGGTAAATGTAAGTTTCACCTGCTAATATATAACAGTAAACTTACATGTAGTTAATATACAAGTAATAAGTAATCTATGTGTATGTTAACATGACATATATATACGTAGGTAGTGTATGAATCATATTCAGAACTCATCGTGACGAATCGGTAAGACATATAGACAATAGGTGTCTGAAAACTACATGACTGCATGAACACTGTCTTATTATGAAACTAAATTGATATGAGATTCAGAAGCCTATAAGTTTGAATCTGCAAATGGGAGCATATAAATTCTAGATACTAAATTAATACATATATAATAAGTTTTTCTAAACAATACATTTCAACTTGATGTTGACGTTTTTGGAGAACGAGTGCTTAAATGTAGTAGTCATGTCAAGATATATGAAGTTTAATATATATATATATGTATTTTCATACACTTTATGTACTAAGATTTTTAAGCTCTTATTAATATGATCAAAATGGAAATATTTAAGGATAAAAATAAGTTTCAATGGTAAGCAATCACTAATTAATTGGCTAGTTAATAATTATTAATGTGTAATTTATGTAGATAACTGACGAGCAATAAGTCCGGACTTTGTTTTGGCATCGAGAGTGGTTAAGGTACGGATTTTCCGTCCTTTCAGTAAGGACTTCTTTTCCTATGCATGATTAGGATTCCCCGTCTACAGCCAAATGTTTTCCATAATATATGTTTAAGCTTATCAGTAATCATGTTAATAACCAAATAAATTGCCTGAGCATTATATACAAGCATGATCAGTTTATGTACTAGTTACGGAGGTACCGTAACCATGGCACTAGAGGCACCAGTGTCGTGACTCACATGCAGGAGAGTGATATCCTGCATCGTCCCTTCACGTTTTGGCCATTGTTATTATCATGTCATGTGGGGCGTATGGATGCATCCTAGGCTTATCAGTTTTCAAGTTATCAGGGTGAATGTGGTGTGTGCTCTACATCCTTCACATTAGAGCTGATCCCTCAACCCAGCACAGTATTTAGAGGTCACCCCTCTATAGTTATTTAGAGGTCACCCCTCTACAGCATGATGAGGTCACCCCTCCAGTTATTTATGCACCGTTGTTACATCACATGACCTATATAAGCTCTGGCAATTAAAATACAGTAAATAAACATTTTCAGATTTAACAGATAACAGTTCAGCTTTATTATATGAAAATCAGACTTTACAGATTATACACAGATTTCCATTACAACTTTACTTATCAGTCTTACAGCTCTAGTATTTTTATCATCTGTTTCATTTCAATAATTCCTTATCATGCTTTATATCCGTTCACTGAGCGTTATGCTCAGTCGTAGTTCTTTCATGTTCTAACGACAGGTACACCAGGACGCTCTTAGGATTCTAAGAGCATGTGCATTGAATGGAAGCTATCCGGACTTCTTACTTTATGCACTTCTTACATTATTCTGCGTATTTGGACATTGTTTAGTCCTTTCCTTCAGTATTTTATTTTTTTTCATGTTTTGAGCTTAGGTTGGATTACCGATGTTTGATTCCGGTATTTCCATTATGGTCAGTTAATGTTTTAGGACATTTACCTTATGCTTTGATGACACGCCATAAATACACGTAACGGTCCACTTATCCAAGTGGGGTGTTACAACCTAGGTCGGTGACGTCTAGGGGGATGGTCATTCTAATCAGACCCCAAAGGGTCGTTAGGTGGGGGCGGTGCCCCCTATGATGGGCACTCTTGTGAGGAGGAGCTTCCCCCCACCAGTGTTTATCCTACGGCACACGCTTGTGCGGTGATTATCCACAGGAGTTTCCAACACCGGGCGTCCAGTGGAGCCGTCAGACCTATCCCCGTCCTCATGAGCTTCTTGCAATTCCTGCATGATGCGATCCCCTATGCGCTCGAACACATTTCGTGGTCGAGGGGTTTCCTCGAAGGAAGGTTGTTCCGTAGCTCGCGTCCTCCTTCCCATTTTCCTAATATGAGGGGGAGTACCGTGCATGGAGCTTCCGATGTTAAGTCTGCACCAGAAATTTCGTCCCAGACTTAACCTTGCCGAGATGCCGGGTATGATTCTGTCGAAGTTTTGTGTGAGTACGCGATTAAGGTCCTCGTCGTCGAGGGAACCAACTTCCAATTCTGCCTCGACCACCGGTGGCTTTTGCGGCTCTTTGGTAGGGGCCTCTGGTGCGGCTCCCGGGTCGGGGTTATCCAAAGTGATGGTTGATGGTGGGGTATTATCGGACATGCCTGCCCCACCAAGAGACTGAAACGTGTTTCGGTTATTTGGCCCTCCTGCTTGGCCACCCTGAGGTTGAGCGGAGGTGATTACTCCATCACCTGTGGACTTCTGATTCCCAGGATTCGTGTTCCTTAGGTTTCCCTAAAAGTGTCCCTTCGTCATTGGGAGAGATTGAAATTGAGAATGAGTTTAATGTATGGGTCCCACGCATGACGCCAACTTGTTGATACAAAAGTTGGATGATCCTTGCTTGAACCGAATTAGGCTTAATCCGGGTAGGCTGGGCTCCGACTCTTGCACCAAGTGAATAACTTGTTGAGATCCTGCACACTAAAGCAACATGCGTTAGACTTACAGTGGGAGCGTATGCCACAATTAGACTCCAGCGTGAGAGTAAGTAATCGGTTTAGGGTTAGGTAATCGGCTGTAGGTTGAGAGTATAGAGAATGTGATCCCTTTGTGGAACCCTTGGGGGTTCCTTATATAGGCAGTGAAACCCGAGTGGGCTGTCACTGATACTTCGGCCCCAAGCAAAGGATAAGCACCATAATTAATTTGATTGTTATGTTCTAATTATGGTGAGTGTATATCCTATACTTTGAGGTAAATTCCAATCCTACTAAGATTGTGATCCTGTCTAACCCTGTCCCGGTCGTGTCGAGCCGTGGGCCGCACTCATCTTATGCGGCCACTATTTATTCTAAGCCCATAAGCTTAAATGACAACCCAACCCATCAGTGATGGGCCGGATGCGGATAGTACCCGTGAGCCGGGTCCATGACCCGGTTAGGAACTATACTTCATCACCCAAATATGTTAATATGCCCAGAAAACATCCCTTACACAATACGTACCTTACTTGTACTTTATACAGACACCTGACAGATTCTTCCATCGTTACCCAATTTTGGTTGTTGCCCTGGATCTAAATGAGAAAAACATAATCCAAGATATAGAACCGGAATTTCCCAAGACTAGTAGACTCTTTTGGTCATTTTCTCATTATTTAAATTTTTCACTAATTTAAGTTTAATATCAAATTTATATGTTTGATTAACCATGAAATTTTTTTAATAAATTTTCATTTTTGAAAACATATATCGTCTGTATGCATTTTAGTACAAATTTATTGAAATAACGATTATTTTGTTAATGAATTCGATTAAACCGTACACATCAAAATAGAAAGATTTTAATGTTATTATAATGTATGAAAACGTGTAAACATATAAATTAAAGAAAAATTATATATTTACTAGACATGTACCCGTGCATAGTGACGGATAGTTTACGATATTCTAATTGACCTGGTGGTCGAACCGATCCGGTAGTCGAACTCGTGACCCGATGGCTCGATTGGGTAGACCAGGTGAGCGAACCCGCAAAATCGTGACATGACCGGATTGACTCGGTGGTCGAACCCGTAACACGGTGACTCGACCGGGTCGAAACGGTGATCGAACCCTGCTAGTACTTTTTATATGATCTGGTATCCTTAAGTACCGTCAATTAGGGAGAAGCGGTGTACTCATGCGTAGAAAAAAATTTACCATGTGAAGTGTGACATGGGTTTATGGCCAGGCTTTCATAGTGTAAGTAATAATGGGCCTTTGCGTTAAGTTTGATCCATTAAAACATGTAACTAGTGGGCTTGAACCATTAATAAGATTTAAAAAACAAGTAAAACCCAACAACAAGAACTTGATCATCGAAAGTCAAAACCCTAGAAACTAAAATCCCAAAATTCAGATTTCTTTGATTTCTAACATTGAAATATGTCTGACAACATTCCCTTTGAAATCCAAACAGAAATAATCAAAAGAGTTTCTGATGTGAAGTCATTGCTTCAGTTCAGATCCGTTTCGAAACACTGGAAGTCCGTAATCGACGCGCCTGAGTTTATCGCTGGTTATCGCGCTCACCGCACTCAGCCGCGTCGTTTACTTTTAGTTTCCAAAAATGTTCAGAATTACAGGGAGGTAAAATATCTATCTGTTGATAATGACACTTTGACCCAGCAGCAAGAACTTGATCCTAATGTTTCTGCCTTTGTTAAACAATCGAATGGTGTATATGTAATTGGTTTCTCTCGCGGTTTGGTGTGTTTGGTTGCTTTTAGTAATAATGGGGCGAGGATCCTCATCCTGTGGAACCCATCTATCAGAAAATGTGTTGGCGTTGTTGCGTTGGATTACTATCGTATGTTTGGTTTTGCGGTTTGTCCCCATACTAACGAACCTACCATTGTCAAGATTTTATTTCCTTCAATTAAAATTTTTACTTTGAGCTCTAAGAAATGGACTGAGATTCAGTGTCGCAGTCCTCGTGAATCTTTTGCAACTCGCTCCTCTCAGGTTTTTATTGGTAGTTGTATTTATCGTGTTGCTTGTCACAGAATTCCTCTTCAAGATGGTTCTTTTACTCATCAATATATTATTCTGTCGTTTGATTTGATTGCTAAAGAATTCAGATCCGTAGACTTACCAGATACAATAGCACACCCGATTACCTCAAATGAACCTTTCAGCATTTCTAAGCTAAAGGGGTCTCTTGTCGTGATTGTACCTCATACAGGGGTCAAAGTATGGAAGATGGAGCCTAATTGTTCTTTTACGCAGCTATTCACTATTAACACATCGTGTATAACTAATATAGTTGGATTTAGGAAGAATGGTGAACTTGTAGTTGAAACTCAAGATGAGCGTACACGGGAGTTTATTTCTTTAAAAAAGGAATCTGCACTCGAAGTTTATGATCCGTGCTCACATCACATCAGTAATCTTGGGTTTTCTGGACTAGCCGGTGAATTCTTCCTTAGCTCTTACAAGGAAACGCTGCTTTTACTTGATCACCCGGATTCTTGTGTATATCCTTAAGTCAATTGATCACGGAGATGATGGATTTACAAAGTGATATGCTGTCGCATCAAGGAGGGGTATTCTTTGCAGTTATGGTGTGGGAAAACTCGACTTGGTCTGTATTTTCATACTTGTATTAATATAAATTTATGCTTGGTATCATCTTTAGTATGTCCTAAAATAATCCTTTAATAATATTATTGTTGATGATGATTATTCGTTTTGCTTCCGATCATTGTCTATGATGAATATTTCTAGAACGGAGGATGCCTTATACAGTCCTTGTTAGCTAGAAATATCAACAATGACATGCTTTTTTAGATTTCCATCGCACGTAGAAATCTTTATACCATTTTTGGCTTAGTTACAATTTGGTTACGTGCTCCTCTCATCGGGGCTATCACCTGCATTAAACTTCCCATCAGTATTTAAACCGGTTCACGTGACCCTTAGAGACACATGGACAATCTGATGCCGAAAGAAAATTACTCAAAAGTTTGTATTTGAACTATGTAGACCAGCTTTTAATTATTATAACTGACACGCGAATTACTGGGTATGTTATGGTGGAATTTGGTTGTGATGAATTTTTCCAGGTTAATAGTATGTATGGCTAAGCATGCTTGTATGAGAAAGTAATTTATGTGATGTGGTATACAGGCGTAGTGGGTGATTTGTGTAACGGGCTAAAACGGGTACTTTGATACACACTAAAGAAACATGTTGGGTTGCGTCGAGTAGACCTGCAGTATATGTATACAAAACTAATATTCCAGTTTTATAGTATGCAAAATAGTTTTGTTAATCATTATTTTTGATGCAGCACTTGTTCAATTTAAAGATTACAGCTTGAATGTTGTTTGGTTTTGTTTATCATTAGAGGTTGTAGTTCTCTTAAATAGGAGCCGGTTAGATAATACATTGCTAATACTTGGAGTTTGTTGGATATTTGATTCATTGCATAATTATTACAATTCACAGCACACTAGAGAAACACGTTGGGTTGGGTCGACCAGATCCTATATGACTGTCTAATATCTTTGTTGTGTTGTATGAAAAGTAATTTCGTTCACCACCAGGCAACATCAATATTTCAACTATGTGTCATTCATGAAGTTTGCAATGTCTCACTTAAAGATTGTTTAACTGAAATGTTTTACCTTTTTTTGTATAGAAAAATGTTTTATTCTTCATGGGCTCTAACATGGAAACACTACTATAAAAAACAGAGAAAAGCTATAGAGCTATGTTTTAATTTGAAGAAATGTGTTTATGAAGTTAACTCACATTATGACATATTATGCTTCAAGATGTTTATGTCCATTTTTCTTACAATACTGTGCAACATGAATAGTTCGACTTTATGGTACATTCTCCTCACTTTTATATGTGTCCAAAATAGCTACAATCATTTGCTTGTGAACATTAGTGTATATATGTTTTCTAGTTTAGTATGTAGAAGCATGGTTTCTAATAACTGTATAATTGTGTAGGCCCAACTGGTTGTCAGAAACTGATTCTACATTTTTAAGGATAGATGTATGTTATATGTCTCACAAACATGTATATCATTTAGTTACGAGGTGCTGGATAACCTTATGACTTTAGGTATCTCTCCACACTATGAATGGTAATGCTTTTTGCACATATATAAGCGTAAGAGTTGACTTTACTCTTTAATATGTTTTGTCAACGACTTCTGTCTTGGCTAAACCTATGATCTAGAGAAGGTTTACTGGCTTTCCGTCTAACGTGTAAGCTCCGTTTAGTTGAATCTCTTTTTAAATTGCGGTTTGGTTGGCTCTGAAACGCCCCTAAATACATGTTTAAGTTTGATGAACTTATGCTGCAGTCACTTGCTCCAGTGGATCATCTAGTATAATTTGTTCAACTAGAATATTAGAGTTAACATTTTTTTTGAACAGCATATTTGAGTTAACATAACATTAGTTTCAAAGTGTTTAATGATCCCATCATTTATTGGGTTGGAAAGATGTAAGCATTTCAACATCAATGTGTGTGCAACATGTATTACCGTATAGTGTAGTATAATTACTTGGAGATGTAAAGTTACATATTTTATCCAATCTACATGTTGTAGTATAGTGTAGTATAATTACTTGAGACGGTATGCTACAGTGTCGTGTCGCGTCGCAGCCTGCATCAATGTGTGTGCAACATGTATTACCGTTTCTGCTCTATGCACTTTAACATGAAGGCTAGTGCCTCCTTGACTGCGTTAATGTTTGGTGCATCATGCATTATTGGTTGCACTATTTTAGCCAGTATATCCACAGTGCATCGCTTGAAGGAACTTTGGGGGATTTAACGATAAATTACAGCATTTGATTGAAGGTTACATTTGACAGAGTTGGTGACTCATAAAGGACATATATTTGACATTACTTACGTTTAGTGACCTCAGTTTTGGAAAATGAAAAGAGACCGATAAAAAGGTGGTAGAGCCGACCTTGATAATAGTCGACCAATGTATGCTATACCACCAAATGCACCAGCCGTAACCCTGTTTTGTACCATGGCAGGGTACTATTCTACCACTAGACCACTGGTGACTTGCATTCTTGAACAAGAACTCGATCACCAAACTCCTTTTACTGATTAGACTTACTTTCCCGAGTTTCCGTCGTATTGGCAGAATTTATTACTCAAACTCTCAAACCATGATTTAATTTGCATCAACCCGACATTTACACCAGTTGTCTTGAAATCGTATTATATTGGCAAAACACATGGAGAATGGCTTTGGTAACATTCTAATGATGCTTCCAAGTTTACCTCGTAAAAAGTCCCATGTTAGTTAAGAAACTCCGATGAACCCTGCAAGTTTCCTCATCACAAGCTAGCAACATGCGTGCTATAAGAGGTAGCACGGAAACAGTATGCTAATCGTTCTAATTTCTTTAGCTTGAACTTGAATTCTATGGCGAGGACTATTAAGTTTCTTCCACTAGCTCCCTTTTTTTTTAAAACGGCTTCTTCCACTAGCTCCTTACCACATATACAATGACACTGGCTTCTGTCTGGTCATATAGGAATAAGTTGCAGATTAAACTAACCTTTGGAAACAACAATCTTTTACATGTCATGTGGTATAATTTGCGTGTGTAAAATCGAGGCAGCTGGTGGTCGCCTAGGCCGCTCTTTTACAATACTGATACCAATTGTGAGCCAAAATTGATCCAAAGTTGTTTTGACTTCCATATTACTCTGTGTTTGTTTTACATATAAATCAGGGAGGCGCTTGGCGCATATTTGGATCATGTTCTCTTATAATTATCAATTAGCTTAAAAGCGATCAGTATTCTCGGTTAAAATTGTAGTGCAGAGTTTTAGGCATGTTTACATATTGCAGAATGAGGGATATATAAATCATTTAAGTTTGATTGTTAGTATGTCACAAATTGATAAGTTGACGCGTATTTAATCAAGGAAAAATTACACGCTTTTAAATACTTCTATAAAGAAGTTGAAAGAGTTAAAAAAAGGAAAAATTACACGTTTCGTATCTATAATTTATATCAAATATCACGTTTCGTCCCTACTTCATTTTAAAACACTGATAATACTTAATTTTGTAAGTTGTAACTTCAACGGTCCCTATTTGGAAAAATAGATTTTGAAAAATAGGACCATGTGTGTAATTGATTTTCTTGAAACTTGTAACACGGATAGTCCCTATTTTTAGAATGGGTTTTTCTAATATGTGCCCTCATGCACATGTTAAGCACATTCATCAAACATAAACTTTCCTTTTATATCTAAAAATACATTTAATTCACATTAATTATAATCAAAATTTACCATAAATAAATAACAATTAGAGTTTAATAAACCTAAACTTTACTTTTATATAAATTTAAACATGTACACTTGGGGCACATATTAGAAATTCCCTTTTAGAATATGGACCGTCCAGGTTACAACTTATAAAATTAAGGATTGCTAATGTATTTAAAATAAAATCATAATATTTAATTTAAACCATAGACAAAACGTGTAATTTTTCTTTAAAACAATAAATAATGATTTTTTTTTAAATATTTTTTGTATCAGTAGATTTGTGTTGTGATCATAAATCTTCCGTACTAAATAATATCAAGACTGAATCTTTAATATAGCGAGATTTTCGGAACCCGTGCGTTGCACCAAGGGGCATGGGGTTGCTCTTCTTGGGGCATGATATTTGTCGTTAAATTAAAATGAACATGGCCGGTTTACTGGTTGTTCATTATGATCGTAATATTGATCAAATTGCAATATTTAGTATTTCTAACTTTTAAATTAATTTTTGTACTTTTAGGTTTTTATGTTAATATTTTATTTTTTAGAAGCTTATATTTAAGGGAAAATGATCAAAATAGTCCACTTTTTTAGAGCAACATGTAATTTAGTCCAAAAAACATGTTTTTCCTAAAAAAGTCCAGGGCAACACACAAATTGGGCAATGATGGAAGAATCCGCCATGTGTTCGTATAAAGTACGTATTGTGTAAGAGATGTTTTTTGGCAATGTAACAGATATGGGCAAGTCGAATATTGGGCAACTTGGGTTTTTCGTCATCTTATTAAAAGTGATTGAATAATATATATTATTATTTTGGACAATTGTACTCTGGGCAACACGAATAATAGGGCAACCAAGTATTTTATAAGTACTTCTTACTTTACTCCCATACCCATACAAACAAGATCCATCTACCTTGTTTTCTTCGATGAACAAATCCAACATACCAATAATCAAAACTTTCCCATATCATTCGCCATTTTTTCCGAGATCATATTACCGTCTTTTCAGTTAATCATCACTTTTCATGCATTTTTTTTTTAAATTCGTTAATTTGGTTACAAATTTTTAGCTAATTAAATGTGATCTAGTTATGATTAACCAACTCTTTTTAAAAACAATTTTAATAAGCTTGACTTAATTTTATTGTTAACAAACTTTTATTTACTTTTTGATGAATTAGATTAAATTTTAATGATTAAATGATCTAGTCACGATTAACAAACTTTTTTATAGAATTTTTTATTAATATTGACTTAATTATATTGTTAACGATCTTTGTTGTTATTTTTTAATGAATTTGACTTATTTTTATACTTATTATCGAACCCATTTTATGTTAAAAATTTGTGATTAAATTTGACCTAATTATGATTAACGATTTGGGAAGGTAAGATTTGTAAAAATAACCGGATTGACGGTGCATGGAACATGGCTGAGAAGAGGAAACCATTGGAAAACGAAGCACGGCCTTAATTAATGCTTCAGATGTATATATTACTCTCATTCTCCTTACTTTAATCGTTTAATTTTATAATTAGTATTATATCTGTTAATTTAGGTCATCATGCTTTTTAGTTTATGGCCAATAATTAGTTTTTGAGTAACCGTGAGGAGCTTGCGCTTTTGGTTTTAATGGGATTAGATGATTAGTTGATTTGGATGCTTTCGACGATTTGGGCCTAATTTAGGAGTAATTTTTTGTCACCTGATTTATTGTTCGATAATGTGTACAATATACTACTCAGTTGGACTTGTGCACCAAAGGGAAGAGTATTCTTTGGGCATTTTGTGTAAGGCGTATGACGACATTTAGCAATTTAAGTCAGCGAGTTTGTGAGATTATCTCTTACAGTATATCATATTATGATACGAAACTCTGACTATGTTAAAACATGACAATCAAAGTAGAATACCGGAAATTATCACCCAACCAACCTCCCCTTGGTGATTTATTTATAAAGGATTCAAGTACAAAACTGGAATGAAATTATTAGTCCGTGCTAATCTACATACAAAAGAAAATAGATGGTCCCTACTAGGTAGGTCACATCTCCTCACTACAATAATCACTCAATCACTCTATGTTGGATAATACAAGATGAGAAGATCACCCATATGATAGACCACAAAGATGGTTATGAGAGATTAATGAAAAGAGAGTTGATAATGAGCAGATACCACACTTGTGTGTGAATGAAGTGATGGCTGCTACTATGACTCAATGAAAGTGGAAGTATATTATAACTCACAATTATTGTAATACAATTTTCAAGGGATTGGATCATAAAATTCGTACATTTCATTCTTGAACTACGTTCCATACATAGTTTTGGAGCTTAGAGTACAAAATTCCATTCAACTAATGAATGACTTCTTTTAGTCTTGACAACACGTCATACATTTATTACAAAACACCATACTTTTATTCGAAAGGCGAGAAAATCCTAAATACCTAGATGGTGTAGGATTTCTTGAATTTGAGGATGATCCGCAGCTTGCCTAGCCTCGGCATCATTGTTCCTCATTTGTAAAATTGCAATCTCGGACTCAGCAGCCTCAAGAGACTCTCGTAACTCGGCTATCACTAAGTCCTTGTCCTCATCTTGCTCGATAAGGTGATCCACATCACCCTCTAGATCCTCCAGACGGCCCATCAGGTGTTCTGCATCGAATCCGAGTGCTTCTGAAGTAGGCTCCTCTTCTGGGGATTGAGCAACATTAGGTGGTGGTGATGAAGCACGGTTTATTTTTCTAGAAGTTTCAGGCACTGCTGAAGGCATAGGAGTGGAGATTGGCATAGTAATAGTAGTAGAAATATTTGGGACGATGGAAGGAAATCCCGTAGTGACATTTGGCATCATGACTGGCGAATCTTGCTCGTCATCCGAATTTATTGTGATTACGCTCCGAATGGGGGTAATTTCCTTGTCGGATTCGGATTGCAAAATGACAAACGGAATGAGAGGCATTTTTCCTTTTTCGCCTGTCACCAAATGTAAAACGACAGTTATTAGATAGGTAGAAGCGAAGTATTTTTCTAAAGTTTTAAAAATAGAAATGAGTTGTATGATGTCTTGTAAATGTTTCTTTTATTTAGAGTGAGTTCTCGTACATCGATCCATAAGTCTACTTAAATGTCCAAGTAGTCCTTACATGGAAAAGAATAAGTGAATCGTGGAATGTTAAAGTCCTCTAACATGCTCTTCCACATACTTATTATTTTTACTTTCTCTTAGTAGTGATTATGCACGAATGGATAAATACAATTATCCTTAATTAATTCTTTCATCAATTTAGGTCTATTCCGACGTTTATTTTTGTGCAACTTCCTCTTGTTAAACGTCTATTACTTGCAACTCGGATGAGTAAGTATGTTTTTGAGGTTTAGTCGGCTTATGGCTATTACGTAGCCTGTACTAGTTCTTGTTAATCAATAGTCTTTCCTTAACTTAGTATTTCTAGTTCGTACACTTCCGACAATTTTTACACCTTGAAAAATTGTTTATTTGGTTTAAACGAGTCGAGTACTAAAATTTTATCACAAAAATTTCATCACAAGAATTGTTCCATATGTTTTTAATCCATAATCGTTCAAAATGTTCAATTCGAGCAATTACTAAATTTTATCACAAGAATTTCTCTGATTTTGGAATATGTTCCGTTATATCTTATATATTTCGTTTATCTTGCTCTCGTCTAGCGTTTTGCTCGCAATCTTAGATAAACTTTATAGTCATTCATATATTTATACCTTGTATTTAAGATATCAATATAGGCCCACATTTCCCATCTGGGGTTCTCAAACATCGCGCAACGCGATAATCCCTTTGATGTAGAAATTGGCGTAATTGTTTAACCAAGGGTAAACCCTTTAATTTATATCGATATCGTAACTTCGAAACTTAAAATAAAGTCATGATAACTTAGTCGCAACCAATGGACTAATACAAACTTTGATTCATCTTTGCGTAATTTATTTCCAATAAAAATTTCCTTTGATAACCATTTGACTTACGCGTCAGCGTATTTATGAATAGTTCATATATTCGTGAAGTTTATTCGTTCTTTGAATTGTAGTATTCTTTGGAGCATTACAAGAGTAATACTTGTAATAAGTGTTTTATCGTCATATGTCATCTCAAATAGTGACGTCGTCGTTGTTCCTCGGTCGTGCTCAAATAATTTAATATCATAACTTACGCATTCAATTTCAATTTCGAAACCGTTAATTAATGTAGGTCACTTTTCCTCAACCGAGTCTATTATAAATGTTTAGTGGAGTAACGATTTACCGAACCCAATAAATAGTTGCTCCTCTCGACTTTTATAATAGCATCACTTGATTTCAAGTATTACTACAAATTAACATACTACCAAACACATGGTAAATAAATATATTCATATAGTTTTCGTTCTAGGAATCGTGGCGATATTTTTAATTTGACGTATAGTGATATGAAACACACAAACGTTTCGATAGTCGATAATAGTCCCGCGGACTATCTAAAATATGTTGAGCATAAGTATGCGTACGTTTAATCTCAAAAGAATATATATATATATATATATATATATATATATATATATATATATATATATATATATATATATATATATATATATATATATATATATATATATATATATATATATATATATATATATATATATATATATATATATATATATATATATATATATATATATATATATATATATATATATATATATATATATATATATATAT
The DNA here is from genome assembly GCA_025667525.1 of Glebionis coronaria. Taxonomy (NCBI): domain Eukaryota; kingdom Viridiplantae; phylum Streptophyta; class Magnoliopsida; order Asterales; family Asteraceae; genus Glebionis; species Glebionis coronaria. The sequence goes on along the minus strand of JANFOE010000012.1, from coordinate 645,408 downwards.
ATATATATATATATATATATATATATATATATATATATATATATGGCACAAACCATTCAAATAAATATGGCACAAACCATTCAAATAAATATGGCACTAACCATTCAAATAAATATGACACAAACCATTCAAATGAATATGGCACAAACCATTTGTGTATCGTAACAATCCATACAAGGATGTTAGGCATTTTATTCCAACTAAAAAAAAATCGTTTTATTACATGTCCCTATGGGTATCACTCAAACATGGGAAGGGAACACCTAATTCTAATAACACGTAGCAATCAAATTCATAACTTAGCATTGCAAAAATCATAAACTATCTAAATTCACAACTTACTTGCATCGAAAACATGGAGTGAAGTGGTTCTTGGAGATTTTTGAGGGACAGTTATAGTCTAGAATTATTTTTCCGATAAATAAATTTTTTACTCACGTTTATAAAAATCATTTTGAAAAAATAACCTAGTTCTCTATAACTACGGCTCTGATACCAATCTGTCACACCCCCAATTTATCAGAGTAATACAACATAATGGGGTGCGACGGTCATGACTATCACAAGACATAGATACAAAGAACGACTATTTAAAAGCCGTTTAATTTAATTAAAAGCATAAAACTTGTTTCGGAAGCGAATTTACATAAGATCATAATAAAATATTGTTTCAAAAGACTTTAACATTGATCCAAATATCCATACACTAGTCACGACCATTTTTATTAAAAATCTCCCATGCATAACCACGCCACTCCTCCGTCTTGATACCTGAGAAAAACATTGCTAAAGCGTCAACACAAAGGTTGGTGAGTTCATAGGTTTAAGTTTAAATAGTGTGATGAACCATAAGATTTTCCAAGACAACCGGCATATAATCTTTTAACAAATACAAGATTATAATCAAAAGTATACGTTTTAATCACCTACGCCTAAGCTCGTGACACCGAGGCGTTAACCTCAACCAACAAGAAATAATAAGAGCCCGAGCAAATTCCTATCCCGAAGCATTTGTAAATCCTCAAATGTAAGTGTATCTAACTTTGGCCACACAACCAAATTAGATAGGGAGGTTAGTCCCGATAGATCTATCCATAACATTCGCGCTTACACAAAGTAATTAACGGTTCCCGATAGTGGGCTAAAGCATCTAGGGATATCGCTACTTAGACATCATGTAGGCAAACGTATCAGTTTAAGGCACTTATGTTCATCCGTTAAAAACAAGGAATGTTCTCACCCCAAAATAGTTAAAACAATTAAAAGTGGGGCTATGAAACTCACCTCGACGAAGTAGGTAAATATGATCCACAAGGATAGCACGGAATATCAAGGCACGCAAAACAATGCGCAAACGATCTACTCGTAACCTAGGTAAAATATCCGTACTTAGGATAAATACAATCATTAGTAACGTACAATACACTTGGTTGATAATTTATACTTGCTATAGATTTATAAAATAATTTTATACATTTTTCTCGTTCAACCATCTTAGTCATGGGGTCAACTTTGGGTCTCGATATCTCGTTAAGTAATAGTCCGAAAAATAAACGGGTTCTTGTTATAAAAACTAGGGCGCGAGGTCTTCGATATTTGATAAATATCGCATTTTTATAAAGTTTCTAAGTCTAGCAATTAATTATGCAAAGTAGTTCGCTTGTAACAAAAATAAACAAGTAAGGTTCAATTACTTCTAAGTGTCAAACAAGCATTTTTGGAAATTAATTGCGGGTTCGTTACTTAACCTTAGGATAAATGAAAAATACCATTGTAAACTAGACAACTTCGAGATTGACGTGGTATTTTTACTCTGTCGGGGCACAGTTATTTGATGGGTCAAGACATGGCGCAAAGGTGAGTATATGGGTAGAATTTATTGTTTAAAACATAAGCATCTATCAACTTGAGAAATAAATGAAATGTACTAGTTTTGTGTTTACACTCACACATGCATTATACCACTTATTGTCTTCTCAATTGGTAAAAACAAAAATGCTTTTGGGTTTCTTGCTTAATGCCTACACGAGGCTATCATCAAAAGGATGGAAATGCTTTTGTACTTTGTTCTCATCATACATGCATCATGTGTTAAAAAAAGAAGGAAAAATGTTTTTGGTTGCTTTTGGTCCTTTATCTACGCAGGCTTCCCAAAGGAATGGGGTGGTCTTATTTAACTTACTTTGCTTTACATACATACATACACACATAGTCTTTCCTTGTTTTATGCAATTAGAGTCATATACTTCAACAGTGGTTATTACTTTGTTCATTTAATAAGTAATGTTTAGCCATCTCTCTTTCTATGTCCCACATTGCATACTATGCTCGGCAAACATGAAAATGAGACACATTGATTCATGCAACACACACACATACACATAAGCAACATGCATATCCTATTTTAGTTTCTGTATTCTAAGCTACTGTTGGTGTGTTTTATATATGGCAGCCCTACACAATTCATCACACATACACACGCCATAACCCTTTCTTTCCTTTCGCTTCACTTGTTTTTCTGAGCCGTTGTTTGTACGCAGGAATCACGCATGCACAAGTCATGTACCCATGAACACTTACATGACACCTACAGGTTTTTGTTTCTTGTTTTGGTTTATACACACAACATACTCACACTTGCAAAACCCACACAACTAGAAGAAAAGAAAATGCATGTTTCTGCTTATTGCTAAACACGCATAGGACACACACTTTTATACAAGGATTTTGTAAGTAAATGGCCTACACAAATTTGCTATTTTGTTCACTGTTCGCAAGTCATGGCAAGAAAAGAGTGTCCAAGTTATTTGTTTTTGCAATTTTTATCATACATGTACCTACATAGCATAGTATGACAACCACCACCCACATAACATACAACTATTTAACATACATTCAAAAGGAAAATTTATTTGGTTGCTTTGCTATTCTCTGCCTACGCAGACTTCCCAAAAGGGGAGGGTGTTCCTATTTGTTTTACTTTACAAGTACATATACATCATGGCATCATACATAGCATACATCTTAGTCTATTTTGGATCTAGTATTGTACTCACTCTCTACTCTTTGCAAGCTATCCCAAAGGGGTAAGTACTTGTTTTATTTATAAAATTCATTAACATACATACACGCATCACATATATTTATTTCATTCACTTGCTTTTAAGTTTTTACTTTCATGATACCCATACATGCAATCACCTACACGAGTCTCTATTTGTTTGAAAAATGTAAGGTTCCACTCGTTTTCTAACACTTCCTTGTGGAAACCTTGGTTTCCTCGATCTTTTAGCTACTAGGAATGCATCATGTTCATATGATTATACAATCAAAGCGGAATTAGAACACGACACATTAACAAGGTGTTTAGGCACGAATAACATGAATTAAAACAAAAGGGATGTTCATTATATTAATAACAAACATCCACTAGACGTGTATACATTGAATCCCATGTCTAGTGCACACACGCTTTTAGGTTTACATTGTGAATGAATTGATGAATAAAACCTAAGACCCTTGGTTCCTTTTATAGTGTAAGGATTAGGGTTTACAAGAGATAAAAACAAATAAACAAGTAAATCTTCTATTTAGATAAACATATACAGAATATATCCTGCATATATATCCCAATAGAATCTTCTAAAAGCTTCTTTGTCTATCTTTTGTCAATGCTTGAATTGCATGTGACAATGCTTGAATTGCTCTTGACAATGCTTGATTCCATCAACGCCTAATTTGTTCTTGTCAACGCCTGGAATACTCTTGTAAACGCTTAGACAAATACTTTCATGTTTTCTTCGTTTTTGAGTTTCTCCCACATCAACTTTTTGACCCAACAATCTTCCCCTAGTTGATGTCGACAAAACTCTATGTATCTCTTGTAAGTTGTACATGATCTTCAAATTGCTTCCCCTCAAGTGTAGCATGTATTTCTTCCCCTTTTTTTGTCACATCAACAGGAAAGTAAACAATGTATGCAATCTTTAAAGATTCTCCAAATGTAGCTCTATGTAATGATCTTGAAGAACAATAAATATAATATTTTTGATGTAGAAGTAGAATAACCCAACCTTGTGTTCCATGTCTTGTACTATCCATGTGATGAAGAACTTATACCAAATTATGCAAAAAAATATAAGTTGACCTCGATCCCATTGTCAAAATCCTCATCCTTTGTGAGACACTGAGCACGATAATGTAACTCCTTTAAGTGATAGAAATTTGACCTTTGCTAGATTTTAACAAGTCTTCATCACCAACCATGTAAAGCACGAACAAGTTACCTTTAAAGTCTATGACTGGGAGTGCACGACTTTAAGATATGATAGAACACAAACTCGCGAAAATCTTCTTCAATCATCAAACTTACCACAAGAATTCTTCCCCTTAAGCTAAGACCTCTTCATGATGAATTTAATGGAATAACATCTTCATACCATATGTAAAAGCCACTTCTCAAGGCTATTACATAGTTTAAAATATCCGTCGAATTCTCATGAATAGTTGCTAACTCGCTTTAAGATCATTAATTCCTTTTAAAAATATCCGAGCCATAAATATCAACATGATATTCTAAATTAAAACGGAGATTCCATGTACCTTCGTGTGTATAATCCTCCTTTTTGTGTGCTCAAAACGTACCAATTTTCTCAAACAGCAGCTTTCCTTGTGTTGTCCAATATCATCTTCATCCAAGATCTCTATCAGTTGTATTGTCCGATATCGGACAATACCTATCAGCGTTGGAATTCATATATCGGACAACACTGTCAACTGTCAGCGTTGACTTATTTTGTCAGCGTCAAAATACTTCCTGTCAGCGTTAAATTAAGCCTTGTCAGCGTCTACGTCTCCTTTTTCTGCTGACGTTATCTAGGGCTATGATCTTCAACAGTAGCGTGTTATATCCATGTATAATATCCCACGAAAATAGTAGGAGAAAATAACAAACCAAATCTTGATCATCCTTGCCTTTTTACTCATTATCCTTGCAGCAAAATGAAACTTTCCACCAATAAGAATGCTAGAACCGTGTGAACACAATTCCACCAATCATAGAGCCTTCATCATGTGAACACAATAGCGAATATATTTTTCTCCTTTGGCCGTGTGAACACAGGTCTATATTAACCATCAATAAGAATTGACCAATAAGAATCCTCTAATCGTGTGAACACACAATAAATAATAAGCAAAACTGCTCACGTGATTTGCTCTTCGTCAAACATCAGACCTGGTGATTTGCTCTTTTGGGGACCAATAGTATTTTCAACGTGAGTCTACATGCAACCACATCCTCACATTGTTCTGTCTTTTCTGCCTGGGACCCCACGAAACAAACAATTTGTTCATACAAATCGTACCAATTCCTCACTTCGACGAACAAACAAGAAGTAACATAGCCATGCTACGTATAACGAATAGCAGATTTGATTCAATAGTAGCAAATCAAACGTCCAGCAACATGTTATTAAATCCTTCATGGTCACAGATCTAGGGTTTGTATAAACCCTAATATCCAACATGTTGCTAGGGTTTGTATATATCACGTTTCAACCATGCTGCCCACTATTCGATCTGCTGCAATCATGTTGCTAGGGTTCATCACCAGTTTATGAAGAACTGATTCCCCAAAGCTAACAACATGTCTTCTTTTCTGTATAGAATCCATCTAGGGTTTGTTGAAACCCTAAATCATGATTTCATGCAAATCTGAAAATCTGAAAATCATCACTGCAGCCCACTTTGACACCTAATAACTTTTTCCTGGGGATAAAACTCGACAATCCCTCCGGTGGATGTTTAGATATATGTATGTAGAACACACATGTAAAATTTCGTGACGATCCAACGGTTCAATCAAAAGTTATGACCTTCTGAATACTGCTGCGCACACAAAAACGTCCAGAAAACCCTAGACGGATTTTTCTTCTTTTCACCATACACGAACACCTTGTTGGTCCTAGCATCACGAGCCACGAGGCTCTGATACCAATTGTGGAAACCTTGGTTTCCTTGATCTTTTAGCTACTAGGAATGCATCATGTTCATATGATTATACAATCAAAGCGGAATTAGAACACGACACATTAACAAGGTGTTTAGGCACGAATAACATGAATTAAAACAAAAGGGATGTTCATTATATTAATAACAAACATCCACTAGACGTGTATACATTGAATCCCACGTCTAGTGCACACACGCTTTTAGGTTTACATTGTGAATGAATTGATGAATAAAACCTAAGATCCTTGGTTCCTTTTATAGTGTAAGGATTAGGGTTTACAAGAGATAAAAACAAATAAACAAGTAAATCTTCTATTTAGATAAACAAATACAGAATATATCCTGCATATATATCCAAATAGAATCTTCTAAAAGCTTCTTTGTCTATGTTTTGTCAATGCTTGAATTGCATGTGACAATGCTTGAATTGCTCTTGACAATGCTTGATTCCATCAACGCCTAATTTGTTTTTGTCAACGCCTGGAATACTCTTGTCAACGCTTAGAAAAATACTTTCATGTTTTCTTCGTTTTTGAGTTTCTGCCACATCAACTTTTTGACCCAACAATATTCCCCTAGTTGATGTTTCTGCCTCTCTTTTGAGATAACTTGCTTGTTCGTTTAAATGTTTGGTGACGAAGACTTGTCAAATCTAGCAACTAGATACCTTGCTATCACTTGAAGGAGTTACATTATCGTGCTCAGTTTCTCACAACGGATGAGGATTTTGACAAAGAGATCGAGGTATGCTTATACTTTCAGTGTCAGTATAAGTTCGACGTCACATGGATAGTGCAAGATATAAGGTACAAGCTTGGGAGATTCCACTTCTTCAACAAATAGGTTATATTCGTTTTTCTTCATTTGTTATCTACAATTAGAGTCTACATGGTTCGTGATTCATTTACATGCACCACTCAAGGGGAAACGTTTATTAGTTGTTTATCTTTAGAATACCCCTATTGGATGTGACCAAAAGGGGAAGAAGATTCAAAGATCAAGGTATGCAACTTAATTTTATGTGGTGATATGTTTTACAAGAAATCTTACTTTAAGGGGAAGCTTGTTTCATTCATAAAAGATCAAGATTTGAAGATTGGTTTTGTCATCATCAAATAGGGGAAGATTGTTGGGAATTAATTTGATGAGACAAATCAATAATAATGAAACAAGAAGGACTTATATGCAATTATCAAGATTTAAAAGAATAAGGAGCCCTTTCATACAACAAGGAGACTTATTAGCAAAAGATGGAGGGACTTCTAGTGTAATTAGATTTCTTGTAAAAAGGGTTATGTGTAGTATATAAACACACACCCTGCATAGGTTTATTCATTCAATTATTCACAAATTAAACCTAAAGTGTCTTCGTGTTCTAGGCGTGGGATTCAATGTATACACGCCTAGAGGTTACTTGTAATTAGAGGTGGAAAATCATGTCCATATGCTTAAATTTAGGTTATTTGGACCATTTTTTGAACTAATGGACTAAATGGGTAATACTTTTATTTTAGTTGGACTATTTGGACAACATAAAAGGCATTTTGTTAAACAAATGGGTATTATGGACTATTTGGACAACATAAAAGCATTTGGTTAAATTAATATTGACTCTATTTATTTCTCCTTTAATATTGTCCATTTAACCCATATCCATTTGGTCCAATGTCCATTTGGTCCAAGTCCATTTAGTCCAAATATTAAATATTGTCCATTTAGTCCACGTCCATGGACCAACGTCCATTTAGCCCATTACCCATACCCGTCCAGTCCACCCATTTAGCCACCCTTACTTGTAATCGTTTAGTGCAAGTAATCGTTTGGAATAAAGTAATCGTTGGAAGTAAACACCTTGTTCATGTGTCTTGTTCAATTCCGCTATGTTTATCATATGAACGAGATGCATATCCTAGTAAGCTTAATCGATCCGTAAATTATTGGTTTCATCAAAAACGAATAAAACATGTAAAGCACGAACAAGTTACCTTTAAAGTCTATGACTGGGAGTGCACGACTTTAAGATATGATAGAACACAAACTCACGAAAATCTTCTTCAATCATCAAACTTACCACAAGAATTCTTCCCCTTAAGCTAACACCTCTTAATGATGAATTTAATGGAATAACATCTTCATACCATATGTAAAAGCCACTTCTCAAGGCTATTACATAGTTTAAAATATCCGTCGAATTCTCATGAATAGTTGCTAACTCGCTTTAAGATCATTAATTTCTTTTAAAAATATCCGAGCCATAAATATCAACATGATATTCTAAATTAAAACGGAGATTCCATGTACCTTCGTGTGTATAATCCTCCTTTTTGTGTGCTCAAAACGTACCAATTTTCTCAAACAGCAGCCTTCCTTGTGTTGTCCAATATCATCTTCATCCAAGATCTCTATCAGTTGTATTGTCCGATATCGGACAATACCTATCAGCGTTGGAATTCATATATCGGACAACATTGTCAACTGTCAGCGTTGACTTATTCTGTCAGCGTCAAAATACTTCCTGTCAGCATTAAATTAAGCCTTGTGAGCATCCACGTCTCCTTTTTCTGCTGACGTTATCTAGGGCTATGATCTTCAAAAGTAGCGTGTTATATCCATGTATAATATCCCACGAAAATAGTAGGAGAAAATAACAAACCAAATCTTGATCATCCTTGCCTTTTTACTCATTATCCTTGCAGCAAAATGAAACTTTCCACCAATAAGAATGCTAGAACCGTGTGAACACAATTCCACCAATCATAGAGCCTTCATCATGTGAACACAATAGCGAATATATTTTTCTCCTTTGGCCGTGTGAACACAGGTCTATATTAACCATCAATAAGAATTGACCAATAAGAATCCTCTAATCGTGTGAACACACAATAAATAATAAGCAAAACTGCTCACGTGATTTGCTCTTCGTCAAACATCAGACCTGGTGATTTGCTCTTTTGGGGACCAATAGTATTTTCAACGTGAGTCTGTATGCAACCACATCCTCACATTGTTCTGTCTTTTCTGCCTGGTACCCCACGAAACAAACAATTTGTTCATACAAATCATACCAATTCCTCACTTCGACGAACAAACAAGAAGTAACATAGCCATGCTACGTATAACGAATAGCAGATTTGATTCAATAGTAGCAAATCAAACGTCCAGCAACATGTTATTAAATCCTTCATGGTCACAGATCTAGGGTTTGTATAAACCCTAATATCCAACATGTTGCTAGGGTTTGTATATATCACGTTTCAACCATGCTGCCCACTATTCGATCTGCTGCAATCATGTTGCTAGGGTTCATCACCAGTTCATGAAGAACTGATTCACCAAAGCTAACAACATGTCTTCTTTTATGTATAGAATCGATCTAGGGTTTGTTAAAACCCTAAATCATGATTTCATGCAAATCTGAAAATCTGAAAATCATCACTACAGCCCACTATGACGCCTAATAACTTTTGCCTGGGGATAAAACTCGAAAATACCTCCGGTGGATGTTTAGATATATGTATGTAGAACACACATGAAAAATTTCGTGACGATCCAACGGTTCAATCAAAAGTTATGACCTTCTGAATACTGCTGCGCACACAAAAACGTCCAGAAAAACCCTAGACGGATTTTTCTTCTTTTCACCATACACGAACACCTTGTTGGTCCTAGCATCACAAGCCACGAGGCTCTGATACCAATTGTGGAAACCTTGGTTTCCTCGATCTTTTAGCTACTAGGAATGCATCATGTTCATATGATTATACAATCAAAGCGGAATTAGAACACGACACATTAACAAGGTGTTTAGGCACGAATAACATGAATTAAAACAAAAGGGATGTTCATTATATTAATAACAAACATCCACTTGACGTGTATACATTGAATCCCACGTCTAGTGTACACACGCTTTTAGGTTTACATTGTGAATGAATTGATGAATAAAACCTAAGACCCTTGGTTCCTTTTATAGTGTAAGGATTAGGGTTTACAAGAGATAAAAACAAATAAACAAGTAAATCTTCTATTTAGATAAACATATACAGAATATATCCTGCATATATATCTAAATAGAATCTTCTAAAAGCTTCTTTGTCTATGTTTTGTCAATGCTTGAATTACATGTGACAATGCTTGAATTGCTCTTGACAATGCTTGATTCCATCAACGCCTAATTTGTTCTTGTCAACGCCTGGAATACTCTTGTCAACGCTTAGACAAATACTTTCATGTTTTCTTCGTTTTTGAGTTTCTGCCACATCAACTTTTTGACCCAACATTCCTGTGATATGCTTATAATGCTAACTTCCATCAACCATTTTGAAATTGTCGCTGCTCAAATATGGTGACAGTTAAGAGGAGAAACATGCAGCTAGTTTTGTTAACAATAGGTACAATGTCCACAAACATTCATATAATACACACGGATTCAACTTGTATGATGTGCACGCCTGATATACTCATTCACGAAACACAAACAGGAAAAGAGCTCATGTTTCTGCCACTCGCCAATCATGCATATACAATCATGTATACGAAATGCATAGACTTAGGTCATTTGAGTGTCCGTGTAACCCGAATATGTTTTGGACGTGTTGGTTTGAATGAGCAAGATGACCACCCAACCCATGAATCCCATATTAGTTTGTTTACAAAATTTATTTAGCAAGTATATATATCACAACCAAGTATTGTTTTAGCAACATTAGAAAGATTCACTTACTAGAGTCCTAAGTTTAGTTGATGAAGTCGGTGGAACAAGAACTAGAGAGCTTTAGATCTACCAAACCAACCTTCTTGTTTCTTTATTTCCTACCGTGACCTTAGCATTCACGTAGTGCCTTTTCTTTGTGAGTTTGCAACTTTGAGTTGTGAGTTTATGAAGAGGTGGGAGTTCTGTTTATAGGCAGTGGAGTGAGTCTAGGGTTAAGAAATCTTAGTTAGGGTTTAGTTAGAGATCTTGTTTAAATGTAACTAAGGGTTAACCAAAAGGAACTAACATGCATGGGAACTTGCACAAAAATGGGGAAGAAGGAAAGCACTCTTTGTTCGTCTAGGGCAGAACCAAAGAGGAAAGCAATGTACTAGTATGAGCAAAGTTGTTGTATGATAAGAGTCCTTGGGTGATATCCACCGGTTTTGGAGAGGAAGAAGGGAACAAGAGTACATAGCATTAATTGGTGAGTGAATTATTAGGTTGAACAAAGTTTGATTTGTGAGAGTTATTAATAAAACGTGGGTTTGTGTTTGAAACCATAGGGGGGCCCGGTTTTATTTAGAGTGTAGCTTTTGTAAAATGAAAAATTGTAAGAGTAGTTTAAAAATTGAGTTTACTTAATAGTAGTAGTTTAATAACTTTTGGTTTGAAACAAAAATGAAAAACTTCTAAGTGTGTCGTAAGTACATTGGGTGAAATGTCTAATTTGTATATTGTATTTTTAAACGGAATTATGTTGATGTGAGTAAATGTCGATTCCTAAAAATATAAATTCCTAGTATATAACGTAAACAAATAATAGTCATTCAAGTAATATATTTCATGATTGTCATTCATAAAAATTTCAAATTCGTACTCAAAATACGCGAAATCAATTGGGACATTCAATAGACACACAAGTCTAACCGAACCATCGCGCTTAACGTAAATCAAATAGATTCAAAATTCACGTGTGTGACATTATTCACCTATGTAGGCTTCCCAAGGTTAAACAATATCATTTTTAGTTCGAATAACATGACGTGTTGTTAGAGCACACTAATATCTTTACCTTTATACTATAATGTGTCGTCGAGATGCTCGTTGTCTACTACATTCAAAACTACCTCAAATACTAGTTGACCAACTTTTACACCAATAAAACACAACCAAAAATAAACAGAGAAAAAATATAGATGTGTTTTATCCATCTAGAATCTGGGCAAATACATTTTGCCCGGATTCTATGTGGTTTATATGGACTGGAAAAAATTCTAGAGGTTTTTTCTTAGGTTTGGATGATTTGAGCTGGTTACGACATTTTTAGCTGTTCTTTGTAGGTTTTTATCAGTTTTTTTATCGGGTTTAGTCGATTTTGACCAATGCTTGCCTGGATAAAAGTACTCCTTGTTTCAAGCATCCATTTTCTTAGTTGTGTTCTTGAAACGGAGTCATGTATCACATGTTATGACCATTTTATTGCAACCCACGTTTTCAGATAATTTCAATATAAATTTGTTTTTGTATGTTAGAGATTGTGTTTGGTACTCTATTTCTTGATAGCTCTCAATTTAAATAGAATAAAACATGGAATCAAATATTTCAGAGTCATATAATACATAAGCAAGTTGATCCTACATGAAATGTCAATAAATACTTGTCCTTCTTTTGCATATTATTCACCTATGTAGGCTTCCCAAGGTTAAACAATATCATTTTTAGTTCAAATAACATGACGTGTTGTTAGAGCACACTAATATCTTGACCTTTATACTATAATGTGTCGTCGAGATGCTCGTTGTATACTACATTCAAAACTACCTCAAATACTAGTTGACCAACTTTTACACCAATAAAACACAACCAAAACTAAACAGAGCAAACATATAGATGTGTTTTATCCATCTAGAATCCGGGCAAATACATTTTGCCCGGATCCTATGTGGTCTATATGGCTGGAAACAATTTTAGAGGTTTTTTCTTAGGTTTGGATGATTTGAGCTGGTTACGGCATTTTTAGCTGTCCTTTGTAGGTTTTTATCAGTTTTTTTATCGTGTTTAGTCGCTTTTGACCAATGCTTGCCTGGATAAAAGTACTCCTTGTTTCAAGCATCTATTTTCTTAGTTGTGTTTTTGAAACGGAGTCATGTATCACATGTTATGACCATTTTATTGCAACCCACGTTTTCAGATAATTTCAATATAAATTTGTGTTTGTATGTTAGCGATTGTGTTTGGTACTCTATTTCTTGATAGCTCTCAATTTAAATAGAATAAAACATGGAATCAAATATTTCAGAGTCATATAATACATAAGCAAGTTGATCCTACATGAAATGTCAAAAAATACTTGTCCTTCTTTTGCATATTATTCACCTATGTAGGCTTCCCAAGGTTAAACAATATCATTTTTAGTTCAAATAACATGACGTGTTGTTAGAGTACACTAATATCTTGACCTTTATACTATAATGTGCCGTCGAGATGCTCGTTGTCTACTATATTCAAAACTACCTCAAATACTAGTTGACCAACTTTTACACCAATAAAACACAACCAAAACTAAACAGAGCTAACATATAGATGTGTTTTATCCATCTAGAATCCGGGCAAATACATTTTGCCCGGATCCTATGTGGTCTATATGGACTGAAAACATTTTTAGAGGTTTTTTCTTAGGTTTGGATGATTTGAGCTGGTTACGACATTTTTAGCTATTCTTTGTAGGTTTTTATCAGTTTTTTTATCGGGTTTTGTAACACCCCACTTGGATAAGTGGACCGTTACGTATATTTATGGCGTGTCATCAAAGCATAAGGTAAATGTAATGAAACATTAAATGACCATAACGGAAATACCGGAATCAAACATCGGTAATCCAACCTAAGCTCAAAACATGAAAAATGAAATACTGAAAGAAAGGACTAAACAATGTCCAAATAAGCAGAATAATGTAAGTGCATAAAAAAAGAAGTCTGTATAGCTTCCATTCCAAATGCACGTGCTCTCAGAATCCTAAGAGCGTCCCGGTGTACCTGCCGTTAGAATATGAAAGGAAACTACGGCTGAGCATAACGCTCAGTGAACGGATATAAAACATGACAAGAATATATAAAATGAAACAAGCGATAGAATACTGGAGCTGTAAGACTGATATGTAACATGTGGTAGAACTCTGCATAAAATCTGAGAAACCTGGTTCATATATACTGATACTGAAATATAACTATTAATTCTGAAAACATGCATTTACTGTATTTTATTTGCCAGAGCTTATATAGGTCACGTGCTGTAACAACCGTGCATGAATAACTGGAGGGGTGACCTCATCATGCTATAGAGGGGTGACCTCTAAATAACTGTGCTGGGTGGAGGGATCAGCTCCAATGTGAAGGATGTAGAGCACACACCACATCACCCTGATAACTTGTAACACATATAAGCCTAGGATGCATCCATACGCCCCACTAATAATACTGATAAAATGGCCAAGCTGAGCTGCGTGGGACGATGCAGGATATCACTCTCCTGCATGTGAGTCACGAAACTGGTGCCTCTAGTGCCGTGGTTACGGTACCTCCGTAACTAGTACATAAACTGGTCGTGCTTGTATATAATGCTCAGGCAATTTATTTAGTTATTAACATGATTACTGATAAACTTAAACATATACTGGGGAAAAACATTTGGCTGAAGACGGGGAAATCCTAATCATGCATAGAAAGGAAGTCCTTACTGAAAGGACGGAAATCCGTACATCGTGTCCAGTACTGAAATAAGACTGAAAGCTGACGGATCGAATCTGACTTCACGGATACTACATAAATAAGGGATGCGAAAATAAGTTGTCTGATCACTGTTTACAATTACTGACTCTTATCAGTTCTTGGTTTGATTCCAAACTGTCTTTGTATTATAATACTATAAAATCTGATAAATCTGAATGTTCTGAATTATTTCTGATAGGTGTATTCTTGTAATTCTGATTACCGTATGATATGTATTTCTAATTTTTACGATCTTACTAAAAATAGTAACCTGTCATACATAGAAAGTTTCCTGATTTAGAAAATATTTCTAATTTAATATCTTTGAATTTAAATCATTAATAAATCATATGTTTTTAATAGGATAAACAATCAAGCGAGAAATCAATATAATTTTACTAATTAAATGATTTAAAATAACAAATATGTTTAACTTTATTTTTATAATATAAAAAAACTTATTATAAAATGATTTACCGATTCGAATAATTCGTGGTTCCCACTGTTTTGTTTGTTTTCCCACTGCCAAAGCAGTTTTCCCACTGCTAATGCTGTTTTCCCACTGCTAGTATACGGTTCCCACTGTTACTCTTTGTGTTCCCACTGCTTTGATCTAGTTCCCCCTGTTTTTGTTATCTGACAGACCCAAACGCACCCTTAACAGCTGGTAATCCTAAACGCCCCCTTATTTTCAGAAATCACCAAACGCACCCTGTTTTGGTTTTTGTTTTGAGGCTGGGCAATAAAAGGGACCACCGAGACCTTATGGTCTCGGTTTTATACATCAACACCAACCCCGACCCTAAATCGAAATAACCCCCTTGCGTGGGGTGGGTTTTTGTTCGCGGTTGGCCCAAAATAAATCACTACCACGACCCTCTGATGGGTCACGACAGTTATGAACACACACTGAGACCTGATGGTCTTGGTTTTCCCCTGACTTCACCAAAACCCGATACCCCGATGGATCGTGGACCAACAAACAGAAAGAAAAGAAAAAAAAACGTGAATGGGATTACCTTTTCTGTGATCTGGAATACTCGATAAACACACGAATGACAAACCAAAATCAAACCGTCACCCTTCTATGTTTTTCCGGCTGGCGGCTCTTTCTTTTTCTTTTTCTTTTTTTTTTGTCTTTTCTGTCGGCAGGAAACAAACGCAACCCTAATTCTTTTTCTTTTTTTTTGTTGCGTCTGATTGTGAATAAGGTGTAATACCCGTCCCTTTACTTGTAGTCAAATGGGCCTAGCCCAATTTTTGTTTCCCCTTTTAATTTTTACAAACCGACCCTTTTTACTTTCCTTTTATATTTATTTTTTTTATTTATATACTTGTATATTTTATTCTCTCGCGTTTTTGTTTCTGAAATGCGATAATTTTTTTTTTCTGTATAATAACACATACGTAATATATTCTGAAACTTAATAATTATTTCCTGAATAATTATTCATTTGTAATCTTTAAATAAACAGAGACTACGCGTATTTACTATTAATGTTTAATTATTTCTGTAAAATAAATAATACATATGTAATATTTCTGAACTCAATAATTATTTTCTAAATAATTATTTTACTGTCGTATTTAATTTCTGCGTTTTATCTCTGTCTGATAATTAATACTACATAGTTTATTAAAATTAAACTGCGTATTTAAATATTCTGATTCTTAAAATACGGGTTTTACAATTCTTCCCCTCTAAAAACAATAATTCGTCCCCGAATTAAAGATACGACCATACTGGGTTTTACAATTCTTCCCCTCTAAAAAGGAGAAATTCGTCCTCGAATTACAGGTAATAAGCTGATGAAGTTATAAGAACTGAAAGAACACGTAGACTGAAAAGATGATTAAACTGGAGGATAAATTGTCTTCTAATTAAGACATAATGCTGCTGATAGGTATTAACCTGACGTGACTGAAATGATCATGTACGTGACATGACTGAAAGAACTTAACTGGATTTATTGAAGGAAAGGGAATGAGAGGTCCGGATGGACTCCTCTGTTTCGAGTGGCCTCCCGCTCGAAATGATTCCTTCAAGGTCTAACATAAAAATCTTGGTCCTGATGACCCTTTCCTGATGATGCTGAAATACTTCCAGGTTTCATACTTAAGATGGATTTCTGAATCTGATAGGCTGAATAACTATAGCATGTAGGATACATGGAATGATACGTATAAATATTCTGAAGGATAATATTTATATCTCTGAGCAAGCTGTTGAGAATATATATAGGGACGAACTACGTGAACAATTGCGAACATGCTGAGTGAGTAATTGTGAACGTGGTTCATAATTATATGAGGAGCGCTGGCATAGAATTAGAATATGATAAGTGAAATATACTGTGAACGTGGTACTAGAACATATCATGAACGTAGGCTGACTGAGGAATGAATGCCAAACGATACGGCCTGAGATGTGAAACGTCTGCCTGGTTATGGAATAGTTGTGCTAAACTTGAGTCTGTTCTCTCAAGCTTTCTGTAACCGTATTCGGTAATAACTGAGAAACGTGTATCGTGAGATGGCACACGAACTTGAACGCGAACAACGTTATGAACGCTAACGTGAGCTTAAATCAGGAGATAGCATAAAAGATGAACTGAAACAACATCATACTGCGAATGAGACGTAAACGTGAAAGTGGAAATAAACATGAACTTAAAGTGGACGTAAACATACACTTGATCGTGAACATGTATTCTGTTTGATATGATGGTCGATGGAATGCCTTGAATTCGTACGATTTGATGCTGAATTTCTAAATTTTCTGCAGATCTGCTACTGCGTGATCCTTTCGGATAAAAGAAACGTGCGGGCTGATTACATGGTTGACGATAACTTAGATAGTATCATACTTTTTCTGAGCTTGTGGTAGCTGATAACCATTTCATAGAATTTCGTCTCATGCCTGCTCAGAAATTTCCAAGGGTTGTAGTTACTCACTAACATGACGGCGTTCTATCTTGAACCTGCAGTAGGTCAGGCATCTAGATATGAACATAGTTGCATCAATGTGTGATACTGTTTCTATCAAACTTATGACTGGGATTATGGAACATCCTGGTAGAAATCTGGTTGAATAGTCATGGAAGAATTTTTAGTGAGAGCTGTCAGCAACTTCTGCGATAGTAGTCAATTGGGTTCTAGGAAATTGTACTTCATTCACCGTCGTCGGTCGGGACCATCAGGTGATGGCCTTCACCTTCGCAGCATTGTTTGTAACTTCTTGCTGCTAAGGTAGAATGCTCAGAAATTCCACCTTGTTCAATTTGAATTCTTATCTGGAAAGCTGTATATAAAATTTTCTCCTATCGAAGATTCTATACAACTGTGAGAAGATGATTCTCGTGTTCTTCTTTAAAATTTAGCAGACCAAAAGGTGATCAATGAATACGCTGACGATTTTGTCTGTGAATTCATGGGAAAATTTTATTCATAAATTTCATAATATAGCTGGATCATTAGGGAGCTCAGGAGTATGGATCTAAATTTTTGAGAGACTATAGTATGTGAAACAGTAGTCTGGAGAACATCACGTTCTTTCTCTCACCACTGATGGTAGCATGATCGGGAATTTGTTCTGGAAAAAATGTTTAAGACATCATAGCAAGTCAGATAAACCTGTTATTTATGGAATGAACATTGATTAAGAATGGTGATCTTGAAAAAAAAAATTTAGTGGGCGATACATGATCTCATGATATCGGCCTTCTTCCTGATGGACATAAACGGTGCACTTCCTAGTGGTGCGCTAGGGTGAATAAGGCCTCATTCCGGTAACTATTGCAGCAAATGCTGCAACTCTTTAACTTAGCTTAAGCCTTGCAATAAAGAGTTTTGAAGACAGGTTCCGTTCTTGAGACTAACTCGATGTTAAATTATGTCTTGTGGTTAGGAAGGAATTTCTTGAAAACTTCCTGAAATTATATCTAGAACTCTGGAATGGTCTGATGATCATGAATTTAAGGAATTTCAAAAGTGAATTTATAACATGTAGCTGAAAGGTCTTCGTAGCTTCAGAATAATAAGTCACTTGCGGTAAAGTATAACTTGTACTGATTTTCTGGCAGAAACTAAAATGACAATATTTGGGATCTAGTAAGACGGATGTCATCGTTAACTGATAGAAAAACTAGATAAATCTGGGTGGTATGGTGGAGTCCTTCTGGCTGGAAGGTAGGTACTACATGATTTAAGATAAAGCTGACATATGAATACGTGAAGTAAACATGGCGACTTTTCACTGAATGTGTTCGTCTGTAATCTCATAGAGTGAATGCTGCGTGTTTAACCTGAATCATACTCTAGTGGTGGGGGCTAAAATTTCAAATGATTTGGTTCATGCGTGGCATAATAGAACGGGTATACTCCTTTCTAAAAGGTACCCTGAATTACTGAGGGTCTCACTTGGAAACATACTGAAGTTAGGAGTTCTGACTCGTACTCTGAAAAGATATTCGTATGACGTATATCATGATTGGTGTCCTAGTGCCTTCTGAAACGACACTTGAGAACTGTGTCTTGACTGTTGTCTGGACATGTATTTTAATGGATGAACCTGGACAAGGCGGAACATTTTTTTTTGGTAACTGCTAGGATTGGAGGACCGGTTAGACTACTGACCTCTTGTATTTCTGGTCACGTCCGTGCCGGAGTTCCGATGGTTACTGAATGATTAATTATAAGTACAATGGTTGTCACTATTGCTTTGTTTGTCATTTCATGACGGTCATTATCATGACCGTGATTCATGTACCTATTCTGCTGAGTGGCCGGCTGAGTTCCGGTTCCCACTCTACTGAATAAACGTTTAGCTGAGTGAAGTGTGACATCTAGCTGAGAAGGTAAAAGTATGGAATGGAATGGTAGTGTCTGATGGTTGAAATTTATTCTTGTCAGAAATTTCAAATTTTATACTTTTCGTCCTTGTTCTGCAGAGTCTTCATAGTATGAACGGCATCAGCATCTGGAGAGATCTCCAAAGTATCCGCAACATCAGCATTTGTGAGGTCTTCAGAGTGTTAGCAGCATCAGCATCTGGTAAAATCTTCAACTCACGAGCAACATCAGCACCTGGTAGAATATCGACAAGTGGAAACGCCTGGAGTACACGCGAAATAGTATACATGGAGTATAAATGAGACACTGTACATGGGGTATATATGGAATACTGTACATGGTGCTGGTGGAAATTTTATGGGATGATCGTTACTGGTGTCGCTTGTCTGACATTATCAAAGAAATAAATTGATTTAAACGGTAGTAAACTGAACTGAAATGGGTAACGTGATAGGCTGATAATTTCTGCGTAGACTTAATGTTGGTTGTATAGAGGCTGAAAGTATGATTAAACAGAGTTTCATCAATGTTCAGTATGAAGACGGAAGACATGATTGATAAAGACCAGAACATGATTTATCACGAAATAGGATTTTACTGTAATCCTTCTATGTTTTAGCCTGAAGGCATCATCACTTTGCTGAAAACATAATCCTCGTAAGGAGACATGAAACTGAATCATCATATAGATGACATCAACGTGAGGGTATGGAAATTTGACTGTTATAAGGAACACAAAAAGTTAAATCAACTGAGGTGTAATATTAACTGATGTGGACGGCTATGGTTCAATCCACGTACTTCAAGGAAGGAAACATGAGACTAAGTATGGGCTATTCTGGTTCGATCCATACTGGTCAAAATTTTCTGAGAACTGTCATGTATAGAAATTTATAACCTGATATTAAATATAGATGACTGTGGTCCAATCCATACTTGTCAAAATTTATAGAATGTCATGATATGACAAATGTGAACTATGGATCGGTTCACAAAACAACATTTGACTGAAAATCATGAAATTGATCTGAACATTGGTGAACGTATATGGGCTGGTTCACCACGTAATATTGGACTGAAAACATGAATCTGACATGAGTAAGGATAAGTGCCCATGATCAGTTCATCTATACAAAAATCCGAACGGGCAAGGGTGAACGCCTATGGTCAGTTCACCAAAACAATAACTCTCTAAAAGCACATGCGACTAAATATGGCTAGTTATGTACCAACCTTTTACTTAGTCAAAACTTTAAGAAAACTGACTGATAAATGAAGAAAAGCTGACTGAATAATCCATGAGAAACATGAAAGATAACAACGCCAAAATCTGGGAAGTTCCTGGTGACTACCCACTAGTCACAGGTCAAGTTTTAGAGCCTACAGGTCGAACCTGGCTCTGATACCATAATTGTAACACCCCACTTGGATAAGTGGACCCTTACGTATATTTATGGCGTGTCATCAAAGCATAAGGTAAATGTAATGAAACATTAAATGACCATAACGGAAATACCGGAATCAAACATCGGTAATCCAACCTAAGCTCAAAACATGAAAAATGAAATACTGAAAGAAAGGACTAAACAATGTCCAAATAAGCAGAATAATGTAAGTGCATAAAATAAGAAGTCTGTATAGCTTCCATTCCAAATGCACGTGCTCTCAGAATCCTAAGAGCGTCCCGGTGTACCTGCCGTTAGAACATGAAAGGAAACTACGGCTGAGCATAACGCTCAGTGAACGGATATAAAACATGACAAGAATATATAAAATGAAACAAGCGATAGAATACTGGAGCTGTAAGACTGATATGTAACATGTGGTAGAACTCTGCATAAAATCTGAGAAACCTGGTTCATATATACTGATACTGAAATATAACTATTAATTCTGAAAACATGCATTTACTGTATTTTATTTGCCAGAGCTTATATAGGTCACGTGCTGTAACAACCGTGCATGAATAACTGGAGGGGTGACCTCATCATGCTATAGAGGGGTGACCTCTAAATAACTGTGCTGGGTGGAGGGATCAGCTCCAATGTGAAGGATGTAGAGCACACACCACATACACCCTGATAACTTGTAACACATATAAGCCTAGGATGCATCCATACGCCCCACTAATAATACTGATAAAATGGCCAAGCTGAGCTGAGTGGGACGATGCAGGATATCACTCTCCTGCATGTGAGTCACGACACCGGTGCCTCTAGTGCCGTGGTTACGGTACCTCCGTAACTAGTACATAAACTGGCCGTGCTTGTATATAATGCTCAGGCAATTTATTTAGTTATTAACATGATTACTGATAAACTTAAACATATACTAGGGAAAAACATTTGGCTGAAGACGGGGAAATCCTAATCATGCATAGAAAGGAAGTCCTTACTGAAAGGACGGAAATCCGTACCTCGTGTCCAGTACTGAAATAAGACTGAAAGCTGACGGATCGAATCTGACTTCACGGATACTACATAAATAAGGGATGCGAAAATAAGTTGTCTGATCACTGTTTACAATTACTGACTCTTATCTGTTCTTTGTTTGATTCCAAACTGTCTTTGTATTATAATACTATAAAATCTGATAAATCTGAATGTTCTGAATTATTTCTGATAGGTGTATTCTTGTAATTCTGATTACCGTATGATATGTATTTCTAATTTTTACGATCTTACTAAAAATAGTAACCTGACATACATAGAAAGTTTCCTGATTTAGAAAATATTTCTAATTTAATATCTTTGAATTTAAATCATTAATAAATCATATGTTTTTAATAGGATAAACAATCAAGCGAGAAATCAATATAATTTTACTAATTAAATGATTTAAAATAACAAATATGTTTAACTTTATTTTTATAATATAAAAAAACTTATTATAAAATGATTTACCGATTCGAATAATTCGTGGTTCCCACTGTTTTGTTTGTTTTCCCACTGCCAAAGCAGTTTTCCCACTGCTAATGCAGTTTTCCCACTGCTAGTATACGGTTCCCACTGTTACTCTTTGTGTTCCCACTGCTTTGATCTAGTTCCCCCTGTTTTTGTTATCTGACAGACCCAAACACACCCTTAACAGCTGGTAATCCCAAACGCCCCCTTATTTTCAGAAATCACCAAACGCACCCTGTTTTGGTTTTTGTTTTGAGGCTGGGCAATAAAAGGGACCACCGAGACCTTATGGTCTCGGTTTTATACATCAACACCAACCCCGACCCTAAATCGAAATAACCCCCTTGCGTGGGGTGGGTTTTTGTTCGCGGTTGGCCCAAAATAAATCACTACCACGACCCTCTGATGGGTCACGACAGTTATGAACACACACCGAGACCTGATGGTCTCGGTTTTCCCCTGACTTCACCAAAACCCGATACCCCGATGGATCGTGGACCAACAAACAGAAAGAAAAGAAAAAAAAACGTGAATGGGATTACCTTTTCTGTGATCTGGAATACTCGATAAACACACGAATGACAAATCAAAATCAAACCGTCACCCTTCTATGTTTTTCCGGCCGGCGGCTCTTTCTTTTTTTTTTTTTTTTTTTTTGTCTTTTCTGTCGGCAGGAAACAAACGCAACCCTAATTCTTTTTCTTTTTTTTTGTTGCGTCTGATTGTGAATAAGGGGTAATACCCGTCCCTTTACTTGTAGTCAAATGGGCCTAGCCCAATTTTTGTTTCCCTTTTTAATTTTTACAAACCGGCCCTTTTTACTTTCCTTTTATATTTTTTTTTTATATACTTGTATATTTTATTCTCTCGCGTTTTTGTTTCTGAAATGCGATAATTATTTTTTTTTTTTCTGTATAATAACACATACGTAATATATTCTGAAACTTAATAATTATTTCCTGAATAATTATTCATTTGTAATCTTTAAATAAACAGAGACTACGCGTATTTACTATTAATGTTTAATTATTTCTGTAAAATAAATAATACATATGCAATATTTCTAAACTCAATAATTATTTTCTAAATAATTATTTTACTGTCGTATTTAATTTCTGCGTTTTATCTCTGTCTGATAATTAATACTACATAGTTTATTAAAATTAAACTGCGTATTTAAATATTCTGATTTTTAAAATACGGGTTTTACAGGTTTAGTCGCTTTTGACCAATGCTTGCTTGGATAAAAGTACTCCTTGTTTCAAGCATCCATTTTCTTAGTTGTATTTTTGAAACGGAGTCATATATCACATGTTATGACCATTTTATTGCAACCCACGTTTTCAGATAATTTCAATATAAATTTGTTTTTGTATGTTAGCGATTGTGTTTGGTACTCTATTTCTTGATAGCTCTCAATTTAAATAGAATAAAACAGGGAATCAAATATTTCAGAGTCATATAATACATAAGCAAGTTGATCCTACATGAAATGTCAAAAAATACTTGTCCTTATTTTGCATATTATTCACCTATGTAGGCTTCCCAAGATTAAACAATATCATTTTTAGTTCAAATAACATGACGTGTTGTTAGAGCACACTAATATCTTGACCTTTATACTATAATGTGCCGTCGAGATGCTCGTTTTCTACTACATTCAAAACTACCTCAAATACTAGTTGACCAACTTTTACACCAATAAAACACAACCAAAACTAAACAGAGCAAACATATAGATGTGTTTTATCCATCTAGAATCCAGACAAATACATTTTGCCTAGATTCTATGTCGTCTATATGGACTGGAAACAATTTTAGAGGTTTTTTCTTTGGTTTAGATGATTTGAGCTGGTTACGACATTTTTAGCTGTTCTTTGTAGGTTTTTATCAGTTTTTATCTCGGGCTTAGTCGCTTTTGACCAATGCTTGCCTGGATAAAAGTACTCCTTGTTTCAAGCATCCATTTTCTTAGTTGTGTTCTTGAAACGGAGTCATGTATCACATGTTATGACCATTTTATTGCAACCCACGTTTTTAGATAATTTCAATATAAATTTGTTTTTATATGTTAGCGATTGTGTTTGGTACTCAATTTCTTGATAGCTCTCAATTTAAATAGAATAAAACATGGAATCAAATATTTCAGAGTCATATAATACATAAGCAAGTTGATCCTACATGAAATGTCAAAAAATACTTGTCCTTCTTTTGCATATTATTCACCTATGTAGGCTTCCCAAGGTTAAACAATATCATTTTTAGTTCAAATAACATGATGTGTTGTTAGAGCACACTAATATCTTGACCTTTATACTATAATGTGCCATCGAGATGCTCGTTTTCTACTACATTCAAAACTACCTCAAATACTAGTTGACCAACTTTTACACCAATAAAACACAACCAAAACTAAACAGAGCTAACATATAGATGTGTTTTATCCATCTAGAATCCGGGCAAATACATTTTGCCCGGATCCTATGTGGTCTATATGGACTGGAAACAATTTTAGAGGTTTTTTCTTAGGTTTGGATGATTTGAGTTGGTTACGACATTTTTAGCTATTCTTTGTAGGTTTTTATCAGTTTTTTTATCGGGTTTAGTCGCTTTTGACCAATGCTTGCCTGGATAAAAGTACTCCTTGTTTCAAGCATCCATTTTCTTAGTTGTATTTTTGAAACGGAGTCATATATCACATGTTATGACCATTTTATTGCAACCCACGTTTTCAGATAATTTCAATATAAATTTGTTTTTGTATGTTAGCGATTGTGTTTGGGACTCTATTTCTTGATAGCTCTCAATTTAAATAGAATAAAACAGGGAATCAAATATTTCAGAGTCATATAATACATAAGCAAGTTGATCCTACATGAAATGTCAAAAAATACTTGTCCTTATTTTGCATATTATTCACCTATGTAGGCTTCCCAAGATTAAACAATATCATTTTTAGTTCAAATAACATGACGTGTTGTTAGAGCACACTAATATCTTGACCTTTATACTATAATGTGCCGTCGAGATGCTCGTTTTCTACTACATTCAAAACTACCTCAAATACTAGTTGAACAACTTTTACACCAATAAAACACAACCAAAACTAAACAGAGCAAACATATAGATGTGTTTTATCCATCTAGAATCCAGACAAATACATTTTGCCTAGATTCTATGTCGTCTATATGGACTGGAAATAATTTTAGAGGTTTTTTCTTTGGTTTAGATGATTTGAGCTGGTTACGACATTTTTAGCTGTTCTTTGTAGGTTTTTATCAGTTTTTATCTCGGGCTTAGTCGCTTTTGACCAATGCTTGCCTGGATAAAAGTACTCCTTGTTTCAAGCATCCATTTTCTTAGTTGTGTTCTTGAAACGGAGTCATGTATCACATGTTATGACCATTTTATTGCAACCCACGTTTTTAGATAATTTCAATATAAATTTGTTTTTATATGTTAGCGATTGTGTTTGGTACTCTATTTCTTGATAGCTCTCAATTTAAATAGAATAAAACATGGAATCAAATATTTCAGAGTCATATAATACATAAGCAAGTTGATCCTACATGAAATGTCAAAAAATACTTGTCCTTCTTTTGCATATTATTCACCTATGTAGGCTTCTCAAGGTTAAACAATATCATTTTTAGTTCAAATAACATGACGTGTTGTTAGAGCACACTAATATCTTGACCTTTATACTATAATGTGCCATCGAGATGCTCGTTTTCTACTACATTTAAAACTACCTCAAATACTAGTTGACCAACTTTTACACCAATAAAACACAACCAAAACTAAACAGAGCTAACATATAGATGTGTTTTATCCATCTAGAATCCGGGCAAATACATTTTGCCCGGATCCTATGTGGTCTATATGGACTGGAAACAATTTTAGAGGTTTTTTCTTAGGTTTGGATGATTTGAGCTGGTTACGACATTTTTAGCTATTCTTTGTAGGTTTTTATCAGTTTTTTTATCGGGTTTAGTCGCTTTTGACCAATGCTTGCCAGGATAAAAGTACTCCTTGTTTCAAGCATCCATTTTCTTAGTTGTATTTTTGAAACGGAGTCATATATCACATGTTATGACCATTTTATTGCAACCCACGTTTTCAGATAATTTCAATATAAATTTGTTTTTGTATGTTAGCGATTGTGTTTGGGACTCTATTTCTTGATAGCTCTCAATTTAAATAGAATAAAACAGGGAATCAAATATTTCAGAGTCATATAATATATAAGCAAGTTGATCCTACATGAAATGTCAAAAAATACTTGTCCTTATTTTGCATATTATTCACCTATGTAGGCTTCCCAAGATTAAACAATATCATTTTTAGTTCAAATAACATGACGTGTTGTTAGAGCACACTAATATCTTGACCTTTATACTATAATGTGCCGTCGAGATGCTCGTTTTCTACTACATTCAAAACTACCTCAAATACTAGTTGAACAACTTTTACACCAATAAAACACAACCAAAACTAAACAGAGCAAACATATAGATGTGTTTTATCCATCTAGAATCCAGACAAATACATTTTGCCTAGATTCTATGTCGTCTATATGGACTGGAAACAATTTTAGAGGTTTTTTCTTTGGTTTAGATGATTTGAGCTGGTTACGACATTTTTAGCTGTTCTTTGTAGGTTTTTATCAGTTTTTATCTCGGGCTTAGTCGCTTTTGACCAATGCTTGCCTGGATAAAAGTACTCCTTGTTTCAAGCCTCCATTTTCTTAGTTGTGTTCTTGAAACGGAGTCATGTATCACATGTTATGACCATTTTATTGCAACCCACGTTTTTAGATAATTTCAATATAAATTTGTTTTTATATGTTAGCGATTGTGTTTGGTACTCTATTTCTTGACTCAATTTAAATAGAATAAAACATGGAATCAAATATTTCAGAGTCATATAATACATAAGCAAGTTGATCCTACATGAAATGTCAAAAAATACTTGTCCTTCTTTTGCATATTATTCACCTATGTAGGCTTCCCAAGGTTAAACAATATCATTTTTAGTTCAAATAACATGACGTGTTGTTAGAGCACACTAATATCTTGACCTTTATACTATAATGTGCCATCGAGATGCTCGTTTTCTACTACATTCAAAACTACCTCAAATACTAGTTGACCAACTTTTACACCAATAAAACACAACCAAAACTAAACAGAGCTAACATATAGATGTGTTTTATCCATCTAGAATCCGGGAAAATACATTTTGCCCGGATCCTATGTGGTCTATATGGACTGGAAACAATTTTAGAGGTTTTTTCTTAGGTTTGGATGATTTGAGCTTGTTACGACATTTTTAGCTATTCTTTGTAGGTTTTTATCAGTTTTTTTATCGGGTTTAGTCGCTTTTGACCAATGCTTGCCTGGATAAAAGTACTCCTTGTTTCAAGCATCCATTTTCTTAGTTGTATTTTTGAAACGGAGTCATATATCACATGTTATGACCATTTTATTGCAACCCACGTTTTCAGATAATTTCAATATAAATTTGTTTTTGTATGTTAGCGATTGTGTTTGGTACTCTATTTCTTGATAGCTCTCAATTTTAATAGAATAAAACAGGGAATCAAATATTTCAGAGTCATATAATACATAAGCAAGTTGATCCTACATGAAATGTCAAAAAATACTTGTCCTTCTTTTGCATATTATTCACCTATGTAGGCTTCCCAAGGTTAAACAATATCATTTTTAGTTCAAATAACATGACGTGTTGTTAGAGCACACTAATATCTTGACCTTTATACTATAATGTGCCGTCGAGATGCTCGTTTTCTACTACATTCAAAACTACCTCAAATACTAGTTGACCAACTTTTACACCAATAAAACACAACCAAAACTAAACAGAGCAAACATATAGATGTGTTTTATCCATCTAGAATCCAGACAAATACATTTTGCCCGGATTCTATGTGGTCTATATGGACTGGAAACAATTTTAGAGGTTTTTTCTTTGGTTTGGATGATTTGAGCTGGTTACGACATTTTTAGCTGTTCTTTGTAGGTTTTTATCAGTTTTTATCTCGGGCTTAGTCGCTTTTGACCAATGCTTGCCTGGATAAAAGTACTCCTTGTTTCAAGCATCTATTTTCTAAGTTGTGTTTTTGAAACGGAGTCATGTATCACATGTTATGACCATTTTATTGCAACCCACGTTTTCAGATAATTTCAATATAAATTTGTTTTTGTATGTTAGCGATTGTGTTTGGTACTCTATTTCTTGATATCTCTCAATTTAAATAGAATAAAACATGGAATCAAATATTTCAGAGTCATATAATACATAAGCAAGTTGATCCTACATGAAATGTCAAAAAATACTTGTTCTTCTTTTGCATATTATTCACCTATGTAGGCTTCCCAAGGTTAAACAATATCATTTTTAGTTCAAATAACATGACGTCTTGTTAGAGCACACTAATATCTTGACCTTTATACTATAATGTGCCGTCGAGATGATCATTTTCTACTACATTCAAAACTACCTCAAATTCTAGTTGACCAACTTTTACACCAATAAAACACAACCAAAACTAAACAGAGCAAACATATAGATGTGTTTTATCCATCTAGAATCCAGACAAATACATTTTGCCTGGATTCTATGTCGTCTATATGGACTGGAAACAATTTTAGAGGTTTTTTCTTTGGTTTGGATGATTTGAGCTGGTTACGACATTTTTAGCTGTTCTTTGTAGGTTTTTATCAGTTTTTATCTCGGGCTTAGTCGCTTTTGACCAATGCTTGCCTGGATAAAATTACTCCTTGTTTCAAGCATCCATTTTCTTAGTTGTGTTCTTGAAACGGAGTCATGTATCACATGTTATGACCATTTTATTGCAACCCACGTTTTTAGATAATTTCAATATAAATTTGTTTTTATATGTTAGCGATTGTGTTTGGTACTCTATTCCTTGATAGCTCTCAATTTAAATAGAATAAAACATGGAATCAAATATTTCAGAGTCATATAATACATAAGCAAGTTGATCCTACATGAAATGTCAAAAAATACTTGTCCTTCTTTTGCATATTATTCACCTATGTAGGCTTCCCAAGGTTAAACAATATCATTTTTAGTTCAAATAACATGACGTGTTGTTAGAGCACACTAATATCTTGACCTTTATACTATAATGTGCCATCGAGATGCTTGTTTTCTACTACATTCAAAACTACCTCAAATACTAGTTGACCAACTTTTACACCAATAAAACACAACAAAAACTAAACAGAGCTAACATATAGATGTGTTTTATCCATCTATAATCCGGGCAAATACATTTTGCCCGGATCCTATGTGGTCTATATGGACTGGAAACAATTTTAGAGGTTTTTTCTTAGGTTTGAATGATTTGAGCTGGTTACGACATTTTTAGCTATTCTTTGTAGGTTTTTATCAGTTTTTTTATCGGGTTTAGTCGCTTTTGACCAATGCTTGCCCGGATAAAAGTACTCCTTGTTTCAAGCATCCGTTTTCTTAGTTGTATTTTTGAAACGGAGTCATATATCACATGTTATGACCATTTTATTGCAAGCCACGTTTTCAGATAATTTCAATATAAATTTGTTTTTGTATGTTAACGATTGTGTTTGGTACTCTATTTCTTGATAGCTCTCAATTTAAATAGAATAAAACAGGGAATCAAATATTTCAGAGTCATATAATACATAAGCAAGTTGATCCTACATGAAATGTCAAAAAATACTTGTCCTTCTTTTGCATATTATTCACCTATGTAGGCTTCCCAAGGTTAAACAATATCATTTTTAGTTCAAATAACATGACGTGTTGTTAGAGCACACTAATATCTTGACCTTTATACTATAATGTGCCGTCGAGATGCTCGTTTTCTACTACATTCAAAACTACCTCAAATACTAGTTGACCAACTTTTACACCAATAAAACACAACCAAAACTAAACAGAGCAAACATATAGATATGTTTTATCCATCTAGAATCCAGACAAATACATTTTGCCCGGATTCTATATGGTCTATATGGACTGGAAACAATTTTAGAGGTTTTTTCTTTGGTTTGGATGATTTGAGCTGGTTACGACATTTTTAGCTGTTCTTTGTAGGTTTTTATCAGATTTTATCTCGGGCTTAGTCGCTTTTGACCAATGCTTGCCTGGATAAAAGTACTCCTTGTTTCAAGCATCTATTTTCTTAGTTGTGTTTTTGAAACGGAGTCATGTATCACATGTTATGACCATTTTATTGCAACCCACGTTTTCAGATAATTTCAATATAAATTTGTTTTTGTATGTTAGCGATTGTGTTTGGTACTCTATTTCTTGATAGCTCTCAATTTAAATAGAATAAAACAGGGAATCAAATATTTCAGAGTCATATAATACATAAGCAAGTTGATCCTACATGAAATGTCAAAAAATACTTGTCCTTCTTTTGCATATTATTCACCTATGTAGGCTTCCCAAGGTTAAACAATATCATTTTTAGTTCAAATAACATGACGTGTTGTTAGAGCACACTAATATCTTGACCTTTATACTATAATGTGCCGTCGAGATGCTCGTTTTCTACTACATTCAAAACTACCTCAAATACTAGTTGACCAACTTTTACACCAATAAAACACAACCAAAACTAAACAGAGCAAACATATAGATATGTTTTATCCATCTAGAATCCAGACAAATACATTTTGCCCGGATTCTATATGGTCTATATGGACTGGAAACAATTTTAGAGGTTTTTTCTTAGGTTTGAATGATTTGAGCTGGTTACGACATTTTTAGCTATTCTTTGTAGGTTTTTATCAGTTTTTTTATCGGGTTTAGTCGCTTTTGACCAATGCTTGCCCGGATAAAAGTACTCCTTGTTTCAAGCATCCGTTTTCTTAGTTGTATTTTTGAAACGGAGTCATATATCACATGTTATGACCATTTTATTGCAACCCACGTTTTCAGATAATTTCAATATAAATTTGTTTTTGTATGTTAACGATTGTGTTTGGTACTCTATTTCTTGATAGCTCTCAATTTAAATAGAATAAAACAGGGAATCAAATATTTCAGAGTCATATAATACATAAGCAAGTTGATCCTACATGAAATGTCAAAAAATACTTGTCCTTCTTTTGCATATTATTCACCTATGTAGGCTTCCCAAGGTTAAACAATATCATTTTTAGTTCAAATAACATGACGTGTTGTTAGAGCACACTAATATCTTGACCTTTATACTATAATGTGCCGTCGAGATGCTCGTTTTCTACTACATTCAAAACTACCTCAAATACTAGTTGACCAACTTTTACACCAATAAAACACAACCAAAACTAAACAGAGCAAACATATAGATATGTTTTATCCATCTAGAATCCAGACAAATACATTTTGCCCGGATTCTATATGGTCTATATGGACTGGAAACAATTTTAGAGGTTTTTTCTTTGGTTTGGATGATTTGAGCTGGTTACGACATTTTTAGCTGTTCTTTGTAGGTTTTTATCAGATTTTATCTCGGGCTTAGTCGCTTTTGACCAATGCTTGCCTGGATAAAAGTACTCCTTGTTTCAAGCATCTATTTTCTTAGTTGTGTTTTTGAAACGGAGTCATGTATCACATGTTATGACCATTTTATTGCAACCCACGTTTTCAGATAATTTCAATATAAATTTGTTTTTGTATGTTAGCGATTGTGTTTGGTACTCTATTTCTTGATAGCTCTCAATTTAAATAGAATAAAACATAGAATCAAATATTTCAGAGTCATATAATACATAAGCAAGTTGATCCTACATGAAATGTCAAAAAATACTTGTTCTTCTTTTGCATATTATTCACCTATGTAGGCTTCCCAAGGTTAAACAATATCATTTTTAGTTCAAATAACATGACGTGTTGTTAGAGTACACTAATATCTTGACCTTTATACTATAATGTGCCGTCGAGATGCTCGTTGTCTACTATATTCAAAACTACCTCAAATACTAGTTGACCAACTTTTACACCAATAAAACACAACCAAAACTAAACAGAGCTAACATATAGATGTGTTTTATCCGTCTAGGATCTGGGCAAATACATTTTGCCCGGATCCTATGTTGTCTATATGGACTGGAAACAATTTTAGAGGTTTTTTCTTAGGTTTGGATGATTTGAGCTGGTTACGACATTTTTAGCTATTCTTTGTAGGTTTTTATCAGTTTTTTTATCGGGTTTAGTCGCTTTTGACCAATGCTTGCTTGGATAAAAGTACTCCTTGTTTCAAGCATCCATTTTCTTAGTTGTATTTTTGAAACGGAGTCATATATCACATGTTATGACCATTTTATTGCAACCCACGTTTTCAGATAATTTCAATATAAATTTGTTTTTGTATGTTAGCGATTGTGTTTGGTACTCTATTTCTTGATAGCTCTCAATTTAAATAGAATAAAACAGGGAATCAAATATTTTAGAGTCATATAATACATAAGCAAGTTGATCCTACATGAAATGTCAAAAAATACTTGTCCTTCTTTTGCATATTATTCACCTATGTAGGCTTCCCAAGGTTAAACAATATCATTTTTAGTTCAAATAACATGACGTGTTGTTAGAGTACACTAATATCTTGACCTTTATACTATAATGTGTCGTCGAGATGCTCGTTGTCTACTATATTCAAAACTACCTCAAATACCAGTTGACCAACTTTTACACCAATAAAACACAACCAAAACTAACAGAGCTAACATGTAGATGTGTTTTATCCATCTAGAATCCAGGCAAATACATTTTGCCCGGATCCTATGTGGTCTATATGGACTGGAAACAATTTTAGAGGTTTTTTCTTAGGTTTGGATGATTTGAGCTGGTTACTATATTTTTAGCTATTCTTTTGTAGGTTTTTATCAGTTTTTTTATCGGGTTTAGTCGCTTTTGACCAATGCTTGCTTGGATAAAAGTACTCCTTGTTTCAAGCATCCATTTTCTTAGTTGTATTTTTGAAACGGAGTCATATATCACATGTTATGACCATTTTATTGCAACCCACGTTTTCAGATAATTTCAATATAAATTTGTTTTTGTATGTTAGCGATTGTGTTTGGTACTCTATTTCTTGATAGCTATCAATTTAAATAGAATAAAACAGGGAATCAAATATTTCAGAGTCATATAATACATAAGCAAGTTGATCCTACATGAAATGTCAAAAAATACTTGTCCTTCTTTTGCATATTATTCACCTATGTAGGCTTCCCAAGGTTAAACAATATCATTTTTAGTTCAAATAACATGACGTGTTGTTAGAGCACACTAATATCTTTTTTGACCTTTATACTATAATGTGCCGTCGAGATGCTCGTTTTCTACTACATTTAAAACTACCTCAAATACTAGTTGACCAACTTTTACACCAATAAAACACAACCAAAACTAAACAGAGCAAATATATAGATGTGTTTTATCCATCTAGAATCCAGACAAATACATTTTGCCCGGATTCTATATGGTCTATATGGACTGGAAACAATTTTAGAGGTTTTTTCTTTGGTTTGGATGATTTGAGCTGGTTACGACATTTTTAGCTGTTCTTTGTAGGTTTTTATCAGTTTTTATCTCGGGCTTAGTCGATTTTGACCAATGCTTGCCTGGATAAAAGTACTCCTTGTTTCAAGCATCTATTTTCTTAGTTGTGTTTTTGAAACGGAGTCATGTATCACATGTTATGACCATTTTATTGCAACACACGTTTTCAGATAATTTCAATATAAATTTGTTTTTGTATGTTAGCGATTGTGTTTGGTACTCTATTTCTTGATAGCTCTCAATTTAAATAGAATAAAACATGGAATCAAATATTTCAGAGTCATATAATACATAAGCAAGTTGATCCTACATGAAATGTCAAAAAATACTTGTCCTTCTTTTGCATATTATTCACCTATGTAGGCTTCCCAAGGTTAAACAATATCATTTTTAGTTCAAATAACATGACGTGTTGTTAGAGCACACTAATATCTTGACCTTTATACTATAATGTGCCGTCGAGATGCTCGTTTTCTACTACATTCAAAACTACCTCAAATACTAGTTGACCAACTTTTACACCAATAAAACACAACCAAAACTAAACAGAGCAAACATATAGATATGTTTTATCCATCTAGAATCCAGACAAATACATTTTGCCCGGATTCTATATGGTCTATATGGACTGGAAACAATTTTAGAGGTTTTTTCTTTGGTTTGGATGATTTGAGCTGGTTACGACATTTTTAGCTGTTCTTTGTAGGTTTTTATCAGATTTTATCTCGGGCTTAGTCGCTTTTGACCAATGCTTGCCTGGATAAAAGTACTCCTTGTTTCAAGCATCTATTTTCTTAGTTGTGTTTTTGAAACGGAGTCATGTATCACATGTTATGACCATTTTATTGCAACCCACGTTTTCAGATAATTTCAATATAAATTTGTTTTTGTATGTTAGCGATTGTGTTTGGTACTCTATTTCTTGATAGCTCTCAATTTAAATAGAATAAAACATAGAATCAAATATTTCAGAGTCATATAATACATAAGCAAGTTGATCCTACATGAAATGTCAAAAAATACTTGTTCTTCTTTTGCATATTATTCACCTATGT
This sequence comes from Glebionis coronaria, assembly GCA_025667525.1. Taxonomy (NCBI): domain Eukaryota; kingdom Viridiplantae; phylum Streptophyta; class Magnoliopsida; order Asterales; family Asteraceae; genus Glebionis; species Glebionis coronaria. The sequence goes on along the minus strand of JANFOE010000012.1, from coordinate 610,538 downwards.
AGGCTTCCCAAGGTTAAACAATATCATTTTTAGTTCAAATAACATGACGTGTTGTTAGAGTACACTAATATCTTGACCTTTATACTATAATGTGCCGTCGAGATGCTCGTTGTCTACTATATTCAAAACTACCTCAAATACTAGTTGACCAACTTTTACACCAATAAAACACAACCAAAACTAAACAGAGCTAACATATAGATGTGTTTTATCCGTCTAGGATCTGGGCAAATACATTTTGCCCGGATCCTATGTTGTCTATATGGACTGGAAACAATTTTAGAGGTTTTTTCTTAGGTTTGGATGATTTGAGCTGGTTACGACATTTTTAGCTATTCTTTGTAGGTTTTTATCAGTTTTTTTATCGGGTTTAGTCGCTTTTGACCAATGCTTGCTTGGATAAAAGTACTCCTTGTTTCAAGCATCCATTTTCTTAGTTGTATTTTTGAAACGGAGTCATATATCACATGTTATGACCATTTTATTGCAACCCACGTTTTCAGATAATTTCAATATAAATTTGTTTTTGTATGTTAGCGATTGTGTTTGGTACTCTATTTCTTGATAGCTCTCAATTTAAATAGAATAAAACAGGGAATCAAATATTTTAGAGTCATATAATACATAAGCAAGTTGATCCTACATGAAATGTCAAAAAATACTTGTCCTTCTTTTGCATATTATTCACCTATGTAGGCTTCCCAAGGTTAAACAATATCATTTTTAGTTCAAATAACATGACGTGTTGTTAGAGTACACTAATATCTTGACCTTTATACTATAATGTGTCGTCGAGATGCTCGTTGTCTACTATATTCAAAACTACCTCAAATACCAGTTGACCAACTTTTACACCAATAAAACACAACCAAAACTAACAGAGCTAACATGTAGATGTGTTTTATCCATCTAGAATCCAGGCAAATACATTTTGCCCGGATCCTATGTGGTCTATATGGACTGGAAACAATTTTAGAGGTTTTTTCTTAGGTTTGGATGATTTGAGCTGGTTACTATATTTTTAGCTATTCTTTTGTAGGTTTTTATCAGTTTTTTTATCGGGTTTAGTCGCTTTTGACCAATGCTTGCTTGGATAAAAGTACTCCTTGTTTCAAGCATCCATTTTCTTAGTTGTATTTTTGAAACGGAGTCATATATCACATGTTATGACCATTTTATTGCAACCCACGTTTTCAGATAATTTCAATATAAATTTGTTTTTGTATGTTAGCGATTGTGTTTGGTACTCTATTTCTTGATAGCTATCAATTTAAATAGAATAAAACAGGGAATCAAATATTTCAGAGTCATATAATACATAAGCAAGTTGATCCTACATGAAATGTCAAAAAATACTTGTCCTTCTTTTGCATATTATTCACCTATGTAGGCTTCCCAAGGTTAAACAATATCATTTTTAGTTCAAATAACATGACGTGTTGTTAGAGCACACTAATATCTTTTTTGACCTTTATACTATAATGTGCCGTCGAGATGCTCGTTTTCTACTACATTTAAAACTACCTCAAATACTAGTTGACCAACTTTTACACCAATAAAACACAACCAAAACTAAACAGAGCAAATATATAGATGTGTTTTATCCATCTAGAATCCAGACAAATACATTTTGCCCGGATTCTATATGGTCTATATGGACTGGAAACAATTTTAGAGGTTTTTTCTTTGGTTTGGATGATTTGAGCTGGTTACGACATTTTTAGCTGTTCTTTGTAGGTTTTTATCAGTTTTTATCTCGGGCTTAGTCGATTTTGACCAATGCTTGCCTGGATAAAAGTACTCCTTGTTTCAAGCATCTATTTTCTTAGTTGTGTTTTTGAAACGGAGTCATGTATCACATGTTATGACCATTTTATTGCAACACACGTTTTCAGATAATTTCAATATAAATTTGTTTTTGTATGTTAGCGATTGTGTTTGGTACTCTATTTCTTGATAGCTCTCAATTTAAATAGAATAAAACATGGAATCAAATATTTCAGAGTCATATAATACATAAGCAAGTTGATCCTACATGAAATGTCAAAAAATACTTGTTCTTCTTTTGCATATTATTCACCTATGTAGGCTTCCCAAGGTTAAACAATATCATTTTTAGTTCAAATAACATGACGTGTTGTTAGAGTACACTAATATCTTGACCTTTATACTATAATGTGCCGTCGAGATGCTCGTTGTCTACTATATTCAAAACTACCTCAAATACTAGTTGACCAACTTTTACACCAATAAAACACAACCAAAACTAAACAGAGCTAACATATAGATGTGTTTTATCCGTCTAGAATCCGGGCAAATACATTTTGCCCGGATCCTATGTTGTCTATATGGACTGGAAACAATTTTAGAGGTTTTTTCTTAGGTTTGGATGATTTGAGCTGGTTACGACATTTTTAGCTATTCTTTGTAGGTTTTTATCAGTTTTTTTATCGGGTTTAGTCGCTTTTGACCAATGCTTGCTTGGATAAAAGTACTCCTTGTTTCAAGCATCCATTTTCTTAGTTGTATTTTTGAAACGGAGTCATATATCACATGTTATGACCATTTTATTGCAACCCACGTTTTCAGATAATTTCAATATAAATTTGTTTTTGTATGTTAGCGATTGTGTTTGGTACTCTATTTCTTGATAGCTCTCAATTTAAATAGAATAAAACAGGGAATCAAATATTTCAGAGTCATATAATACATAAGCAAGTTGATCCTACATGAAATGTCAAAAAATACTTGTCCTTCTTTTGCATATTATTCACCTATGTAGGCTTCCCAAGGTTAAACAATATCATTTTTAGTTCAAATAACATGACGTGTTGTTAGAGTACACTAATATCTTGACCTTTATACTATAATGTGTCGTCGAGATGCTCGTTGTCTACTATATTCAAAACTACCTCAAATACTAGTTGACCAACTTTTACACCAATAAAACACAACCAAAACTAACAGAGCTAACATGTAGATGTGTTTTATCCATCTAGAATCCGGGCAAATACATTTTGCCCGGATCCTATGTGGTCTATATGGACTGGAAACAATTTTAGAGGTTTTTTCTTAGGTTTGGATGATTTGAGCTGGTTACTATATTTTTAGCTATTCTTTTGTAGGTTTTTATCAGTTTTTTTATCGGGTTTAGTCGCTTTTGACCAATGCTTGCTTGGATAAAAGTACTCCTTGTTTCAAGCATCCATTTTCTTAGTTGTATTTTTGAAACGGAGTCATATATCACATGTTATGACCATTTTATTGCAACCCACGTTTTCAGATAATTTCAATATAAATTTGTTTTTGTATGTTAGCGATTGTGTTTGGTACTCTATTTCTTGATAGCTATCAATTTAAATAGAATAAAACAGGGAATCAAATATTTCAGAGTCATATAATACATAAGCAAGTTGATCCTACATGAAATGTCAAAAAATACTTGTCCTTCTTTTGCATATTATTCACCTATGTAGGCTTCCCAAGGTTAAACAATATCATTTTTAGTTCAAATAACATGACGTGTTGTTAGAGCACACTAATATCTTTTTTGACCTTTATACTATAATGTGCCGTCGAGATGCTCGTTTTCTACTACATTTAAAACTACCTCAAATACTAGTTGACCAACTTTTACACCAATAAAACACAACCAAAACTAAACAGAGCAAACATATAGATGTGTTTTATCCATATAGAATCCAGACAAATACATTTTGCCCGGATTCTATATGGTCTATATGGACTGGAAACAATTTTAGAGGTTTTTTCTTAGGTTTGGATGATTTGAGCTGGTTACGACATATTTAGCTATTCTTTGTAGGTTTTTATCAGTTTTTTTATCGGGTTTAGTCGCTTTTGACCAATGCTTGCTTGGATAAAAGTACTCCTTGTTTCAAGCATCCATTTTCTTAGTTGTATTTTTGAAACGGAGTCATATATCACATGTTATGACCATTTTATTGCAACCCACGTTTTCAGATAATTTCAATATAAATTTGTTTTTGTATGTTAGCGATTGTGTTTGGTACTCTATTTCTTGATAGCTCTCAATTTAAATAGAATAAAACAGGGAATCAAATATTTCAGAGTCATATAATACATAAGCAAGTTGATCCTACATGAAATGTCAAAAAATACTTGTCCTTCTTTTGCATATTATTCACCTATGTAGACTTCCCAAGGTTAAACAATATCATTTTTAGTTCAAATAACATGACGTGTTGTTAGAGTACACTAATATCTTGACCTTTATACTATAATGTGTCGTCGAGATGCTCGTTGTCTACTATATTCAAAACTACCTCAAATACTAGTTGACCAACTTTTACACCAATAAAACACAACCAAAACTAACAGAGCTAACATGTAGATGTGTTTTATCCATCTAGAATCCGGGCAAATACATTTTGCCCGGATCCTATGTGGTCTATATGGACTGGAAACAATTTTAGAGGTTTTTTCTTAGGTTTGGATGATTTGAGCTGGTTACTATATTTTTAGCTATTCTTTTGTAGGTTTTTATCAGTTTTTTATCGGGTTTAGTCGCTTTTGACCAATGCTTGCTTGGATAAAAGTACTCCTTGTTTCAAGCATCCATTTTCTTAGTTGTATTTTTGAAACGGAGTCATATATCACATGTTATGACCATTTTATTGCAACCCACGTTTTCAGATAATTTCAATATAAATTTGTTTTTGTATGTTAGCGATTGTGTTTGGTACTCTATTTCTTGATAGCTATCAATTTAAATAGAATAAAACAGGGAATCAAATATTTCAGAGTCATATAATACATAAGCAAGTTGATCCTACATGAAATGTCAAAAAATACTTGTCCTTCTTTTGCATATTATTCACCTATGTAGGCTTCCCAAGGTTAAACAATATCATTTTTAGTTCAAATAACATGACGTGTTGTTAGAGCACACTAATATCTTTTTTGACCTTTATACTATAATGTGCCGTCGAGATGCTCGTTTTCTACTACATTTAAAACTACCTCAAATACTAGTTGACCAACTTTTACACCAATAAAACACAACCAAAACTAAACAGAGCAAACATATAGATGTGTTTTATCCATCTAGAATCCAGACAAATACATTTTGCCCGGATTCTATGTGGTCTATATGGACTGGAAACATTTTTAGAGGTTTTTTCTTTGGTTTGGATGATTTGAGCTGGTTACGACATTTTTAGCTGTTCTTTGTAGGTTTTTATCAGTTTTTTTCTCGGGCTTAGTCGCTTTTGACCAATGCTTGCCTGGATAAAAGTACTCCTTGTTTCAAGCATCCATTTTCTTAGTTGTGTTCTTGAAACGGAGTCATGTATCACATGTTATGACCATTTTATTGCAACCCACGTTTTCAGATAATTTCAATATAAATTTGTTTTTATATGTTAGCGATTGTGTTTGGTACTCTATTTCTTGATAGCTCTCAATTTAAATAGAATAAAACATGGAATCAAATATTTCAGAGTCATATAATACATAAGCAAGTTGATCCTACATGAAATGTCAAAAAATTCTTGTCCTTCTTTTGCATATTATTCACCTATGTAGGCTTCCCAAGGTTAAACAATATCATTTTTAGTTCAAATAACATGACGTGTTGTTAGAGCACACTAATATCTTGACCTTTATACTATAATGTGCCATCGAGATGCTCGTTTTCTACTACATTCAAAACTACCTCAAATACTAGTTGACCAACTTTTACACCAACAAAACACAACCAAAACAAACACAGAGCTAACATATAGATGTGTTTTATCCATCTAGAATCCGGGCAAATACATTTTGCCCGGATACTATGTGGTCTATATGGACTGGAAACAATTTTAGAGGTTTTTTCTTAGGTTTGGATGATTTGAGCTGGTTACGACATTTTTAGCTATTCTTTGTAGGTTTTTATTAGTTTTTTTATCGGGTTTAGTCGCTTTTGACCAATGCTTGCCTGGATAAAAGTAATCCTTGTTTCAAGCATCCATTTTCTTAGTTGTATTTTTGAAACGGAGTCATATATCACATGTTATGACCATTTTATTGCAACCCACGTTTTCAGATAATTTCAATATAAATTTGTTTTTGTATGTTAGCGATTGTGTTTGTTACTCTATTTCTTGATAGCTCTCAATTAAAATAGAATAAAACAGGGAATCAAATATTTCAGAGTCATATAATACATAAGCAAGTTGATCCTACATGAAATGTCAAAAAATACTTGTCTTTCTTTTGCATATTATTCACCTATGTAGGCTTCCCAAGGTGAAACAATATCATTTTTAGTTCAAATAACATGACGTGTTGTTAGAGCACACTAATATCTTGACCTTTATACTATAATGTGCCATTGAGATGCTCGTTTTCTACTACATTCAAAACTACCTCAAATACTAGTTGACCAACTTTTACACCAATAAAACACAACCAAAACAAACACAGAGCTAACATATAGATGTGTTTTATCCATCTAGAATCCGGGCAAATACATTTTGCCCGGATACTATGTGGTCTATATGGACTGGAAACAATTTTAGAGGTTTTTTCTTAGGTTTGGATGATTTGAGCTGGTTACGACATTTTTAGCTATTCTTTGTAGGTTTTTATTAGTTTTTTTATCGGGTTTAGTCGCTTTTGACCAATGCTTGCCTGGATAAAAGTAATCCTTGTTTCAAGCATCCATTTTCTTAGTTGTATTTTTGAAACGGAGTCATATATCACATGTTATGACCATTTTATTGCAACCCACGTTTTCAGATAATTTCAATATAAATTTGTTTTTGTATGTTAGCGATTGTGTTTGTTACTCTATTTCTTGATAGCTCTCAATTAAAATAGAATAAAACAGGGAATCAAATATTTCAGAGTCATATAATACATAAGCAAGTTGATCCTACATGAAATGTCAAAAAATACTTGTCTTTCTTTTGCATATTATTCACCTATGTAGGCTTCCCAAGGTGAAACAATATCATTTTTAGTTCAAATAACATGACGTGTTGTTAGAGCACACTAATATCTTGACCTTTATACTATAATGTGCCATTGAGATGCTCGTTTTCTACTACATTCAAAACTACCTCAAATACTAGTTGACCAACTTTTACACCAATAAAACACAACCAAAACTAAACAGAGCTAACATATAGATGTGTTTTATCCATCTAGAATCCGGGCAAATACATTTTGCCCGGATCCTATGTGGTCTATATGGACTGGAAACAATTTTAGAGGTTTTTTCTTAGGTTTGGATGATTTGAGCTGGTTACGACATTTTTAGCTATTCTTTGTAGGTTTTTATCAGTTTTTTTATCGGGTTTAGTCGCTTTTGACCAATGCTTGCCTGGATAAAAGTACTCCTTGTTTCAAGCATCCATTTTCTTAGTTGTATTTTTGAAACGGAGTCATATATCACATGTTATGACCATTTTATTGCAACCCACGTTTTCAGATAATTTCAATATAAATTTGTTTTTGTATGTTAGCGATTGTGTTTGGTACTCTATTTCTTGATAGCTCTCAATTTAAATAGAATAAAACAGGGAATCAAATATTTCAGAGTCATATAATACATAAGCAAGTTGATCCTACATGAAATGTCAAAAAATACTTGTCCTTCTTTTGCATATTATTCACCTATGTAGGCTTCCCAAGGTTAAACAATATCATTTTTAGTTCAAATAACATGACGTGTTGTTAGAGCACACTAATATCTTGACCTTTATACTATAATGTGCCGTCGAGATGCTCGTTTTCTACTACATTCAAAACTACCTCAAATACTAGTTGACCAACTTTTACACCAATAAAACACAACCAAAACTAAACAGAGCAAACATATAGATGTGTTTTATCCATCTAGAATCCAGACAAATACATTTTGCCCGGATTCTATATGGTCTATATGGACTGGAAACAATTTTAGAGGTTTTTTCTTTGGTTTGGATGATTTTAGCTGGTTACGACATTTTTAGCTGTTCTTTGTAGTTTTTTATCAGTTTTTATCTCGGGCTTAGTAGCTTTTGACCAATGCTTGCCTGGATAAAAGTACTCCTTGTTTCAAGCATCTATTTTCTTAGTTGTGTTTTTGAAACGGAGTCATGTATCACCTGTTATGACCATTTTATTGCAACCCACGTTTTCAGATAATTTCAATATAAATTTGTTTTTGTATGTTAGCGATTGTGTTTGGTACTCTATTTCTTGATAGCTCTCAATTTAAATAGAATAAAACATGGAATCAAATATTTCAGAGTCATATAATACATAAGCAAGTTGATCCTACATGAAATGTCAATAAATACTTGTTCTTCTTTTGCATATTATTCACCTATGTAGGCTTCCCAAGGTTAAACAATATCATTTTTAGTTCAAATAACATGACGTGTTGTTAGAGTACACTAATATCTTGACCTTTATACTATAATGTGCCGTCGAGATGCTCGTTGTCTACTATATTCAAAACTACCTCAAATACTAGTTGACCAACTTTTACACCAATAAAACACAACCAAAACTAAACAGAGCAAACATATAGATGTGGTTTATCCATCTAGAATCCGGGCAAATACATTTTGCCCGGATCCTATGTGGTCTATATGGACTGGAAACAATTTTAGAGGTTTTTTCTTAGGTTTGGATGATTTGAGCTGGTTACGACATTTTTAGCTATTCTTTGTAGGTTTTTATCAGTTTTTTTATCGGGTTTAGTCGCTTTTGACCAATGCTTGCCTGGATAAAAGTACTCCTTGTTTCAAGCATCCATTTTCTTAGTTGTATTTTTGAAACGGAGTCATATATCACATGTTATGACCATTTTATTGCAACCCACGTTTTCAGATAATTTCAATATAAATTTGTTTTTGTATGTTAGCGATTGTGTTTGGTACTCTATTTCTTGATAGCTCTCAATTTAAATAGAATAAAACAGGGAATCAAATATTTCAGAGTCATATAATACATAAGCAAGTTGATCCTACATGAAATGTCAAAAAATACTTGTCCTTCTTTTGCATATTATTCACCTATGTAGGCTTCCCAAGGTTAAACAATATCATTTTTAGTTCAAATAACATGACGTGTTGTTAGAGCACACTAATATCTTGACCTTTATACTATAATGTGCCGTCGAGATGCTCGTTTTCTACTACATTCAAAACTACCTCAAATACTAGTTGACCAACTTTTACACCAATAAAACACAACCAAAACTAAACAGAGCAAACATATAGATGTGTTTTATCCATCTAGAATCCAGACAAATACATTTTGCCCGGATTCTATATGGTCTATATGGACTGGAAACAATTTTAGAGGTTTTTTCTTTGGTTTGGATGATTTGAGCTGGTTACGACATTTTTAGCTGTTCTTTGTAGGTTTTTATCAGTTTTTATCTCGGGCTTAGTCGCTTTTGACCAATGCTTGCCTGGATAAAAGTACTCCTTGTTTCAAGCATCTATTTTCTTAGTTGTGTTTTTGAAACGGGGTCATGTATCACATGTTATGACCATTTTATTGCAACCCACGTTTTCAGATAATTTCAATATAAATTTGTTTTTGTATGTTAGCGATTGTGTTTGGTACTCTATTTCTTGATAGCTCTACATTTAAATAGAATAAAACATGGAATCAAATATTTCAGAGTCATATAATACATAAGCAAGTTGATCCTACATGAAATGTCAATAAATACTTGTTCTTCTTTTGCATATTATTCACCTATGTAGGCTTCCCAAGGTTAAACAATATCATTTTTAGTTCAAATAACATGACGTGTTGTTAGAGCACACTAATATCTTGACCTTTATACTATAATGTGCCATTGAGATGCTCGTTTTCTACTACATTCAAAACTACCTCAAATACTAGTTGACCAACTTTTACACCAATAAAACACAACCAAAACTAAACAGAGCTAACATATAGATGTGTTTTATCCATCTAGAATCCGGGCAAATACATTTTGCCCGGATCCTATGTGGTCTATATGGACTGGAAACAATTTTAGAGGTTTTTTCTTAGGTTTGGATGATTTGAGCTGGTTACGACATTTTTAGCTATTCTTTGTAGGTTTTTATCAGTTTTTTTATCGGGTTTAGTCGCTTTTGACCAATGCTTGCCTGGATAAAAGTACTCCTTGTTTCAAGCATCCATTTTCTTAGTTGTATTTTTGAAACGGAGTCATATATCACATGTTATGACCATTTTATTGCAACCCACGTTTTCAGATAATTTCAATATAAATTTGTTTTTGTATGTTAGCGATTGTGTTTGGTACTCTATTTCTTGATAGCTCTCAATTTAAATAGAATAAAACAGGGAATCAAATATTTCAGAGTCATATAATACATAAGCAAGTTGATCCTACATGAAATGTCAAAAAATACTTGTCCTTCTTTTGCATATTATTCACCTATGTAGGCTTCCCAAGGTTAAACAATATCATTTTTAGTTCAAATAACATGACGTGTTGTTAGAGCACACTAATATCTTGACCTTTATACTATAATGTGCCGTCGAGATGCTCGTTTTCTACTACATTCAAAACTACCTCAAATACTAGTTGACCAACTTTTACACCAATAAAACACAACCAAAACTAAACAGAGCAAACATATAGATGTGTTTTATCCATCTAGAATCCAGACAAATACATTTTGCCCGGATTCTATATGGTCTATATGGACTGGAAACAATTTTAGAGGTTTTTTCTTTGGTTTGGATGATTTGAGCTGGTTACGACATTTTTAGCTGTTCTTTGTAGGTTTTTATCAGTTTTTATCTCGGGCTTAGTCGCTTTTGACCAATGCTTGCCTGGATAAAAGTACTCCTTGTTTCAAGCATCTATTTTCTTAGTTGTGTTTTTGAAACGGAGTCATGTATCACATGTTATGACCATTTTATTGCAACCCACGTTTTCAGATAATTTCAATATAAATTTGTTTTTGTATGTTAGCGATTGTGTTTGGTACTCTATTTCTTGATAGCTCTCAATTTAAATAGAATAAAACATGGAATCAAATATTTCAGAGTCATATAATACATAAGCAAGTTGATCCTACATGAAATGTCAATAAATACTTGTTCTTCTTTTGCATATTATTCACCTATGTAGGCTTCCCAAGGTTAAACAATATCATTTTTAGTTCAAATAACATGACGTGTTGTTAGAGTACACTAATATCTTGACCTTTATACTATAATGTGCCGTCGAGATGCTCGTTGTCTACTATATTCAAAACTACCTCAAATACTAGTTGACCAACTTTTACACCAATAAAACACAACCAAAACTAAACAGAGCTAACATATAGATGTGTTTTATCCATCTAGAATCCGGGCAAATACATTTTGCCCGGATCCTATAAGGTCTATATGGACTGGAAACAATTTTAGAGGTTTTTTCTTAGGTTTGGATGATTTGAGCTGGTTACGACATTTTTAGCTATTCTTTGTAGGTTTTATCAGTTTTTTTATCGGGTTTAGTCGCTTTTGACCAATGCTTGCCTGGATAAAAGTACTCCTTGTTTCAAGCATCCATTTTCTTAGTTGTATTTTTGAAACGGAGTCATATATCACATGTTATGACCATTTTATTGCAACCCACGTTTTTAGATAATTTCAATATAAATTTGTTTTTGTATGTTAGCGATTGTGTTTGGTACTCTATTTCTTGATAGCTCTCAATTTAAATAGAATAAAACAGGGAATCAAATATTTCAGAGTCATATAATACATAAGCAAGTTGATCCTACATGAAATGTCAAAAGATACTTGTCCTTCTTTTGCATATTATTCACCTATGTAGGCTTCCCAAGGTTAAACAATATCATTTTTAGTTCAAATAACATGACGTGTTGTTAGAGCACACTAATATCTTGACCTTTATACTATAATGTGTCGTCGAGATGCTCGTTTTCTACTACATTCAAAACTACCTCAAATACTAGTTGACCAACTTTTACACCAATAAAACACAACCAAAACTAAACAGAGCAAACATATAGATGTGTTTTATCCATCTAGAATCCAGACAAATACATTTTGCCCGGATACTATATGGTCTATATGGACTGGAAACAATTTTAGAGGTTTTTTCTTTGGTTTGGATGATTTGAGCTTGTTACGACATTTTTAGCTGTTCTTTGTAGGTTTTTATCAGTTTTTATCTCGGGCTTAGTCGCTTTTGGCCAATGCTTGCCTGGATAAAAGTACTCCTTGTTTCAAGCATCTATTTTCTTAGTTGTGTTTTTGAAACGGAGTCATGTATCACATGTTATGACCATTTTATTGCAACCCACGTTTTCAGATAATTTCAATATAAATTTGTTTTTGTATGTTAGCGATTGTGTTTGGTACTCTATTTCTTGATAGGTCTCAATTTAAATAGAATAAAACATGGAATCAAATATTTCAGAGTCATATAATACATAAGAAAGTTGATCCTACATGAAATGTCAATAAATACTTGTTCTTCTTTTGCATATTATTCACCTATGTAGGCTTCCCAAGGTTAAACAATATCATTTTTAGTTCAAATAACATGACGTGTTGTTAGAGTACACTAATATCTTGACCTTTATACTATAATGTGCCGTCGAGATGCTCGTTGTCTACTATATTCAAAACTACCTCAAATACTAGTTGACCAGCTTTTACACCAATAAAACACAACCAAAACTAAACAGAGCTAACATATAGATGTGTTTTATCCATCTAGGATCCGGGCAAATACATTTTGCCCGGATCCTATGTGGTCTATATGGACTGGAAACAATTTTAGAGGTTTTTTTCTTAGGTTTGGATGATTTGAGCTGGTTACGACATTTTTAGCTATTCTTTGTAGGTTTTTATCAGTTTTTTTATCGGGTTTAGTCGCTTTTGACCAATGCTTGCCTGGATAAAAGTACTCCTTGTTTCAAGCATCCATTTTCTTAGTTGTATTTTTGAAACGGAGTCATATATCACATGTTATGACCATTTTATTGCAACCCACGTTTTTAGATAATTTCAATATAAATTTGTTTTTGTATGTTAGCGATTGTGTTTGGTACTCTATTTCTTGATAGCTCTCAATTTAAATAGAATAAAACAGGGAATCAAATATTTCAGAGTCATATAATACATAAGCAAGTTGATCCTACATGAAATGTCAAAAAATACTTGTCCTTCTTTTGCATATTATTCACCTATGTAGGCTTCCCAAGGTTAAACAATATCATTTTTAGTTCAAATAACATGACGTGTTGTTAGAGCACACTAATATCTTGACCTTTATACTATAATGTGCCGTCGAGATGCTCGTTTTCTACTACATTCAAAACTACCTCAAATACTAGTTGACCAACTTTTACACCAATAAAACACAACCAAAACTAAACAGAGCAAACATATAGATGTGTTTTATCCATCTAGAATCCAGACAAATACATTTTGCCCGGATTCTATATGGTCTATATGGACTGGAAACAATTTTAGAGGTTTTTTCTTTGGTTTGGATGATTTGAGCTGGTTACGACATTTTTAGCTGTTCTTTGTAGGTTTTTATCAGTTTTTATCTCGGGCTTAGTCGCTTTTGACCAATGCTTGCCTGGATAAAAGTACTCCTTGTTTCAAGCATCTATTTTCTTAGTTGTGTTTTTGAAACGGAGTCATGTATCACATGTTATGACCATTTTATTGCAACCCACGTTTTCAGATAATTTCAATATAAATTTGTTTTTGTATGTTAGCGATTGTGTTTGGTACTCTATTTCTTGATAGCTCTCAATTTAAATAGAATAAAACATGGAATCAAATATTTCAGAGTCATATAATACATAAGCAAGTTGATCCTACATGAAATGTCAATAAATACTTGTTCTTCTTTTGCATATTATTCACCTATGTAGGCTTCCCAAGGTTAAACAATATCATTTTTAGTTCAAATAACATGACGTGTTGTTAGAGTACACTAATATCTTGACCTTTATACTATAATGTGCCGTCGAGATGCTCGTTGTCTACTATATTCAAAACTACCTCAAATACTAGTTGACCAACTTTTACACCAATAAAACACAACCAAAACTAAACAGAGCTAACATATAGATGTGTTTTATCCATCTAGAATCCGGGCAAATACATTTTGCCCGGATCCTATGTGGTCTATATGGACTGGAAACAATTTTAGAGGTTTTTTCTTAGGTTTGGATGATTTGAGCTGGTTACGACATTTTTAGATGTTCTTTGTAGGTTTTTATCAGTTTTGTTATCGGGTTTATTCGCTTTTGACCAATGCTTGCCTGGATAAAAGTACTCCTTGTTTCAAGCATCTATTTTCTTAGTTGTGTTTTTGAAACGGAGTCATGTATCACATGTTATGACCATTTTATTGCAACCCACGTTTTCAGATAATTTCAATATAAATTTGTTTTTGTATGTTAGCGATTGTGTTTGGTACTCTATTTCTTGATAGCTCTCAATTTAAATAGAATAAAACAGGGAATCAAATATTTCAGAGTCATATAATACATAAGCAAGTTGATCCTACATGAAATGTCAAAAAATACTTGTCCTTCTTTTGCATATTATTCACCTATGTAGGCTTCCCAAGGTTAAACAATATCATTTTTAGTTCAAATAACATGACGTGTTGTTAGAGCACACTAATATCTTGACCTTTATACTATAATGTGCCGTCGAGATGCTCGTTTTCTACTACATTCAAACCTACCTCAAATACTAGTTGACCAACTTTTACACCAATAAAACACAACCAAAACTAAACAGAGCAAACATATAGATGTGTTTTATCCATCTAGAATCCAGACAAATACATTTTGCCCGGATTCTATATGGTCTATATGGACTGGAAACTATTTTAGAGGTTTTTTCTTTGGTTTGGATGATTTGAGCTGGTTACGATATTTTTAGCTGTTCTTTGTAGGTTTTTATCAGTTTTTATCTCGGGCTTAGTCGCTTTTGACCAATGCTTGCCTGGATAAAAGTACTCCTTGTTTCAAGCATCTATTTTCTTAGTTGTGTTTTTGAAACGGAGTCATGTATCACATGTTATGACCATTTTATTGCAACCCACGTTTTCAGATAATTTCAATATAAATTTGTTTTTGTATGTTAGCGATTGTGTTTGGTACTCTATTTCTTGATAGCTCTCAATTTAAATAGAATAAAACATGGAATCAAATATTTCAGAGTCATATAATACATAAGCAAGTTGATCCTACATGAAATGTCAATAAATACTTGTTCTTCTTTTGCATATTATTCACCTATGTAGGCTTCCCAAGGTTAAACAATATCATTTTTAGTTCAAATAACATGACGTGTTGTTAGAGTACACTAATATCTTGACCTTTATACTATAATGTGCCGTCGAGATGCTCGTTGTCTACTATATTCAAAACTACCTCAAATACTAGTTGACCAACTTTTACACCAATAAAACACAACCAAAACTAAACAGAGCTAACATATAGATGTGTTTTATCCATCTAGAATCCGGGCAAATACATTTTGCCCGGATCCTATGTGGTCTATATGGACTGGAAACAATTTTAGAGGTTTTTTCTTAGGTTTGGATGATTTGAGCTGGTTATGACATTTTTAGCTGTTCTTTGTAGGTTTTTATCAGTTTTGTTATCGGGTTTATTCGCTTTTGACCAATGCTTGCCTGGATAAAAGTACTCCTTGTTTCAAGCATCTATTTTCTTAGTTGTGTTTTTGAAACGGAGTCATGTATCACATGTTATGACCATTTTATTGCAACCCACGTTTTCAGATAATTTCAATATAAATTTGTTTTTGTATGTTAGCGATTGTGTTTGGTACTCTATTTCTTGATAGCTCTCAATTTAAATAGAATAAAACATGGAATCAAATATTTCAGAGTCATATAATACATAAGCAAGTTGATCCTACATGAAATGTCAATAAATACTTGTTCTTCTTTTGCATATTATTCACCTATGTAGGCTTCCCAAGGTTAAACAATAGCATTTTTAGTTCAAATAACATGACGTGTTGTTAGAGTACACTAATATCTTGACCTTTATACTATAATGTGCCGTCGAGATGCTCGTTGTCTACTATATTCAAAACTACCTCAAATACTAGTTGACCAACTTTTACACCAATAAAACACAACCCAAACTAAACAGAGCTAACATATAGATGTGTTTTATCCATCTAGAATCCGGGCAAATACATTTTGCCCAGATCCTATGTGGTCTATATGAACTAGAAACAATTTTAGAGGTTTTTTCTTAGGTTTGGATGATTTGAGCTGGTTACGACATTTTTAGCTGTTCTTTGTAGGTTTTTATCAGTTTTGTTATCGGGTTTATTCGCTTTTGACCAATGCTTGCCTGGATAAAAGTACTCCTTGTTTCAAGCATCCATTTTCTTAGTTGTGTTCTTGAAACGGAGTCATGTATCACATGTTATGACCATTTTATTGCAACCCACGTTTTCAGATAATTTCAATATGAATTTGTTTTTGTATGTTAGCGATTGTGTTTGGTACTCTATTTCTTGATAGCTCTCAATTTAAATAGAATAAAACATGGAATCAAATATTTCAGAGTCATATAATACATAAGCAAGTTGATCCTACATGAAATGTCAATAAATACTTGTCCTTCTTTTGCATATTATTCACCTATGTAGGCTTCCCAAGGTTAAACAATATCATTTTTAGTTCAAATAACATGACGTGTTGTTAGAGCACACTAATATCTTGACCTTTATACTATAATGTGTCGTCGAGATGCTCGTTGTATACTACATTCAAAACTACCTCAAATACTAGTTGACCAACTTTTACACCAATAAAACACAACCAAAACTAAACAGAGCAAACACATAGATGTGTTTTATCCATCTAGAATCCGGGCAAATACATTTTGCCCGGATCCTATGTGGTCTATATGGCTGGAAACAATTTTAGAGGTTTTTTCTTAGGTTTGGATGATTTGAGCTGGTTGCGACATTTTTAGCTGTTCTTTGTAGGTTTTTATCAGTTTTGTTATCGGGTTTATTCGCTTTTGACCAATGCTTGCCTGGATAAAAGTACTCCTTGTTTCAAGCATCCATTTTCTTAGTTGTGTTCTTGAAACGGAGTCATGTATCACATGTTATGACCATTTTATTGCAACCCACGTTTTCAGATAATTTCAATATAAATTTGTTTTTGTATGTTAGCGATTGTGTTTGGTACTCTATTTCTTGATAGCTCTCAATTTAAATAGAATAAAACATGGAATCAAATATTTCAGAGTCATATAATACATAAGCAAGTTGATCCTACATGAAATGTCAATAAATACTTGTCCTTCTTTTGCATATTATTCACCTATGTAGGCTTCCCAAGGTTAAACAATATCATTTTTAGTTCAAATAACATGACGTGTTGTTAGAGCACACTAATATCTTGACCTTTATACTATAATGTGTCGTCGAGATGCTCGTTGTATACTACATTCAAAACTACCTCAAATACTAGTTGACCAACTTTTACACCAATAAAACACAACCAAAACTAAACAGAGCAAACATATAGATGTGTTTTATCCATCTAGAATCCGGGCAAATACATTTTTCCCGGATCCTATGTGGTCTATATGGCTGCAAACAATTTTAGAGGTTTTTTCATAGGTTTGGATGATTTGAGCTGGTTACGACATTTTTAGCTGTCCTTTGTAGGTTTTTATCAGTTTTTTTATCGTGTTTAGTCGCTTTTGACCAATGCTTGCCTGGATAAAAGTACTCCTTGTTTCAAGCATCTATTTTCTTAGTTGTGTTTTTGAAACGGAGTCATGTATCACATGTTATGACCATTTTATTGCAACCCACGTTTTCAGATAATTTCAATATAAATTTGTGTTTGTATGTTAGCGATTGTGTTTGGTACTCTATTTCTTGATAGCTCTCAATTTAAATAGAATAAAACATGGAATCAAATATTTCAGAGTCATATAATACATAAGCAAGTTGATCCTACATGAAATGTCAAAAAATACTTGTCCTTCTTTTGCATATTATTCACCTATGTAGGCTTCCCAAGGTTAAACAATATCATTTTTAGTTCAAATAACATGCGTGTTGTTAGAGCACACTAATATCTTGACCTTTATACTATAATGTGCCATCGAGATGCTCGTTTTCTACTACATTCAAAACTACCTCAAATACTAGTTGACCAACTTTTAAACCAATAAAACACAACCAAAACTAAACAGAGCTAACATATAGATGTGTTTTATCCATCTATAATCCGGGCAAATACATTTTGCCCGGATACTATGTGGTCTATATGGACTGAAAACAATTTTAGAGGTTTTTTCTTAGGTTTGGATGATTTGAGCTGGTTACGACATTTTTAGCTATTCTTTGTAGGTTTTTATCAGTTTTTTTATCGGGTTTTGTGGCTTTTGACCAATGCTTGCCTGGATAAAAGTAATCCTTGTTTCAAGCATCCATTTTCTTAGTTGTATTTTTGAAACGGAGTCATATATCACATGTTATGACCATTTTATTGCAACCCACGTTTTCAGATAATTTCAATATAAATTTGTTTTTGTATGTTAGCGATTGTGTTTGGTACTCTATTTCTTGATAGCTCTCAATTTAAATAGAATAAAACAGGGTATCAAATATTTCAGAGTCATATAATACATAAGCAAGTTGATCCTACATGAAATGTCAAAAAATACTTGTCCTTCTTTTGCATATTATTCACTTATGTAGGCTTCCCAAGGTTAAACAATATCATTTTTAGTTCAAATAACATGACGTGTTGTTAGAGCACACTAATATCGTTTTTGACCTTTATACTATAATGTGCCGTCGAGATGCTCGTTTTCTACTACATTCAAAACTACCTCAAATACTAGTTGACCAACTTTTACACCAATAAAACACAACCAAAACTAAACAGAGCAAACATATAGATGTGTTTTATCCATCTAGAATCCAGACAAATACATTTTGCCCGGATTCTATGTGGTCTATATGGACTGGAAACAATTTTAGAGGTTTTTTCTTTGGTTTGGATGATTTGAGCTGGTTACAAAATTTTTAGCTGTTCTTTGTAGGTTTTTATCAGTTTTTTTCTCGGGCTTAGTCGCTTTTAACCAATGCTTGCCTGGATAAAAGTACTCCTTGTTTCAAGCATCCATTTTCTTAGTTGTGTTCTTGAAATAGAGTCATGTATCACATGTTATGACCATTTTATTGCAACCCACGTTTTCAGATAATTTCAATATAAATTTGTTTTTATATGTTAGCGATTGTGTTTGGTACTCTATTTCTTGATAGCTCTCAATTTAAATAGAATAAAACATGGAATCAAATATTTCAGAGTCATATAATACATAAGCAAGTTGATCCTACATGAAATGTCAAAAAATTCTTGTCCTTCTTTTGCATATTATTCACCTATGTAGGCTTCCCAAGGTTAAACAATATCATTTTTAGTTCAAATAACATGACGTGTTATTAGAGCACACTAATATCTTGACCTTTATACTATAATGTGCCATCGAAATGCTCGTTTTCTACTACATTCAAAACTACCTCAAATACTAGTTGACCAACTTTTACACCAATAAAACACAACAAAAACTAAACAGAGCTAACATATAGATGTGTTTTATCCATCTAGAATCCGGGCAAATACATTTTGCCCGGATACTATGTGGTCTATATGGACTGGAAACAATTTTAGAGGTTTTTTCTTAGGTTTGGATGATTTGAGCTGGTTACGACATTTTTAGCTATTCTTTGTAGGTTTTTATCAGTTTTTTTATCGGGTTTAGTCGCTTTTGACCAATGCTTGCCTGGATAAAAGTAATCCTTGTTTCAAGCATCCATTTTCTTAGTTGTATTTTTGAAACGGAGTCATATATCACATGTTATGACCATTTTATTGCAACCCACGTTTTCAGATAATTTCAATATAAATTTGTTTTTGTATGTTAGCGATTGTGTTTGTTACTCTATTTCTTGATAGCTCTCAATTAAAATAGAATAAAACAGGGAATCAAATATTTCAGAGTCATATAATACATAAGCAAGTTGATCCTACATGAAATGTCAAAAAATACTTGTCCTTCTTTTGCATATTATTCACCTATGTAGGCTTCCCAAGGTTAAACAATATCATTTTTAGTTCAAATAACATGACGTGTTGTTAGAGCACACTAATATCTTGACCTTTATACTATAATGTGTCGTCGAGATGCTCGTTGTATACTACATTCAAAACTACCTCAAATACTAGTTGACCAACTTTTACACCAATAAAACACAACCAAAACTAAACAGAGCAAACATATAGATGTGTTTTATCCATCTAGAATCCGGGCAAATACATTTTGCCCGGATCCTATGTGGTCTATATGGCTGCAAACAATTTTAGAGGTTTTTTCATAGGTTTGGATGATTTGAGCTGGTTACGACATTTTTAGCTGTCCTTTGTAGGTTTTTATCAGTTTTTTTATCGTGTTTAGTCGCTTTTGACCAATGCTTGCCTGGATAAAAGTACTCCTTGTTTCAAGCATCTATTTTCTTAGTTGTGTTTTTGAAACGGAGTCATGTATCACATGTTATGACCATTTTATTGCAACCCACGCTTTCAGATAATTTCAATATAAATTTGTGTTTGTATGTTAGCGATTGTGTTTGGTACTCTATTTCTTGATAGCTCTCAATTTAAATAGAATAAAACATGGAATCAAATATTTCAGAGTCATATAATACATAAGCAAGTTGATCCTACATGAAATGTCAAAAAATACTTGTCCTTCTTTTGCATATTATTCACCTATGTAGGCTTCCCAAGGTTAAACAATATCATTTTTAGTTCAAATAACATGACGTGTTGTTAGAGCACACTAATATCTTGACCTTTATATTATAATGTGCCATCGAGATGCTCGTTTTCTACTACATTCAAAACTACCTCAAATACTAGTTGACCAACTTTTAAACCAATAAAACAAAACCAAAACTAAACAGAGCTAACATATAGATGTGTTTTATCCATCTATAATCCGGGCAAATACATTTTTCCCGGATACTATGTGGTCTATATGGACTGAAAACAATTTTAGAGGTTTTTTCTTAGGTTTGGATGATTTGAGCTGGTTACGACATTTTTAGCTATTCTTTGTAGGTTTTTATCAGTTTTTTTATCGGGTTTTGTCGCTTTTGACCAATGCTTGCCTGGATAAAAGTAATCCTTGTTTCAAGCATCCATTTTCTTAGTTGTATTTTTGAAACGGAGTCATATATCACATGTTATGACCATTTTATTGCAACCCACGTTTTCAGATAATTTCAATATAAATTTGTTTATGTATGTTAGCGATTGTGTTTGGTACTCTATTTCTTGATAGCTCTCAATTTAAATAGAATAAAACAGGGAATCAAATATTTCAGAGTCATATAATACATAAGCAAGTTGATCCTACATGAAATGTCAAAAAATACTTGTCCTTCTTTTGCATATTATTCACTTATGTGGGCTTCCCAAGGTTAAACAATATCATTTTTAGTTCAAATAACATGACGTGTTGTTAGAGCACACTAATATCATTTTGACCTTTATACTATAATGTGCCGTCGAGATGCTCGTTTTCTACTACATTCAAAACTACCTCAAATACTAGTTGACCAACTTTTACACCAATAAAACACAACCAAAACTAAACAGAGCAAACATATAGATGTGTTTTATCCATCTAGAATCCAGACAAATACATTTTGCCCGGATTCTATGTGGTCTATATGGACTGGAAACAATTTTAGAGGTTTTTTCTTTGGTTTGGATGATTTGAGCTGGTTACAACATTTTTAGCTGTTCTTTGTAGGTTTTTATCAGTTTTTTTCTCGGGCTTAGTCGCTTTTAACCAATGCTTGCCTGGATAAAAGTACTCCTTGTTTCAAGCATCCATTTTCTTAGTTGTGTTCTTGAAACGGAGTCATGTATCACATGTTATGACCATTTTATTGCAACCCACGTTTTCAGATAATTTCATTATAAATTTGTTTTTATATGTTAGCGATTGTGTTTGGTACTCTATTTCTTGATAGCTCTCAATTTAAATAGAATAAAACATGGAATCAAATATTTCAGAGTCATATAATACATAAGCAAGTTGATCCTACATGAAATGTCAAAAAATTCTTGTCCTTCTTTTGCATATTATTCACCTATGTAGGCTTCCCAAGGTTAAACAATATCATTTTTAGTTCAAATAACATGACGTGTTATTAGAGCACACTAATATCTTGACCTTTATACTATAATGTGCCATCGAGATGCTCGTTTTCTACTACATTCAAAACTACCTCAAATACTAGTTGACCAACTTTTACACCAATAAAACACAACCAAAACTAAACAGAGCTAACATATAGATGTGTTTTATCCATCTAGAATCCGGGCAAATACATTTTGCCCGGATATTATGTGGTCTATATGGACTGGAAACAATTTTAGAGGTTTTTTCTTAGGTTTGGATGGTTTGAGCTGGTTACGACATTTTTAGCTATTCTTTGTAGGTTTTTATCAGTTTTTTTATCGGGTTTAGTCGCTTTTGACCAATGCTTGCCTGGATAAAAGTAATCCTTGTTTCTAGCATCCATTTTCTTAGTTGTATTTTTGAAACGGAGTCATATATCACATGTTATGACCATTTTATTGCAACCCACGTTTTCAGATAATTTCAATATAAATTTGTTTTTGTATGTTAGCGATTGTGTTTGTTACTCTATTTCTTGATAGCTCTCAATTAAAATAGAATAAAACAGGGAATCAAATATTTCAGAGTCATATAATACATAAGCAAATTGATCCTACATGAAATGTCAAAAAATACTTGTCCTTCTTTTGCATATTATTCACCTATGTAGGCTTCCCAAGGTTAAACAATATCATTTTTAGTTCAAATAACATGACGTGTTGTTAGAGCACACTAATATCTTGACCTTTATACTATAATGTGTCGTCGAGATGCTCGTTGTATACTACATTCAAAACTACCTCAAATACTAGTTGACCAACTTTTACACCAATAAAACACAACCAAAACTAAACAGAGCAAACATATAGATGTGTTTTATCCATCTAGAATCCGGGCAAATACATTTTGCCCGGATCCTATGTGGTCTATATGGCTGCAAACAATTTTAGAGGTTTTTTCATAGGTTTGGATGATTTGAGCTGGTTACGACATTTTTAGCTGTCCTTTGTAGGTTTTTATCAGTTTTTTTATCGTGTTTAGTCGCTTTTGACCAATGCTTGCCTGGATAAAAGTACTCCTTGTTTCAAGCATCTATTTTCTTAGTTGTGTTTTTGAAACGGAGTCATGTATCACATGTTATGACCATTTTATTGCAACCCACGCTTTCAGATAATTTCAATATAAATTTGTGTTTGTATGTTAGCGATTGTGTTTGGTACTCTATTTCTTGATAGCTCTCAATTTAAATAGAATAAAACATGGAATCAAATATTTCAGAGTCATATAATACATAAGCAAGTTGATCCTACATGAAATGTCAAAAAATACTTGTCCTTCTTTTGCATATTATTCACCTATGTAGGCTTCCCAAGGTTAAACAATATCATTTTTAGTTCAAATAACATGACGTGTTGTTAGAGCACACTAATATCTTGACCTTTATACTATAATGTGCCATCGAGATGCTCGTTTTCTACTACATTCAAAACTACCTCAAATACTAGTTGACCAACTTTTAAACCAATAAAACACAACCAAAACTAAACAGAGCTAACATATAGATGTGTTTTATCCATCTATAATCCGGGCAAATACATTTTGCCCGGATACTATGTGGTCTATATGGACTGAAAACAATTTTAGAGGTTTTTTCTTAGGTTTGGATGATTTGAGCTGGTTACGACATTTTTAGCTATTCTTTGTAGGTTTTTATCAGTTTTTTTATCGGGTTTTGTCGCTTTTGACCAATGCTTGCCTGGATAAAAGTAATCCTTGTTTCAAGCATCCATTTTCTTAGTTGTATTTTTGAAACGGAGTCATATATCACATGTTATGACCATTTTATTGCAACCCACGTTTTCAGATAATTTCAATATAAATTTGTTTTTGTATGTTAGCGATTGTGTTTGGTACTCTATTTCTTGATAGCTCTCAATTTAAATAGAATAAAACAGGGAATCAAATATTTCAGAGTCATATAATACATAAGCAAGTTGATCCTACATGAAATGTCAAAAAATACTTGTCCTTCTTTTGCATATTATTCACTTATGTAGGCTTCCCAAGGTTAAACAATATCATTTTTAGTTCAAATAACATGACGTGTTGTTAGAGCACACTAATATCGTTTTGACCTTTATACTATAATGTGCCGTCGAGATGCTCGTTTTCTACTACATTCAAAACTACCTCAAATACTAGTTGACCAACTTTTACACCAATAAAACACAACCAAAACTAAACAGAGCAAACATATAGATGTGTTTTATCCATCTAGAATCCAGACAAATACATTTTGCCCGGATTCTATGTGGTCTATATGGACTGGAAACAATTTTAGAGGTTTTTTCTTTGGTTTGGATGATTTGAGCTGGTTACAACATTTTTAGCTGTTCTTTGTAGGTTTTTATCAGTTTTTTTCTCGGGCTTAGTCGCTTTTAACCAATGCTTGCCTGGATAAAAGTACTCCTTGTTTCAAGCATCCATTTTCTTAGTTGTGTTCTTGAAACGGAGTCATGTATCACATGTTATGACCATTTTATTGCAACCCACGTTTTCAGATAATTTCAATATAAATTTGTTTTTATATGTTAGCGATTGTGTTTGGTACTCTATTTCTTGATAGCTCTCAATTTAAATAGAATAAAACATGGAATCAAATATTTCAGAGTCATATAATACATAAGCAAGTTGATCCTACATGAAATGTCAAAAAATTCTTGTCCTTCTTTTGCATATTATTCACCTATGTAGGCTTCCCAAGGTTAAACAATATCATTTTTAGTTCAAATAACATGACGTGTTATTAGAGCACACTAATATCTTGACCTTTATACTATAATGTGCCATCGAGATGCTCGTTTTCTACTACATTCAAAACTACCTCAAATACTAGTTGACCAACTTTTACACCAATAAAACACAACCAAAACTAAACAGAGCTAACATATAGATGTGTTTTATCCATCTAGAATCCGGGCAAATACATTTTGCCCGGATACTATGTGGTCTATATGGACTGGAAACAATTTTAGAGGTTTTTTCTTAGGTTTGGATGATTTGAGCTGGTTACGACATTTTTAGCTATTCTTTGTAGGTTTTTATCAGTTTTTTTATCGGGTTTAGTCGCTTTTGACCAATGCTTGCCTGGATAAAAGTAATCCTTGTTTCAAGCATCCATTTTCTTAGTTGTATTTTTGAAACGGAGTCATATATCACATGTTATGACCATTTTATTGCAACCCACGTTTTCAGATAATTTCAATATAAATTTGTTTTTGTATGTTAGCGATTGTGTTTGTTACTCTATATCTTGATAGCTCTCAATTAAAATAGAATAAAACAGAGAATCAAATATTTCAGAGTCATATAATACATAAGCAAGTTGATCCTACATGAAATGTCAAAAAATACTTGTCCTTCTTTTGCATATTATTCACCTATGTAGGCTTCCCAAGGTTAAACAATATCATTTTTAGTTCAAATAACATGACGTGTTGTTAGAGCACACTAATATCTTGACCTTTATACTATAATGTGCCATTGAGATGCTCGTTTTCTACTACATTCAAAACTACCTCAAATACTAGTTGACCAACTTTTACACCAATAAAACACAACCAAAACTAAACAGAGCTAACATATAGATGTGTTTTATCCATCTAGAATCCGGGTAAATACATTTTGCCCGGATCCTATGTGGTCTATATGGACTGGGAACAATTTTAGAGGTTTTTTCTTAGGTTTGGATGATTTGAGCTGGTTACGACATTTTTAGCTATTCTTTGTAGGTTTTTATCAGTTTTTTTATCGGGTTTAGTCGCTTTTGACCAATGCTTGCCTGGATAAAAGTACTCCTTGTTTCAAGCATCCATTTTCTTAGTTGTATTTTTGAAACGGAGTCATATATCACATGTTATGACCATTTTATTGCAACCCACGTTTTCAGATAATTTCAATATAAATTTGTTTTTGTATGTTAGTGATTGTGTTTGGTACTCTATTTCTTGATAGCTCTCAATTTAAATAAAATAAAACAGGGAATCAAATATTTCAGAGTCATATAATACATAAGCAAGTTGATCCTACATGAAATGTCAAAAAATACTTGTCCTTCTTTTGCATATTATTCACCTATGTAGGCTTCCCAAGGTTAAACAATATCATTTTTAGTTCAAATAACATGACGTGTTGTTAGAGCACACTAATATCTTGACCTTTATACTATAATGTGCCGTCGAGATGCTCGTTTTCTACTACATTCAAAACTACCTCAAATACTAGTTGACCAACTTTTACATCAATAAAACACAACCAAAACTAAACAGAGCAAACATATAGATGTGTTTTATCCATCTAGAATCCAGACAAATACATTTTGCCCGGATTCTATATGGTCTATATGGACTGGAAACAATTTTAGAGGTTTTTTCTTTGGTTTGGATGATTTGAGCTGGTTACGACATTTTTAGCTGTTCTTTGTAGGTTTTTATCAGTTTTTATCTCGGGCTTAGTCTCTTTTGACCAATGCTTGCCTGGATAAAAGTACTCCTTGTTTCAAGCATCTATTTTCTTAGTTGTATTTTTGAAACGGAGTCATGTATCACATGTTATGACCATTTTATTGCAACCCACGTTTTCAGATAATTTCAATATAAATTTGTTTTTCTATGTTAGCGATTGTGTTTGGTACTCTATTTCTTGATAGCTCTCAATTTAAATAGAATAAAACATGGAATCAAATATTTCAGAGTCATATAATACATAAGCAAGTTGATCCTACATGAAATGTCAAAAAATACTTGTCCTTCTTTTGCATATTATTCACCTATGTAGGCTTCCCAAGGTTAAACAATATCATTTTTAGTTCAAATAACATGACGGTTGTTAGAGCACACTAATATCTTGACCTTTATACTATAATGTGCCGTCGAGATGCTCGTTTTCTACTACATTCAAAACTACCTCAAATACTAGTTGACCAACTTTTACACCAATAAAACACAACCAAAACTAAACAGAGCAAACATATAGATGTGTTTTATCCATCTAGAATCCAGACAAATACATTTTGCCCGGATTCTATGTGGTCTATATAGACTGGAAACAATTTTAGAGGTTTTTTCTTTGGTTTGGATGATTTGAGCTGGTTACGACATTTTTAGCTGTTCTTTGTAGGTTTTTATTAGTTTTTTTCTCGGGCTTAGTCGCTTTTAACCAATGCTTGCCTGGATAAAAGTACTCCTTGTTTCAAGCATCCATTTTCTTAGTTGTGTTCTTGAAACGGAGTCATGTATCACATGTTATGACCATTTTATTGCAACCCACGTTTTCAGATAATTTCAATATAAATTTGTTTTTGTATGTTAGCGATTGTGTTTGGAACTCTATTTCTTGATAGCTCTCAATTTAAATAGAATAAAACAGGGAATCAAATATTTCAGAGTCATATAATACATAAGCAAGTTGATCCTACATGAAATGTCAAAAAATACTTGTCCTTCTTTTGCATATTATTCACCTATGTAGGCTTCCCAAGGTTAAACAATATCATTTTTAGTTCAAATAACATGACGTGCTGTTAGAGCACACTAATATCTTGACCTTTATACTATAATGTGCCGTTGAGATGCTCGTTTTCTACTACATTCAAAACTACCTCAAATACTAGTTGACCAACTTTTACACCAATAAAACACAACCAAAACTAAACAGAGCAAACATATAGATGTCTTTTATCCATCTAGAATCAAGAAAAATACATTTTGCCCGAATTCTATGTGGTCTATATGGACTGGAAGCAATTTTAGAGGTTTTTTCTTTGGTTTGGATGATTTGAGCTGGTTACGATATTTTTAGCTGTTCTTTGTAGGTTTTTATCAGTTTTTTTCTCGGGCTTAGTCGCTTTTGACAAATGCTTGCCTGGATAAAAGTACTCCTTGTTTCAAGCATCCATTTTCTTAGTTGTGTTCTTGAAACGGAGTCATGTATCACATGTTATGACCATTTTATTGCAACCCACGTTTTCGGATAATTTCAATATAAATTTGTTTTTATATGTTAGCGATTGTGTTTGGTACTCTATTTCTTGATAGCTCTCAATTTAAATAGAATAAAACATGGAATCAAATATTTCAGAGTCATGTAATACATAAGCAAGTTGATCCTACATGAAATGTCAAAAAATACTTGTCCTTCTTTTGCATATTATTCACCTATGTAGGATTCCCAAGGTTAAACAATATCATTTTTAGTTCAAATAACATGACGTGTTGTTAGAGCACACTAATATCTTGACCTTTATACTATAATGTGCCCTCGAGATGCTCGTTTTCTACTACATTCAAAACTACCTCAAATACTAGTTGACCGACTTTTACACCAATAAAACACAACCAAAACTAAACAGAGCAAACATATAGATGTGTTTTATCCATCTAGAATCCAGACAAATACATTTTGCCCGGATTCTATGTGGTCTATATGGACTGGAAACAATTTTTGAGGTTTTTTCTTTGGTTTGGATGATTTGAGCTGGTTACGACATTTTTAGCTGTTCTTTGTAGGTTTTTATCAGTTTTTATCTCGGGCTTAGTCGCTTTTGACCAATGCTTGCCTGGATAAAAGTACTCCTTGTTTCAAGCATCCATTTTCTTAGTTGTGTTCTTGAAACGGAGTCATGTATCACATGTTATGACCATTTTATTGCAACCCACGTTTTCAGATAATTTCAATATAAATATGTTTTTATATGTTAGCGATTGTGTTTGGTACTCTATTTCTTGATAGCTCTCAATTTAAATAGAATAAAACATGGAATCAAATATTTCAGAGTCATATAATACATAAGCAAGTTGATCCTACATGAAATGTCAAAAAATACTTGTCCTTCTTTTGCATATTATTCACCTATGTAGGCTTCCCAAGGTTAAACAATATCATTTTTAGTTCAAATAACATGACGTGTTATTAGAGCACACTAATATCTTGACCTTTATACTATAATGTGCCGTCGAGATGCTCGTTTTCTACTACATTCAAAACTACCTCAAATACTAGTTGACCAACTTTTACACCAATAAAACACAACCAAAACTAAACAGAGCTAACATATAGATGTGTTTTATCCATCTAGAATCCGGGCAAATACATTTTGCCCGGATCCTATGTGGTCTATATGGACTGGAAACAATTTTAGAGGTTTTTTCTTAGGTTTGGATGATTTGAGCTGGTTATGACATTTTTAGCTATTCTTTGTAGGTTTTTATCAGTTTTTTTTATCGGGTTTAGTCGCTTTTGACCAATGCTTGCCTGGATAAATGTACTCCTTGTTTCAAGCATCCATTTTCTTAGTTGTATTTTTGAAACGGAGTCATATATCACATGTTATGACAATTTTATTGCAACCTACGTTTTCAAATAATTTCAATATAAATTTGTTTTTGTATGTTAGCGATTGTGTTTGGTACTCTATTTCTTGATAGTTCTCAATTTAAATAGAATAAAACAGGGAATCAAATATTTCAGAGTCATATAATACATAAGCAAGTTGATCCTACATGAAATGTCAAAAAATACTTGTCCTTCTTTTGCATATTATTCACCTATGTAGGCTTCCCAAGGTTAAACAATATCATTTTTAGTTCAAATAACATGACGTGTTGTTAGAGCACACTAATATCTTTACCTTTATACTATAATGTGCCGTCGAGATGCTCGTTTTCTACTACATTCAAAACTACCTCAAATACTAGTTGACCAACTTTTACACCAATAAAACACAACCAAAACTAAACAGAGCAAACATATAGATGTGTTTTATCCATCTAGAATCCAGACAAATACATTTTTCCCGGATTCTATGTGGTCTATATGGACTGGAAACAATTTTAGAAGTTTTTTCTTTGGTTTGGATGATTTGAGCTGGTTACGACATTTTTAGTTGTTCTTTGTAGGTTTTTATCAGTTTTTTTCTCGGGCTTAGTCGCTTTTGACCAATGCTTGCCTGGATAAAAGTACTCCTTGTTTCAAGCATCCATTTTCTTAGTTGTGTTCTTGAAACGGAGTCATGTATCACATGTTATGACCATTTTATTGCAACCCACGTTTTCAGATAATTTCAATATAAATTTGTTTTTATATGTTAGCGATTGTGTTTGGTACTCTATTTCTTGATAGCTCTCAATTTAAATAGAATAAAACATGGAATCAAATATTTCAGAGTCATATAACACATAAGCAAGTTGATCCTACATGAAATGTCAAAAAATACTTGTCCTTCTTTTGCATATTATTCACCTATGTAGGCTTCCCAAGGTTAAACAATATCATTTTTAGTTCAAATAACATGACGTGTTGTTAGAGCACACTAATATCTTGACCTTTATACTATAATGTGCCTTCGAGATGCTCGTCGTCTACTACATTCAAAACTACCTCAAATACTAGTTGACCAACTTTTACACCAATAAAACACAACCAAAACTAAACATAGCAAACATATAGATGTGTTTTATCCATCTAGAATCCAGACAAATACATTTTGCCCGGATCCTATGTGGTCTATATGGACTGGAAACAATTTTAGAGGTTTTTTCTTAGGTTTGGATGATTTGAGCTGGTTACGACATTTTTAGCTATTCTTTGTAGGTTTTTATCAATTTTTTTATCGGGTTTAGTCGCTTTTGACCAATGCTTGCTTGGATAAAAGTACTCCTTGTTTCAAGCATCCATTTTCTTAGTTGTATTTTTGAAACGGAGTCATATATCACATGTTATGACCAAATTATGTACTATAATGTACATTATAAGTAAAATACGACAATGACTAGCGTGGGCGATTATGGTTAAACCCGCACTACTCACAACTCGAAAAGAAAATAACATGTGGCTAAGTATGAACTTACTATGGTTCAATTCATACCAGTCAAAACATCACAATAAATAACATTCAAACACATCAATTATAATAAAATATACACTTTTATAATAAATCTCAAATTTTGAAATAAACTTTATATTTAAGTCCTATATGACTTAAAACCATCCCGAAAAATATTCATATGGATAATTACCTCACCCGAGACCTCTAAATGCTAAACCGTAAATCCTAAAAAAAATACTATTACTATAATACTTATACGTATACATAAACACCACAATATCACCATTTTCATTTCATAGTCACCACTTGTGATCTCATGAACATGAATTAACCGTTCCTCGATTTACTTATGAGTACTCTATACTCATAAACGATAATCACACCAACCTCGTTCACACAAAATAAACACGTAAGCACAAAAATCAAGTAGTCACACATAAAATAACCTAAAAGTAAGACCAAGTGACGAACCTCAAAACCACGGTTGTCACATCACTCCCTCCTAATAGAAATCTCGTCCCGAGATTTACTCCTTAGGATCAACACACAGACAACAAATCACACGAGGATACTTGTTCTAAATGAACTCCTCTCATTTCCACGTGAACTTCAGTTCAAGTTTCAAGATACCACATGTACAAACCAAAAATAATTAAACCCATTGCCAAACTCTTGACCTCACAGTCAATAAATCTCGCAAATGACTCTTCGATAAAACAAAGACTCTTATTAGCAGAAAACCCGAATAACCGGACATGCAAATATGCATCCTCAAACAACATTTACCAACCCCAATACATGAAATGTATCATGTATACAACTCATTTCACCCAGGTAATTCTATGCTCATAAGCTAATGGTCTGATCTTCCCAAAGATCATAAATGGACCTACAAAACTGTACATCAACACTTACATCTTTCCAAATCATACCACCCGTTACTATGGGTGAAACTCCATACATAACTTTGTCACTAAATCTAGTGGTTTCCTCCTTTTC
This sequence comes from Glebionis coronaria, assembly GCA_025667525.1. NCBI lineage: Eukaryota > Viridiplantae > Streptophyta > Magnoliopsida > Asterales > Asteraceae > Glebionis > Glebionis coronaria. The sequence goes on along the minus strand of JANFOE010000012.1, from coordinate 578,405 downwards.
TACATAGCATCCCTTGTTGCTCTCATTCTGTCCACAAACACCATTACCACATTAGTAGCCTCTTTTACCAATTCTAGTCCACAATGAGGACAACTCACCCTATCCTTTCATATCGTGCCTCAAATGGCATTTATCGACTTCTAGTACGATAACTATCATTATATGAAAACTCAGCCATCGCTAACGAGTTTCCGAACTACCTCTAAATCAATCACTCATGTCCAATTACGTTCATTAACTCCCTTCAGTCTGTATCCCAAACTACTTTAAATTCCAATTTCCTTACAAAGTGACCTATGACGGTCTTTCAGATATCCATTAATTCTTCCAACTTCCCAACTACGTGACTTCTCATTCCTCTTGAAATAGGTGATGAATTAGTCAGTCTATCGACTATCACCCAACTCTCATCGTACTTAATCCCCCACCGCATTATGTATCCCTTCCACCAACTTTGTCCTTACATCGCCCTTTCTAAACTACTCCTATCCATGTAGGAAGTATAGTCTACGTCCCTTTCCTCCTTACGATTGTCCAAGCCACGCAACATAAATGTTGACGCGTTCACTGCTTTAGACAACTCAACTCGTGCAACCCACATCCTTCATCCAAACCACTCTAATACATCATCCCTATAGTTCAAGTTCGTCTCAGCTTCACCTCATCCTTCTTATTCCATGTCTCATCGACCATGCTTGCCTTTCCCAGATGGTACCTGGCCTTGCAATTTTCTTTCATCAATTAACTCCACCCATCACCTTTGCCAAATGTTCAATCAAGATGATTGAATATGTGTTGGATACGTTCATGATCCGTATAGATCATTCTCCACATCTCGTACACCAAATGCCTCTAGCATTCTAGGCAGATATAACAGTCCAGCTCCACTAACTAAGTCTATCCAGTTCTTCCAAATCTTCAGTTCCTGCAACGTATAAGCGATCGCCTTTCTTTGTCGTCCTCGTACGCGTCCAAATCCCTGCTCCACGTATCGTCATGCTTCACGAATTCATCTAGTCCTTCCGATAATGCCAAGATCTGCTCATCATCCAATCCATCTCTTCAGCCTCCAAAATGCTTCCTCGTCCTTCTTCACTTCGCCCCTTGCTGGTTCCACGTTATGCCATCATCTCTGACTACTAGTCCTGGCCAACTAAATCCTAAAACTCACACTTGAAAATCTCACGTTTCATTCCCTTTACTAACAACTCCAAAACCAACACATAATTCGCCTCATCCTCCTTCTAAGATTTGAGTAGATCAAGATGTCGTCGATGCTCCAGATGACAACTCGTTTATAGACGTTCATGCATACTCGGTTCATTGACTCCATGAAAACCGCTAGTGCTTTGGCGAAGCCAAATGCATAACCGTAAACCCAAAGCGTTCATACAACATCCTTAGCAATTTCAACTATGTCCTCCTCACACCCTCTCTTAGCGGCAATACGAATAAATTCCTTGCAATTTCTAACAGCTCTTGTTCATAATTCACTCCATCAGCGATTTGCCTTGGATGACACTAACTACAACTCCTCTCACTTCTCCTACTTTCTCTATTCATGGTTCTACCTCAACGCTCCTAAACCATACAAAACCAAAACTACATCCTGAATACACCAGATACGATCGACGAATTAAACCCACGGATAACTAACGACATTTCACGTGCACCAATTAAAACAAATCAAAAACCACGAGACTCCAAAGAAAACTCAAACCCAAAACATGTATCAATTCCAAATGACCCATGACAACGAAAAATAATCCAAGAAACACCTAATGGCAACCAAAACATATTACGCCCCACGACATATTATTTAAACCGTGTAAAAGATCGACTTTCCAAAAGAATATATATATATATATATATATATATATATATATATATATATATATATATATATATATATATATATATATATATATATATATATATATATATATATATATATATATATATATATATATATATATATATATATATATATATATATATATATATATATATATATATATATATATATATATATATATATATATATATATATATATATATATATATATATATATATATATATATATATATATATATATATATATATATATTTTTAAATTTTTTTTTCCTTACCTCCCCACATCTATGTGACTCAAACCATCTACAAACAACCTTCTAGACGATCTCAAAACTCAACTCAAAGACTAGGTATCCCGTGCATCCCAAATCATAAAAATAAAACTACTATTCAAACTCAACCTTGAACCCGACACTTGTACAACAATTCCGACCAGTCCACTGACCTCCCATGACTATACATTCTGAATATTTGAAAAGTACGTTCCGAGTACATAATTTTAGGCTTTTGAATCACCCAAAAAGCTTTAAAAACGAATAAGTTATGACCAAAACAATTTTATGCTAGTTGTTTTAAAAACTAAAGAATAGACTTAGTGATCAATGCAATCCTTTTCAATGAAAGATATAATTGTATGTGAAATATTCATAAACTCCTTTTAACCTTGTATCAATAACTATAAATGGCATGAATCAGTTAAATCCGATTATATAAACTATGTAAGTAGAAAGAAATTTTACTTTGCTTTATTTTAATGAAAGTCTTTTAGAATTTGAAATAAATAAGTGTTGATAAAAAATAAAAAAAACTTATGTTACATCTTGTTTCAAACGTGACTCCAACACCTTACCCTTATTTTACCGAATACAACCAACTATCTAACTCTATAGTAGATTTCCAAGTCCCCCCTTTTTCCATATACCAACCAAAAGAAATGTAAGACTCAACCCAAAAGATTTCATTATCCCAAAAGAAATCTCCATTTATTTCAACGGACTTAAAACCCAGAACAACATTTTAAAACGTACACGTGAAATATGAACTCAAAGAATACGCTACAAGACACAGTTCAAAAATAATTCTAAACGTTGTTGAAACTCCATCAACTCCAGCACCATAAAACACGAACAAACACAAGGTACGTTCAAGTTATAATAACTAGTGAACGACCATATACCATAACTTAACACATAGTAGTATATATACATCCGCATATATATACCTATTAAATCACCCAAAACATACTCGTTACCATACATGTCGGATCAACCAATCACGTCATACACTCGTTTTTCCACACGACTAATCACCATCTCACCGTGCCACAACAAGGCATAATGCCCACCTCCAAAACCAAACCATATCGTGTGACCCCATAATCACACACCACAACTATAACCCAAAACATAAAACACAAAAAGAACAATAGCCATATCATAGGCAGCCATTACATAAATCCATATATAATACGTATACCCAAATTCTACATCTCATCATATACAAGCATGTATTAACCCTCTTTCATGCAACCATACTTGAGAACCCATTGAAGTTGTGGTACTTGTATAATTATGTTGGCCACCATACTTATACAATTACCCTTTCCCCAATGCACTCCCTCCTATGATGACACTTATAAGAATCAATACAACATATAACACATAAATCTATCTACTCACATAAGCTCATAACCACATAACCAATAAGGTCCAAAACTCCATCTATAAAATAACATAATAAAACTATTGGAATACAGAAATCCATAGTCTAGCTAAAACAGCCTAGACTAAATCCAAAACGAAAGCATAATCAGTTATAAGTCATGTCGCCCATAAGAGTGGAAATAGCATAAGGTCCTTCATATTCACCTACTCCTAATAACTCGAACCACCACATGATTCTTAGGGAACATAACTTAAACATCAAAAGAAAATAATACCCCTCAGGTACATAAAATAACCCAACAAAAGACAGAAACTACTATGTACCAAATTATGTACTATAATGTACATTATAAGTAAAATACGACAATGACTAGCGTGGGCGATTATGGTTAAACCCGCACAACTCACAACTCGAAAAGAAAATAACATGTGGCTAAGTATGAACTTACTATGGTTCAATTCATACCAGTCAAAACATCACAATAAATAACATTCAAACACATCAATTATAATAAAATGCACACATACTCCTATGACGCCTATATGCAGGGACCCTTAAGCTATAGATTAGGCTACGCGACTAGGCAACCTAATTCTCTATAACCATTGTCTCTGATACCATTCTGTCACACCCCACCAATGGCGGAATATGGGGCGCGACGTATGGATATCATCACAACAAATGGTGTCTCTATAGAGAAGACTAAAATGCAAATATAATGTCATAAATGGCGACACAAATGTCATGACAATATCTCAACAATGCAGGAGTCTAGGTAAGTAGGTAACAGTCCTACCACTTATCCAAGACAAACAATAAACATAAACCAAACAAACATATAGGTGCCAACATGTATCACTTATCAAAAAAACATAAAGGTAAACTAAGAAGGAACGAGGATCTCCTTCTATATGCAATCCTAAGGCATCCAAGTCTAGCCACTTCTATCCTCAAGCTTAACCACATTCTCACCTGAAAGAGACACTAAAACACGTCAACATAAAGTTGGTGAGAGTCATAGGTTTAGACTCCAACGCTAAATCAGTTACAAGCTGTGAATAACAATCATCAACAAAAGAACATATGGACAATGTGTTACAATTATGTATTAACAACTATCAATCAAGACCAATCATACCAAACCAATCCAAGGCTCCTACCTTGCCAAACAACATCATGGTACCATAGATGATCACACTATGTACCTATCCCAAGGCCACTACCTTGGCAAACCACAAGGCCACTACCTTGGCAAACCACAAGGCCACTACCTTGTCAAACCACAATAACATATCAAAAATCGCATAGCAGTTAATCACATAAGTGTACACACAAGTCCATCACAACCATAAAACATTCACAGCAACAATTTAGAAACAACTCAACACAATGTCTCTTCCATCCCATCTGGAAGTCAAAATCAATAGTAAACATGGGACTATGAAACTCACCTGATAGCTCCTTCACACGTCCTTGCACTAGCAACAAGCTAACAAACCAAAAACACGAAATCAATAAACGAACCAATCACTAAGATGGCTCATTAACCTATTATGGACATCTAACCCATTCTCACATATTTACCTCATTAATAAGCTCTAATTACCCCATTACCCTTCCTTAACAAGTCCTTAACTTGGTTAAGTTTAATAACTAACTCGTTCGTATTTTACCCAAAACAGTCCCAGTTTTTAGGTCTCAAAACTTTAGGTCAAACGCCCACTTAAACCTACCCATGGTTTCTGTAAAAGGAATATTCACACCCTTACATATGTTGGCTAACACCTCCCACTTGCCCTAACCTTAAAGCTACTGTTAAGGCCCCGATATATATATATCTTCTTTTGTCATTCCAGATTTCCTGATTTTAAACGTACTAAAAGTTTGTTACCATTAAGGGGTCTTACCCTAAACCACCACCTTAGCCCAAGTGAAGATATTAACTAAAATATATAAACCATCTCTCACGTTTGTGAGAAGATCCCAATGCAACCCTAAGTGCCCCAAACAACCCAAAACTTAAAAAGAAAACAGGCTGAATTCAAAACTGTTTTGACCTCCGACTATTGTAACCTGTTTTTGACCCACTTCCCAACCTCCAATTTAGTTCTCGTTTCTTGCATTGGAAATCCACTTCAAATAGATTTCCATGGGTACTTGGATCGTAAAATAAGAGTTTATAGAACTCCCGATATGATCAAAACAATTGACTCAAAAATCTGCCCAGTTTTTAAAAACGGGTTTAACAAAATCAACCTCATTAATTAACCCTAATCCCTCTAATTACAAGCCGTAATTTATGTAATCATCATATTATGATTAATACAACATTAATTTACTGTTTTTATATTAAACCCTAACCTAAATCCATCATAAAATTATTAAAGAAAACATAAAAACAATTTAATTAAAAAGGGATTTGAAGATTTACCTTGGATTTATGAAAACCCCCAAATTTTATGAAGAATCCTAATTTTTTATAAGACTCACGAATTTCCTTCATCTCCAGGAGAAAAATAATGAATTTGGTTTAGTATATACATTATATAGGGTATGGGTGAATCCTAGTCCAACCCAAAGCCCACTTTCCTTTTTTTTCCTTTTCTTCCTTTTTTTTCTCTTCTAAACCGACCCAAACACCCCTAATTTCGTTTTTTTCTTTATTTTTTTTCTTTTTATTGTTAATTAATATCTTATTAATATTACCTTAATTTACCTTAATTTATTTCAGCTCCTAAAACTTCCAAAACCTCAAAACCGTAAAACTAGTCAAATTTACGCGTTTTACCGTAAAAGACGTAAAATATACACTTTTATAATAAATCTCAAATTTTGAAATAAACTTTATATTTAAGTCCTAAATGACTTAAAACCATCCCGAAAAATATTCATATGGATAATTACCTCACCCGAGACCTCTAAATGCTAAACCGTAAATCCTAAAAAAAATACTCTTACTATAATACTTATACGTATACGTAAACACCACAATATCATCATTTTCATTTCATAGTCACCACTTGTGATCTCATGAACATGAATTAACCGTTCCTCGATTTACTTATGAGTACTCTATACTCATAAACGATAATCACACCAACCTCGTTCACACAAAATAAACACGTAAGCACAAAAATCAAGTAGTCACACATAAAATAACCTAAAAGTAAGACCAAGTGACGAACCTCAAAACCACGGTTGTCACAATTATTCACCTATGTAGGCTTCCCAAGGTTAAACAATATCATTTTTAGTTCAAATAACATGACGTGTTGTTAGAGTACACTAATATCTTGACCTTTATACTATAATGTGCCGTCGAGATGCTCGTTGTCTACTATATTCAAAACTACCTCAAATACTAGTTGACCAACTTTTACACCAATAAAACACAACCAAAACTAAACAGAGCTAACATATAGATGTGTTTTATCCATCTAGAATCCGGGCAAATACATTTTGCCCGGATCCTATGTGGTCTATATGGACTGGAAACAAGTTTAGAGGTTTTTTCTTAGGTTTGGATGATTTGAGCTGGTTACGACATTTTTAGCTATTCTTTGTAGGTTTTTATCAGTTTTTTTATCGGGTTTAGTCGCTTTTGACCAATGCTTGCTTGGATAAAAGTACTCCTTGTTTCAAGCATCCATTTTCTTAGTTGTATTTTTGAAACGGAGTCATATATCACATGTTATGACCAAATTATGTATTATAATGTACATTATAAGTAAAATACGACAATGACTAGCGTGGGCGATTATGGTTAAACCCGCACTACTCACAACTCGAAAAGAAAATAACATGTGGCTAAGTATAAACTTACTATGGTTCAATTCATACCAGTCAAAACATCACAATAAATAACATTCAAACACATCAATTATAATAAAATATACACTTTTATAATAAATCTCAAATTTTGAAATAAACTTTATATTTAAGTCCTAAATGACTTAAAACCATCCCGAAAAATATTCATATGGATAATTACCTCACCCGAGACCTCTAAATGCTAAACCGTAAATCTTAAAAAAAATACTATTACTATAATACTTATACGTATACGTAAACACCACAATATCACCATTTTCATTTCATAGTCACCACTTGTGATCTCATGAACATGAATTAACCGTTCCTCGATTTACTTATGAGTACTCTATACTCATAAATGATAATCACACCAACCTCGTTCACACAAAATAAACACGTAAGCACAAAAATCAAGTAGTCACACATAAAATAACCTAAAAGTAAGACCAAGTGACGAACCTCAAAACCACGTTTGTCACATCACTCCCTCCTAATAGAAATCTCGTCCCGAGATTTACTCCTTAGGATCAACACACAGACAACAAATCACACGAGGATACTTGTTCTAAATGAACTCCTCTCATTTCCACGTGAACTTCAGTTCAAGTTTCAAGATACCACATGTACAAACCAAAAATAATTAAACCCATTGCCAAACTCTTGACCTCACAGTCAATAAATCTCGCAAATGACTCTTCGATAAAACAAAGACTCTTATTAGCAGAAAACCCGAATAACCGGACATGCAAATATGCATCCTCAAACAACATTTACCAACCCCAATACATGAAATGCATCATGTATACAACTCATTTCCCCCAGGTAATTCTATGCTCATAAGCTAATGGTCTGATCTTCCCAAAGATCATAAATGGACCTACAAAACTCTACATCAACACTTACATCTTTCCAAATCATACCACCCGTTACTATGGGTGAAACTCCATACATAACTTTGTCACTAAATCTTGTGGTTTCCTCCTTTTCTACATAGCATCCCTTGTTGCTCTCATTCTGTCCACAAACACCATTACCACATTAGTAGCCTCTTTTACCAATTCTAGTCCACAATGAGGACAACTCACCCTATCCTTTCATATCGTGCCTCAAATGGCATTTATCGACTTCTAGTACGATAACTATCATTATATGAAAACTCAGCTATCGCTAACGAGTTTCCGAACTACCTCTAAATCAATTACTCATGTCCAATTACGTTCATCAACTCCCTTCATTCCGTATCCCAAACTACTTTAAATTCCAATTTCCTTACAAAGTGACCTATGACGGTCTTTCACATATCCATTAATTCTTCCAACTTCCCAACTACGTGACTTCTCATTCCTCTTGAAATAGGTGATGAATTAGTCAGTCTATCGACTATCACCCAACTCTCATTGTACTTAATCCCCCACCGCATTATGTATCCCTTCCACCAACTTTGTCCTTACATCGCCCTTTCTAAACTACTCCTATCCATGTAGGAAGTATAGTCTACGTCCCTTTCCTCCTTACGATTGTCCAAGCCACGCAACATAAATGTTGACGCGTTCACTGCTTTAGACAACTCAACTCGTGCAACCCACAACCTTCATCCAAACCACTCTAATACATCATCCCTATAGTTCAAGTTCGTCTCAGCTTCACCTCATCCTTCTTATTCCATGTCTCATCGACCATGCTTGCCTTTCCCAGATGGTACTTGGCCTTGCAATTTTCTTTCATCAATTAACTCCACCCATCACCTTTGCCAAATGTTCAATCAAGATGATTGAATATGTGTTGGATACGTTCATGATCCGTATAGATCATTCTCCACATCTCGTACACCAAATGCCTCTAGCATTCTAGGCAGATATAACAGTCCAGCTCCACTAACTAAGTCTATCCAGTTCTTCCAAATCTTCAGTTTCTGCAACGTATAAGCGATCGCCTTTCTTTGTCGTCCTCGTACGCGTCCAAATCCCTGCTCCACGTATCGTCATGCTTCGCGAATTCATCCAGTCCTTCCGATAATGCCAAGATCTGCTCATCATCCAATCCACCTCTTCAGCCTCCAAAATGCTTCCTCGTCCTTCTTCACTTCGCCCCTTGCTGGTTCCACGTTATGCCATCATCTCTGACTACTAGTCCTGGCCAACTAAATCCTAAAACTCACACTTGAAAATCTCACGTTTCATTCCCTTTACTAACAACTCCAAAACCAACACATAATTCGCCTCATCCTCCTTCTAAGATTTGAGTAGATCAAGATGTCGTCGATGCTCCCGATGACAACTTGTTTATAGACGTTCATGCATACTCGGTTCATTGACTCCATGAAAACCGCTAGTGCTTTGGCGAAGCCAAATTCATAACCGTAAACCCAAAGCGTTCATACAACATCCTTAGCAATTTCAACTATGTCCTCCTCACACCCTCTCTTAGCGGCAATACGAATAAATTCCTTGCAATTTCTAACAGCTCTTGTTCTTAATTCACTCCATCAGCGATTTGCCTTGGATGACACTAACTACAACTCCTCTCACTTCTCCTACTTGCTCTATTCATGGTTCTACCTCAACGCTCCTAAACCATACAAAACCAAAACTACATCCTGAATACACCAGATACGATCGACGAATTAAACCCACGGATAACTAACGACATTTCACGTGCACCAATTAAAACAAATCAAAAACCACGAGACTCCAAAGAAAACTCAAACCCAAAACATGTATCAATTCCAAATGACCCATGACAACGAAAAATAATCCAAGAAACACCCAATGGCAACCAAAACATATTACGCCCCGCGACATATTATTTAAACCGTGCAAAAGATCGACTTTCCAAAAGAATATATATATATATATATATATATATATATATATATATATATATATATATATATATATATATATATATATATATATATATATATATATATATATATATATATATATATATATATATATATATATATATATATATATATATATATATATATATATATATATATATATATATATATATATATATATATATATATATATATATATATATATATATATATTTTATTTTTTTTTAAATTTTTTTTCCTTACCTCCCCACATCTATGTGACTCAAACCATCTACAACAACCTTCTAGACGATCTCAAAACTCAACTCAAAGACTAGGTATCCCGTGCATCCCAAATCATAAAAATAAAACTACTATTCAAACTCAACCTTGAACCCGACACTTGTACAACAATTCCGACCAGTCCACTGACCTCCCATGACTATACATTCTGAATATTTGAAAAGTACGTTCCGAGTACATAATTTTAGGCTTTTGAATCACCCAAAAAGCTTTAAAAACGAATAAGTTATGACCAAAACAATTTTATGCTAGTTGTTTTAAAAACTAAAGAATAGACTTAGTGATCAATGAAATCCTTTTCAATGAAAGATATAATTGTATGTGAAATATTCATAAACTCCTTTTAACCTTGTATCAATAACTATAAATGGCATGAATCAGTTAAATCCGATTATATAAACTATGTAAGTAGAAAGAAATTTTACTTCGCTTTATTTTAATGAAAGTCTTTTAGAATTTGAAATAAATAAGTGTTGATAAAAAATAAAAAAACTTATGTTACATCTTGTTTCAAACGTGACTCCAACACCTTACCCTTATTTTACCGAATACAACCAACTATCTAACTCTATAGTAGATTTCCAAGTCCCCCCTTTTTCCATATACCAACCAAAAGAAATGTAAGACTCAACCCAAAAGATTTCATTATCCCAAAAGAAATCTCCATTTATTTCAACGGACTTAAAACCCAGAACAACATTTTAAAACGTACACGTGAAATATGAACTCAAAGAATACGCTACAAGACACAGTTCAAAAATAATTCTAAACGTTGTTGAAACTCCATCAACTCCAGCACCATAAAACACGAACAAACACAAGGTACGTTCAAGTTATAATAACTAGTGAACGACCATATACCATAACTTAACACATAGTAGTATATATACATCCGCATATATATACCTATTAAATCACCCAAAACATACTCGTTACCATACATGTCGGATCAACCAATCACGTCATACACTCGTTTTTCCACACGACTAATCACCATCTCACCGTGCCACAACAAGGCATAATGCCCACCTCCAAAACCAAACCATATCGTGTGACCCCATAATCACACACCACAACTATAACCCAAAACATAAAACACAAAAAGAACAATAGCCATATCATAGGCAGCCATTACATAAATCCATATATAATACGTATACCCAAATTCTACATCTCATCATATACAAGCATGTATTAACCCTCTTTCATGCAACCATACTTGAGAACCCATTGAAGTTGTGGTACTTGTATAATTATGTTGGCCACCATACTTATACAATTACCCTTTCCCCAATGCACTCCCTCCTATGATGACACTTATAAGAATCAATACAACATATAACACATAAATCTATCTACTCACATAAGCTCATAACCACATAACCAATAAGGTCCAAAACTCCATCTATAAAATACCATAATAAAACTATTGGAATACAGAAATCCATAGTCTAGCTAAAACAGCCTAGACTAAATCCAAAACGAAAGCATAATCAGTTATAAGTCATGTCGCCCATAAGAGTGGAAATAGCATAAGGTCCTTCATATTCACCTACTCCTAATAACTTGAACCACCACATGATTCTTAGGGAACATAACTTAAACATCAAAAGAAAATAATACCCCTCAGGTACATAAAATAACCCAACAAAAGACAGAAACTACTATGTACCAAATTATGTACTATAATGTACATTATAAGTAAAATACGACAATGACTAGCGTGGGCGATTATGGTTAAACCCGCACAACTCACAACTCGAAAAGAAAATAACATGTGGCTAAGTATGAACTTACTATGGTTCAATTCATACCAGTCAAAACATCACAATAAATAACATTCAAACACATCAATTATAATAAAATGCACACATACTCCTATGACGCCTATATGCAGGGACCCTTAAGCTATAGATTAGGCTACGCGACTAGGCAACCTAATTCTCTATAACCATTATCTCTGATACCATTCTGTCACATCCCACCAATGGCGGAATATGGGGCGCGACGTATGGATATCATCACAACAAATGGTGTCTCTATAGAGAAGACTAAAATGCAAATATAATGTCATAAATGGCGACACAAATGTCATGACAATATCTCAACAATGTAGGAGTCTAGGTAAGTAGGTAACAGTCCTACCACTTACCCAAGACAAACAATAAACATAAACCAAACAAACATATAGGTGCCAACATGTATCACTTATCAAAAAAACATAAAGGTAAACTAAGAAGGAACGGGGATCTCCTTCTATATGCAATCATAAGGCATCCAAGTCTAGCCACTTCTATCCTCAAGCTTAACCACATTCTCACCTGAAAGAGAAACTAAAACACGTCAACATAAAGTTGGTGAGAGTCATAGGTTTAGACTCCAACGCTAAATCAATTACAAGCTGTGAATAACAATCATCAACAAAAGAACATATGGACAATGTGTTACAATTATGTATTAACAACTATCAATCAAGACCAATCATACCAAACCAATCCAAGGCTCCTACCTTGCCAAACAACATCATGGTACCATAGGTGATCACACTATGTACCTATCCCAAGGCCACTACCTTGGCAAACCACAAGGCCACTACCTTGTCAAACCACAAGGCCACTACCTTGTCAAACCACAATAACATATCAAAAATCGCATAGCAGTTAATCACATAAGTGTACACACAAGTCCATCACAACCATAAAATATTCACAGCAACAATTTAGAAACAACTCAACACAGTGTCTCTTCCATCCCATCTGGAAGTCAAAATCAATAGTAAACATGGGACTATGAAACTCACCTGATAGCTCCTTCACACGTCCTTGCACTAGCAACAAGCTAACAAACCAAAAACACGAAATCAATAAACGAACCAATCACTAAGATGGCTCATTAACCTATGATGGACATCTAACCCATTCTCACATATTTACCTCATTAATAAGCTCTAATTGCCCCATTACCCTTCCTTAACAAGTCCTTAACTTGGTTAAGTTTAATAACTAACTCGTTCGTATTTTACCCAAAACAGTCCCAGTTTTTAGGTCTCAAAACTTTAGGTCAAACGCCCACTTAAACCTACCCACGGTTTCTGTAAAAGGAATATTCACACCCTTACATATGTTGGCTAACATCTCCCACTTGCCCTAACCTTAAAGCTACTGTTAAGGCCCCGATATATATATATCTACTTTCGTCATTCCAGATTTCCTGATTTTAAACGTACTAAAAGTTTGTTACCATTAAGGGGTCTTACCCTAAACCACCACCTTAGCCCTAGTGCAGATATTAACTACAATATATAAACCATCTCTCACGTTTGTGAGAAGATCCCAATGCAACCCTAAGTGCCCCAAACAACCCAAAACTTAAAAAGAAAACAGGCTGAATTCAAAACTGTTTTGACCTCTGACTGTTGTAACCTGTTTTTGACCCACTTCCCGACCTCCAATTTAGTTCTCGTTTCTTGCATTGGAAAGCCACTTCAAATAGCTTTCCAGGGGTACTTAGATCGTAAAATAAGAGTTTATAGAACTCCCGATATGATCAAAACAATTGACTCAAAAATCTGCCCAGTTTTTAAAAACGGGTTTAACAAAATCAACCTCATTAATTAACCCTAATCCCTCTAATTACAAGCCCTAATTTATGTAATCATCATATTATGATTAATACAACATTAATTTACTGTTTTTATATTAAACCCTAACCTAAATCCATCATAAGATTATTAAAGAAAACATAAAAACAATTTAATTAAAAAGGGATTTGAAGATTTACCTTGGATTTATGAAAACCCCCAAATTTTATGAAGAATCCTAATTTTTTATAAGACTCACGAATTTCCTTCATCTCCAGGAGAAAGATAATGAATTTGGTTTAGTATATACATTATATAGGGTATGGGTGAATCCTAGTCCAACCCAAAGCCCACTTTCCTTTTTTTTTCCTTTTCTTCCTTTTTTTCTCTTCTAAACCGACCCAAACACCCCTAATTTCGTTTTTTTCTTTATTTTTTTTTCTTTTTATTGTTAATTAATATCTTATTAATATTATCTTAATTTACCTTAATTTATTTCAGCTCCTAAAACTTCCAAAACCGTAAAACTAGTCAAATTTACGCGTTTTACCGTAAAAGACGTAAAATATACACTTTTATAATAAATCTCAAATTTTGAAATAAACTTTATACTTAAGTCCTAAATGACTTAAAATCATCCCGAAAAATATTCATATGGATAATTACCTCACCCAAGACCTCTAAATGCTAAACTGTAAATCCTAAAAAAAATACTATTACTATAATACTTATACGTATACGTAAACACCACAATATCACCATTTTCATTTCATAGTCACCACTTGTGATCTCATGAACATGAATTAACCGTTCCTCGATTTACTTATGAGTACTCTATACTCATAAACGATAATCACACCAACCTCGTTCACACAAAATAAACACGTAAGCACAAAAATCAAGTTGTCACACATAAAATAACCTAAAAGTAAGACCAAGTGACGAACCTCAAAAACCACGGTTGTCACAATTATTCACCTATGTAGGCTTCCCAAGGTTAAACAATATCATTTTTAGTTCAAATAACATGACGTGTTGTTAGAGTACACTAATATCCTGACCTTTATACTATAATGTGCCGTCGAGATGCTCGTTGTTGTCTACTATATTCAAAACTACCTCAAATACTAGTTGACCAACTTTTACACAATAAAACACAACCAAAACTAAACAGAGCTAACATATAGATGTGTTTTATCCATCTCGAATCCGGGCAAATACATTTTGCCCGGATCCTATGTGGTCTATATGGACTGGAAACAATTTTAGAGGTTTTTTCTTAGGTTTGGATGATTTGAGCTGGTTACGACATTTTTAGCTATTCTTTGTAGGTTTTTATCAGTTTTTTTATCGGGTTTAGTCGCTTTTGACCAATGCTTGCTTGGATAAAAGTACTCCTTGTTTCAAGCATCCATTTTCTTAGTTGTATTTTTGAAACGGAGTCATATATCACATGTTATGACCATTTTATTGCAACCCACATTTTCAGATAATTTCAATATAAATTTGTTTTTGTATGTTAGCGATTGTGTTTGGTACTCTATTTCTTGATAGCTCTCAATTTAAATAGAATAAAACAGGGAATCAAATATTTCAGAGTCATATAATACATAAGCAAGTTGATCCTACATGAAATGTCAAAAAATACTTGTCCTTCTTTTGCATATTATTCACCTATCTAGGCTTCCCAAGGTTAAACAATATCATTTTTAGTTCAAATAACATGACGTGTTGTTAGAGCACACTAATATCTTGACTTTTATACTATAATGTGCCGTCGAGATGCTCGTTTTCTACTACATTCAAAACTACCTCAAATACTAGTTGACCAACTTTTACACCAATAAAACACAACCAAAACTAAACATAGCAAACATATAGATGTGTTTTATCCATCTAGAATCCAGACAAATACATTTTACCCGGATTCTATGTGGTCTATATGGACTAGAAACAATTTTAGAGGTTTTTTTCTTTGGTTTGGATGATTTGAGCTGGTTACGACATTTTTAGTTGTTCTTTGTAGGTTTTTATCAGTTTTTATCTCGGGCTTAGTCGCCTTTGACCAATGCTTGCCTGGATAAAAGTACTCCTTGTTTCAAGCATCCATTTTCTTAGTTGTGTTCTTAAAACGGAGTCATGTATCACATGTTATGACCATTTTATTGCAACCCACGTGTTCAGATAATTTCAATATAAATTTGTTTTTATATGTTAGCGATTGTGTTTGTTACTCTATTTCTTGATAGCTCTCAATTTAAATAGAATAAAACATGGAATCAAATATTTCAGAGTCATATAATACATAAGCAAGTTGATCCTACATGAAATGTCAAAAAATACTTGTCCTTCTTTTGCATATTATTCACCTATGTAGGCTTCCCAAGGTTAAACAATATCATTTTTAGTTCAAATAACATGACGTGTTGTTAAAGCACACTAATATCTTGACCTTTATACTATAATGTGCCGTCGAGATGCTCGTTTTCTACTACATTCAAAACTACCTCAAATACTAGTTGACCAACTTTTACACCAATAAAACACAACCAAAACTAAACAGAGCTAACATATAGATGTGTTTTATCCATCTAGAATCCAGACAAATACATTTTGCCCGGATTCTATGTGGTCTATATGGACTGGAAACAATTTTAGAGGTTTTTTCTTAGGTTTGGATGATTTGAGCTGGTTACGACATTTTTAGCTATTCTTTGTAGGTTTTTATCAGTTTTTTATCGGGTTTAGTCGCTTTTGACCAATGCTTGCTTGGATAAAAGTACTCCTTGTTTCAAGCATCCATTTTCTTAGTTGTATTTTTAAAACGGAGTCATATATCACATGTTATGACAATTTTATTGCAACCCACGTTTTCAGATAATTTCAATATAAATTTGTTTTTGTATGTTAGCGATTGTGTTTGGTACTCTATTTCTTGATAGCTCTCAATTTAAATAGAATAAAACAGGGAATCAAATATTTCATAGTCATATAATACATAAGCAAGTTGATCCTACATGAAATGTCAAAAAATACTTGTCCTTCTTTTGCATATTATTCACCTATGTAGGCTTCCCAAGGTTAAACAATATAATTTTTAGTTCAAATAACATGACGTGTTGTTAGAGCACACTAATATCTTGACCTTTATACTATAATGTGCCGTCGAGATGCTCATTTTCTACTACATTCAAAACTACCTCAAATACTAGTTGACCAACTTTTACACCAATAAAACACAACCAAAACTAAACAGAGCAAACATATAGATGTGTTTTATCCATCTAGAATCCAGACAAATACATTTTGCCCGGTTTCTATGTGGTCTATATGGACTGGAAACAATTTTAGAGGTTTTTTCTTTGGTTTGGATGATTTGAGCTGGTTACGACATTTTTAGCTGTTCTTTGTAGGTTTTTATCAGTTTTTATCTCGGGCTTAGTCGCTTTTGACCAATGCTTGCCTGGATAAAAGTACTCCTTGTTTCAAGCATCCATTTTCTTAGTTGTGTTCTTGAAACGGAGTCATGTATCACATGTTATGACCATTTTGTTGCAACCCACGTTTTCAGATAATTTAAATATAAATTTGTTTTTATATGTTAGCGATTGTGTTTGTTACTCTATTTCTTGATAGCTCTCAATTTAAATAGAATAAAACATGGAATCAAATATTTCAGAGTCATATAATACATAAGCAAGTTGATCCTACATGAAATGTAAAAAAATACTTGTCCTTCTTTTGCATATTATTCACCTATGTAGGCTTCCCAAGGTTAAACAATATCATTTTTAGTTCAAATAACATGACGTGTTGTTAGAGCACACTAATATCTTGACCTTTATACTATAATGTGCCGTCGAGATGCTCGTTTTCTACTACATTCAAAACTACCTCAAATACTAGTTGACCAACTTTTACACCAATAAAACACAACCAAAACTAAACAGAGCTAACATATAGATGTGTTTTATCCATCTAGAATTCGGGCATATACATTTTGCCCGGATACTATGTGGTCTATATGGACTGGAAACAATTTTAGAGGATTTTTCTTAGGTTTGGATGATTTGAGCTGGTTACGACATTTTTAGCTATTCTTTGTAGGTTTTTATCAGTTTTTTTATCGGGTTTAGTCGCTTTTGACCAATGCTTGCCTGGATAAAAGTACTCCTTGTTTTAAGCATCCATTTTCTTAGTTGTATTTTTGAAACGGAGTCATATATCACATGTTATGACAATTTTATTGCAACCCACGTTTTCAGATAATTTCAATATAAATTTGTTTTTGTATGTTAGCGATTGTGTTTGGTACTCTATTTCTTGATAGCTCTCAATTTAAATAGAATAAAACAGGGAATCAAATATTTCAGAGTCATATAATACATAAGCAAGTTGATCCTACATGAAATGTCAAAAAATACTTGTCCTTCTTTTGCATATTATTCACCTATGTAGGCTTCCCAAGGTTAAACCATATCATTTTTAGTTCAAATAACATGACGTGTTGTTAGAGCACACTAATATCTTGACCTTTATACTATAACGTGCCTTCGAGATGCTCGTTGTCTACTACATTCAAAACTACCTCAAATACTAGTTGACCAAATTTTACACCAATAAAACACAACCAAAACTAAACATAGCAAACATAATGTGTTTTATCCATCTAGAATCCAGACAAATACATTTAGCCCGGATCTTATGTGGTCTATATGGACTGGAAACAATTTTAGAGGTTTTTTCTTAGGTTTGGATGATTTGAGCTGGTTACGACATTTTTAGCTGTTCTTTGTAGGTTTTTATCATTTTTTTTATCGGGTTTAGTCGCTTTTGACCAATGCTTGCCTGGATATAAGTACTCCTTGTTTCAAGCATCCATTTTCTTAGTTGTGTTTTTGAAACGGAGTCATGTATCACATGTTATGACCATTTTATTGCAACCCACGTTTTCAGATAATTTCAATATAAATTTGTTTTTGTATGTTAGCGATTGTGTTTGGTACTCTATTTCTTGATAGCTCTCAATTTAAATAGAATAAAACATGGAATCAAATATTTCAGAGTCATATAATACATAAGCAAGTTGATCCTACATGAAATGTCAAAAAATACTTGTCCTTCTTTTGCATATTATTCACCTATGTAGGCTTCCCAAGGTTAAACAATATCATTTTTAGTTCAAATAACATGACGTGTTGTTAGAGCACACTAATATCTTGACCTTTATACTATAATGTGCCTTCAAGATGCTCGTTGTCTACTACATTCAAAACTACCTCAAATACTAGTTGACCAACTTTTACACCAAAAAAACACAACCAAAACTAAACATAGCAAACATATAGATGTGTTTTATCCATCTAGAATCTAGACAAATACATATTTCCCAGATCCTATGTGGTCTATATGGACTGGAAACAATTTTAGAGATTTTTTCTTTGGTTTGGATGATTTGAGCTGGTTACGATATTTTTAGCTGTTCTTTGTAAGTTTTTATCAGTTTTTTTATCGGGTTTAGTCGCTTTTGACCAATGCTTGCCTGGATAAAAGTACTCCTTGTTTCAAGCATCCATTTTCTTAGTTGTGTTTTTGAAACGGAGTTATATATCACATGTTATGACCATTTTATTGCAACCCACGTTTTCAGATAATTTCAATATAAATTTTTTTTGTATGTTAGCGATTATGTTTGGTACTCTATTTCTTTATAGCTCTCAATTTAAATAGAATAAAACATGGAATCAAATATTTCAGAGTCATATAATACATAAGCAAGTTGATCCTACATGAAATGTCAAAAAATACTTATCCTTCTTTTGCATATTATTCACCTATGTAGGCTTCCCAAGGTTAAACAATATCATTTTTAGTTCAAATAACATGACGTGTTGTTAGAGCACACTAATATCTTGACCTTTATACTATAATGTGCCGTCGAGATGCTCGTTTTCTACTACATTCAAAACTACCTCAAATACTAGTTGACCAACTTTTAAACCAATAAAACACAACCAAAACTAAACATAGCAAACATATAGATGTGTTTTATCCATCTAGAATCCAGACAAATACATTTTGCCCGGATTCTATGTGGTCTATATGGACTGGAAACAATTTTAGAGGTTTTTTCTTTGGTTTGGATGATTTGAGCTGGTTACGACATTTTTAGCTGTTCTTTGTAGGTTTTGATCAGTTTTTATCTCGGGCTTAGTCGCTTTTGACCAATGCTTGCCTGGATAAAAGTACTCCTTGTTTCAAGCATCCATTTTCTTAGTTGTGTTCTTGAAACGGAGTCATGTATCACATGTTATGACCATTTTGTTGCAACCCACGTTTTCAGATAATTTCAATATAAATTTGTTTTTATATGTTAGCGATTGTGTTTGTTACTCTATTTCTTGATAGCTCTCAATTTAAATAGAATAAAATATGGAATCAAATATTTCAGAGTCATATAATACATAAGCCAGTTGATCCTACATGAAATGTCAAAAAATACTTGTCCTTCTTTTGCATATTATTCACCTATATAGGCTTCCCAAGGTTAAACAATATCATTTTTAGTTCAAATAACATGACGTGTTGTTAGAGCACACTAATATCTTGACCTTTATACTATAATGTGCCGTCGAGATGCTCGTTTTCTACTACATTCAAAACTACCTCAAATACTAGTTGACCAACTTTTACACCAATAAAACACAACCAAAACTAAACAGAGCTAACATATAGATGTGTTTTATCCATCTAGAATCCGGGCAAATACATTTTTCCCGGATACTATGTGGTCTATATGGGCTGGAAACAATTTTAGAGGTTTTTTCTTAGGTTTGGATGATTTGAGCTGGTTACGACATTTTTAGCTATTCTTTGTAGGTTTTTATCAGTTTTTTTATCGGGTTTAGTCGCTTTTGACCAATGCTTGCCTGGATAAAAGTACTCCTTGTTTCAAGCATCCATTTTCTTAGTTGTATTTTTGAAACGGAGTCATATATCACATGTTATGACAATTTTATTGCAACCCACGTTTTCAGATAATTTCAATATAAATTTGTTTTTGTATGTTAGCATTGTGTTTGGTACTCTATTTCTTGATAGCTCTCAATTTAAATAGAATAAAACAGGGAATCAAATATTTCAGAGTCATATAATACATAAGCAAGTTGATCCTACATGAAATGTCAAAAAATACTTGTCCTTCTTTTGCATATTATTCACCTATGTAGGCTTCCCAAGGTTAAACAATATCATTTTTAGTTCAAATAACATGACGTGTTGTTAGAGCACACTAATATCTTGACCTTTATACTATAATGTGCCGTCGAGATGCTTGTTTTCTACTACATTCAAAACTACCTCAAATACTAGTTGACCAACTTTTACACCAATAAAACACAACCAAAACTAAACAGAGCAAACATATAGATGTGTTTTATCCATCTAGAATCCAGACAAATACATTTTGCCCGGATTCTATGTGGTCTATATGGACTGGAAACAATTTTAGAGGATTTTTCTTTGGTTTGGATGATTTGAGCTGTTCTTTGTAGGTTTTTATCAGTTTTTATCTCGGGCTTAGTCGCTTTTGACCAATGCTTGCCTGGATAAAAGTACTCCTTGTTTCAAACATCCATTTTCTTAGTTGTGTTCTTGAAACGGAGTCATGTATCACATGTTATGACCATTTTGTTGCAACCCACGTTTTCAGATAATTTCAATATAAATTTGTTTTTATATGTTAGCGATTGTGTTTGTTACTCTATTTCTTGATAGCTCTCAATTTAAATAGAATAAAACATGGAATCAAATATTTCAGAGTCATATAATACATAAGCAAGTTGATCCTACATGAAATGTCAAAAAATACTTGTCCTTCTTTTGCATATTATTCACCTATGTAGGCTTCCCAAGGTTAAACAATATCATTTTTAGTTCAAATAACATGACGTGTTGTTAGAGCACACTAATATCTTGACCTTTATACTATAATGTGCCGTCGAGATGCTCGTTTTCTACTACATTCAAAACTACCTCAAATACTAGTTGACCAACTTTTACACCAATAAAACACAACCAAAACTAAACATAGCAAACATATAGATGTGTTTTATCCATCTAGAATCCAGACAAATACATTTTGCCCGGATTCTATGTGGTCTATATGGACTGGAAACAATTTTAGAGGTTTTTTCTTTGGTTTGGATGATTTGAGCTGGTTACGACATTTTTAGCTGTTCTTTGTAGGTTTTGATCAGTTTTTATCTCGGGCTTAGTCGCTTTTGACCAATGCTTGCCTGGATAAAAGTACTCCTTGTTTCAAGCATCCATTTTCTTAGTTGTGTTCTTGAAACGGAGTCATGTATCACATGTTATGACCATTTTGTTGCAACCCACGTTTTCAGATAATTTCAATATAAATTTGTTTTTATATGTTAGCGATTGTGTTTGTTACTCTATTTCTTGATAGCTCTCAATTTAAATAGAATAAAACATAGAATCAAATACTTCAGAGTCATATAATACATAAGCAAGTTGATCCTACATGAAATGTCAAAAAATACTTGTCCTTCTTTTGCATATTATTCACCTATGTAGGCTTCCCAAGGTTAAACAATATCATTTTTAGTTCAAATAACATGACGTGTTGTTAGAGCACACTAATATCTTGACCTTTATACTATAATGTGCCGTCGAGATGCTCGTTTTCTACTACATTCAAAACTACCTCAAATACTAGTTGACCAACTTTTACACCAATAAAACACAACCAAAACTAAACAGAGCTAACATATAGATGTGTTTTATCCATCTAGAATCCTGGCAAATACATTTTTCCCGGATACTATGTGGTCTATATGGGCTGGAAACAATTTTAGAGGTTTTTTCTTAGGTTTGGATGATTTGAGCTGGTTACGACATTTTTAGCTATTCTTTGTAGGTTTTTATCAGTTTTTTTATCGGGTTTAGTCGCTTTTGACCAATGCTTGCCTGGATAAAAGTACTCCTTGTTTCAAGCATCCATTTTCTTAGTTGTATTTTTGAAACGGAGTCATATATCACATGTTATGACAATTTTATTGCAACCCACGTTTTCAGATAATTTCAATATAAATTTGTTTTTGTATGTTAGCGATTGTGTTTGGTACTCTATTTCTTGATAGCTCTCAATTTAAATAGAATAAAACAGGGAATCAAATATTTCATAGTCATATAATACATAAGCAAGTTGATCCTACATGAAATGTCAAAAAATACTTGTCCTTCTTTTGCATATTATTCACCTATGTAGGCTTCCCAAGGTTAAACAATAACATTTTTAGTTCAAATAACATGACGTGTTGTTAGAGCATACTAATATCTTGACCTTTATACTATAATGTGCCGTCGAGATGCTCATTTTCTACTACATTCAAAACTACCTCAAATACTAGTTGACCAACTTTTACACCAATAAAACACAACCAAAACTAAACAGAGCAAACATATAGATGTGTTTTATCCATCTAGAATCCAGACAAATACATTTTGCCCGGATTCTATGTGGTCTATATGGACTGGAAACAATTTTAGAGGTTTTTTCTTTGGTTTGGATGATTTGAGCTGGTTACGACATTTTTAGCTGTTCTTTGTAGGTTTTTATCAGTTTTTATCTCGGGCTTAGTCGCTTTTGACCAATGCTTGCCTGGATAAAAGTACTCCTTGTTTCAAGCATCCATTTTCTTAGTTGTGTTCTTGAAACGGAGTCATGTATCACATGTTATGACCATTTTGTTGCAACCCACGTTTTCAGATAATTTCAATATAAATTGGTTTTTATATGTTAGCGATTGTGTTTGTTACTCTATTTCTTGATAGCTCTCAATTTAAATAGAATAAAACATGGAATCAAATATTTCAGAGTCATATAATACATAAGCAAGTTGATCCTACATGAAATGTCAAAAAATACTTGTCCTTCTTTTGCATATTATACACCTATGTAGGCTTCCCAAGGTTAAACAATATCATTTTTAGTTCAAATAACATGACGTGTTGTTAGAGCACACTAATATCTTGACCTTTATACTATAATGTGCCGTCGAGATGCTCGTTTTCTACTACATTCAAAACTACCTCAAATACTAGTTGACCAACTTTTACACCAATAAAACACAACCAAAACTAAACAGAGCTAACATATAGATGTGTTTTATCCATCTAGAATCTGGGCAAATACATTTTTCCCGGATACTATGTGGTCTATATGGACTGGAAACAATTTTAGAGGTTTTTTCTTAGGTTTGGATGATTTGAGCTGGTTACGACATTTTTAGCTATTCTTTGTAGGTTTTTATCAGTTTTTTTATCGGGTTTAGTCGCTTTTGACCAATGCTTGCCTGGATAAAAGTACTCCTTGTTTCAAGCATCCATTTTCTTAGTTGTATTTTTGAAACGGAGTCATATATCACATGTTATGACAATTTTATTGCAACCCACGTTTTCAGATAATTTCAATATAAATTTGTTTTTGTATGTTAGCGATTGTGTTTGGTACTCTATTTCTTGATAGCTCTCAATTTAAATAGAATAAAATAGGGAATCAAATATTTCAGAGTCATATAATACATAAGCAAGTTGATCCTACATGAAATGTCAAAAAATACTTGTACTTCTTTTGCGTATTATTCACCTATGTAGGCTTCCCAAGGTTAAACAATATCATTTTTAGTTCAAATAACGTTACGTGTTGTTAGAGCACACTAATATCTTGACCTTTATACTATAATGTGCCGTCGAATGCTTGTTTTCTACTACATTCAAAACTACCTCAAATACTAGTTGACCAACTTTTACACCAATAAAACACAACCAAAACTAAACAGAGCAAACATATAGATGTGTTTTATCCATCTAGAATCCAGACAAATACATTTTGCCCGGATTCTATGTGGTCTATATGGACTGGAAACAATTTTAGAGGATTTTTCTTTGGTTTGGATGATTTGAGCTGGTTACGATATTTTTAGCTGTTCTTTGTAGGTTTTTATCAGTTTTTATCTCGGGCTTAGTCGCTTTTGACCAATGCTTGCCTGGATAAAAGTACTCCTTGTTTCAAGCATCCATTTTCTTAGTTGTGTTCTTGAAACGGAGTCATGTATCACATGTTATGACCATTTTGTTGCAACCCACGTTTTCAGATAATTTCAATATAAATTTGTTTTTATATGTTAGCGATTGTGTTTGTTACTCTATTTCTTGATAGCTCTCAATTTAAATAGAATAAAACATGGAATCAAATATTTCAGAGTCATATAATACATAAGCAAGTTGATCCTACATGAAATGTCAAAAAATACTTGTCCTTCTTTTGCATATTATTCACCTATGTAGGCTTCCCAAGGTTAAACAATATCATTTTTAGTTCAAATAACATGACGTGTTGTTAGAGCACACTAATATCTTGACCTTTATACTATAATGTGCCGTCGAGATGCTCGTTTTCTACTACTTTCAAAACTACCTCAAATACTAGTTGACCAACTTTTACACCAATAAAACACAACCAAAACTAAACAGAGCTAACATATAGATGTGTTTTATCCATCTAGAATCCGGGCAAATACATTTTGCCCGGATACTATGTGGTCTATATGGACTGGAAACAATTTTAGAGGTTTTTTCTTAGGTTTGGATGATTTGAGCTGGTTACGACATTTTTAGCTATTCTTTGTAGGGTTTTATCAGTTTTTTTATCGGGTTTAGTCGCTTTTGACCAATGCTTGCCTGGATAAAAGTACTCCTTGTTTCAAGCATCCATTTTCTTAGTTGTATTTTTGAAACGGAGTCATATATCACATGTTATGACAATTTTATTGCAACCCACGTTTTCAGATAATTTCAATATAAATTTGTTTTTGTATGTTAGCGATTGTGTTTGGTACTCTATTTCTTGATAGCTCTCAATTTAAATAGAATAAAATAGGGAATCAAATATTTCAGAGTCATATAATACATAAGCAAGTTGATCCTACATGAAATGTCAAAAAATACTTGTCCTTCTTTTGCATATTATTCACCTATGTAGGCTTCCCAAGGTTAAACAATATCATTTTTAGTTCAAATAACATGACGTGTTGTTAGAGCACACTAATATCTTGACCTTTATACTATAATGTGCCGTCGAGATGCTTGTTTTCTACTACATTCAAAACTACCTCAAATACTAGTTGACCAACTTTTACACCAATAAAACACAACCAAAACTAAACAGAGCAAACATATAGATGTGTTTTATCCATCTAGAATCCAGACAAATACATTTTGCCCGGATTCTATGTGGTCTATATGGACTGGAAACAATTTTAGAGGTTTTTTCTTTGGTTTGGATGATTTGAGCTGGTTACGATATTTTTAGCTGTTCTTTGTAGGTTTTTATCAGTTTTTATCTTGGGCTTAGTCGCTTTTGACCAATGCTTGCCTGGATAAAAGTACTCCTTGTTTCAAGCATCCATTTTCTTAGTTGTGTTCTTGAAACGGAGTCATGTATCACATGTTATGACCATTTTGTTGCAACCCACGTTTTCAGATAATTTAAATATAAATTTGTTTTTATATGTTAGCGATTGTGTTTGTTACTCTATTTCTTGATAGCTCTCCATTTAAATAGAATAAAACATGGAATCAAATATTTCAGAGTCATATAATACATAAGCAAGTTGATCCTACATGAAATGTCAAAAAATACCTGTCCTTCTTTTGCATATTATTCACCTATGTAGGCTTCCCAAGGTTAAACAATATCATTTTTAGTTCAAATAACATGACGTGTTGTTAGAGCACACTAATATTTTGACCTTTATACTATAATGTGCCGTCGAGATGCTCGTTTTCTACTACATTCAAAACTACCTCAAATACTAGTTGACCAACTTTTACACCAATAAAACACAACCAAAACTAAACAGAGCTAACATATAGATGTGTTTTATCCATCTAGAATTCGGGCAAATACATTTTGCCCGGATACTATGTGGTCTATATGGACTGGAAACAATTTTAGAGGTTTTTTCTTAGGTTTGGATGATTTGAGCTGGTTACGACATTTTTAGCTATTCTTTGTAGGTTTTTATCTGTTTTTTTTATCGGGTTTAGTCGCTTTTGACCAATGCTTGCCTGGATAAAAGTACTCCTTGTTTCAAGCATCCATTTTCTTAGTTGTATTTTTGAAACGGAGTCATATATCACATGTTATGACAATTTTATTGCAACCCACGTTTTCAGATAATTTCAATATAAATTTGTTTTTGTATGTTAGCGATTGTGTTTGGTACTCTATTTCTTGATAGCTCTCAATTTAAATAGAATAAAACAGGGAATCAAATATTTCAGAGTCATATAATACATAAGCAAGTTGATCCTACAAGAAATGTCAAAAAATACTTGTCCTTCTTTTGCATATTATTCACCTATGTAGGCTTCCCAAGGTTAAACCATATCATTTTTAGTTCAAATAACATGACGTGTTGTTAGAGCACACTAATATCTTGACCTTTATACTATAATGTGCCTTCGAGATGCTCGTTGTCTACTACATTCAAAACTACCTCAAATACTAGTTGACCAACTTTTACACCAAAAAAACACAACCAAAACTAAACATAGCAAACATATAGATGTGTTTTATCCATCTAGAATCCGGGCAAATACATTTTTCCCGGATTCTATGTGGTCTATATGGACTGGAAACAATTTTAGAGGATTTTTCTTTGGTTTGGATAATTTGAGCTGGTTACGACATTTTTAGCTGTTCTTTGTAGGTTTTTATCAGTTTTTATCTCGGGCTTAGTCGCTTTTGACCAATGCTTGCCTGGATAAAAGTACTCCTTGTTTCAAGCATCCATTTTCTTAGTTGTGTTCTTGAAACGGAGTCATGTATCATATGTTATGACCATTTTGTTGCAACCCACGTTTTCAGATAATTTCAATATAAATTTGTTTTTATATGTTAGCGATTGTGTTTGTTACTCTATTTCTTGATAGCTCTCAATTTAAATAGAATAAAACATGGAATCAAATATTTCAGAGTCATATAATACATAAGCAAGTTGATCCTACATGAAATGTCAAAAAATACTTGTCCTTCTTTTGCATATTATTCACCTATGTAGGCTTCCCAAGGTTAAACAATATCATTTTTAGTTCAAATAACATGACGTGTTGTTAGAGCACACTAATATCTTGACCTTTATACTATAATGTGCTGTCGAGATGCTCGTTTTCTACTACATTCAAAACTACCTCAAATACTAGTTGACCAACTTTTACACCAATAAAACACAACCAAAACTAAACAGAGCTAACATATAGATGTGTTTTATCCATCTAGAATCCGGGCAAATACATTTTTCCCGGATACTATGTGGTCTATATGGACTGGAAACAATTTTATAGGTTTTTTCTTAGGTTTGGATGATTTGAGCTGGTTACGACATTTTTAGCTATTCTTTGTAGGTTTTTATCAGTTTTTTTATCGGGTTTAGTCGCTTTTGACCAATGCTTGCCTGGATAAAAGTACTCCTTGTTTCAAGCATCCATTTTCTTAGTTGTATTTTTGAAACGGAGTCATATATCACATGTTATGACAATTTTATTGCAACCCACGTTTTCAGATAATTTCAATATAAATTTGTTTTTGTATGTTAGCGATTGTGTTTGGTACTCTATTTCTTGATAGCTCTCAATTTAAATAGAATAAAACATGGAATCAAATATTTCAGAGTCATATAATACATAAGCAAGTTGATCCTACATGAAATGTCAAAAAATACTTGTCCTTCTTTTGCATATTATTCACCTATGTAGGCTTCCCAAGGTTAAACAATATCATTTTTAGTTCAAATAACATGACGTGTTGTTAGAGCACACTAATATCTTGACCTTTATACTATAATGTGCCTTCAAGATGCTCGTTGTCTACTACATTCAAAACTACCTCAAATACTAGTTGACCAACTTTTACACCAATAAAACACAACCAAAACTAAATAGAGCAAACATATAGATGTGTTTTATCCATCTAGAATCCAGACAAATACATTTTGCCCGGATTCTATGTGGTCTATATGGACTGGAAACAATTTTAGAGGATTTTTCTTTGGTTTGGATGATTTGAGCTGGTTACGACATTTTTAGCTGTTCTTTGTAGGTTTTTATCAGTTTTTATCTCGGGCTTAGTCGCTTTTGACCAATGCTTGCCTGGATAAGAGTACTCCTTGTTTCAAGCATCCATTTTCTTAGTTGTGTTCTTGAAACGGAGTCATGTATCATATGTTATGACCATTTTGTTGCAACCCACGTTTTCAGATAATTTCAATATAA
Organism: Glebionis coronaria; assembly: GCA_025667525.1. NCBI lineage: Eukaryota > Viridiplantae > Streptophyta > Magnoliopsida > Asterales > Asteraceae > Glebionis > Glebionis coronaria. Next base: position 549,008 of record JANFOE010000012.1, on the reverse strand, counting down.
ATTTGTTTTTATATGTTAGCGATTGTGTTTGTTACTCTATTTCTTGATAGCTCTCAATTTAAATAGAATAAAACATGGAATCAAATATTTCAGAGTCATATAATACATAAGCAAGTTGATCCTACATGAAATGTCAAAAAATACTTGTCATTCTTTTGCATATTATTCACCTATGTAGGCTTCCCAAGGTTAAACAATATCATTTTTAGTTCAAATAACATGACGTGTTGTTAGAGCACACTAATATCTTGACCTTTATACTATAATGTGCCGTCGAGATGCTCGTTTTCTACTACATTCAAAACTACCTCAAATACTAGTTGACCAACTTTTACACCAATAAAACACAACCAAAACTAAACAGAGCTAACATATAGATGTGTTTTATCCATTTAGAATCCGGGCAAATACATTTTGCCCGGATACTATGTGGTCTATATGGACTGGAAACAATTTTATAGGTTTTTTCTTAGGTTTGGATGATTTGAGCTGGTTACGACATTTTTAGCTATTCTTTGTAGGTTTTTATCAGTTTTTTTATCGGGTTTAGTCGCTTTTGACCAATGCTTGCCTGGATAAAAGTACTCCTTGTTTCAAGCATCCATTTTCTTAGTTGTATTTTTGAAACGGAGTCATATATCACATGTTATGACAATTTTATTGCAACCCACGTAAGATAATTTCAATATAAATTTGTTTTTGTATGTTAGCGATTGTGTTTGGTACTCTATTTCTTGATAGCTCTCAATTTAAATAGAATAAAACATGGAATCAAATATTTTAGAGTCATATAATACATAAGCAAGTTGATCCTACATGAAATGTCAAAAAATACTTGTCCTTCTTTTGCATATTATTCACCTATGTAGGCTTCCCAAGGTTAAACAATATCATTTTTAGTTCAAATAACATGACGTGTTGTTAGAGCACACTAATATCTTGACCTTTATACTATAATGTGCCTTCAAGATGCTCGTTGTCTACTACATTCAAAACTACCTCAAATACTAGTTGACCAACTTTTACACCAAAAAAACACAACCAAAACTAAACATAGCAAACATATAGATGTGTTTTATCCATCTAGAATCTAGACAAATACATATTGCCCAGATCCTATGTGGTCTATATGGACTGGAAACAATTTTAGAGGTTTTTTCTTTGGTTTGGATGTGAGCTGGTTACGATATTTTTAGCTGTTCTTTGTAGGTTTTTATCAGTTTTTTTATCGGGTTTAGTCGCTTTTGACCAATGCTTGCCTGGATAAAAGTACTCCTTGTTTCAAGCATCCATTTTCTTAGTTGTGTTTTTGAAACGGAGTTATATATCACATGTTATGACCATTTTATTGCAACCCACGTTTTCAGATAATTTCAATATAAATTTGTTTTTGTATGTTAGCGATTATGTTTGGTACTCTATTTCTTTATAGCTCTCAATTTAAATAGAATAAAACATGGAATCAAATATTTCAGAGTCATATAATACATAAGCAAGTTGATCCTACATGAAATGTCAAAAAATACTTATCCTTCTTTTGCATATTATTCACCTATGTAGGCTTCCCAAGGTTAAACAATATCATTTTTAGTTCAAATAACATGACGTGTTGTTAGAGCACACTAATATCTTGACCTTTATACTATAATGTGCCGTCGAGATGCTCGTTTTTTACTACATTCAAAACTACCTCAAATACTAGTTGACCAACTTTTACACCAATAAAACACAACCAAAACTAAACATAGCAAACATATAGATGTGTTTTATCCATCTAGAATCCAGACAAATACATTTTGCCCGGATTCTATGTGGTCTATATGGACTGGAAACAATTTTAGAGGTTTTTTCTTTGGTTTGGATGATTTGAGCTGGTTACGACATTTTTAGCTGTTCTTTGTAGGTTTTTATCAGTTTTTATCTCGGGCTTAGTCGCTTTTGACCAATGCTTGCCTGGATAAAAGTACTCCTTGTTTCAAGCATCCATTTTCTTAGTTGTGTTCTTGAAACGGAGTCATGTATCACATGTTATGACCATTTTGTTGCAACCCACGTTTTCAGATAATTTCAATATAAATTTGTTTTTATATGTTAGCGATTGTGTTTGTTACTCTATTTCTTGATAGCTCTCAATTTAAATAGAATAAAATATGGAATCAAATATTTCAGAGTCATATAATACATAAGCAAGTTGATCCTACATGAAATGTCAAAAAATACTTGTCCTTCTTTTGCATATTATTCACCTATGTAGGCTTCCCAAGGTTAAACAATATCATTTTTAGTTCAAATAACATGACGTGTTGTTAGAGCACACTAATATCTTGACCTTTATACTATAATGTGCCGTCGAGATGCTCGTTTTCTACTACATTCAAAACTACCTCAAATACTAGTTGACCAACTTTTACACCAATAAAACACAACCAAAACTAAACAGAGCTAACATATAGATGTGTTTTATCCATCTAGAATCCGGGCAAATACATTTTTCCCGGATACTATGTCGTCTATATGGACTGGAAACAATTTTAGAGGTTTTTTCTTAGGTTTGGATGATTTGAGCTGGTTACGACATTTTTAGGTATTCTTTGTAGGTTTTTATCAGTTTTTTTATCGGGTTTAGTCGCTTTTGACCAATGCTTGCCTGGATAAAAGTACTCCTTGTTTCAAGCATCCATTTTCTTAGTTGTATTTTTGAAACGGAGTCATATATCACATGTTATGACAATTTTATTGCAACCCACGTTTTCAGATAATTTCAATATAAATTTGTTTTTGTATGTTAGCGATTGTGTTTGGTACTCTATTTCTTGATAGCTCTCAATTTAAATAGAATAAAACAGGGAATCAAATATTTCAGAGTCATATAATACATAAGCAAGTTGATCCTACATGAAATGTCAAAAAATACTTGTCCTTCTTTTGCATATTATTCACCTATGTAGGCTTCCCAAGGTTAAACAATATCATTTTTAGTTCAAATAACATGACGTGTTGTTAGAGCACACTAATATCTTGACCTTTATACTATAATGTGTCGTCGAATGCTTGTTTTCTACTACATTCAAAACTACCTCAAATACTAGTTGACCAACTTTTACACCAATAAAACACAACCAAAACTAAACAGAGCAAACATATAGATGTGTTTTATCCATCTAGAATCCAGACAAATACATTTTGCCCGGATTCTATGTGGTCTATATGGACTGGAAACAATTTTAGAGGATTTTTCTTTGGTTTGGATGATTTGAGCTGGTTACGACATTTTTAGCTGTTCTTTGTAGGTTTTTATCAGTTTTTTTCTCGGGCTTAGTCGCTTTTGACCAATGCTTGCCTGGATAAAAGTACTCCTTGTTTCAAGCATCCATTTTCTTAGTTGTGTTCTTGAAACGGAGTCATGTATCACATGTTATGACCATTTTGTTGCAACCCACGTTTTCAGATAATTTCAATATAAATTTGTTTTTATATGTTAGCGATTGTGTTTGTTACTCTATTTCTTGATAGCTCTCAATTTAAATAGAATAAAACATGGAATCAAATATTTCAGAGTCATATAATACATAAGCAAGTTGATCCTACATGAAATGTCAAAAAATACTTGTCCTTCTTTTGCATATTATTCACCTATGTAGGCTTTCAAGGTTAAACAATATCATTTTTAGTTAAATAACATGACGTGTTGTTAGAGCACACTAATATCTTGACCTTTATACTATAATGTGCCGTCGAGATGCTTGTTTTCTACTACATTCAAAACTACCTCAAATACTAGTTGACCAACTTTTACACCAATAAAACACAACCAAAACTAAACAGAGCAAACATATAGATGTGTTTTATCCATCTAGAATCCAGACAAATACATTTTGCCCGGATTCTATGTGGTCTATATGGACTGGAAACAATTTTAGAGGTTTTTTCTTTGGTTTGGATGATTTGAGCTGGTTACGACATTTTTAGCTGTTCTTTGTAGGTTTTTATCAGTTTTTATCTCGGGCTTAGTCGCTTTTGACCAATGCTTGCCTGGATAAAAGTACTCCTTGTTTCAAGCATCCATTTTCTTAGTTGTGTTCTTGAAACGGAGTCATGTATCACATGTTATGACCATTTTGTTGCAACCCACGTTTTCAGATAATTTAAATATAAATTTATTTTTATATGTTAGCGATTGTGTTTGTTACTCTATTTCTTGATAGCTCTCAATTTAAATAGAATAAAACATGGAATCAAATATTTCAGAGTCATATAATACATAAGCAAGTTGATCCTACATGAAATGTCAAAAAATACTTGTCCTTCTTTTGCATATTATTCACCTATGTAGGCTTCCCAAGGTTAAACAATATCATTTTTAGTTCAAATAACATGACGTGTTGTTAGAGCACACTAATATTTTGACCTTTATACTATAATGTGCCGTCGAGATGCTTGTTTTCTACTACATTCAAAACTACCTCAAATACTAGTTGACCAACTTTTACACCAATAAAACACAACCAAAACTAAACAGAGCTAACATATAGATGTGTTTTATCCATCTAGAATTCGGGCAAATACATTTTGCCCGGATACTATGTGGTCTATATGGACTGGAAACAATTTTAGAGGTTTTTTCTTAGGTTTGGATGATTTGAGCTGGTTACGACATTTTTAGCTATTCTTTGTAGGTTTTTATCAGTTTTTTTATCGGGTTTAGTCGCTTTTGACCAATGCTTGCCTGGATAAAAGTACTCCTTGTTTCAAGCATCCATTTTCTTAGTTGTATTTTTGAAACGGAGTCATATATCACATGTTATGACAATTTTATTGCAACCCACGTTTTCAGATAATTTCAATATAAATTTGTTTTTGTATGTTAGCGATTGTGTTTGGTACTCTATTTCTTGATAGCTCTCAATTTAAATAGAATAAAACAGGGAATCAAATATTTCAGAGTCATATAATACATAAGCAAGTTGATCCTACATGAAATGTCAAAAAATACTTGTCCTTCTTTTGCATATTATTCACCTATTAGGCTTCCCAAGGTTAAACATTATCATTTTTAGTTCAAATAACATGACGTGTTGTTAGAGCACACTAATATCTTGACCTTTATACTATAATGTGCCTTCAAGATGCTCGTTGTCTACTACATTCAAAACTACCTCAAATACTAGTTGACCAACTTTTACACCAAAAAAACACAACCAAAACTAAACATAGCAAACATATAGATGTGTTTTATCCATCTAGAATCTAGACAAATACATATTGCCCAGATCCTATGTGGTCTATATGGACTGGAAACAATTTTAGAGGTTTTTTCTTTGGTTTGGATGATTTGAGCTGGTTACGATATTTTTAGCTGTTCTTTGTAGGTTTTTATCAGTTTTTTTATCGGGTTTAGTCGCTTTTGACCAATGCTTGCCTGGATAAAAGTACTCCTTGTTTCAAGCATCCATTTTCTTAGTTGTGTTTTTGAAACGGAGTTATATATCACATGTTATGACCATTTTATTGCAACCCACGTTTTCAGATAATTTCAATATAAATTTGTTTTTGTATGTTAGCGATTATGTTTGGTACTCTATTTCTTTATAGCTCTCAATTTAAATAGAATAAAACATGGAATCAAATATTTCAGAGTCATATAATACATAAGCAAGTTGATCCTACATGAAATGTCAAAAAATACTTATCCTTCTTTTGCATATTATTCACCTATGTAGGCTTCCCAAGGTTAAACAATATCATTTTTAGTTCAAATAACATGACGTGTTGTTAGAGCACACTAATATCTTGACCTTTATACTATAATGTGCCGTCGAGATGCTCGTTTTCTACTACATTCAAAACTACCTCAAATACTAGTTGACCAACTTTTACACCAATAAAACACAACCAAAACTAAACATAGCAAACATATAGATGTGTTTTATCCATCTAGAATCCAGACAAATACATTTTGCCCGGATTCTATGTGGTCTATATGGACTGGAAACAATTTTAGAGGTTTTTTCTTTGGTTTGATGATGTGAGCTGGTTACGACATTTTTAGCTGTTCTTTGTAGGTTTTGATCAGTTTTTATCTCGGGCTTAGTCGCTTTTGACCAATGCTTGCCTGTATAAAAGTACTCCTTGTTTCAAGCATCCATTTTCTTAGTTGTGTTCTTGAAACGGAGTCATGTATCACATGTTATGACCATTTTGTTGCAACCCACGTTTTCAGATAATTTCAATATAAATTTGTTTTTATATGTTAGCGATTGTGTTTGTTACTCTATTTCTTGATAGCTCTCAATTTAAATAGAATAAAACATGGAATCAAATATTTCAGAGTCATATAATACATAAGCAAGTTGATCCTACATGAAATGTCAAAAAATACTTGTCCTTCTTTTGCATATTATTCACCTATGTAGGCTTCCCAAGGTTAAACAATATCATTTTTAGTTCAAATAACATGACGTGTTGTTAGAGCACACTAATATCTTGACCTTTATACTATAATGTGCCGTCGAGATGCTCGTTTTCTACTACATTCAAAACTACCTCAAATACTAGTTGACCAACTTTTACACCAATAAAACACAACCAAAACTAAACAGAGCTAACATATAGATGTGTTTTATCCATCTAGAATTCGGGCAAATACATTTTGCCCGGATACTATGTGGTCTATATGGACTGGAAACAATTTTAGAGGTTTTTTCTTAGGTTTGGATGATTTGAGCTGGTTACGACATTTTTAGCTATTCTTTCTAGGTTTTTATCAGTTTTTTTATCGGGTTTAGTCGCTTTTGACCAATGCTTGCCTGGATTAAAGTACTCCTTGTTTCAAGCATCCATTTTCTTAGTTGTATTTTTGAAACGGAGTCATATATCACATGTTATGACAATTTTATTGCAACCCACGTTTTCAGATAATTTCAATATAAATTTGTTTTTGTACGTTAGCGATTGTGTTTGGTACTCTATTTCTTGATAGCTCTCAATTTAAATAGAATAAAACAGGGAATCAAATATTTTAGAGTCATATAATACATAAGCAAGTTGATCCTACATGAAATGTCAAAAAATACTTGTCCTTCTTTTGCATATTATTCACCTATGTAGGCTTCCCAAGGTTAAACCATATCATTTTTAGTTCAAATAACATGACTTGTTGTTAGAGCACACTAATATCTTGACCTTTATACTATAATGTGCCTTCGAGATGCTCGTTGTCTACTACATTCAAAACTACCTCAAATACTAGTTGACCAACTTTTACACCAATAAAACACAACCAAAACTAAACAGAGCTAACATATAGATGTGTTTTATCCATCTAGAATTCGGGCAAATACATTTTGCCCGGATACTATGTGGTCTATATGGACTGGAAACAATTTTAGAGGTTTTTTCTTAGGTTTGGATGATTTGAGCTGGTTACGACATTTTTAGCTATTCTTTGTAGGTTTTTATCAGTTTTTTTATCGGGTTTAGTCGCTTTTGACCAATGCTTGCCTGGATAAAAGTACTCCTTGTTTCAAGCATCCATTTTCTTAGTTGTATTTTTGAAACGGAGTCATATATCACATGTTATGACAATTTTATTGCAACCCACGTTTTCAGATAATTTCAATATAAATTTGTTTTTGTATGTTAGCGATTGTGTTTGGTACTCTATTTCTTGATAGCTCTCAATTTAAATAGAATAAAACATGGAATCAAATATTTCAGAGTCATATAATACATAAGCAAGTTGATCCTACATGAAATGTCAAAAAATACTTGTCCTTCTTTTGCATATTATTCACCTATGTAGGCTTCCCAAGGTTAAACCATATCATTTTTAGTTCAAATAACATGACTTGTTGTTAGAGCACACTAATATCTTGACCTTTATACTATAATGTGCCTTCGAGATGCTCGTTGTCTACTACATTCAAAACTACCTCAAATACTAGTTGACCAACTTTTACACCAAAAAAACACAACCAAAACTAAACATAGCAAACATATAGATGTGTTTTATCCATCTAGAATCTAGACAAATACATATTGCCCAGATCCTATGTGGTCTATATGGACTGGAAACAATTTTAGAGGTTTTTTCTTTGGTTTGGATGATTTGAGCTGGTTACGATATTTTTAGCTGTTCTTTGTTGGTTTTTATCAGTTTTTTTATCGGGTTTAGTCGCTTTTGACCAATGCTTGCCTGGATAAAAGTACTCCTTGTTTCAAGCATCCATTTTCTTAGTTGTGTTTTTGAAACGGAGTTATATATCACATGTTATGACCATTTTATTGCAACCCACGTTTTCAGATAATTTCAATATAAATTTGTTTTTGTATGTTAGCGATTATGTTTGGTACTCTATTTCTTTATAGCTCTCAATTTAAATAGAATAAAACATGGAATCAAATATTTCAGAGTCATATAATACATAAGCAAGTTGATCCTACATGAAATGTCAAAAAATACTTATCCTTCTTTTGCATATTATTCACCTATGTAGGCTTACCAAGGTTAAACAATATCATTTTTAGTTCAAATAACATGACGTTTTGTTAGAGCACACTAATATCTTGACCTTTATATTATAATGTGCCGTCGAGATGCTCGTTTTCTACTACATTCAAAACTACCTCAAATACTAGTTGACCAACTTTTACACCAATAAAACACAACCAAAACTAAACAGAGCAAACATATAGATGTGTTTTATCCATCTAGAATCCAGACAAATACATTTTGCCCGGATTCTATGTGGTCTATATGGACTGGAAATAATTTTAGAGGTTTTTTCTTTGGTTTGGATGATTTGAGCTGGTTACGACATTTTTAGCTGTTCTTTGTAGGTTTTTATCAGTTTTTATCTCGGGCTTAGTCGCTTTTGACCAATGCTTGCCTGGATAAAAGTACTCCTTGTTTCAAGCATCCATTTTCTTAGTTGTGTTCTTGAAACGGAGTCATGTATCACATGTTATGACCATTTTGTTGCAACCCACGTTTTCAGATAATTTAAATATAAATTTGTTTTTATATATGTTAGCGATTGTGTTTGTTACTCTATTTCTTGATAGCTCTCAATTTAAATAGAATAAAACATGGAATCAAATATTTCAGAGTCATATAATACATAAGCAAGTTGATCCTACATGAAATGTCAAAAAATACTTGTCCTTCTTTTGCATATTATTCACCTATGTAGGCTTCCCAAGGTTAAACAATATCATTTTTAGTTCAAATAACATGACGTGTTGTTAGAGCACACTAATATTTTGACCTTTATACTATAATGTGCCGTCGAGATGCTCGTTTTCTACTACATTCAAAACTACCTCAAATACTAGTTGACCAACTTTTACACCAATAAAACACAACCAAAACTAAACAGAGCTAACATATAGATGTGTTTTATCCATCTAGAATTCGGGCAAATACATTTTGCCCGGATACTATGTGGTCTATATGGACTGGAAACAATTTTAGAGGTTTTTTCTTAGGTTTGGATGATTTGAGCTGGTTACGACATTTTTAGCTATTCTTTGTAGGTTTTTATCAGTTTTTTTATCGGGTTTAGTCGCTTTTGACCAATGCTTGCCTGGATAAAACTACTCCTTGTTTCAAGCATCCATTTTCTTAGTTGTATTTTTGAAACGGAGTCATATATCACATGTTATGACAATTTTATTGCAACCCACGTTTTCAGATAATTTCAATATAAATTTGTTTTTGTATGTTAGCGATTGTGTTTGGTACTCTATTTCTTGATACCTCTCAATTTAAATAGAATAAAACAGGGAATCAAATATTTCAGAGTCATATAATACATAAGCAAGTTGATCCTACATGAAATGTCAAAAAATACTTGTCCTTCTTTTGCATATTATTCACCTATGTAGGCTTCCCAAGGTTAAACCATATCATTTTTAGTTCAAATAACATGACGTGTTGTTAGAGCACACTAATATCTTGACCTTTATACTATAATGTGCCTTCGAGATGCTCGTTGTCTACTACATTCAAAACTACCTCAAATACTAGTTGACCAACTTTTACACCAAAAAAACACAACCAAAACTAAACATAGCAAACATATAGATGTGTTTTATCCATCTAGAATCTAGACAAATACATATTGCCCAGATCCTATGTGGTCTATATGGACTGGAAACAATTTTAGAGGTTTTTTCTTTGGTTTGGATGATTTGAGCTGGTTACGATATTTTTAGCTGTTCTTTGTTGGTTTTTATCAGTTTTTTTATCGGGTTTAGTCGCTTTTGACCAATGCTTGCCTGGATAAAAGTACTCCTTGTTTCAAGCATCCATTTTCTTAGTTGTGTTTTTGAAACGGAGTTATATATCACATGTTATGACCATTTTATTGCAACCCACGTTTTCAGATAATTTCAATATAAATTTGTTTTTGTATGTTAGCGATTATGTTTGGTACTCTATTTCTTTATAGCTCTCAATTTAAATAGAATAAAACATGGAATCAAATATTTCAGAGTCATATAATACATAAGCAAGTTGATCCTACATGAAATGTCAAAAAATACTTATCCTTCTTTTGCATATTATTCACCTATGTAGGCTTCCCAAGGTTAAACAATATCATTTTTAGTTCAAATAACATGACGTTTTGTTAGAGCACACTAATATCTTGACCTTTATACTATAATGTGCCGTCGAGATGCTCGTTTTCTACTACATTCAAAACTACCTCAAATACTAGTTGACCAACTTTTACACCAATAAAACACAACCAAAACTAAACATAGCAAACATATAGATGTGTTTTATCCATCTAGAATCTAGACAAATACATTTTGCCCGGATTCTATGTGGTCTATATGGACTGGAAACAATTTTAGAGGTTTTTTCTTTGGTTTGGATGATTTGAGCTGGTTACGACATTTTTAGCTGTTCTTTGTAGGTTTTTATCAGTTTTTATCTCGGGCTTAGTCGCTTTTGACCAATGCTTGCCTGGATAAAAGTACTCCTTGTTTCAAGCATCCATTTTCTTAGTTGTGTTCTTGAAACGGAGTCATGTATCACATGTTATGACCATTTTGTTGCAACCCACGTTTTCAGATAATTTCAATATAAATTTGTTTTTATATGTTAGCGATTGTGTTTGTTACTCTATTTCTTGATAGCTCTCAATTTAAATAGAAAAAAACATGGAATCAAATATTTCAGAGTCATATAATACATAAGCAAGTTGATCCTACATGAAATGTCAAAAAATACTTGTCCTTCTTTTGCATATTATTCACCTATGTAGGCTTCCCAAGGTTAAAAAATATCATTTTTAGTTCAAATAACATGACGTGTTGTTAGAGCACACTAATATCTTGACCTTTATACTATAATGTGCCTTCAAGATGCTCGTTGTCTACTACATTCAAAACTACCTCAAATACTAGTTGACCAACTTTTACACCAAAAAAACACAACCAAAACTAAACATAGCAAACATATAGATGTGTTTTATCCATCTAGAATCTAGACAAATACATATTGCCCAGATCCTATGTGGTCTATATGGACTGGAAACAATTTTAGAGGTTTTTTCTTTGGTTTGGATGATTTGAGCTGGTTACGATATTTTTAGCTGTTCTTTGTAGGTTTTGTTGATCCCAAACTTAGATCGATTAAGCTTTGTGTATACGAGATTAGATCAAGTAATACACGTAGAGAAACCTTTGCTTATGAATAAAGTAACAAAGTGTTATGCGGAATTAACACTTGATCTAAAACACAAAGATGTTAAACAAACTTTCACTTGTATTAGAATAATCGTACTTGATTACAATGAAAGAGGTTTAACTTGCGAATACTTATGAAAACTGATATTTAACTTTAACCTAAAAGACCTTCTTTTATAGATCAAGAAGTCTTGTACAATAAGCTACGAATCAACTATTCTAGGTAAAGATAATAATGGAAAATACAATGTCGAGCTTATCTTTACCATACACAAATAAAGAAACAAATAAACAAAAAGATTCGTATGAAGATATTCCATCAGTGTCAATCTTCAAGGCTGTCAACGTTGACTTCTTCAATGTCAACGCTTGGCTGTCAGCGTCCAATGTCATCCTATCAGCGTTGACATTCTTCTTATCAGCGTCTAGTGAACTAACCCATAATTTATTCCCAACAATCCTCCCCTAAACTTGATATCTATTCCAATGATCAAGTTTCTGAATAAAAACTTAAGGCTTAGGAGGAATCTTACAAAAACTTCTTATGTTGGTGATAAACATATCTAATCAAGTCCTTGGCCACGTCACTAGTATAATCAATCTCCAAGGGTGTCTCTAGCATCTTCTCCAACACTTCTTTGGACAAGAAATAGTTAGCATCCACAAGTAGATACTCTGAAAACTTTGTAGAGCTCAAATGAAATACACCACAAGTAGAATAAAGCCTCCAATGAAGATTACTGAGATCATCTTCAAGATCCTTCCATATGGTAGGATCTGCTTCTCTTGGACCACACAAAGTCAAAAATGTGTTCCAAAGTCTTATTCCATTTGCTGAAGTAGGTGCTTCAGCTGTATACTTGGCCTCTATTAATCTCCATAGATGCACCAAGTCTTCTCTGTCTATGCTTGCAAAGATAGAAATAACTGAAGTGAAAGTATCTACCTCCTTTCCAAATCTGCCAATCTTCCAAAATCCACACTCATCTTCATCAAAACTGATGATTGGATTTCTGTCATCTAGAGGTACTACATTAACCAAATCTGAAGCTTCCAATGGAGAAAGCTTGAGATGCTTCCTTATGACTCCTTCAGTTGGAAAATACACATCCATATCTTTGGGAAATTGAAAAGGATCTCCTTTCTTTACTGGTCTTTGAGCAATCCTCATTTCCTTTTGAATCTGCATTTCCTCAGCAAGCTCTTGTTTCCTTTCTTCTGAAAGAAACTGTAAGACATTTTGTTCTTGCACCTTCCTCCAAATAGGATGTGCCCTATACTCTAGCTCCTCAAAAGATAAAGCCAGCAACTTCTTATATGTCCATCTGGGTTGATGGCATCTAAGCAACTTGTAATACAACTGCCTTCTATCTCTTTTGAGCCAGGTCTTGACCTCTTGTGCATTAAACCTCATAATCACCTTTATGTCATCTTGTACCCTGAGAAGAACTTCCAACCCCCAAATTTGATCTGACAAACTCATCCCTGGGTTGTCCATAACCTTGTCTTCCCAAGCATGGTACATTCTGGTGATTTCAGGAAGGTCCCAATCAATCTGATTCTTCAAATCACTCAACCTTTCCTTTGCTAACTCATCTCCATATTCAAGTCTTTCTGGATCTTCAATAATTTGAACACTTGAATCTGAGCTATCATCTTCTTTTCCATCACCACTTTCTTCCTCACTCTCAGAAACAACAAATGGTGATCTACCACTCCTCTTCAAATCTCTTTCCAAAAGTTGTGCAGCCAACTGTTCATCAAATGCAATTTGTGCTGCATCTTTCTTTGGAACATCTTCTTCAACCAATTTTCCTTTACCTTTGTCTTTTGGATCAATAATAGGTAAAGTAGAAGAAGAAACCTGTGTGGACACATCTTTGATGATTGTTGATGACTGGAATACATCAACACCACCTGCAACTTTGTCAGCGTTCAAGTTACCTCTATCAGCGCCACGATTACCTTTGTCAGCGCTGGATGTGTCAGCGTTCAAACCTGTATCAGCGCCCATTGTTTCTTTGAAAGATCCTTCCAAGTTTAATGGTGTCACCTTGGATGTATCAATAACTGGGTGCTTCTTCAAGTTGGTGAGTGCTTCAGCAACCTGTAAAGATTCACTAAATTGTGAACTCTTCTCTGAACTCTTCTCACTAGCTGTATGAATCAGCTCATCCTCTTCATCCTCCCCTTTGGAAGATTCCTCCATTAGACTTCTGCTACTTGGATTCTCCAAAACAGTTACCCGTTCCCTCAATACTTGGAGTTCACGGCCCTGTTTGTTGACAGTTTGTACAAGGCTGACATTTTGCTTTTGCAAGCTAATGACAGCAGCCGTCAATTCAGTCAAAGTCATAGGTTCCAATCTGCCCTCAGCTAGAATGGGGATTTGACCTCCCAAAATAGAATCATAGGGCATGGATGAGGTCTTAATGATGTTGGGACTGTCTTGACCAGCATCTAAGCCTGTATCAATAGCCCCAGCCTCATCCATGTCACCAGCCACACTTGTGGAGGTGGTTCTCTCTGCTACAAGGCTAGGACCACTAGAGGAGAACACTCCAGTAGTCCTTTGGCGTTTATTCAACCTAGATTGTAATGGGGTGGAAGATGAAGTAGATTGTGTGGGTGTGGGTTGGTTAAGGGGTGTTTGGGATTGTTCAGGGATGGTATCAGCGTTGGGATTGGCTGTGTCAGCGCCAACATTTTGAGTGTCAGCGTTGGGTTGGTCAATGTCCATGTGTTCAGGGGAAGGTAATGGTTCATTAATAGGCTCAAGTTGAGGTGCAGGGTCTGGTTGTGGTTGAGCAGCCTGAATTACTTCAAGCATGGCTTGGGTGAGAGGTATGGATCTGTTGGTGGAGCTCATTTTAGCAAAAATGGTTTTCTGTTGTTTAGGGATCTCATAAAAAGTGTCATGATCCCTAGAACAATATTCTTGTAAATCAAAGACCATTTGCAAAAATCTTGGGTAAGCCAAAGTCATTTTACTTCCCTTATTTTTACACATCCCTTCAAAAATCATTTTTGAAAAATTATACTTAAGCCCACGTGTTATACAAACCAAAGCACTTGCAATTGACCTGTTTATTTCATTAAAAGAAGTACATTTTGGACTTAAGCATTGTAAAAGGACATGTATCAAATATTTCCAGTCAGAGGGAAATTCCTGCTTATGATATTTATTTAAAGTGACATCAGCAGGAATAGGATAACCCAATTCCCTAAGACCTTGTTCTATTGTTGCAATGGCAAGGGTAGTCACACCATCAGCGTCATCAAGACGCAAAGCTTGGCGAACCAAGGCTTCAGTGACCACCCATGTTCTTCCATGAACAGTAGATGTTAATGTGGTCACTCCATTAGCTGTTGTGGAACTAACATTGTTCCAAAACTGTCTAATGTGTGCGACAGGGACTAATGGTGTATGAGAAAGTGCATACCTTAAGGAGGATGCATTTAAAAATGCCACCATTTGTGAATACTGAGGGAACAAATCATGATCAGCAGTCAAGTAAGCTACCATATTATGTTGGCTCTTGAACTCCAATGTTAAATTCTTTGAGTTGAACTTGGGTGCCATTGTGAAAGCTGTTTAGGTTATGTGATATGGGAAAAATCTAGGAGAAAAATGTTAGACAAGAAAATATGAATACCCAGAATAAAAAGATTAGCCAAATTTATAGGAGAGATGCATGATTTTGATTGGTCAAAAATGAGGCAGTTATATTCAAAGAGCAATGATGAAAATATTGAATCAAATATAACTTATCTCATGCATTAATTAAAAGTAACAACTCCCCAAAATTACGGCCAAAGATTAGTCAAAAATAACAACTGGGTAGGGCCCACTAAGTGTCAACGGTCAAAAATAGCCCATCAGCGCCCAACGGCTATATTTTCTTGTCAGCGTTCGCCTAAAGCCTTGTCAGCGTCACGATTGGACGTAACAGCGTTTGAACAAAAACTTGTCAGCGTCTAAAAATAAAAATATTTAAAAAGAAAAAGACCTTAACAAAGTAATTTATCCTAAGGGAAATATCTTACAAGTTGATAATAATTACTGGGCGGCAAGCACTGTCCATTTATGCACACTTGCTTAAGCAAGATAGACACAAATGTCCTCTAGTGTCCCTTGCTAACCAAAATACTTACCAACAAAGTTATTCCATAAAATTCTTTGTAACTCCCAGGTAAACCCATAACCAAACTATTCCCAAGTCTCCCATCAGACCACAACCAATTCTAGGCCAAAAATGTCTTGGCAGCATGCATAGTTTATCAACTTTGCATGCTACAGTGCCTCATGGTTTAGTAAAACTAGCCCATACTCACCTGTGGACACAATCTAGAATTGTGATGAGAGTATTGTAAGAATACCCAAGAGTCCTAAAGGTTCCTTAAACCTCCCCTCAAACTATGACACATGAGTTTTTCAAAATATATATGAACATTAAAAATTTATGTCAAGATAGGAATATAAATATTCCAACCATCATCCATAAACAAAACATGTCCAAATAGCTCTTCAAAGATCCATAAGCAACTCTGTATCCAATGGCATAAAGCTATCATCACCTACACATTTAGATGAAAACCACAAAACTAACATTTGTTGCTGACAGCGCCCCGACAACACTTGTCAGCGTTGAAGGAACTTTTGTCAGCGTTAGACAATAATATCTCTAACAACGGCAAAATAACACTTGACAGCGTTACATTTACCTTTGTCAGTGTTAGAAAAATAAAGTGGAAAAATCTAAATCATCACAGTCGACCAATAACAATGCATTATCCTGTACATACTTTTACAAAAAGGTTCCAAAACACATATTAAGTGAGATTAACCATTCCAATATTTGTTACCAAATATTGAAATCTTCCATCATCAAAAGGTTTAGTTAATAAATCAGCCACATTATCTTCTGTGGCTACCCTATCTGGTTGTATTAAACCTTTCTCAAAGCAATCTCTTATAAAATGATGTCTAATTTCTATGTGTTTGGTTTTAGAATGATGTACAGGATTTTTAATAATGCATAAAGTACTGTTATTGTCTACAAAAATCTTGGTATGCATAAAATTATACCCATAATCCAACAGCTGGTTCTGAATCCATAAGACTTGTCCACAACAAGCAGCTGCAGCAACATATTCTGCTTCAGTTGTAGAGTTTGCCACCACTGTTTGTTTCTTGCATTGCCAAGATATTAATCTGCTCCCAAGAAATTGACATCCACCAGTTGTGGATTTCCTATCAAACTTGTCACCACCATAGTCACTGTCTGAATATGCAATAAGCTCCAATGGAGAATCTTTTGGGTACCACAAGCCAAGATCTGGATAACATCTTAGGTACCTAAAAATTCTCTTCACAGCAAAAAGGTGACACTCTTTGGGAGTCACTTGATGGCGTGCACAAGCACACACAGCAAACATGATGTCAGGTCTTGAAGCTGTAAGATACATCAATGATCCAATCATTGATCTATAGTGCCTAACATCCACATCCTTTCCAGCTCCAATTTTTCCCCAAGGGTGTTCCCTATCCATAGGAGTGGAAGCATCCTTTTCATGTGGAGAAAAACCATATTTCTTCAAGATTTCAGCTACATACTTGTCTTGGGAGATGAAGATACCATCTTCTTTCTGCTGAACTTGTAACCCTAGAAAGAAGTTCATCTTACCCATTGCACTCATCTTGAATTTATCTGTCATGAGCTTGGAAAAGTCCTCACTCATTTTTGGATCAGTAGACCCAAAAATGATGTCATCAACATAGACCTGCACAAGCAACACATGTTTTCCTTTCTTCTTTGTAAATAGTGTCTGATCTATGGTGCCCCTCTTGAATCCATTGTCCACCAAATATGTAGACAAGGTACCATACCATGCTCTAGGGGCTTGATGAAGTCCATACATAGCTTTCTTCACTCTATAAACCTTGTATGGATTCTCAGGATCTTCAAAACCAGGAGGTTGCATGACATATACTTCCTCAACAATTGTCCCATAGAGGAAAGCACTCTTCACATCCATTTGATAAACAGTGAAGTTCATGCAAGAGGCATAAGCTAAGAAAATTCTGATAGCTTCAATTCTTGCAACAGGAGCAAAAACTTCTTCATAATCTATGCCTTCCTCTTGTGTATATCCCTGAGCTACCAAACGTGCCTTGTTTCTGACCACAATACCCCTTTCATCTTTCTTGTTCCTTAGAACCCATCTTGTCCCAATTGGTCTCACATATCTAGGACAATCAACCAGCTCCCAAACATCCTGTATAGCAAATTGATGAAGCTCATCCTGCATTGCTTCCACCCAACTAGGTTCTTTGAGAGCATCAAAAATCTTCTTAGGTTCTGCTTGTGACAGAAAACATGCAAACAAACATGCTTGTACAAGAGGGGTATCAACCTTCTTGTGTATATTGGCAATAAATCCACCAAGACTTTGATGGGATCTTCTGGTCTGAACTGGAGCCATAACATCACCAATGATCTGAGATGAGGGGTGATCCTTTTGTGTGGAAGTGAGAACCCCTCCTTCAAATAATCTGGTGTCCTCAATTTCACGCTCCATGTTGCCAATATCTTCTTCATCAGACTCTCTTTGATCAACAGAAATCTCTTCATGGACATTGGAAGGTCCACCTTGTTCAAAATGGGAAGAGAAAAGATGTGCAAAGGTGTTGTCAAAGTCTGAACCTTGTTTGTCAGCGCTTGGGCTAACAGCGCTTGAACTGTTGGTGTCAGCGTCTGATCCATCAGCGTCTGAATTGCTTTTGTCAGCGCTTGATTTCCCTTTGTCAGCGCCTGAAGAAGTATGCATGTTTGTATTTGGTGGTATTTGGAAACCACCATTATCTTTTCTAGCAGCAGCAGCAGCAGCATAATACTCATCTGTCCATATAGGAAGTGTAACATATTCTTGTGTGGGAGATGATTCAACTGCTGGTGGTCCCTCCTCCTTAGCAACCTGTATACCTGAAACATTACCAATTCTCTTTTCCAAAACACTTGAAGTTACCTTCACAATGTCTGGATCAGTAACAGGCATATAATTTAAAGCACTAGATAAAGGTTCTAAGTCAAACAACCAATTTGGACCACTTTCAGGATCACTAGGTTTACTTTCTAAAAACCTAACATGTACTTTTTCAAGTATACGTTTTTCCTTTTTAATGTAAACCCTATATCCTTTGCTCTGCACTGAATAACCCATGAAGTAGCCTTCATCACCTTTTGAATCAAATTTACCTAGGGCCTCACTAGTTTCTAAAACAACTACATGACAACCAAAAGGCTTGAGAAAGCCAATATTTGGCTTCCTTCCCCAAAGTAACTCATAAGGTGTCTTATTATGTATTTTGTTGACCAATACCCTATTTTGAACATAACAAGCTGTGTTAACAGCTTCAGCCCAAAAGGCTATAGGAAAGTGGGCATCAGCCAACATGGTTCTGGCTGCTTCAATTAGGGTTCTATTCTTCCTTTCAGCAACCCCATTTTGCTGTGGGGTTCTAGCTATGCTAAACTGCCTAGTAATCCCTTTCTTGGCACAAAAATCATCTAACAACTGATTTCTAAACTCACCCCCATTGTCACTTCTAATAATTTTGACCTCATTACCATTCTTCTTTTCAATCTGGGTAATGAAATTAATCAGACTTTGGGCAGTTTCACTTTTCTTGGCTAAAAAGAAAGTCCATGTAAACCTGGAATAATCATCAGTGATAACAAAACAATATGATTTACCCTTCAAACTTTCTATATTAGTTGGACCAAAGAGGTCCATATGCAATAAGTGAAGTGGTTTAGAACTAGAGTGCACCTGTTTAGACTTGAATGAGACCTTGTGTTGCTTGCCCTTAAGACATGCAACACAAGTGTGGTCATTGTGGAAAGCCTTTTCAGGCAAACCATCAACTAAACCAAGCCTCACAAGTCTATTGATATTCTTAAAGTTTATGTGCCCTAATCTCCTGTGCCAAAGATTACTTTCATCTACTGAGGCTTTAGCATAAAGACATGACATCATTTTATTATTTACCTTAATTCCATTAAGATTCACATTATATATGTCTTTATGCCTTGGTGTTCTAAAATCTATGTATTTTTCCTCAGGGAGCTTATAATCTTTGCTTAACACCAAGCACTCAGTATCTGTGAAAAGAACCTTATTTTTGTTATCACACACTTGTGATACACTAAACAAATTATAATCCAGTTCTTTTACCAAGAAGACATTCTCAAACCGTAGATTGTTGGTGACAAGGGTTCCTTTTCCAGTGATCGTGCCGTAGCCCCCTCCAAAGTATACCTTATCACCATCTTGAATAGGAGTGAAGTTTGTCAGATAGTCTTCCTTTCCTGTCATGTGCCTTGAGCATCCACTATCCCAGTATCCATAATCATTGATCTTCTTCTGAATGCCCTGCACATAAAGAAAACACATTAGTTTTCTTTGGGAACCCAAGCCTTAGAAGACTTGGATTCATCTGGTTGTTCAACAAGAACAGACTTGGTTCTCATAACAACCCCATTTTCATCCCTTTTTGAATGAAATTCCCAGTTAACCCCAATTGGTGTTGACATTGCTTTTGAAATATAATGAAACCTGTTGCATGTCATAGAAACACCAGTAGAATTAGAGTTTTGGTCTTGTTTTGGTCTCTATGTTAAGCTAGTAGAAGCTTTAGACCTATTTCCCTGTGGTTGCAAATACCTAGGTTTGGCAGTGTGTCTGTCAGCGCTGAAATTGTTCTTGTCAGCGCCCCGATTGCCTTTATCAGCGTTGAACCTAGGGTTTGCTACAGGAACCCATTGCCTATTGGACCAAGTGTTTGACTTTTGAAAAGGTCTTAGGCCTTGTGTGTTAGACCCTCTAGAAAAGAATGGGGCTGGTCTAACTACTTGTGAACTTTTGTTCACAAAGGTATTGGGTCTGACAGTGTTTGACCTATGTTGACTTTTGTCAGCGCTGAAATGGTTCCTATCAGCGTTGACATTGGAAGCGTTGACACATCTGTAAGCCAAATGTGAGAAGCTACCACATGTGTAACAAGCTTTTCTAGACATAGTCTTAGGTCTAGAAGCAAAGAAGCCTGTTCCAGAGTTACTAACTTGGCTTTTTGGTGACCTAGTATTCCTATACATCTCTGCATACTTAACACTAGGTTTTCTAACAATTTGTGGGCCAAGGTCAACAGCTTTGCCAGTGGTAGGGTGTGTGATTTTAATAGGTGTAGGATCATTGGACTCCACAATATCATGGCTTATGTTTGGTGTGGGCTCATTTGGACTTTCACACAA
This sequence comes from Glebionis coronaria, assembly GCA_025667525.1. Classification (NCBI taxonomy): domain Eukaryota; kingdom Viridiplantae; phylum Streptophyta; class Magnoliopsida; order Asterales; family Asteraceae; genus Glebionis; species Glebionis coronaria. The sequence goes on along the minus strand of JANFOE010000012.1, from coordinate 527,997 downwards.
CAACCCTCCCTTAACAAACAAAGTGTGGTTAGCTTTCTTCCACTCTTCTAGGTCAGTCAGTTTTTGCTTGTATTCCTCAACTGGGGAAGTCACTCTAGGTGGAGGAATAAATTCCTTCTCTTGAAGTTCTGGCAAGCCAGTCCAAGATAAGTCCTTTGATTGGACACCATAGAAATCCCCAGCTGGTGGTGGAACACCAGTATAATCTTTCATCCCAATCCCACTCATATCCTTAGAGTCTCTTTGTTTACTAACACACTCTCCTAGGGATTGTGTGGCCTTATCAAATCTCTGGATTTTAAGACTCACATTATCTTTATTTTTGTTAGCCTCCTCTAGCTGAGCTATCAAATCAAGATTAACCCTGTTTACTATATCTTGAATATCTTTACTTTGATGTAACTCATGTTTTAAGATATTTATTTGATCCTTTAAATCAAACTCCATTTTCTTATACTCAGCTACTGTCTTTTCTGTTTGGGTAAGAGCAATTTGATAATTAGATACTTTGCATCTTTCAGTACTTGCCTCATCTAATAATTTTACTATCTCTTGATTTAGTTTTTCAGTATTTAAACGACAACCCTTAGAACAGAAAGCATCATCATATACCTCATTATCTGATGAAGAGGAGGAGTGTGCCATGAGAGCATATTCAATATGCTCTTCTTTAACTTCAGCAACCAAAGCTCTGTCCTCTTCCTCATCCTTAGCCATAAAGTTCCAGCTCCAGTCCCATCCTCCAACACCATCAATTTGTTGAACAGCAACCATAGCCTTGGGATCTTGGCTCTTAACCATTTGGCTTGAAGGCTTACCAGCATCAGATCTTCTTGGAGATCTACATTCCCTCATAAAGTGCCCCATCCTATGACAATTGTAGCACTCAACCTTTGACTTATCAAATCCAGCAACATCCTTGGCATTAAAGGTCATCTTCTTCTTAAACCTTTTATTAAACCTGTTTGCTCTTAAACTTACAAGAGCCATAGTCCACTTGATGTCCATCTCTTCCAATTGTTCATCACTTATCTGCTCAAGATCTTCATATGTAATCCTTGAATCACTGGGCAAAGAAGCAATGAATGCACACACAGTATCTAGATCTAAACCAGCAGGTTTAATTCTATCAGTGCCAAAGTTGTGTGTGTCAGCGCTTGAATATAAAGCGTTGACAGGATATGATCCAGCGCTGACAGACTGAGATCCAGCGTTGACACATTGAGATCCAGTGGCTGGATGTCCATAGAAGTTCATGGAATCAAATTGGCCTTTACTTTGTGAGAAGAAGGCCATGTTGCTACTGGAAGATTTATTATCACTATCCAAAAGCCATTCATTCTCCAACAGTCTTAGTTTGTTGAAGATGTCATCAAACCTGGAGGTCTTGTGGGTGTTATTGACAAGAATGGATCTTGTCTCAATCTTCCATACATCACCAAGGCTTTTGAGAAAAGTAGCATTCAATTCAGGGTCATCAATCTGTGTTCCCATGAAGGAAAGTTGACTTGTGATGTCAAGAAGTCTACTTCTCACACTGCTGAGATTCTCATTGGGTTGAGCCTTAAAGACAGCATACTCATGCAAGAGTTGCTTCTTCTTTTCTTCTTTTGTGTCAGCATTGCCACCATGTGCTACTTCAAGAGCTTCCCAAAGCTCTTTTGCAGACTCAAAGCGTTTGTACTTGTGCTGATTCTCATGACCTAGGGCGTGTTTCATGATGTTCAAGATTTTCATGTCCACCCTCTTCTTGGCTATATCTTCAACAGATACAGCTCTTCCATCTCCAGGCTTTTCCTTCTTATCCGCTTCAGGACAATTAGGAACAGCTGTCCTTGTGGCAATAGCAGCAACAATCTTTTGTGCTTTGTCGAATGTGTTCCCATATTCAACAATCTCCCAAAGAGTGTAGTCATGAATAGCTATATATTGCTCAAAATTGGACTTCCAAAGCTCGAAGTTCCTGGCATCAAACATGGGAATTTTGATACTAGGATTTGTGGAGTTGTTTTGTAGCAAAGCAGCAGGTTGATCTGTGCCAGACATGGTGTTTTTAGGGTTTTGAGAATTTTAGGGTTTTTAGGGTTTTTGGTGTTTTAGGGTTCTTGCGTTACTTAAAGATCAAAAGTTTCTCAACAAGCTCTGATACCACTTGTTGATCCCAAACTTAGATCAATTAAGCTTTGTGTATACGAGATTAGATCAAGTAATACACGTAGAGAAACCTTTGCTTATGAATAAAGTAACAAAGTGTTATGCGGAATTAACACTTGATCTAAAACACAAAGATGTTAAACAAACTTTCACTTGTATTAGAATAATCGTACTTGATTACAATGAAAGAGGTTTAACTTGCAAATACTTATGAAAACTGATATTTAACTTTAACCTAAAAGACCTTCTTTTATAGATCAAGAAGTCTTGTACAATAAGCTACGAATCAACTATTCTAGGTAAAGATAATAATGGAAAATACAATGTCGAGCTTATCTTTACCATACACAAATAAAGAAACAAATAAACAAAAAGATTCGTATGAAGATATTCCATCAGTGTCAATCTTCAAGGCTGTCAACGTTGACTTCTTCAATGTCAACGCTTGGCTGTCAGCGTCCAATGTCATCCTATCAGCGTTGACATTCTTCTTATCAGCGTCTAGTGAACTAACCCATAATTTATTCCCAACAGGTTTTTATCAGTTTTTTTATCGGGTTTAGTCGCTTTTGACCAATGCTTGCCTGGATAAAAGTACTCCTTGTTTCAAGCATCCATTTTCTTAGTTGTGTTTTTGAAACGGAGTTATATATCACATGTTATGACCATTTTATTGCAACCCACGTTTTCAGATAATTTCAATATAAATTTGTTTTTGTATGTTAGCGGTTATGTTTGGTACTCTATTTCTTTATAGCTCTCAATTTAAATAGAATAAAACATGGAATCAAATATTTCAGAGTCATATAATACATAAGCAAGTTGATCCTACATGAAATGTCAAAAAATACTTATCCTTCTTTTGCATATTATTCACCTATGTAGGCTTCCCAAGGTTAAACAATATCATTTTTAGTTCAAATAACATGACGTGTTGTTAGAGCACACTAATATATTGACCTTTATACTATAATGTGCCGTCGAGATGCTCGTTTTCTACTACATTCAAAACTACCTCAAATACTAGTTGACCAACTTTTACACCAATAAAACACAACCAAAACTAAACATAGCAAACATATAGATGTGTTTTATCCATCTAGAATCCAGACAAATACATTTTGCCCGGATTCTATGTGGTCTATATGGACTGAAAACAATTTTAGAGGTTTTTTCTTTGGTTTGGATGATTTGAGCTGGTTACGACATTTTTAGCTGTTGTTTGTAGGTTTTTATCAGTTTTTTTATCGGGTTTAGTCGCTTTTGACCAATGCTTGCCTGGATAAAAGTACTCCTTGTTTCAAGCATCCATTTTCTTAGTTGTGTTTTTGAAACGGAGTCATGTATCACATGTTATGACCATTTTGTTGCAACCCACGTTTTCAGATAATTTCAATATAAATTTGTTTTTGTATGTTAGCGATTGTGTTTGGTACTCTATTTCTTGATAGCTCTCAATTTAAATAGAATAAAACAGGGAATCAAATATTTCAGAGTCATATAATACATAAGCAAGTTGATCCTACATGAAATGTCAAAAAATACTTGTCCTTCTTTTGCATATTATTCACCTATGTAGGCTTCCCAAGGTTAAACAATATCATTTTTAGTTCAAATAACATGACGTGTTGTTAGAGCACACTAATATCTTGACCTTTATACTATAATGTGCCGTCGAGATGCTCGTTTTCTACTACATTCAAAACTACCTCAAATACTAGTTGACCAACTTTTACACCAATAAAACACAACCAAAACTAAACAGATCTAACATATAGATGTGTTTTATCCATCTAGAATCCGGGCAAATACAATTTGCCCGGATACTATGTGGTCTATATGGACTGGAAACAATTTTAGAGGTTTTTTCTTAGGTTTGGATGATTTGAGCTGGTTACGACATTTTTAGCTATTCTTTGTAGGTTTTTATCAGTTTTTTTATCGGGTTTAGTCGCTTTTGACCAATGCTTGCCTGGATAAAAGTACTCCTTGTTTCAAGCATCCATTTTCTTAGTTGTATTTTTGAAACGGAGTCATATATCACATGTTATGACAATTTTATTGCAACCCACGTTTTCAGATAATTTCAATATAAATTTGTTTTTGTATGTTAGCGATTGTGTTTGGTACTCTATTTCTTGATAGCTCTCAATTTAAGTAGAATAAAACAGGGAATCAAATATTTCAGAGTCATATAATACATAAGCAAGTTGATCCTACATGAAATGTCAAAAAATACTTGTCCTTCTTTTGCATATTATTCACCTATGTAGGCTTCCCAAGGTTAAACACTATCATTTTTAGTTCAAATAACATGACGTGTTGTTAGAGCACACTAATATCTTGACCTTTATACTATAATGTGCCGTCGAGATGCTTGTTTTCTACTACATTCAAAACTACCTCAAATACTAGTTGACCAACTTTTACACCAATAAAACACAACCAAAACTAAACAGAGCAAACATATAGATGTGTTTTATCCATCTAGAATCCAGACAAATACATTTTGCCCGGATTCTATGTGGTCTATATGGACTGGAAACAGTTTTAGAGGATTTTTCTTTGGTTTGGATGATTTGAGCTGGTTACGACATTTTTAGCTGTTCTTTGTAGGTTTTTATCAGTTTTTATCTCGGGCTTAGTCGCTTTTGACCAATGCTTGCCTGGATAAAAGTACTCCTTGTTTCAAGCATCCATTTTCTTAGTTGTGTTCTTGAAACGGAGTCATGTATCACATGTTATGACCATTTTGTTGCAACCCACGTTTTCAGATAATTTCAATATAAATTTGTTTTTATATGTTAGCGATTGTGTTTGTTACTCTATTTCTTGATAGCTCTCAATTTAAATAGAATAAAACATGGAATCAAATATTTCAGAGTCATATAATACATAAGCAAGTTGATCCTACATGAAATGTCAAAAAATACTTGTCCTTCTTTTGCATATTATTCACCTATGTAGGTTTCCCAAGGTTAAACAATATCATTTTTAGTTCAAATAACATGACGTGTTGTTAGAGCACACTAATATCTTGACCTTTATACTATAATGTGCCGTCGAGATGCTCGTTTTCTACTACATTCAAAACTACCTCAAATACTAGTTGACCAACTTTTACACCAATAAAACACAACCAAAACTAAACAGAGCTAACATATAGATGTGTTTTATCCATCTAGAATCCGGGCAAATACATTTTGCCCGGATACTATGTGGTCTATATGGACTGGAAACAATTTTAGAGGTTTTTTCTTAGGTTTGGATGATTTGAGCTGGTTACGACATTTTTAGCTATTCTTTGTAGGTTTTTATCAGTTTTTTTATCGGGTTTAGTCGCTTTTGACCAATGCTTGCCTGGATAAAAGTACTCCTTGTTTCAAGCATCCATTTTCTTAGTTGTATTTTTGAAACGGAGTCATATATCACATGTTATGACAATTTTATTGCAACCCACGTTTTCAGATAATTTCAATATAAATTTGTTTTTGTATGTTAGCGATTGTGTTTGGTACTCTATTTCTTGATAGCTCTCAATTTAAATAGAATAAAACAGGGAATCAAATATTTCAGAGTCATATAATACATAAGCAAGTTGATCCTACATGAAATGTCAAAAAATACTTGTCCTTCTTTTGCATATTATTCACCTATGTAGGCTTCCCAAGGTTAAACAATATCATTTTTAGTTCAAATAACATGACGTGTTGTTAGAGCACACTAATATCTTGACCTTTATACTATAATGTGCCGTCGAGATGCTCGTTTTCTACTACATTCAAAACTACCTCAAATACTAGTTGACCAACTTTTACACCAATAAAACACAACCAAAACTAAACAGATCTAACATATAGATGTGTTTTGTCCATCTAGAATCCGGGCAAATACATTTTGCCCGGATACTATGTGGTCTATATGGACTAGAAACAATTTTAGAGGTTTTTTCTTAGGTTTGGATGATTTGAGCTGGTTACGACATTTTTAGCTATTCTTTGTAGGTTTTTATCAGTTTTTTTATCGGGTTTAGTCGCTTTTGACCAATGCTTGCCTGGATAAAAGTACTCCTTGTTTCAAGCATCCATTTTCTTAGTTGTATTTTTGAAACGGAGTCATATATCACATGTTATGACAATTTTATTGCAACCCACGTTTTCAGATAATTTCAATATAAATTTGTTTTTGTGTGTTAGCGATTGTGTTTGGTACTCTATTTCTTGATAGCTCTCAATTTAAGTAGAATAAAACAGGGAATCAAATATTTCAGAGTCATATAATACATAAGCAAGTTGATCCTACATGAAATGTCAAAAAATACTTGTCCTTCTTTTGCATATTATTCACCTATGTAGGCTTCCCAAGGTTAAACAATATCATTTTTAGTTCAAATAACATGACGTGTTGTTAGAGCACACTAATATCTTGACCTTTATACTATAATGTGCCGTCGAGATGCTTGTTTTCTACTACATTCAAAACTACCTCAAATACTAGTTGACCAACTTTTACACCCAATAAAACACAACCAAAACTAAACAGAGCAAACATATAGATGTGTTTTATCCATCTAGAATCCAGACAAATACATTTTGCCCGGATTCTATGTGGTCTATATGGACTGGAAACAATTTTAGAGGATTTTTCTTTGGTTTGGATGATTTGAGCTGGTTACGACATTTTTAGCTGTTCTTTGTAGGTTTTTATCATTTTTTATCTCGGGCTTAGTCGCTTTTGACCAATGCTTGCCTGGATAAAAGTACTCCTTGTTTCAAGCATCCATTTTCTTAGTTGTGTTCTTGAAACGGAGTCATGTATCACATGTTATGACCATTTTGTTGCAACCCACGTTTTCAGATAATTTCAATATAAATTTGTTTTTATATGTTAGCGATTGTGTTTGTTACTCTATTTCTTGATAGCTCTCAATTTAAATAGAATAAAACATGGAATCAAATATTTCAGAGTCATATAATACATAAGCAAGTTGATCCTACATGAAATGTCAAAAAATACTTGTCCTTCTTTTGCATATTATTCACCTATGTAGGCTTCCCAAGGTTAAACAATATCATTTTTAGTTCAAATAACATGACGTGTTGTTAGAGCACACAAATTTCTTGACCTTTATACTATAATGTGCCGTCGAGATGCTCGTTTTCTACTACATTCAAAACTACCTCAAATACTAGTTGACCAACTTTTACACCAATAAAACACAACCAAAACTAAACAGAGGTAACATATAGATGTGTTTTATCCATCTAGAATCCGGGAAAATACATTTTGCCCGGATACTATGTGGTCTATATGGACTGGAAACAATTTTAGAGGTTTTTTCTTAGGTTTGGATGATTTGAGCTGGTTACGACATTTTTAGCTATTCTTTGTAGGTTTTTATCAGTTTTTTTATCTGGTTTAGTCGCTTTTGACCAATGCTTGCCTGGATAAAAGTACTTCTTGTTTCAAGCATCCATTTTCTTAGTTGTATTTTTGAAACGGAGTCATATATCACATGTTATGACAATTTTATTGCAACCCACGTTTTCAGATAATTTCAATATAAATTTGTTTTTCTATGTTAGCGATTGTGTTTGATACTCTATTTCTTGATAGCTCTCAATTTAAATAGAATAAAACAGGGAATCAAATATTTCAGAGTCATATAATACATAAGCAAGTTGATCCTACATGAAATGTCAAAAAATATTTGTCCTTCTTTTGCATATTATTCACCTATGTAGGCTTCCCAAGGTTAAACAATATCATTTTTAGTTCAAATAACATGACGTGTTGTTAGAGCACACTAATATATTGACCTTTATACTATAATGTGTCGTCGAGATGCTTGTTTTCTACTACATTCAAAACTACCTCAAATACTAGTTGACCAACTTTTACACCAATAAAACACAACCAAAACTAAACAGAGCAAACATATAGATGTGTTTTATCCATCTAGAATCCAGACAAATACATTTTGCCCGGATTCTATGTGGTCTATATGGACTGGAAACAATTTTAGAGGTTTTTTCTTTGGTTTGGATGATTTGAGCTGGTTACGACATTTTTAGCTGTTCTTTGTACGTTTTTATCAGTTTTTATCTCGGGCTTAGTCGCTTTTGACCAATGCTTGCCTGGATAAAAGTACTCCTTGTTTCAAGCATCCATTTTCTTAGTTGTGTTCTTGAAACGGAGTCATGTATCACATGTTATGACCATTTTGTTGCAATCCACGTTTTCAGATAATTTAAATATAAATTTGTTTTTATATGTTAGCGATTGTGTTTGTTACTCTATTTCTTGATAGCTCTCAATTTAAATAGAATAAAACATGGAATCAAATATTTCAGAGTCATATAATACATAAGCAAGTTGATCCTACATGAAATGTCAAAAAATACTTGTCCTTCTTTTGCATATTATTCACCTATGTAGGCTTCCCAAGGTTAAACAATATCATTTTTAGTTCAAATAACATGACGTGTTGTTAGAGCACACTAATATCTTGACCTTTATACTATAATGTGCCGTCGAGATGCTCGTTTTCTACTACATTCAAAACTACCTCAAATACTAGTTGACCAACTTTTACACCAATAAAACACAACCAAAACTAAACAGAGCTAACATATAGATGTGTTTTATCCATCTAGAATTCGGGCAAATACATTTTGCCCGGATACTATGTGGTCTATATGGACTGGAAACAATTTTAGAGGTTTTTTCTTAGGTTTGGATGATTTGAGCTGGTTACGACATTTTTAGCTATTCTTTGTAGGTTTTTATCAGTTTTTTTATCGGGTTTAGTCGCTTTTGACCAATGCTTGCCTGGATAAAAGTACTCCTTGTTTCAAGCATCCATTTTCTTAGTTGTATTTCTGAAACGGAGTCATATATCACATGTTATGACAATTTTATTGCAACCCACGTTTTCAGATAATTTCAATATAAATTTGTTTTTGTATGTTAGCGATTGTGTTTGGTACTCTATTTCTTGATAGCTCTCAATTTAAATAGAATAAAACAGGGAATCAAATATTTCAGAGTCATATAATACATAAGCATGTTGATCCTACATGAAATGTCAAAAAATACTTGTCCTTCTTTTGCATATTATTCACCTATGTAGGCTTCCCAAGGTTAAACAATATCATTTTTAGTTCAAATAACATGACGTGTTGTTAGAGCACACTAATATATTGACCTTTATACTATAATGTGTCGTCGAGATGCTTGTTTTCTACTACATTCAAAACTACCTCAAATACTAGTTGACCAACTTTTACACCAATAAAACACAACCAAAACTAAACAGGGCAAACATATAGATGTGTTTTATCCATCTAGAATCCAGACAAATACATTTTGCCCGGATTCTATGTGGTCTATATGGACTGGAAACAATTTTAGAGGTTTTTTCTTTGGTTTGGATGATTTGAGCTGGTTACGACATTTTTAGCTGTTCTTTGTTGGTTTTTATCAGTTTTTATCTCGGGCTTAGTCGATTTTGACCAATGCTTGCCTGGATAAAAGTACTCCTTGTTTCAAGCATCCATTTTCTTAGTTGTGTTCTTGAAACGGAGTCATGTATCACATGTTATGACCATTTTGTTGCAACCCATGTTTTCAGATAATTTAAATATAAATTTGTTTTTATATGTTAGCGATTGTGTTTGTTACTCTATTTCTTGATAGCTCTCAATTTAAATAGAATAAAACATGGAATCAAATATTTCAGAGTCATATAATACATAAGCAAGTTGATCCTACATGAAATGTCAAAAAATACTTGTCCTTCTTTTGCATATTATTCACCTATGTAGGCTTCCCAAGGTTAAACAATATCATTTTTAGTTCAAATAACATGACGTGTTGTTAGAGCACACAAATTTCTTGACCTTTATACTATAATGTGCCGTCGAGATGCTCGTTTTCTACTACATTCAAAACTACCTCAAATACTAGTTGACCAACTTTTACACCAATAAAACACAACCAAAACTAAACAGAGCTAACATATAGATGTGTTTTATCCATCTAGAATCCGGGCAAATACATTTTGCCCGGATACTATGTGGTCTATATGGACTGGAAACAATTTTAGAGGTTTTTTCTTAGGTTTGGATGATTTGAGCTGGTTACGACATTTTTAGCTATTCTTTGTAGGTTTTTATCAGTTTTTTTATCGGGTTTAGTCGCTTTTGACCAATGCTTGCCTGGATAAAAGTACTCCTTGTTTCAAGCATCCATTTTCTTAGTTGTATTTTTGAAACGGAGTCATATATCACATGTTATGACAATTTTATTGCAACCCACGTTTTCAGATAATTTCAATATAAATTTGTTTTTGTATGTTAGCGATTGTGTTTGGTACTCTATTTCTTGATAGCTCTCAATTTAAATAGAATAAAACAGGGAATCAAATATTTCAGAGTCATATAATACATAAGCAAGTTGATCCTACATGAAATGTCAAAAAATACTTGTCCTTCTTTTGCATATTATTCACCTATGTAGGCTTCCCAAGGTTAAACAATATCATTTTTAGTTCAAATAACATGACGTGTTGTTAGAGCACACTAATATCTTGACCTTTATACTATAATGTGCCGTCGAGATGCTCGTTTTCTACTACATTCAAAACTACCTCAAATACTAGTTGACCAACTTTTACACCAATAAAACACAACCAAAACTAAACAGATCTAACATATAGATGTGTTTTGTCCATCTAGAATCCGGGCAAATACATTTTGCCCGGATACTATGTGGTCTATATGGACTAGAAACAATTTTAGAGGTTTTTTCTTAGGTTTGGATGATTTGAGCTGGTTACGACATTTTTAGCTATTCTTTGTAGGTTTTTATCAGTTTTTTTATCGGGTTTAGTCGCTTTTGACCAATGCTTGCCTGGATAAAAGTACTCCTTGTTTCAAGCATCCATTTTCTTAGTTGTATTTTTGAAACGGAGTCATATATCACATGTTATGACAATTTTATTGCAACCCACGTTTTCAGATAATTTCAATATAAATTTGTTTTTGTATGTTAGCGATTGTGTTTGGTACTCTATTTCTTGATAGCTCTCAATTTAAGTAGAATAAAACAGGGAATCAAATATTTCAGAGTCATATAATACATAAGCAAGTTGATCCTACATGAAATGTCAAAAAATACTTGTCCTTCTTTTGCATATTATTCACCTATGTAGGCTTCCCAAGGTTAAACAATATCATTTTTAGTTCAAATAACATGACGTGTTGTTAGAGCACACTAATATCTTGACCTTTATACTATAATGTGCCGTCGAGATGCTTGTTTTCTACTACATTCAAAACTACCTCAAATACTAGTTGACCAACTTTTACACCCAATAAAACACAACCAAAACTAAACAGAGCAAACATATAGATGTGTTTTATCCATCTAGAATCCAGACAAATACATTTTGCCCGGATTCTATGTGGTCTATATGGACTGGAAACAATTTTAGAGGATTTTTCTTTGGTTTGGATGATTTGAGCTGGTTACGACATTTTTAGCTGTTCTTTGTAGGTTTTTATCAGTTTTTATCTCGGGCTTAGTCGCTTTTGACCAATGCTTGCCTGGATAAAAGTACTCCTTGTTTCAAGCATCCATTTTCTTAGTTGTGTTCTTGAAACGGAGTCATGTATCACATGTTATGACCATTTTGTTGCAACCCACGTTTTCAGATAATTTCAATATAAATTTGTTTTTATATGTTAGCGATTGTGTTTGTTACTCTATTTCTTGATAGCTCTCAATTTAAATAGAATAAAACATGGAATCAAATATTTCAGAGTCATATAATACATAAGCAAGTTGATCCTACATGAAATGTCAAAAAATACTTGTCCTTCTTTTGCATATTATTCACCTATGTAGGCTTCCCAAGGTTAAACAATATCATTTTTAGTTCAAATAACATGACGTGTTGTTAGAGCACACAAATTTCTTGACCTTTATACTATAATGTGCCGTCGAGATGCTCGTTTTCTACTACATTCAAAACTACCTCAAATACTAGTTGACCAACTTTTACACCAATAAAACACAACCAAAACTAAACAGAGCTAACATATAGATGTGTTTTATCCATCTAGAATCCGGGAAAATACATTTTGCCCGGATACTATGTGGTCTATATGGACTGGAAACAATTTTAGAGGTTTTTTCTTAGGTTTGGATGATTTGAGCTGGTTACGACATTTTTAGCTATTCTTTGTAGGTTTTTATCAGTTTTTTTATCTGGTTTAGTCGCTTTTGACCAATGCTTGCCTGGATAAAAGTACTTCTTGTTTCAAGCATCCATTTTCTTAGTTGTATTTTTGAAACGGAGTCATATATCACATGTTATGACAATTTTATTGCAACCCACGTTTTCAGATAATTTCAATATAAATTTGTTTTTGTATGTTAGCGATTGTGTTTGGTACTCTATTTCTTGATAGCTCTCAATTTAAATAGAATAAAACAGGGAATCAAATATTTCAGAGTCATATAATACATAAGCAAGTTGATCCTACATGAAATGTCAAAAAATATTTGTCCTTCTTTTGCATATTATTCACCTATGTAGGCTTCCCAAGGTTAAACAATATCATTTTTAGTTCAAATAACATGACGTGTTGTTAGAGCACACTAATATATTGACCTTTATACTATAATGTGTCGTCGAGATGCTTGTTTTCTACTACATTCAAAACTACCTCAAATACTAGTTGACCAACTTTTACACCAATAAAACACAACCAAAACTAAACAGAGCAAACATATAGATGTGTTTTATCCATCTAGAATCCAGACAAATACATTTTGCCCGGATTCTATGTGGTCTATATGGACTGGAAACAATTTTAGAGGTTTTTTCTTTGGTTTGGATGATTTGAGCTGGTTACGACATTTTTAGCTGTTCTTTGTACGTTTTTATCAGTTTTTATCTCGGGCTTAGTCGCTTTTGACCAATGCTTGCCTGGATAAAAGTACTCCTTGTTTCAAGCATCCATTTTCTTAGTTGTGTTCTTGAAACGGAGTCATGTATCACATGTTATGACCATTTTGTTGCAATCCACGTTTTCAGATAATTTAAATATAAATTTGTTTTTATATGTTAGCGATTGTGTTTGTTACTCTATTTCTTGATAGCTCTCAATTTAAATAGAATAAAACATGGAATCAAATATTTCAGAGTCATATAATACATAAGCAAGTTGATCCTACATGAAATGTCAAAACATACTTGTCCTTCTTTTGCATATTATTCACCTATGTAGGCTTCCCAAGGTTAAACAATATCATTTTTAGTTCAAATAACATGACGTGTTGTTAGAGCACACTAATATCTTGACCTTTATACTATAATGTGCCGTCGAGATGCTCGTTTTCTACTACATTCAAAACTACCTCAAATACTAGTTGACCAACTTTTACACCAATAAAACACAACCAAAACTAAACAGAGCTAACATATAGATGTGTTTTATCCATCTAGAATTCGGGCAAATACATTTTGCCCGGATACTATGTGGTCTATATGGACTGGAAACAATTTTAGAGGTTTTTTCTTAGGTTTGGATGATTTGAGCTGGTTACGACATTTTTAGCTATTCTTTGTAGGTTTTTATCAGTTTTTTTATCGGGTTTAGTCGCTTTTGACCAATGCTTGCCTGGATAAAAGTACTCCTTGTTTCAAGCATCCATTTTCTTAGTTGTATTTCTGAAACGGAGTCATATATCACATGTTATGACAATTTTATTGCAACCCACGTTTTTAGATAATTTCAATATAAATTTGTTTTTGTATGTTAGCGATTGTGTTTGGTACTCTATTTCTTGATAGCTCTCAATTTAAATAGAATAAAACAGGGAATCAAATATTTCAGAGTCATATAATACATAAGCAAGTTGATCCTACATGAAATGTCAAAAAATACTTGTCCTTCTTTTGCATATTATTCACCTATGTAGGCTTCCCAAGGTTAAACAATATCATTTTCAGTTCAAATAACATGACGTGTTGTTAGAGCACACTAATATATTGACCTTTATACTATAATGTGTCGTCGAGATGCTTGTTTTCTACTACATTCAAAACTACCTCAAATACTAGTTGACCAACTTTTACACCAATAAAACACAACCAAAACTAAACAGGGCAAACATATAGATGTGTTTTATCCATCTAGAATCCAGACAAATACATTTTGCCCGGATTCTATGTGGTCTATATGGACTGGAAACAATTTTAGAGGTTTTTTCTTTGGTTTGGATGATTTGAGCTGGTTACGACATTTTTAGCTGTTCTTTGTAGGTTTTTATCAGTTTTTATCTCGGGCTTAGTCGCTTTTGACCAATGCTTGCCTGGATAAAAGTACTCCTTGTTTCAAGCATCCATTTTCTTAGTTGTGTTCTTGAAACGGAGTCATGTATCACATGTTATGACCATTTTGTTGCAACCCATGTTTTCAGATAATTTAAATATAAATTTGTTTTTATATGTTAGCGATTGTGTTTGTTACTCTATTTCTTGATAGCTCTCAATTTAAATAGAATAAAACATGGAATCAAATATTTCAGTCATATAATACATAAGCAAGTTGATCCTACATGAAATGTCAAAAAATACTTGTCCTTCTTTTGCATATTATTCACCTATGTAGGCTTCCCAAGGTTAAACAATATCATTTTTAGTTCAAATAACATGACGTGTTGTTAGAGCACACTAATATCTTGACCTTTATACTATAATGTGCCGTCGAGATGCTCGTTTTCTACTACATTCAAAACTACCTCAAATACTAGTTGACCAACTTTTACACCAATAAAACACAACCAAAACTAAACAGAGCTAACATATAGATGTGTTTTATCCATCTAGAATTCGGGCAAATACATTTTGCCCGGATACTATGTGGTCTATATGGACTGGAAACAATTTTAGAGGTTTTTTCTTAGGTTTGGATGATTTGAGCTGGTTACGACATTTTTAGCTATTCTTTGTAGGTTTTTATCAGTTTTTTTATCGGGTTTAGTCGCTTTTGACCAATGCTTGCCTGGATAAAAGTACTCCTTGTTTCAAGCATCCATTTTCTTAGTTGTATTTCTGAAACGGAGTCATATATCACATGTTATGACAATTTTATTGCAACCCACGTTTTCAGATAATTTCAATATAAATTTGTTTTTGTATGTTAGAGATTGTGTTTGGTACTCTATTTCTTGATAGCTCTCAATTTAAATAGAATAAAACAGGGAATCAAATATTTCAGAGTCATATAATACATAAGCAAGTTGATCCTACATGAAATGTCAAAAAATACTTGTCCTTCTTTTGCATATTATTCACCTATGTAGGCTTCCCAAGGTTAAACAATATCATTTTCAGTTCAAATAACATGACGTGTTGTTAGAGCACACTAATATATTGACCTTTATACTATAATGTGTCGTCGAGATGCTTGTTTTCTACTACATTCAAAACTACCTCAAATACTAGTTGACCAACTTTTACACCAATAAAACACAACCAAAACTAAACAGGGCAAACATATAGATGTGTTTTATCCATCTAGAATCCAGACAAATACATTTTGCCCGGATTCTATGTGGTCTATATGGACTGGAAACAATTTTAGAGGTTTTTTCTTTGGTTTGGATGATTTGAGCTGGTTACGACATTTTTAGCTGTTCTTTGTAGGTTTTTATCAGTTTTTATCTCGGGCTTAGTCGCTTTTGACCAATGCTTGCCTGGATAAAAGTACTCCTTGTTTCAAGCATCCATTTTCTTAGTTGTGTTCTTGAAACGGAGTCATGTATCACATGTTATGACCATTTTGTTGCTACCCATGTTTTCAGATAATTTAAATATAAATTTGTTTTTATATGTTAGCGATTGTGTTTGTTACTCTATTTCTTGATAGCTCTCAATTTAAATAGAATAAAACATGGAATCAAATATTTCAGAGTCATATAATACATAAGCAAGTTGATCCTACATGAAATGTCAAAAAATACTTGTCCTTCTTTTGCATATTATTCACCTATGTAGGCTTCCCAAGGTTAAACAATATCATTTTTAGTTCAAATAACATGACGTGTTGTTAGAGCACACTAATATCTTGACCTTTATACTATAATGTGCCGTCGAGATGCTCGTTTTCTACTACATTCAAAACTACCTCAAATACTAGTTGACCAACTTTTACACCAATAAAACACAACCAAAACTAAACAGAGCTAACATATAGATGTGTTTTATCCATCTAGAATTCGGGCAAATACATTTTGCCCGGATACTATGTGGTCTATATGGACTGGAAACAATTTTAGAGGTTTTTTCTTAGGTTTGGATGATTTGAGCTGGTTACGACATTTTTAGCTATTCTTTGTAGGTTTTTATCAGTTTTTTTATCGGGTTTAGTCGCTTTTGACCAATGCTTGCCTGGATAAAAGTACTCCTTGTTTCAAGCATCCATTTTCTTAGTTGTATTTCTGAAACGGAGTCATATATCACATGTTATGACAATTTTATTGCAACCCACGTTTTCAGATAATTTCAATATAAATTTGTTTTTGTATGTTAGAGATTGTGTTTGGTACTCTATTTCTTGATAGCTCTCAATTTAAATAGAATAAAACAGGGAATCAAATATTTCAGAGTCATATAATACATAAGCAAGTTGATCCTACATGAAATGTCAAAAAATACTTGTCCTTCTTTTGCATATTATTCACCTATGTAGGCTTCCCAAGGTTAAACCATATCATTTTTAGTTCAAATAACATGACGTGTTGTTAGAGCACACTAATATCTTGACCTTTATACTATAATGTGCCTTCGAGATGCTCGTTGTCTACTACATTCAAAACTACCTCAAATACTAGTTGACCAAATTTTACACCAATAAAACACAACCAAAACTAAACATAGCAAACATATAGATGTGTTTTATCCATCTAGAATCCAGACAAATACATTTAGCCCGGATCCTATGTGGTCTATATGGACTGGAAACAATTTTAGAGGTTTTTTCTTAGGTTTGGATGATTTGAGCTGGTTACGACATTTTTAGCTGTTCTTTGTAGGTTTTTATCAGTTTTTTTATCGGGTTTAGTCGCTTTTGACCAATGCTTGCCTGGATATAAGTACTCCTTGTTTCAAGCATCCATTTTCTTAGTTGTGTTTTTGAAACGGAGTCATGTATCACATGTTATGACCATTTTATTGCAACCCACGTTTTCAGATAATTTCAATATAAATTTGTTTTTGTATGTTAGCGATTGTGTTTGGTACTCTATTTCTTGATAGCTCTCAATTTAAATAGAATAAAACATGGAATCAAATATTTCAGAGTCATATAATACATAAGCAAGTTGATCCTACATGAAATGTCAAAAAATACTTGTCATTCTTTTGCATATTATTCACCTATGTAGGCTTCCCAAGGTTAAACAATATCATTTTTAGTTCAAATAACATGACATGTTGTTAGAGCACACTAATATCTTGACCTTTATACTATAATGTGCCTTCAAGATGCTCGTTGTCTACTACATTCAAAACTACCTCAAATACTAGTTGACCAACTTTTACACCAAAAAAACACAACCAAAACTAAACATAGCAAACATATAGATGTGTTTTATCCATCTAGAATCTAGACAAATACATATTGCCCAGATCCTATGTGGTCTATATGGACTGGAAACAATTTTAGAGGTTTTTTCTTTGGTTTGGATGATTTGAGCTGGTTACGATATTTTTAGCTGTTCTTTGTAGGTTTTTATCAGTTTTTTTATCGGGTTTAGTCGCTTTTGACCAATGCTTGCCTGGATAAAAGTACTCCTTGTTTCAAGCATCCATTTTCTTAGTTGTGTTTTTGAAACGGAGTTATATATCACATGTTATGACCATTTTATTGTAACCCACGTTTTCAGATAATTTCAATATAAATTTGTTTTTGTATGTTAGCGATTATGTTTGGTACTCTATTTCTTTATAGCTATCAATTTAAATAGAATAAAACATGGAATCAAATATTTCAGAGTCATATAATACATAAGCAAGTTGATCCTACATGAAATGTCAAAAAATACTTATCCTTCTTTTGCATATTATTCACCTATGTAGGCTTCCCAAGGTTAAACAATATCATTTTTAGTTCAAATAACATGACGTGTTGTTAGAGCACACTAATATCTTGACCTTTATACTATAATGTGCCGTCGAGATGCTCGTTTTCTACTACATTCAAAACTACCTCAAATACTAGTTGACCAACTTTTACACCAATAAAACACAACCAAAACTAAACATAGCAAACATATAGATGTGTTTTATCCATCTAGAATCCAGACAAATACATTTTGCCCGGATTCTATGTGGTCTATATGGACTGGAAACAATTTTAGAGGTTTTTTCTTTGGTTTGGATGATTTGAGCTGGTTACGACATTTTTAGCTGTTCTTTGTAGGTTTTTATCAGTTTTTATCTCGGGCTTAGTCGCTTTTGACCAATGCTGCCTGGATAAAAGTACTCCTTGTTTCAAGCATCCATTTTCTTAGTTGTGTTCTTGAAACAGAGTCATGTATCACATGTTATGACCATTTTATTGCAACCCACGTTTTCAGATAATTTCAATATAAATTTGTTTTTATATGTTAGCGATTGTGTTTGGTACTCTATTTCTTGATAGCTCTCAATTTAAATTGAATAAAACATGGAATCAAATATTTCAGAGTCATATAATACATAAGCAAGTTGATCCTACATGAAATGTCAAAAAATACTTGTCCTTCTTTTGCATATTATTCACCTATGTAGGCTTCCCAAGGTTAAACAATATCATTTTTAGTTCAAATAACATGACGTGTTGTTAGAGCACACTAATATCTTGACCTTTATACTATAATGTGCCGTCGAGATGCTTGTTTTCTACTACATTCAAAACTACCTCAAATACTAGTTGACCAACTTTTACACCAATAAAACACAACCAAAACTAAACAGAGCAAACATATATATGTGTTTTATCCATCTAGAATCCAGACAAATACATTTTTCCCGGATTCTATGTGGTCTATATGGACTGGAAACAATTCTAGAGGTTTTTTCTTAGGTTTGGATGATTTGAGCTGGTTACGACATTTTTAGTTGTTCTTTGTAGGTTTTTATCAGTTTTTTTATCGGGTTTAGTCGCATTTGACCAATGCTTGCCTGGATAAAAGTACTCCTTGTTTCAAGCATCTATTTTCTTAGTTGTGTTTTTGAAACAGATTCATATATCACATGTTATGACCATTTTATTGCAACCCACGTTTTCAGATAATTTCAATATAAATTTGTT
Organism: Glebionis coronaria; assembly: GCA_025667525.1. NCBI lineage: Eukaryota > Viridiplantae > Streptophyta > Magnoliopsida > Asterales > Asteraceae > Glebionis > Glebionis coronaria. The sequence goes on along the minus strand of JANFOE010000012.1, from coordinate 508,474 downwards.
TTTGTATGTTAGCGATTGTGTTTGGTACTCTATTTCTGGATAGCTCTCAATTTAAATAGAATAAAACATGGAATCAAATATTTCAGAGTCATATAATGTAACACCCCCACAATTGTTATGCGCAGCGGAACTACAACAATGGGTGCTACACAGTATTCATTGCACACAAGAGATATCAAACGACGCTAAAAAGACGTCGACTTAAAAATTTAACATTTAAAATTGTTAAATAATACATGTCCACAGTTTTTCCAACCCCAAATAGTGCACAGAGTTTAGCGTTTTGGTCCCCATGAATCTCAACCCAAAAACCTCAGTTTTACAACCACATGACATTAGACATAAAAATTGTTTAAGTAGAAAAGGAGGGAAAAACAAGCGGACACCAAGCCGATCACACAACCTCCATCCCATGCATGCTCCATCCTACTGCTCAGCGGTTACCTGAAATACATGCCAAAAATTTGGTCAACGAAAACGTTGAGTGGAATTCATAGGTTTTTCAATCCATTTGAACGTATATATAATAAAAACCATTCGTGATCATTTATAGTCTTGTCGATCAAACAAACTATAATCAGGATACTGACAATTGTGTTTAAGCTCATGACACTAATCCGTTAACTCAATCACCCGCGTAAATATACCGGCATGATTCAGATGAAACCAGTGCCCCTCTAAAGGCATCAGTTGCAATTATACCTTATTTCTCATACAAAATAATCTACCGCAGAACTTACTATAAGTACAGCTTCTCGGCTAGCATTGGGTCGTTAACCCCGTAGTACTACAAATTGCATAAGCGGCTATTTCCCCCTTCGCAAGGGCAAGACAATAGTTAATAGTTCATGAATTTAGGGACTTTTGCAACTTTGGTACTCAACACAATTTCTAAGGCAACTTTCGGGTCTAACAATCATTCATGATATACGTTCCTTTTTAAAAACTAGCATGCATTTCCCTCGCGGGTAAAACAATTTGAAATAATATAAGCGAGGCTATAAATTCACACCTTAGATATTAAGTAGTCGGTAGTTCGAGGAGTGTTCACTGACGATGTTACGGATGCCCGGGTAACTCAACACCTATCACAAATAACGCGTAATGAGTAATCTCATTTAAATACTTACGGTACTGTATAAAATACATATATATAAGTCACTTAAGACCAATATAACTCACGCCAAAACAAAAACAACAAGTATCATTCATTTTATACCATTCGTTCTTATAACCTACGTTGTCCATTTTTACACGTTCTCGCCGGTACTTGACTAAAGTACGGGCTGTTTTACCTTATTAAACCATGCTTATAAAATTTGAAAAAATTTCCAAAAATCCTATATGACCTGTAGATAACATGTTTTTAAGTCCAACAAAAGTTTTCACTTTTACGACCCGTCACGCAACTCATTTCCACGACTACATTTTACGGGCTGAAATTGCGCTTCGACCAATTTTGACCACTTTGACCTATATGAAAAATACCTTTGACTTCCTTGACTCATAAGTCAACATATAGACTCATTTGTACAGGTTAGGGACCAAGTTTTGACCCTTGATCATTCACCAAATTATACTTGTGACCCTCGGGATTTGACTAAAACTTTGCACAAATCCGGATTGTGAAAGTTCTCGTCTCCCGGTACCCGATCTTTAAAATGTCATAACTTTTAGCTCGTTTTGAGTCACGGGCTCTACCTTATACCAAATCAAAGCTAGAAAAACCCTCTATCACTACATTTAGTTTTCAAGACTTGAAACAAAAATCATTTTTCCAAAATAGACCAAATGTTTCTGCCTAAAAATGACTATACCAAAAACATGCTTAGACTCGATTCCAAGACTTCTAACCAACACTAAACATCATCCTAAGACTTCCCAAACATATCCTAGCATCAAACTTCCATCCTACCCCTATTGATCAACCAATCTCAATATCAAAATCAAAGAAAAATACACATGCAAGTAGTAACACCTATGTAAATCATCATAAAACAAATAACCAAACACAATAATAACATGCATGATCAACAACCACCATGGCTCCCCAAACACCCCCATTTGCCGTGGGGTTTGGGTGACCAAATCACCACAACCAAATTAATTTTGGTGGGTTTTCATGGTGTTTATACTTCCATATCACTAAACATCAACATGCATTAGCTCAAATAGCCACAAAAACGAATTTTGGATCATATGAAAAATCTTGAAAAATTCTTATCAATGCATGTTGGATTTGATTACATGAATAGGTGGGTAATGACCAAACTAAGCGTGGTCTAACCTTAGATTTTTGAAAAATCAAGTGGAAAAGATTTTAGGTGGATTTTTGTTTGAGTTGGGTGTGCCGTGAGTTTGAGAGAGACAAGGAGAGTGTGGGTTTGATTTTTCTTGTAAAATGTTGTGTGTGTTTGTGTGTTTGTTCACTTTGCCCCCTTTTGTTAGTTAGGAGGGACCTAAGTGCAATATTGGGTTTCTTTTGTCCTTAAATAGAAAACAACCTCAAAACTTTGCGGGTTTGACTCATTTGTCAATTTGAAAATTTTACGGGAGTCAGAAATCTTCCCGAATGCTCCAAAATATTTTTGGGATACTTTAAATGTACTTGGAAGGCTATAAAACTCACACGACTCAACTTAACACGAACCGTAAATAAAATTCTCGAAAAATTACATTATCGATAAATCGTCAAAAATTATATAAAATTGGGCATCCCTCGGGATCGTAATCGTCATCGTCCTTCTCAAAACGTCAACCGTAAAAATTATAACCTCGAACATCGGCTCTAACCAAAATACTTATAATTATAGAAATTAAAATTTAATAAAAATTTCAAAAATTTGCGTAATTTAGGGTATCGTTAATGACCTCGATTCTAGGGTGTCACATCCACCCCTCCTTAAAGAGAGCGACGTCCCGGCGCTCGCCTCTTCTTGGGCTCACATTTCGTCTACTGGAACAAATGAGGATACCTTTCCTTGAAAAAGTCCTCACGTTCCCAGGTGTATTCCGGTCCACGCTTAGAATTCCATCGGACCTTCACAATAGGAATCCTACTATGCTTCAACCGCTTGACCTCCCGGTCCATAATTTCCACAGGTTCTTCCACAAAGTGCATTTTGTCGTCTAGTCGAATCTCGTCCAAAGGAATCACCAATTCCTTGTCCGCCAAACTCTTCTTCAGGTTCGATACGTGAAACGTGTCATGAATAGCACTAAGCTCGGTCGGCAATTCTAACTTGTACGCTACTGGTCCAATTCGTTCAACGATCTTAAACGGTCCAATATACCTCGGACTCAACTTTCCTTTCTTCCCAAAACGAATTACACCCTTCCATGGCGATACCTTGAGCATAACCATATCTCCAACTTCAAACTCCAACGGTTTCCTTCGGTTATCAGCATAACTTTTCTGTCGGCTTCTCGCAGCAAGTAGTCGGTTCTTGATCTGCACGATCTTCTCTGTCGTTTCTAAAACCATTTCGGGTCCAGTCAATTGACTTTCCCCTACTTCACTCCAACACACGGGCGATCTACACTTCCTTCCATACAATGCTTCGAACGGTGCTGCTTTGATACTCGCATGATAACTATTATTGTACGAAAACTCCACTAGAGGCAAGTGGCGTTCCCAACTTCCTCCAAAATCAATCACGCACGCTCGGAGCATGTCCTCCATCGTTTGAATCGTTCGTTCACTCTGGCCGTCAGTTTCCGGGTGATAAGCCGTGCTTAGATTCAGTTCAGTGCCCATCGCACGTTGAAGCGATCTCCAAAATTCCGACGTAAATCTACTGTCGCGATCCGAAATGATCGATAACGGCACTCCATGTCTACAGACGATCTCTTTCACGTACACGCTGGCGAGTCTTTCCATGCTGTCCGTCTTCTTCATAGGTAAGAAATGAGCAGATTTCGTCAACCTGTCCACAATTACCCATATCATATCGCATCCACTAGGAGTCCTAGGTAAACCCGTCACAAAATCCATTGCGATTTTCTCCCATTTCCATTCTGGGATTTCCGGTTGTACCAACAATCCAGATGGTTTCTTATGTTCTGCCTGAACCTTCGCGCAAGTCAAACACTTACTGACGTAACGAGCAATATCTGCCTTCATATTCGGCCACCAATAAACTTTCTTCAGGTCGTGGTACATCTTATCCGATCCAGGATGTATCGAATACTTCGACTTATGCGACTCATTCATAACCAATTCTCGAACTCCAGGCTTTCCTTCCCCAGATGGACACAATGGTAACCAAATCCGATTCTCAAAATATCTTAGTCCGTCAGACCTAATCACGAAAATAGGTTTCAACATTCGTCCCAAATTCTCGGCTTCAACATTCCCTTTCATCAATCCTCTCTCCTGAGCCTTCAGTATGGTTTCGGTTAAGTCAACGCTCTCACTCATCACTAAAGCTCTAACCCTCAAAGGTTTCTCCCGGTCTTTCCTACTCAATGCATCCGCTACAACATTCGCTTTCCCAGGGTGATAGCGAATTTCACAATCGTAATCACTCAATAGTTCAACCCATCGTCTTTGTCGCATATTCAACTCCTTTTGATCTAAAATGTGCTGCAAACTCTTGTGATCAGTGAATACAACACACTTTGTCCCATACAGATAGTGTCTCCACAGCTTCAACGCAAACACTACCGCTCCTAATTCCAAATCGTGCGTCGTGTAGTTCTCCTCGTTCTTCCTTAATTGCCTCGAAGCGTAAGCTATCACCTTCTCACGTTGCATTAACACTGCTCCGTAACCCTTACGAGACGCATCACAATACACTACGAAATCTTCGGTTCCTTCAGGCAATGATAAAATCGGCGCGGAACATAACTTATCCTTGAGCGTTTCGAAAGCAAGCTCTTCCTCATTTCCCCATTCATACACCCTATTCTTCTCGGTAAGTCGCGTCAATGGTTTCGCAATCAACGAAAATCCTTCAATAAACCTTCGATAATACCCAGCTAAACCCAAAAATTGTCGAACTTCAGTCGGCGTCGTCGGTGCTGACCATTCCCTGATCGCTTCGATCTTAGCAGGATCTACACGAACTCCCTCACTATCAATCACATGACCTAGAAACTGCACTGATTCCAACCAAAACTCACACTTAGAGAATTTTGCATACAGCTTCTCCTTCCTTAACAACTCCAAAATCTTTCTTAGGTGCTTCTCGTGCTCCTCCTTACTCTTAGAGTAAATAAGTATGTCGTCGATGAAAACAATAACAAACTTATCTAGATACGGCTTGCACACGCGATTCATAAGATCCATGAATACAGCAGGCGCGTTAGTCAACCCAAACGGCATCACTCGAAATTCAAAGTGTCCATACCGCGTACGAAAGGCAGTTACAGGAATATCCTCCTCTCTTACACGCAGTTGATGATACCCTGATCTTAAATCGATCTTTGAGTACACACTGGAACCTTGTAATTGATCGAACAAATCATCAATCCTCGGTAATGGGTACCGATTCTTAACCGTCAGCTTATTGAGTTCTCTATAGTCAATACACATCCTAAACGAACCATCCTTCTTCTTTACGAACAACACTGGCGCTCCCCAAGGTGATGAGCTCGGCCTAATAAATCCTTTGTCCATCAATTCCTTCAATTGATCCGCTAACTCCTTTAACTCAGATGGTGCTAAACGATAAGGTGCTCGTGCAACCGTCAACAAAACGCAGGAGCACTACACCGGTTGCTTTCATATACATCATCATCTTCAAACACGAAATCACCTTCAAACGAGAAGTGCATTCGTCTCCCTTTACCGTTAAAACCCTATTCCTCAGCGGAATCTGCACCAATCTCTCACCACAGACAATCGTAGCACTATGCGCCATTAGCCAATCCATTCCCACAATCACGTCAAACGATCCTAGCTCTATAGGCATCAAGTCGATTTTAAAAGCGTAGTTTCCTAACTTCAAGGTACACCCTTTCAGTATAGAATTCGTACTAACAATTTTTCCATCGGCTAATTCAACATTATAACTAGTCGTTAACAATACCGGTTCTCTATCGATATGACGACTAAATCTAACGTCTACAAAACTCTTGTCGGAGCCAGAATCAAATAAAATACTAGCATAACAAGCGTCTAGCAAAAACGTACCGGTAACCACATTGGGACCTTGTGGTTTATCAGCAGTTCCCACTTGATACACAGCTGCCGCATTATTTCCTCCCCGTCTGTTCCCTGCTTTCGGGCAATTTGCTTGCACATGCCCTCTTTCTCCACAGCTATAACATCCTCTCATCCTGATAGCATTAGCCCCAGTGGCTACTCCTCCCGTTCGACAACTAGCAGTCCTATGACCTGCCTTTCCACACTTGCCGCATGCCTGCGGGCAGTTTCCAACATGATACAAGTTGCACTTTCCACAATGGGGATTCACTTTCACACCTCTAGGGTTTGTCACGGCCCTCATTCCTTCGTTCCTTCTCTGATTAAACTGCTGATTACGGTTCGGCCCTTGGTTGTTTCGATTTCCTCCTCGGTTCTGGCCTTGGGATTGATTACCTTGTGCTGCCTCCCATTTTCTTTTGTTGCCCTCAGCAATGTAATTCTGCTTATCCTGAAGCTTAACGTCCATCAAAGCGTGTGCCATTTGAACCGCCTCGTCAAACGTTCCAGGTTTCGACGAAGTTGTTTCACCCTTGATGTTGCTAGATAAACCCTTAATATACTGCTTCATTTTCTTGGCGTCATTGGCAAATATGTCCGGACACAAAAGACTTAACTCATTGAATCTCCTGGTGTAAGCAGCTATATCGTTGTTCCTCAAGGTCAAATGTCTCAGTTCGTCCTCCAATTGCCCCAATTCCTCCTCTGGGCAAAACTTCTTGGTCAACAAAGCTTTGGTCGCATTCCACGTTCTCGCATTTGCCACAGCCAATCCCACCGTAGCTACCTGGGTATTCCACCAGCTTAACGCATCATCCAGAAATGTAGCTGCTGCAAACTTTACTTTATCCGCCTCTGCACAACCACTGATTTCAAACGTACTCTCAACTTTTTCCAACCATCGCCTAAGTTCTAGGGCTCCACCTGATCCACGGAACTGCGTAGGACCGCACTTCATAAAGCTTGAATAGGTACACACTCTCGGGGCTGGTTGTCTCCCCGCGTTCCTTCCTGGATCCTGATTTCTCCCAGCTCGGTCCGCTTCCAACGCATTAGCTATCGCTTCCTGAATCATGTTGTTAACACGATCGGCAGTCAACTTTGGAGGCATTGTTTTATCGAATATCTCTTTCTGCAAGACAAAGAAAATAGAAAAACAATGTAAGTATTCATATCAAGTTTCCCAGACATAAAATACATACAACGACACATCCCTACGGAGTTACTAATATTCATCAATTCACACCACAAAAGATCAAATTTAAGACATATCACAGATCATGAAAGGTAACATAGATTGTATTGATAGTTAACCAAAATCGTGACAAGTAATGCCACTACAATCATTCACCACAAAACATCAAGTACTTGAGTTTCTCGTCATAATACCATCATACAAAGGTCTAAAATAGTTCTATTACAATGATCAAAGAAAAATACAAAACAAGTAACTAGGCATGTGGTGATCCACACGGCCTCTTGGATGGCGGCTCGTCGTCGTCCTCGGTTTCCTCATCACTCACGTCCTCATCCACATCATCCACTTTTCCCTTTCCTTTCTCATCTGGCCCACATTCTGTTTCCTTTCTCATCCCTGATGTGGATCCATGCTCAATCGCTACTTGACTTCCCACCGAAATACAAGCACCTCCAGTAGGCGGCTGAACCATGAAGTCATTCGCCTCCATCTCCACATCGTCCACGAATCTCCAATCCGGGGGCAATGAATCCCTCACACGATGCTCCCAACTCTGCATCCTCGACAACCTCATCTGATCTTCCCTCACACGATCAAGACTAGCACTTAAATTCGCAACCATTGATTTCAAACTGTTGATGGCACTTGTGTTCATCATCCCATCATACGCAATTCTTGAAGTCCTTTCCAACAATCTTTGATGCTCCCTCTCAGTCTTATCAAACTTCTTAATCACCCTAGTCTCAACTACAAACCGCTCATACATTAACCTTTCCATCCTCCCCAAACGACCTGCGGGATCCCAGTAGTGACTCGGTCTCGGAAAATAGACCCTCGTAATGTTCTCGTGAATCGATGGCGACTTGGATGACTCTCCACTGCTCCCATTACTATTGTCCATCGGGCGATCAAAAGGTTGCTGCTCATAACGACCGGTCGGTGGTACCTCATAACCCTTCGGCGAACTCGGGGATTGAAACAGATCGGGTTCGGTCTGGCCTACGGCATCCTCGGGAATGCCATCATCCAATAGCTCCTCGGGCTCTTCTTCGGAATCCTCATTGTCGTCACTACTCATGCTGAAATTATCCACCTCACTTTCGCCATTGTCGTTTTCCGGCCCTATTTCGTCTTCTGGAGCGATCCATCCATTATTATTGTCCGGCGGGTTCGGAGGAAACGGTCCCCCTTCGTGACCTACGACGTAATCGTTCCCGTTATCGTTGGGCGGTACCTCGGCCATTCCTGCGATAACAGCGAATTTCGGAGGGTACATAAGTAATTATACAATAATTATAAATATATGCATGCAAATGCAATGCAAAGGTGGTACATATGCCCAAAATGTAATAATATGATGCTCATGCATGATTAATACAAAAATTACGATGTCGGATATTTCACGTAAAATTTAACGTCTACATATAGTAATTCCATACTTATATAATAATTACCCACTTATATACTTTACTCAAAAGTATACGTCAAATGCCATAAATACAACAATAAATCTTACCGGAGCCATGCAGGATAGTTGTGTGCGCTTGGACCCTTTTCTTACGACACCAAAAGTTATAGTTTAGGATTTTCAAAAACGACCTAGTTCTCTATAACTCGTGGCTCTGATTACCAATCTGTAACACCCCCACAATTGTTATGCGCAGCGGAACTACAACAATGGGTGCTACACAGTATTCATTGCACACAAGAGATATCAAACGACGCTAAAAAGACGTCGACTTAAAAATTTAACATTTAAAATTGTTAAATAATACATGTCCACAGTTTTTCCAACCCCAAATAGTGCACAGAGTTTAGCGTTTTGGTCCCCATGAATCTCAACCCAAAAACCTCAGTTTTACAACCACATGACATTAAACATAAAAATTGTTTAAGTAGAAAAGGAGGGAAAAACAAGCGGACACCAAGCCGATCACACAACCTCCATCCCATGCATGCTCCATCCTACTGCTCAGCGGTTACCTGAAATACATGCCAAAAATTTGGTCAACGAAAACGTTGAGTGGAATTCATAGGTTTTTCAATCCATTTGAACGTATATATAATAAAAACCATTCGTGATCATTTATAGTCTTGTCGATCAAACAAACTATAATCAGGATACTGACAATTGTGTTTAAGCTCATGACACTAATCCGTTAACTCAATCACCCGCGTAAATATACCGGCATGATTCAGATGAAACCAGTGCCCCTCTAAAGGCATCAGTTGCAATTATACCTTATTTCTCATACAAAATAATCTACCGCAGAACTTACTATAAGTACAGCTTCTCGGCTAGCATTGGGTCGTTAACCCCGTAGTACTACAAATTGCATAAGCGGCTATTTCCCCCTTCGCAAGGGCAAGACAATAGTTAATAGTTCATGAATTTAGGGACTTTTGCAACTTTGGTACTCAACACAATTTCTAAGGCAACTTTCGGGTCTAACAATCATTCATGATATACGTTCCTTTTTAAAAACTAGCATGCATTTCCCTCGCGGGTAAAACAATTTGAAATAATATAAGCGAGGCTATAAATTCACACCTTAGATATTAAGTAGTCGGTAGTTCGAGGAGTGTTCACTGACGATGTTACGGATGCCCGGGTAACTCAACACCTATCACAAATAACGCGTAATGAGTAATCTCATTTAAATACTTACGGTACTGTATAAAATACATATATATAAGTCACTTAAGACCAATATAACTCACGCCAAAACAAAAACAACAAGTATCATTCATTTTATACCATTCGTTCTTATAACCTACGTTGTCCATTTTTACACGTTCTCGCCGGTACTTGACTAAAGTACGGGCTGTTTTACCTTATTAAACCATGCTTATAAAATTTGACAAAATTTCCAAAAATCCTATATGACCTGTAGATAACATGTTTTTAAGTCCAACAAAAGTTTTCACTTTTACGACCCGTCACGCAACTCATTTCCACGACTACATTTTACGGGCTGAAATTGCGCTTCGACCAATTTTGACCACTTTGACCTATATGAAAAATACCTTTGACTTCCTTGACTCATAAGTCAACATATAGACTCATTTGTACAGGTTAGGGACCAAGTTTTGACCCTTGATCATTCACCAAATTATACTTGTGACCCTCGGGATTTGACTAAAACTTTGCACAAATCCGGATTGTGAAAGTTCTCGTCTCCCGGTACCCGATCTTTAAAATGTCATAACTTTTAGCTCGTTTTGAGTCACGGGCTCTACCTTATACCAAATCAAAGCTAGAAAAACCCTCTATCACTACATTTAGTTTTCAAGACTTGAAACAAAAATCATTTTTCCAAAATAGACCAAATGTTTCTGCCTAAAAATGACTATACCAAAAACATGCTTAGACTCGATTCCAAGACTTCTAACCAACACTAAACATCATCCTAAGACTTCCCAAACATATCCTAGCATCAAACTTCCATCCTACCCCTATTGATCAACCAATCTCAATATCAAAATCAAAGAAAAATACACATGCAAGTAGTAACACCTATGTAAATCATCATAAAACAAATAACCAAACACAATAATAACATGCATGATCAACAACCACCATGGCTCCCCAAACACCCCCATTTGCCGTGGGGTTTGGGTGACCAAATCACCACAACCAAATTAATTTTGGTGGGTTTTCATGGTGTTTATACTTCCATATCACTAAACATCAACATGCATTAGCTCAAATAGCCACAAAAACGAATTTTGGATCATATGAAAAATCTTGAAAAATTCTTATCAATGCATGTTGGATTTGATTACATGAATAGGTGGGTAATGACCAAACTAAGCGTGGTCTAACCTTAGATTTTTGAAAAATCAAGTGGAAAAGATTTTAGGTGGATTTTTGTTTGAGTTGGGTGTGCCGTGAGTTTGAGAGAGACAAGGAGAGTGTGGGTTTGATTTTTCTTGTAAAATGTTGTGTGTGTTTGTGTGTTTGTTCACTTTGCCCCCTTTTGTTAGTTAGGAGGGACCTAAGTGCAATATTGGGTTTCTTTTGTCCATAAATAGAAAACAACCTCAAAACTTTGCGGGTTTGACTCATTTGTCAATTTGAAAATTTTACGGGAGTCGGAAATCTTCCCGAATGCTCCAAAATATTTTTGGGATACTTTAAATGTACTTGGAAGGCTATAAAACTCACACGACTCAACTTAACACGAACCGTAAATAAAATTCTCGAAAAATTACATTATCGATAAATCGTCAAAAATTATATAAAATTGGGCATCCCTCGGGATCGTAATCGTCATCGTCCTTCTCAAAACGTCAACCGTAAAAATTATAACCTCGAACATCGGCTCTAACCAAAATACTTATAATTATAGAAATTAAAATTTAATAAAAATTTCAAAAATTTGCGTAATTTAGGGTATCGTTAATGACCTCGATTCTAGGGTGTCACATATAATACATAAGCAAGTTGATCTTACATGAAATGTCAAAAAATACTTGTCCTTCTTTTGCATATTATTCACCTATGTAGGCTTCCCAAGGTTAAACAATATCATTTTTAGTTCAAATAACATGACGTGTTGTTAGAGCACACTAATATCTTGACCTTTATACTATAATGTGCCGTCGAGATGCTCGTTTTCTACTACATTCAAAACTACCTCAAATACTAGTTGACCAACTTTTACACCAATAAAACACAACCAAAACTAAACAGAGCAAACATATAGATGTGTTTTATCCATCTAGAATCCAGACAAATACATTTTTCCCGGATTCTATGTGGTCTATATGGACTGGAAACAATTTTAGAGGTTTTTTCTTTGGTTTGGATGATTTGAGCTGGTTACGACATTTTTAGCTGTTCTTTGTAGGTTTTTATCAGTTTTTTTATCGGGCTTAGTCGCTTTTGACCAATGATTGCCTGGATAAAAGTACTCCTTGTTTCAAGCATCCATTTTCTTAGTTGTGTTCTTGAAACGGAGTCATGTATCACATGTTATGACCATTTTATTGCAACCCACGTTTTCAGATAATTTCAATATAAATTTGTTTTTGTATGTTAGCGATTGTGTTTGGTACTCTATTTCTTGATAGCTCTCAATTTAAATAGAATAAAACATGGAATCAAATATTTCAGAGTCATATAATAAATAAGCAAGTTGATCCTACATGAAATGTCAAAAAATACTTGTCCTTCTTTTGCATATTATTCACCTATGTAGGCTTCCCAAGGTTAAACAATATCATTTTTAGTTCAAATAACATGACGTGTTGTTAGAGCACACTAATATCTTGACCTTTATACTATAATGTGCCGTCGAGATGCTCGTTGTCTACTAAATTCAAAACTACCTCAAATACTAGTTGACCAACTTTTACACCAATAAAACACAACAAAAAACTAAACAGAGCAAACATATAGATGTGTTTTATCCATCTTGAATCCGGGCAAATACATTTTGCCCGGATTCTATGTGGTCTATATGGACTGGAAACAGATCTAGAGGTTTTTTCTTAGGTTTGGATGATTTGAGCTGGTTACGACATTTTTAGCTGTTCTTTGTAGGTTTTTATCAGTTTTTTTTATCTGGTTTAGTCGCTTTTGACCAATGCTTGCCTGGATAAAAGTACTCCTTGTTTCAAGCATCCATTTTCTTAGTTGTGTTCTTGAAACGGAGTCATGTATCACATGTTATGACCATTTTATTGCAACCCACGTTTTCAGATAATTTCAATATAAATTTGTTTTTGTATGTTAGCGATTGTGTTTGGTACTCTATTTCTTGATAGCTCTCAATTTAAATAGAATAAAACATGGAATCAAATATTTCAGAGTCATATAATACATAAGCAAGTTGATCCTACATGAAATGTCAAAAAATACTTGTCCTTCTTTTGCATATTATTCACCTATGTAGGCTTCCCAAGGTTAAACAATATCATTTTTAGTTCAAATAACATGACGTGTTGTTAGAGCACACTAATATCTTGACCTTTATACTATAATGTGCCGTCGAGATGCTCGTTTTCTACTACATTCAAAACTACCTCAAATACTAGTTGACCAACTTTTACACCAATAAAACACAACCAAAACTAAACGGAGCAAACATATAGATGTGTTTTATCCATCTAGAATCCAGACAAATACATTTTGCCCGGATTCTATGTGGTCTATATGGACTGGAAACAATTCTAGAGGTTTTTTCTTTGGTTTGGATGATTTGAGCTGGTTACAACATTTTTAGCTGTTCTTTGTAGGTTTTTATCAGTTTTTATCTCGGGCTTAGTCGCTTTTGACCAATGCTTGCCTGGATAAAAGTACTCCTTGTTTCAAGCATCCATTTTCTTAGTTGTGTTCTTGAAACGGAGTCATGTATCACATGTTATGACCATTTTATTGCAACCCACGTTTTCAGATAATTTCAATATAAATTTGTTTTTATATGTTAGTGATTGTGTTTGGTACTCTATTTCTTGATAGCTCTCAATTTAAATAGAATAAAACATGGAATCAAATATTTCAGAGTCATATAATACATAAGCAAGTTGATCCTACATGAAATGTCAAAAAATACTTGTCCTTCTTTTGCATATTATTCACCTATGTAGGCTTCCCAAGGTTAAACAATATCATTTTTAGTTCAAATAACATGACGTGTTGTTAGAGCACACTAATATCTTGACCTTTATACTATAATGTGCCGTCGAGATGCTCGTTTTCTACTACATTCAAAACTACCTCAAATACTAGTTGACCAACTTTTACACCAATAAAACACAACCAAAACTAAACTATATAGATGTGTTTTATCCATCTAGAATCCGGACAAATACATTTTGCCCGGATTCTATGTGGTCTATATGGACTGGAAACAATTCTAGAGGTTTTTTCTTAGGTTTGGATGATTTGAGCTGGTTATGACATTTTTAGCTGTTCTTTGTAGGTTTTTATCAGTTTTTTTATCGGGTTTAGTCGCATTTGACCAATGCTTGCCTGGATAAAAGTACTCCTTGTTTCAAGCATCCATTTTCTTAGTTGTGTTTTTGAAACGGAGTCATATATCACATGTTATGACCATTTTATTGCAACCCACGTTTTTAGATAATTTCAATATAAATTTGTTTTTGTATGTTAGCGATTGTGTTTGGTACTCTATTTCTTGATAGCTCTCAATTTAAATAGAATAAAACATGGAATCAAATATTTCAGAGTCATATAATACATAAGCAAGTTGATCCTACATGAAATGTCAAAAAATACTTGTCCTTCTTTTGCATATTATTCACCTATGTAGGCTTCCCAAGGTTAAACAATATCATTTTTAGTTCAAATAACATGACGTGTTGTTAGAGCACACTAATATCTTGACCTTTATACTATAATGTGCCGTCGAGATGCTCGTTTTCTACTACATTCAAAACTACCTCAAATACTAGTTGACCAACTTTTACACCAATAAAACACAACCAAAACTAAACGGAGCAAACATATAGATGTGTTTTATCCATCTAGAATCCAGACAAATACATTTTGCCCGGATTCTATGTGGTCTATATGGACTGGAAACAATTCTAGAGGTTTTTTCTTAGGTTTGGATGATTTGAGCTGGTTACGACATTTTTAGCTGTTCTTTGTAGGTTTTTATCAGTTTTTTTTATCTGGTTTAGTCGCTTTTGACCAATGCTTGCCTGGATAAAAGTACTCCTTGTTTCAAGCATCCATTTTCTTAGTTGTGTTCTTGAAACGGAGTCATGTATCACATGTTATGACCATTTTATTGCAACCCACGTTTTCAGATAATTTCAATATAAATTTGTTTTTGTATGTTAGCGATTGTGTTTGGTACTCTATTTCTTGATAGCTCTCAATATAAATAGAATAAAACATGGAATCAAATATTTCAGAGTCATATAATACATAAGCAAGTAGATCCTACATGAAATGTCAAAAAATACTTGTCCTTCTTTTGCATATTATTCACCTATGTAGGCTTCCCAAGGTTAAACAATATCATTTTTAGTTCAAATAACATGACGTGTTGTTAGAGCACACTAATATCTTGACCTTTATACTATAATGTGCCGTCGAGATGCTCGTTTTCTACTACATTCAAAACTACCTCAAATACTAGTTGACCAACTTTTACACCAATAAAACACAACCAAAACTAAACGGAGCAAACATATAGATGTGTTTTATCCATCTAGAATCCAGACAAATACATTTTGCCCGGATTCTATGTGGTCTATATGGACTGGAAACAATTTTAGAGGTTTTTTCTTTGGTTTGGATGATTTGAGCTGGTTACTACATTTTTAGCTGTTCTTTGTAGGTTTTTATCAGTTTTTATCTCGGGCTTAGTCGCTTTTGACCAATGCTTGCCTGGATAAAAGTACTCCTTGTTTCAAGCATCCATTTTCTTAGTTGTGTTCTTGAAACGGAGTCATGTATCACATGTTATGACCATTTTATTGCAACCCACGTTTTCAGATAATTTCAATATAAAATTGTTTTTATATGTTAGTGATTGTGTTTGGTACTCTATTTCTTGATAGCTCTCAATTTAAATAGAATAAAACATGGAATCAAATATTTCAGAGTCATATAATACATAAGCAAGTTGATCCTACATGAAATGTCAAAAAATACTTGTCCTTCTTTTGCATATTATTCACTTATGTAGGCTTCCCAAGGTTAAACAATATCATTTTTAGTTCAAATAACATGACGTGTTGTTAGAGCACACTAATATCTTGACCTTTATACTATAATGTGTCGTCGAGATGCTCGTTTTCTACTACATTCAAAACTACCTCAAATACTAGTTGACCAACTTTTACACCAATAAAACACAACCAAAACTAAACTATATAGATGTGTTTTATCCATCTAGAATCCAGACAAATACATTTTGCCCGGATTCTATGTGGTCTATATGGACTGGAAACAATTCTAGAGGTTTTTTCTTAGGTTATTTGAGCTGGTTACGACATTTTTAGCTGTTCTTTGTAGGTTTTTATCAGTTTTTTTATCGGGTTTAGTCGCATTTGACCAATGCTTTCCTGGATAAAAGTACTCCTTGTTTCAAGCATCCATTTTCTTAGTTGTGTTTTTGAAACGGAGTCATATATCACATGTTATGACCATTTTATTGCAACCCACGTTTTTAGATAATTTCAATATAAATTTGTTTTTGTATGTTAGCGATTGTGTTTGGTACTCTATTTCTTGATAGCTCTCAATTTAAATAGAATAAAACATGGAATCAAATATTTCAGAGTCATATAATACATAAGCAAGTTGATCCTACATGAAATGTCAAAAAATACTTGTCCTTCTTTTGCATATTATTCACCTATGTAGGCTTCCCAAGGTTAAACAATATCATTTTTAGTTCAAATAACATGACGTGTTGTTAGAGCACACTAATATCTTGACCTTTATACTATAATGTGCCGTCGAGATGCTCGTTGTCTACTACATTCAAAACTACCTCAAATACTAGTTGACCAACTTTTACACCAATAAAACACAACAAAAACTAAACAGAGCAAACATATATATGTGTTTTATCCATCTTGAATCCGGGCAAATACATTTTGCCCGGATTCTATGTGGTCTATATGGACTAGAAACAGATCTAGAGGTTTTTTCTTAGGTTTGGATGATTTGAGCTGGTTACAACATTTTTAGCTGTTCTTTGTAGGTTTTTATCAGTTTTTTTATCGGGTTTAGTCGCTTTTGACCAATGCTTGCCTGGATAAAAGTACCCCTTGTTTCAAGCATCCATTTTCTTAGTTGTGTTCTTGAAACGGAGTCATGTATCACATGTTATGACCATTTTATTGCAACCCACGTTTTCAGATAATTTCAATATAAATTTGTTTTTGTATGTTAGCGATTGTGTTTGGTACTCTATTTCTTGATAGCTCTCAATTTAAATAGAATAAAACATGGAATCAAATATTTCAGAGTTATATAATAAATAAGCAAGTTGATCCTACATGAAATGTCAAAAAATACTTGTCCTTCTTTTGCATATTATTCACCTATGTAGGCTTCCCAAGGTTAAACAATATAATTTTTAGTTCAAATAACATGACGTGTTGTTAGAGCACACTAATATCTTGACCTTTATACTATAATGTGCCGTCGAGATGCTCGTTTTCTACTACATTCAAAACTACCTCAAATACTAGTTGACCAACTTTTACACCAATAAAACACAACCAAAACTAAACGGAGCAAACATATAGATGTGTTTTATCCATCTAGAATCCAGACAAATACATTTTGCCCGGATTCTATGTGGTCTATATGGACTGGAAACAATTCTAGAGGTTTTTTCTTAGGTTTGGATGATTTGAGCTGGTTACGACATTTTTAGATGTTCTTTGTAGGTTTTTATCAGTTTTTTTATCTGGTTTAGTCGCTTTTGACCAATGCTTGCCTGGATAAAAGTACTCCTTGTTTCAAGCATCCATTTTCTTAGTTGTGTTCTTGAAACGGAGTCATGTATCACATGTTATGACCATTTTATTGCAACCCACGTTTTCAGATAATTTCAATATAAATTTGTTTTTGTATGTTAGCGATTGTGTTTGGTACTCTATTTCTTGATAGCTCTCAATTTAAATAGAATAAAACATGGAATCAAATATTTCAGAGTCATATAATACATAAGCAAGTTGATCCTACATGAAATGTCAAAAAATACTTGTCCTTCTTTTGCATATTATTCACCTATGTAGGCTTCCCAAGGTTAAACAATATCATTTTTAGTTCAAATAACATGACGTGTTGTTAGAGCACACTAATATCTTGACCTTTATACTATAATGTGCCGTCGAGATGCTCGTTTTCTACTACATTCAAAACTACCTCAAATACTAGTTGACCAACTTTTACACCAATAAAACACAACCAAAACTAAACGGAGCAAACATATAGATGTGTTTTATCCATCTAGAATCCAGACAAATACATTTTGCCCGGATTCTATGTGGTCTATATGGACTGGAAACAATTTTAGAGGTTTTTTCTTTGGTTTGGATGATTTGAGCTGGTTACGACATTTTTAGCTGTTCTTTGTAGGTTTTTATCAGTTTTTATCTCGGGCTTAGTCGCTTTTGACCAATGCTTGCCTGGATAAAAGTACTCCTTGTTTCAAGCATCCATTTTCTTAGTTGTGTTCTTGAAACGGAGTCATGTATCACATGTTATGACCATTTTATTGCAACCCACGTTTTCAGATAATTTCAATATAAATTTGTTTTTATATGTTAGTGATTGTGTTTGGTACTCTATTTCTTGATAGCACTCAATTTAAATAGAATAAAACATGGAATCAAATATTTCAGAGTCATATAATACATAAGCAAGTTGATCCTACATGAAATGTCAAAAAATACTTGTCCTTCTTTTGCATATTATTCACTTATGTAGGCTTCCCAAGGTTAAACAATATCATTTTTAGTTCAAATAACATGACGTGTTGTTAGAGCACACTAATATCTTGACCTTTATACTATAATGTGCCGTCGAGATGCTCGTTTTCTACTACATTCAAAACTACCTCAAATACTAGTTGACCAACTTTTACACCAATCAAACACAACCAAAACTAAACTATACAGATGTGTTTTATCCATCTAGAATCCAGACAAATACATTTTGCCCGGATTCTATGTGGTCTATATGGACTGGAAACAATTCTAGAGGTTTTTTCTTAGGTTTGGATGATTTGAGCTGGTTACGACATTTTTAGCTGTTGTTTGTAGGTTTTTATCAGTTTTTTTATCGGGTTTAGTCGCATTTGACCAATGCTTGCCTGGATAAAAGTACTCCTTGTTTCAAGCATCCATTTTCTTAGTTGTGTTTTTGAAACGGAGTCATATATCACATGTTATGACCATTTTATTGCAACCCACGTTTTTAGATAATTTCAATATAAATTTGTTTTTGTATGTTAGCGATTGTGTTTGGTACTCTATTTCTTGATAACTCTCAATTTAAATAGAATAAAACATGGAATCAAATATTTCAGAGTCATATAATACATAAGCAAGTTGATCCTACATGAAATGTCAAAAAATACTTGTCCTTCTTTTGCATATTATTCACCTATGTAGGCTTCCCAAGGTTAAACAATATCATTTTTAGTTCAAATAACATGACGTGTTGTTAGAGCACACTAATATCTTGACCTTTATACTATAATGTGCCGTCGAGATGCTCGTTGTCTACTACATTCAAAACTACCTCAAATACTAGTTGACCAACTTTTACACCAATAAAACACAACAAAAACTAAACAGAGCAAACATATATATGTGTTTTATCCATCTTGAATCCGGGCAAATACATTTTGCCCGGATTCTATGTGGTCTATATGGACTAGAAACAGTTCTAGAGGTTTTTTCTTAGGTTTGGATGATTTGAGCTGGTTACAACATTTTTAGCTGTTCTTTGTAGGTTTTTATCAGTTTTTTTATCGGGTTTAGTCGCTTTTAACCAATGCTTGCCTGGATAAAAGTACTCCTTGTTTCAAGCATCCATTTTCTTAGTTGTGTTCTTGAAACGGAGTCATGTATCACATGTTATGACCATTTTATTGCAACCCACGTTTTCAGATAATTTCAATATAAATTTGTTTTTGTATGTTAGCGATTGTGTTTGGTACTCTATTTCTTGATAGCTCTCAATTTAAATAGAATAAAACATGGAATCAAATATTTCAGAGTTATATAATAAATAAGCAAGTTGATCCTACATGAAATGTCAAAAAATACTTGTCCTTCTTTTGCATATTATTCACCTATGTAGGCTTCCCAAGGTTAAACAATATCATTTTTAGTTCAAATAACATGACGTGTTGTTAGAGCACACTAATATCTTGACCTTTATACTATAATGTGCCGTCGAGATGCTCGTTTTCTACTACATTCAAAACTACCTCAAATACTAGTTGACCAACTTTTACACCAATAAAACACAACCAAAACTAAACGGATCAAACATATAGATGTGTTTTATCCATCTAGAATCCAGACAAATACATTTTGCCCGGATTCTATGTGGTCTATATGGACTGGAAACAATTCTAGAGGTTTTTTCTTAGGTTTGGATGATTTGAGCTGGTTACGACATTTTTAGCTGTTCTTTGTAGGTTTTTATCAGTTTTTTTTATCTGGTTTAGTAGCTTTTGACCAATGCTTGCCTGGATAAAAGTACTCCTTGTTTCAAGCATCCATTTTCTTAGTTGTGTTCTTGAAACGGAGTCATTTATCACATGTTATGACCATTTTATTGCAACCCACGTTTTCAGATAATTTCAATATAAATTTATTTTTATATGTTAGCGATTGTGTTTGGTACTCTATTTCTTGATAGCTCTCAATTTAAATAGAATAAAACATGGAATCAAATATTTCAGAGTCATATAATACATAAGCAAGTTGATCCTACATGAAATGTCAAAAAATACTTGTCCTTCTTTTGCATATTATTCACCTATGTAGGCTTCCCAAGGTTAAACAATATCATTTTTAGTTCAAATAACATGACGTGTTGTTAGAGCACACTAATATCTTGACCTTTATACTATAATGTGCCGTCGAGATGCTCATTTTCTACTACATTCAAAACTACCTCAAATACTAGTTGACCAACTTTTACACCAATAAAACACAACCAAAACTAAACGGAGCAAACATATAGATGTGTTTTATCCATCTAGAATCCAGACAAATACATTTTGCCCGGATTCTATGTGGTCTATATGGACTGGAAACAATTTTAGAGGTTTTTTCTTTGGTTTGGATGATTTGAGCTGGTTACGACATTTTTAGCTGTTCTTTGTAGGTTTTTATCAGTTTTTATCTCGGGCTTAGTCGCTTTTGACCAATGCTTGCCTGGATAAAAGTACTCCTTGTTTCAAGCATCCATTTTCTTAGTTGTGTTCTTGAAACGGAGTCATGTATCACATGTTATGACCATTTTATTGCAACCCACGTTTTCAGATAATTTCAATATAAATTTGTTTTTATATGTTAGTGATTGTGTTTGGTACTCTATTTCTTGATAGCTCTCAATTTAAATAGAATAAAACATGGAATCAAATATTTCAGAGTCATATAATACATAAGCAAGTTGATCCTACATGAAATGTCAAAAAATACTTGTCCTTCTTTTGCATATTATTCACTTATGTAGGCTTCCCAAGGTTAAACAATATCATTTTTAGTTCAAATAACATGACGTGTTGTTAGAGCACACTAATATCTTGACCTTTATACTATAATGTGCCGTCGAGATGCTCGTTTTCTACTACATTCAAAACTACCTCAAATACTAGTTGACCAACTTTTACACCAATAAAACACAACCAAAACTAAACTATATAGATGTGTTTTATCCATCTAGAATCCAGACAAATACATTTTGCCCGGATTCTATGTGGTCTATATGGACTGGAAACAATTCTAGAGGTTTTTTCTTAGGTTTGGATGATTTGAGCTGGTTACGACATTTTTAGCTGTTCTTTGTAGGTTTTTATCAGTTTTTTTATCGGGTTTAGTCGCATTTGACCAATGCTTGCCTGGATAAAAGTACTCCTTGTTTCAAGCATCCATTTTCTTAGTTGTGTTTTTGAAACGGAGTCATATATCACATGTTATGACCATTTTATTGCAACCCACGTTTTTAGATAATTTCAATATAAATTTGTTTTTGTATGTTAGCGATTGTGTTTGGTACTCTATTTCTTGATAGCTCTCAATTTAAATAGAATAAAACATGGAATCAAATATTTCAGAGTCATATAATACATAAGCAAGTTGATCCTACATGAAATGTCAAAAAATACTTGTCCTTCTTTTACATATTATTCACCTATGTATGCTTCCCAAGGTTAAACAATATCATTTTTAGTTCAAATAACATGACGTGTTGTTAGAGCACACTAATATCTTGACCTTTATACTATAATGTGCCGTCGAGATGCTCGTTGTCTAGTACATTCAAAACTACCTCAAATAATAGTTGACCAACTTTTATACCAATAAAACACAACAAAAACTAAACAGAGCAAACATATATATGTGTTTTATCCATCTTGAATCCGGGCAAATATATTTTGCCCGGATTATATGTGGTCTATGTGGACTAGAAACAGTTCTAGAGGTTTTTTCTTAGGTTTGGATGATTTGAGCTGGTTACAACATTTTTAGCTGTTCTTTGTAGGTTTTTATCAGTTTTTTTATCGGGTTTAGTCGCTTTTGACCAATGCTTGCCTGGATAAAAGTACTCCTTGTTTCAAGCATCCATTTTCTTAGTTGTGTTCTTGAAACGGAGTCATGTATCACATGTTATGACCATTTTATTGCAACCCACGTTTTCAGATAATTTCAATATAAATTTGTTTTTGTATGTTAGCGATTGTTTTTGGTACTCTATTTCTTGATAGCTCTCAATTTAAATAGAATAAAACATGGAATCAAATATTTCAGAGTTATATAATAAATAAGCAAGTTGATCCTACATGAAATGTCAAAAAATACTTGTCCTTCTTTTGCATATTATTCACCTATGTAGGTTTCCCAAGGTTAAACAATATCATTTTTAGTTCAAATAACATGACGTGTTGTTAGAGCACACTAATATCTTGACCTTTATACTATAATGTGCCGTCGAGATGCTCGTTTTCTACTACATTCAAAACTACCTCAAATACTAGTTGACCAACTTTTACACCAATAAAACACAACCAAAACTAAACGGAGCAAACATATAGATGTGTTTTATCCATCTAGAATCCAGACAAATACATTTTGCCCGGATTCTATGTGGTCTATATGGACTGGAAACAATTTTAGAGGTTTTTTCTTTGGTTTGGATGATTTGAGCTGTTTACGACATTTTTAGCTGTTCTTTGTAGGTTTTTATCAGTTTTTATCTCGGGCTTAGTCGCTTTTGACCAATGCTTGCCTGGATAAAAGTACTCCTTGTTTCTAGCATCCATTTTCTTAGTTGTGTTCTTGAAACGGAGTCATGTATCACATGTTATGACCATTTTATTGCAACCCACGTTTTCAGATAATTTCAATATAAATTTGTTTTTGTATGTTAGCGATTGTGTTTGGTACTCTATTTCTTGATAGCTCTCAATTTTAATAGAATAAAACATGGAATCAAATATTTCAGAGTCATATAATAAATAAGCAAGTTGATCCTACATGAAATGTCAAAAAATACTTGTCCTTCTTTTGCATATTATTCACCTATGTAGGCTTCCCAAGGTTAAACAATATCATTTTTAGTTCAAATAACATGACGTGTTGTTAGAGCACACTAATATCTTGACCTTTATACTATAATGTGCCGTCGAGATGCTCGTTTTCTACTACATTCAAAACTACCTCAAATACTAGTTGACCAACTTTTACACCAATAAAACACAACCAAAACTAAACAGAGCAAACATATTTATGTGTTTTATCCATCTAGAATCCAGACAAATACATTTTGCCCGGATTCTATGTGGTCTATATGGACTGGAAACAATTCTAGAGGTTTTTTCTTAGGTTTGGATGATTTGAGCTGGTTACGACATTTTTAGCTGTTCTTTGTAGGTTTTTATCAGTTTTTTTATCGGGTTTAGTCGCATTTGACCAATGCTTGCGTGGATAAAAGTACCCCTTGTTTCAAGCATCCATTTTCTTAGTTGTGTTTTTGAAACGGTGTCATATATCACATGTTATGACCATTTTATTGCAACCCACGTTTTCAGATAATTTCAATATAAATTTGTTTTTGTATGTTAGCGATTGTGTTTGGTACTCTATTTCTTGATAGCTCTCAATTTAAATAGAATAGAACATGGAATCAAATATTTCAGTCATATAATACATAAGCAAGTTGATCCTACATGAAATGTCAAAAAATACTTGTCCTTCTTTTGCATATTATTCACCTATGTAGGCTTCCCAAGGTTAAACAATATCATTTTTAGTTCAAATAACATGACGTGTTGTTAGAGCACACTAATATCTTGACCTTTATACTATAATGTGCCGTCGAGATGCTCGTTTTCTACTACATTCAAAACTACCTCAAATACTAGTTGACCAACTTTTACACCAATAAAACACAACCAAAACTAAACAGAGCAAACATATAGATGTGTTTTATCCATCCAGAATCCAGACAAATACATTTTGCCCGGATTCTATGCGGTCTATATGGACTGGAAACAATTTTAGAGGTTTTTTCTTTGGTTTGGATTATTTGAGTTGGTTACGACATTTTTAGCTGTTCTTTGTAGGTTTTTATCAGTTTTTTTTATCGGGTTTAGTCGCTTTTGACCAATGCTTGCCTGGATAAAAGTACTCCTTGTTTCAAGCATCCATTTTCTTAGTTGTGTTCTTGAAACGGAGTCATGTATCACATGTTATAACCATTTTATTGCAACCCACGTTTTCAGATAATTTCAATATAAATTTGTTTTTGTATGTTAGCGATTGTGTTTGGTACGCTATTTCTTGATAGCTCTCAATTTAAATAGAATAAAACATGGAATCAAATATTTCAGAGTCATATAATAAATAAGCAAGTTGATCCTACATGAAATGTCAAAAAATACTTGTCCTTCTTTTGCATATTATTCACCTATGTAGGCTTCCCAAGGTTAAACAATATCATTTTTAGTTCAAATAACATGACGTGTTGTTAGAGCACACTAATATCTTGACCTTTATACTATAATGTGCCTTCGAGATGCTCATTTTCTACTACATTCAAAACTACCTCAAATACTAGTTGACCAACTTTTACACCAATAAAACACAACCAAAACTAAACAGAGCAAACATATAGATGTGTTTTATCCATCTAGAATCCAGACAAATACATTTTGCCCGGATTCTATGTGGTCTATATGGACTGGAAACAATTTTAGAGGTTTTTTCTTTGGTTTGGATGATTTGAGCTGGTTACGACATTTTTAGCTGTTCTTTGTAGGTTTTTATCAGTTTTTATCTCGGGCTTAGTCGCTTTTGACCAATGCTTGCCTGGATAAAATTACTCCTTGTTTCAAGCATCCATTTTCTTAGTTGTGTTCTTGAAACGGAGTCATGTATCACATGTTATGACCATTTTATTGCAACCCACGTTTTCAGATAATTTCAATATAAATTTGTTTTTATATGTTAGCGATTGTGTTTGGTACTCTACTTCTTGATAGCTCTCAATTTAAATAGAATAAAACATGGAATCAAATATTTCAGAGTCATATAATACATAAGCAAGTTGATCCTACATGAAATGCCAAAAAATACTTGTCCTTCTTTTGCATATTATTCACCTATGTAGGCTTCCCAAGGTTAAACAATATCATTTTTAGTTCAAATAACATGACGTGTTGTTAGATTACACTAATATCTTGACCTTTATACTATAATGTGCCGTCGAGATGCTCGTTTTCTACTACATTCAAAACTACCTTAAATACTAGTTGACCAACTTTTACACCAATAAAACACAACCAAAACTAAACAGAGCAAACATATAGATGTGTTTTATCCATCTAGAATCCAGACAAATACATTTTGCCCGGATTCTATGTGGTCTATATGGACTGGAAACAATTCTAGAGGTTTTTTCTTAGGTTTGGATGATTTGAGCTGGTTACGACATTTTTAGCTGTTCTTTGTAGGTTTTTATCAGTTTTTTTATCGGGTTTAGTCGCATTTGACCAATGCTTGCCTGGATAAAAGTACTCCTTGTTTCAAGCATCAATTTTCTTAGTTGCGTTTTTGAAACGGAGTCATATATCACATGTTATGACCATTTTATTGCAACCCACGTTTTCAGATAATTTCAATATAAATTTGTTTTTGTATGTTAGCGATTGTGTTTGGTACTCTATTTCTTGATAGCTCTCAATTTAAATAGAATAAAACATGGAATCAAATATTTCAGAGTCATATAATACATAAGCAAGTTGATCCTACATGAAATATCAAAAAATACTTGTCCTTCTTTTGCATATTATTCACCTATGTAGGCTTCCCAAGGTTAAACAATATCATTTTTAGTTCAAATAACATGACGTGTTGTTAGAGCACACTAATATCTTGACCTTTATACTATAATATGCCGTCGAGATGCTCGTTTTCTACTACATTCAAAACTACCTCAAATACTAGTTGACCAACTTTTACACCAATAAAACACAACCAAAACTAAACAGAGCAAACATATAGATGTGTTTTATCCATCCAGAATCCAGACAAATACATTTTGCCCGGATTCTATGCGGTCTATATGGACTGGAAACAATTTTAGAGGTTTTTTCTTTGGTTTGGATTATTTGAGTTGGTTACGACATTTTTAGCTGTTCTTTGTAGGTTTTTATCAGTTTTTTTTATCGGGCTTAGTCGCTTTTGACCAATGCTTGCCTGGATAAAAGTACTCCTTGTTTCAAGCATCCATTTTCTTAGTTGTGTTCTTGAAACGGAGTCATGTATCACATGTTATGACCATTTTATTGCAACCCACGTTTTCAGATAATTACAATATAAATTTGTTTTTGTATGTTAGCGATTGTGTTTGGTACTCTATTTCTTGATAGCTCTCAATTTAAATAGAATAAAACATGGAATCAAATATTTCAGAGTCATATAATACATAAGCAAGTTGATCCTACATGAAATGTCAAAAAATACTTGTCCTTCTTTTGCATATTATTCACCTATGTAGGCTTCCCTAGGTTAAACAATATCATTTTTAGTTCAAATAACATGACGTGTTGTTAGAGCACACTAATATCTTGACCTTTATACTATAATGTGCCTTCGAGATGCTCGTTGTCTACTACATTCAAAACTACCTCAAATACTAGTTGACCAACTTTTACACCAATAAAACACTACCAAAACTAAACATAGCAAACATATAGATGTGTTTTATCCATCTAGAATCCAGACAAATACATTTTGCCCGGATTCTATGTGGTCTATATGGACTGGAAACAATTTTAGAGGTTTTTTCTTAGGTTTGGATGATTTGAGCTGGTTACGACATTTTTAGCAGTTCTTTGTAGGTTTTTATCAGTTTTTTTATCGGGTTTAGTCGCTTTTGACCAATGCTTGCCTGGATAAAAGTACTCCTTGTTTCAAGCATCCATTTTCTTAGTTGTGTTTTTGAAACGGAGTCATATATCACATGTTATGACCATTTTATTGCAACCCACGTTTTCATATAATTTCAATATAAATTTGTTTTTGTATGTTAGCGATTGTGTTTGGTACTCTATTTCTTGATAGCTCTCAATTTAAATAGAATAAAACATGGAATCAAATATTTCAGAGTCATATAATACATAAGCAAGTTGATCCTACATGAAATGTCAAAAAATACTTGTCCTTCTTTTGCATATTATTCACCTATGTAGGCTTCCCAAGGTTAAACAATATCATTTTTAGTTCAAATAACATGACGTGTTGTTAGAGCACACTAATATCTTGACCTTTATACTATAATGTGCCTTCGAGATGCTCGTTGTCTACTACATTCAAAACTACCTCAAATACTAGTTGACCAACTTTTACACCAATAAAACACAACCAAAACTAAACATAGCAAACATATAGATGTGTTTTATCCATCTAGAATCCAGACAAATACATTTTGCCCGGATTCTATGTGGTCTATATGGACTGGAAACAATTTTAGAGGTTTTTTCTTAGGTTTGGATGATTTGAGCTGGTTACGACATTTTTAGCTGTTCTTTGTAGGTTTTTATCAGTTTTTTTATCGGGTTTAGTCGCTTTTGACCAATGCTTGCCTGGATAAAAGTACTCCTTGTTTCAAGCATCCATTTTCTTAGTTGTGTTTTTGAAACGGAGTCATATATCACATGTTATGACCATTTTATTACAACCCACGTTTTCATATAATTTCAATATAAATTTGTTTTTGTATGTTAGCGATTGTGTTTGGTACTCTATTTCTTGATAGCTCTCAATTTAAATAGAATAAAACATGGAATCAAATATTTCAGAGTCATATAATACATAAGCAAGTTGATCCTACATGAAATGTCAAAAAATACTTGTCCTTCTTTTGCATATTATTCACCTATGTAGGCTTCCCAAGGTTAAACAATATCATTTTTAGTTCAAATAACATGACGTGTTGTTAGAGCACACTAATATCTTGACCTTTATACTATAATGTGCCGTCGAGATGCTCGTTGTCTACTACATTCAAAACTACCTCAAATACTAGTTGACCAACTTTTACACCAATAAAACACAACCAAAACTAAACAAGGCAAAAATATAGATGTGTTTTATCCAGCCAGAATCCAGACAAATACATTTTGCCCGGATTCTATGCGGTCTATAGGGACTGGAAACAGTTTTAGAGGTTTTTTCTTTGGTTTGGATGATTTGAGCTGGTTACGACATTTTTAGCTGTTCTTTGTAGGTTTTTATCAGTTTTTTTATCGGGCTTTGTCGCTTTTGACCAATGCTTGCCTGGATAAAAGTACTCCTTGTTTCAAGCATCCATTTTCTTAGTTGTGTTCTTGAAACGGAGTCATGTATCACATGTTATGACCATTTTATTGCAACCCACGTTTTCAGATAATTTCAAGATAAATTTGTTTTTGTAAGTTAGCGATTGTGTTTGGTACTCTATTTCTTGATAGCTCTCAATTTAAATAGAATAAAACATGGAATCAAATATTTCAGGGTCATATAATACATAAGCAAGTTGATCCTACATGAAATGTCAAAAAATACTTGTCCTTCTTTTGCATATTATTCACCTATGTAGGCTTCCCAAGGTTAAACAATATCATTTTTAGTTCAAATAACATGACGTGTTGTTAGAGCACACTAATATCTTGACCTTTATATTATAATGTGCCTTCGAGATGCTCGTTGTCTACTACATTCAAAACTACCTCAAATACTAGTTGACCAACTTTTACACC
The DNA here is from genome assembly GCA_025667525.1 of Glebionis coronaria. Taxonomy (NCBI): domain Eukaryota; kingdom Viridiplantae; phylum Streptophyta; class Magnoliopsida; order Asterales; family Asteraceae; genus Glebionis; species Glebionis coronaria. Next base: position 479,142 of record JANFOE010000012.1, on the reverse strand, counting down.
AATAAAACACAACCAAAACTAAACATAGCAAACATATAGATGTGTTTTATCCATCTAGAATCCAGACAAATACATTTTGCCCGGATTCTATGTGGTCTATATGGACTGGAAACAATTTTAGATGTTTTTCTTAGGTTTGGATGATTTGAGCTGGTTACGACATTTTTAGCTGTTCTTTGTAGGTTTTTATCAGTTTTTTTATCGGGTTTAGTCGCTTTTGACCAATGATTACCTGGATAAAAGTACTCCTTGTTTCAAGCATCCATTTTCTTAGTTGTGTTTTTGAAACGGAGTCATATATCACATGTTATGACCATTTTATTGCAACCCACGTTTTCAGATAATTTCAATATAAATTTGTTTTTGTATGTTAGCGATTGTGTTTGGTACTCTATTTCTTGATAGCTCTCAATTTAAATAAAATAAAACATGGAATCAAATATTTCAGAGTCATATAATACATAAGCAAGTTGATCCTACATGAAATGTCAAAAAATACTTGTCCTTCTTTTGCATATTATTCACCTATGTAGGCTTCCCAAGGTTAAACAATATCATTTTTAGTTCAAATAACATGACGTGTTGTTAGAGCACACTAATATCTTGACCTTTATACTATAATGTGTCGTCGAGATGCTCGTTGTCTACTACATTCAAAACTACCTCAAATACTAGTTGACTAACTTTTATACCAATAAAACACAACCAAAACTAAACAGAGCAAACATATAGATGTGTTTTATCCATCCAGAATCCAGACAAATATATTTTTCCCGGATTCTATGCGGTTTATATGGACTGGAAACAATTTTAGAGGTTTTTTCTTTGGTTTGGATGATTTGAGCTGGTTACGACATTTTTAGCTGTTCTTTGTAGGTTTTTATCAGTTTTTTTTATCGGGCTTAGTCGCTTTTGACCAATGCTTGCCTGGATAAAAGTACTCCTTGTTTCAAGCATCCATTTTCTTAGTTGTGTTCTTGAAACGGAGTCATGTATCACATGTTATGACCATTTTATTGCAACCCACGTTTTTAGATAATTTCAAGATAAATTTGTTTTTGTATGTTAGCGATTGTGTTTGGTACTCTATTTCTTGATAGCTCTCAATTTAAATAGAATAAAACATGGAATCAAATATTTCAGAGTCATATAATACATAAGCAAGTTGATCCTACATGAAATGTCAAAAAATACTTGTCCTTCTTTTGCATATTATTCACCTATGTAGGCTTCCCAAGGTTAAACAATATCATTTTTAGTTCAAATAACATGACGTGTTGTTAGAGCACACTAATATCTTGACCTTTATACTATAATGTGCCTTCGAGATGCTCGTTGTCTACTACATTCAAAACTACCTCAAATACTAGTTGACCAACTTTTACACCAATAAAACACAACCAAAACTAAACATAGCAAACATATAGATGTGTTTTATCCATCTAGAATCCAGACAAATACATTTTTCCCGGATTCTATGTGGTCTATATGGACTGGAAACAATTTTAGAGGTTTTTTCTAAGGTTTGGATGATTTGAGCTGGTTACGACATTTTTAGCTGTTCGTTGTAGGTTTTTATCAGTTTTTTTATCGGGTTTAGTCGCTTTTGACCAATGCTTGCCTGGATAAAAGTACTCCTTGTTTCAAGCATCCATTTTCTTAGTTGTGTTTTTGAAACGGAGTCATATATCACATGTTATGACCATTTTATTGCAACCCACGTTTTCATATAATTTCAATATAAATTTGTTTTTGTATGTTAGCGATTGTGTTTGGTACTCTATTTCTTGATAGCTCTCAATTTAAATAGAATAAAACATGGAATCAAATATTTCAGAGTCATATAATACATAAGCAAGTTGATCCTACATGAAATGTCAAAAAATACTTGTCCTTCTTTTGCATATTATTCACCTATGTAGGCTTCCCAAGGTTAAACAATATCATTTTTAGTTCAAATAACATGACGTGTTGTTAGAGCACACTAATATCTTGACCTTTATACTATAATGTGCCTTCGAGATGCTCGTTGTCTACTACATTCAAAACTACCTCAAATACTAGTTGACCAACTTTTACACCAATAAAACACAACCAAAACTAAACATAGCAAACATATAGATGTGTTTTATCCATCTAGAATCCAGACAAATACATTTTGCCCGGATTCTATGTGGTCTATATGGACTGGAAACAATTTTAGAGGTTTTTTCTTAGGTTTGGATGATTTGAGCTGGTTACGACATTTTTAGCTGTTCTTTGTAGGTTTTTATCAGTTTTTTTATCGGGTTTAGTCGCTTTTGACCAATGCTTGCCTGGATAAAAGTACTCCTTGTTTCAAGCATCCATTTTCTTAGTTGTGTTTTTGAAACGGAGTCATATATCACATGTTATGACCATTTTATTGCAACCCACGTTTTCATATAATTTCAATATAAATTTGTTTTTGTATGTTAGCGATTGTGTTTGGTACTCTATTTCTTGATAGCTCTCAATTTAAATAGAATAAAACATGGAATCAAATATTTCAGAGTCATATAATACATAAGCAAGTTGATCCTACATGAAATGTCAAAAAATACTTGTCCTTCTTTTGCATATTATTCACCTATGTAGGCTTCCCAAGGTTAAACAATATCATTTTTAGTTCAAATAACATGACGTGTTGTTAGAGCACACTAATATCTTGACCTTTATACTATAATGTGCCGTCGAGATGCTCGTTGTCTACTACATTCAAAACTACCTCAAATACTAGTTGACCAACTTTTACACCAATAAAACACAACCAAAACTAAACAAGGCAAACATATAGATGTGTTTTATCCATCCAGAATCCAGACAAATACATTTTGCCCGGATTCTATGCGGTCTATAGGGACTGGAAACAATTTTAGAGGTTTTTTCTTTGGTTTGGATGATTTGAGCTGGTTACGACATTTTTAGCTGTTCTTTGTAGGTTTTTATTAGTTTTTTTATCGGGCTTAGTCGCTTTTGACCAATGCTTGCCTGGATAAAAGTACTCCTTGTTTCAAGCATCCATTTTCTTAGTTGTGTTCTTGAAACGGAGTCATGTATCACATGTTATGACCATTTTATTGCAACCCACGTTTTCAGATAATTTCAAGATAAATTTGTTTTTGTAAGTTAGCGATTGTGTTTGGTACTCTATTTCTTGATAGCTCTCAATTTAAATAGAATAAAACATGGAATCAAATATTTCAGGGTCATATAATACATAAGCAAGTTGATCCTACATGAAATGTCAAAAAATACTTGTCCTTCTTTTGCATATTATTCACCTATGTAGGCTTCCCAAGGTTAAACAATATCATTTTTAGTTCAAATAACATGACGTGTTGTTAGAGCACACTAATATCTTGACCTTTATACTATAATGTGCCTTCGAGATGCTCGTTGTCTACTACATTCAAAACTACCTCAAATACTAGTTGACCAACTTTTACACCAATAAAACACAACCAAAACTAAACATAGCAAACATATAGATGTGTTTTATCCATCTAGAATCCAGACAAATACATTTTGCCCGGATTCTATGTGGTCTATATGGACTGGAAACAATTTTAGAGGTTTTTCTTAGGTTTGGATGATTTGAGCTGGTTACGACATTTTTAGATGTTCTTTGTAGGTTTTTATCAGTTTTTTTATCGGGTTTAGTCGCTTTTGACCAATGATTGCCTGGATAAAAGTACTCCTTGTTTCAAGCATCCATTTTCTTAGTTGTTTTTTTGAAACGGAGTCATATATCACATGTTATGACCATTTTATTGCAACCCACGTTTTCAGATAATTTCAATATAAATTTGTTTTTGTATGTTAGCGATTGTGTTTGGTACTCTATTTCTTGATAGCTCTCAATTTAAATAAAATAAAACATGGAATCAAATATTTCAGAGTCATATAATACATAAGCAAGTTGATCCTACATGAAATGTCAAAAAATACTTGTCCTTCTTTTGCATATTATTCACCTATGTAGGCTTCCCAAGGTTAAACAATATCATTTTTAGTTCAAATAACATGACGTGTTGTTAGAGCACACTAATATCTTGACCTTTATACTATAATGTGCCGTCGAGATGCTCGTTGTCTACTACATTCAAAACTACCTCAAATACTAGTTGACCAACTTTTATACCAATAAAACACAACCAAAACTAAACAGAGCAAACATATAGATGTGTTTTATCCATCCAGAATCCAGACAAATATATTTTGCCCGGATTCTATGCGGTCTATATGGACTGGAAACAATTTTAGAGGTTTTTTCTTTGGTTTGGATGATTTGAGCTGGTTACGACATTTTTAGCTGTTCTTTGTAGGTTTTTATCAGTTTTTTTATCGGGCTTAGTCGCTTTTGACCAATGCTTGCCTGGATAAAAGTACTCCTTGTTTCAAGCATCCATTTTCTTAGTTGTGTTCTTGAAACGGAGTCATGTATCACATGTTATGACCATTTTATTGCAACCCACGTTTTTAGATAATTTCAAGATAAATTTGTTTTTGTATGTTAGCGATTGTGTTTGGTACTCTATTTCTTGATAGCTCTCAATTTAAATAGAATAAAACATGGAATCAAATATTTCAGAGTCATATAATACATAAGCAAGTTGATCCTACATGAAATGTCAAAAAATACTTGTCCTTCTTTTGCATATTATTCACCTATGTAGGCTTCCCAAGGTTAAACAATATCATTTTTAGTTCAAATGACATGACGTGTTGTTAGAGCACACTAATATCTTGACCTTTATACTATAATGTGCCATCGAGATGCTCGTTTTCTACTACATTCAAAACTACCTCAATTACTAGTTGACCAACTTTTACACCAATAAAACACAACCAAAACTAAACATAGCAAACATATAGATGTGTTTTATCCATCTAGAATCCAGACAAATACATTTTGCCCGGATTCTATGTGGTCTATATGGACTGGAAACAATTTTAGAGGTTTTTTCTTTGGTTTGGATGATTTGAGCTGGTTACGACATTTTTAGCTGTTCTTTGTAGGTTTATATCAGTTTTTTTATCGGGTTTAGTCGCTTTTGACCAATGCTTGCCTGGATAAAAGTACTCCTTGTTTCAAGCATCCATTTTCTTAGTTGTGTTTTTGAAGCGGAGTCATATATCACATGTTATGACCATTTTATTGCAACCTACGTTTTCAGATAATTTCAATATAAATTTGTTTTTGTATGTTAGCGATTGTGTTTGGTACTCTATTTATTGATAGCTTTCAATTTAAATAGAATAAAACATGGAATCAAATATTTCAGAGTCATATAATTCATAAGCAAGTTGATCCTACATGAAATGTCAAAAAAGACTTGTCCTTCTTTTGCATATTATTCACCTATGTAGGCTTCCCAAGGTTAAACAATATCATTTTTAGTTCAAATAACATGACGTGTTGTTAGAGCACACTAATATCTTGACCTTTATACTATAATGTGCCTTCGAGATGCTCGTTGTCTACTACATTCAAAACTACCTCAAATACTAGTTGACCAACTTTTACACCAATAAAACACAACCAAAACTAAACATAGCAAACATATAGATGTGTTTTATCCATCTAGAATCCAGACAAATACATTTTGCCCGGATCCTATGTGGTCTATATGGACTGGAAACAATTTTAGAGGTTTTTTCTTAGGTTTGGATGATTTGAGCTGGTTACGACATTTTTAGCTGTTCTTTGTAGGTTTTTATCAGTTTTTTTATCGGGTTTAGTCGCTTTTGACCAATACTTGCCTGGATAAAAGTACTCCTTGTTTCAAGCATCCATTTTCTTAGTTTTGTTTTTGAAACAGAGTCATATATCACATGTTATGACCATTTTATTGCAACCCACGTTTTCAGATAATTTCAATATAAATTTGTTTTTGTATGTTAGCGATTGTGTTTGGTACTCTATTTCTTGATAGCTCTCAATTTAAATAGAATAAAACATGGAATCAAATATTTCAGAGTCATATAATACATAAGCAAGTTGATCCTACATGAAATGTCAAAAAATACTTATCCTTCTTTTGCATATTATTCACCTATGTAGGCTTCCCAAGGTTAAACAATATCATTTTTAGTTCAAATAACATGACGTGTTGTTAGAGCACACTAATATCTTGACCTTTATACTATAATGTGCCGTCGAGATGCTCGTTTTCTACTACATTCAAAACTACCTCAAATACTAGTTGACCAACTTTTACACCAATAAAACACAACCAAAACTAAACAGAGCAAACATATAGATGTGTTTTATCCATCCAGAATCCAGACAAATACATTTTGCCCGGATTCTATGCGGTCTATATGGACTGGAAACAATTTAAGAGGTTTTTTCTTTGGTTTGGATGATTTGAGCTGGTTACGACATTTTTAGCTGTTCTTTGTAGGTTTTTATCAGTTTTTTTATCGGGCTTAGTCGCTTTTGACCAATGCTTGCCTGGATAAAAGTACTCCTTGTTTCAAGCATCCATTTTCTTAGTTGTGTTTTTGAAACGGAGTCATATATCACATGTTATGACCATTTTATTGCAACCCACGTTTTCATATAATTTCAATATAAATTTGTTTTTGTATGTTAGCGATTGTGTTTGGTACTCTATTTCTTGATAGCTCTCAATTTAAATAGAATAAAACATGGAATCAAATATTTCAGAGTCATATAATACATAAGCAAGTTGATCCTACATGAAATGTCAAAAAATACTTGTCCTTCTTTTGCATATTATTCACCTATGTAGGCTTCCCAAGGTTAAACAATATCATTTTTAGTTCAAATAACATGACGTGTTGTTAGAGCACACTAATATCTTGACCTTTATACTATAATGTGCCGTCGAGATGCTCGTTGTCTACTACATTCAAAACTACCTCAAATACTAGTTGACCAACTTTTACACCAATAAAACACAACCAAAACTAAACAAGGCAAACATATAAATGTGTTTTATCCATCCAGAATCCAGACAAATACATTTTGCCCGGATTCTATGCGGTCTATAGGGACTGGAAAGAATTTTAGAGGTTTTTTCTTTGGTTTGGATGATTTGAGCTGGTTACGACATTTTTAGCTGTTCTTTGTAGGTTTTTATCAGTTTTTTTATCGGGCTTAGTCGCTTTTGCCCAATGCTTGCCTGGATAAAAGTACTCCTTGTTTCAAGCATCCATTTTCTTAGTTGTGTTCTTGAAACGGAGTCATGTATCACATGTTATGACCATTTTATTGCAACCCACGTTTTCAGATAATTTCAAGATAAATTTGTTTTTGTAAGTTAGCGATTGTGTTTGGTACTCTATTTCTTGATAGCTCTCAATTTAAATAGAATAAAACATGGAATCAAATATTTCAGGGTCATATAATACATAAGCAAGTTGATCCTACATGAAATGTCAAAAAATACTTGTCCTTCTTTTGCATATTATTCACCTATGTAGGCTTCCCAAGGTTAAACAATATCATTTTTAGTTCAAATAACATGACGTGTTGTTAGAGCACACTAATATCTTGACCTTTATACTATAATGTGCCTTCGAGATGCTCGTTGTCTACTACATTCAAAACTACCTCAAATACTAGTTGACCAACTTTTACACCAATAAAACACAACCAAAACTAAACATAGCAAACATATAGATGTGTTTTATCCATCTAGAATCCAGACAAATACATTTTGCCCGGATTCTATGTGGTCTATATGGACTGGAAACAATTTTAGAGGTTTTTCTTAGGTTTGGATGATTTGAGCTGGTTACGACATTTTTAGCTGTTCTTTGTAGGTTTTTATCAGTTTTTTTATCGGGTTTAGTCGCTTTTGACCAATGATTGCTTGGATAAAAGTACTCCTTGTTTCAAGCATCCATTTTCTTAGTTGTGTTTTTGAAACGGAGTCATATATCACATGTTATGACCATTTTATTGCAACCCACGTTTTCAGATAATTTCAATATAAAATTGTTTTTGTATGTTAGCGATTGTGTTTGGTACTCTATTTCTTGATAGCTCTCAATTTAAATAAAATAAAACATGGAATCAAATATTTCAGAGTCATATAATACATAAGCAAGTTGATCCTACATGAAATGTCAAAAAATACTTGTCCTTCTTTTGCATATTATTCACCTATGTAGGCTTCCCAAGGTTAAACAATATCATTTTTAGTTCAAATAACATGACGTGTTGTTAGAGCACACTAATATCTTGACCTTTATACTATAATGTGCCGTCGAGATGCTCGTTGTCTACTACATTCAAACCTACCTCAAATACTAGTTGACCAACTTTTATACCAATAAAACACAACCAAAACTAAACAGAGCAAACATATAGATGTGTTTTATCCATCCATAATCCAGACAAATATATTTTGCCCGGATTCTATGCGGTCTATATGGACTGGAAACAATTTTAGAGGTTTTTTCTTTGGTTTGGATGATTTGAGCTGGTTACGACATTTTTAGCTGTTCTTTGTAGGTTTTTATCAGTTTTTTTTATCGGGCTTAGTCGCTTTTGGCCAATGCTTGCCTGGATAAAAGTACTCCTTGTTTCAAGCATCCATTTTCTTAGTTGTGTTCTTGAAACGGAGTCATGTATCACATGTTATGACCATTTTATTGCAACCCACGTTTTTAGATAATTTCAAGATAAATTTGTTTTTGTATGTTAGCGATTGTGTTTGGTACTCTATTTCTTGATAGCTCTCAATTTAAATAGAATAAAACATGGAATCAAATATTTCAGAGTCATATAATACATAAGCAAGTTGATCCTACATGAAATGTCAAAAAATACTTGTCCTTCTTTTGCATATTATTCACCTATGTAGGCTTCCCAAGGTTAAACAATATCATTTTTAGTTCAAATAACATGACGTGTTGTTAGAGCACACTAATATCTTGACCTTTATACTATAATGTGCCTTCGAGATGCTCGTTGTCTACTACATTCAAAACTACCTCAAATACTAGTTGACCAACTTTTACACCAATAAAACACAACCAAAACTAAACATAGCAAACATATAGATGTGTTTTATCCATCTAGAATCCAGACAAATACATTTTGCCCGGATTCTATGTGGTCTATATGGACTGGAAACAATTTTAGAGGTTTTTCTTAGGTTTGGATGATTTGAGCTGGTTACGACATTTTTAGCTGTTCTTTATAGGTTTTTATCAGTTTTTTTATCGGGTTTAGTCGCTTTTGACCAATGATTGCCTGGATAAAAGTACTCCTTGTTTCAAGCATCCATTTTCTTAGTTGTGTTTTTGAAACGGAGTCATATATCACATGTTATGACCATTTTATTGCAACCCACGTTTTCAGATAATTTCAATATAAATTTGTTTTTGTATGTTAGCGATTGTGTTTGGTACTCTATTTCTTGATAGCTCTCAATTTAAATAAAATAAAACATGGAATCAAATATTTCAGAGTCATATAATACATAAGCAAGTTGATCCTACATGAAATGTCAAAAAATACTTGTCCTTCTTTTGCATATTATTCACCTATGTAGGCTTCCCAAGGTTAAACAATATCATTTTTAGTTCAAATAACATGACGTGTTGTTAGAGCACACTAATATCTTGACCTTTATACTATAATGTGCCGTCGAGATGCTCGTTGTCTACTACATTCAAAACTACCTCAAATACTAGTTGACCAACTTTTATACCAATAAAACACAACCAAAACTAAACAGAGCAAACATATAGATGTGTTTTATCCATCCAGAATCCAGACAAATATATTTTTCCCGGATTCTATGCGGTCTATATGGACTGGAAACAATTTTAGAGGTTTTTTCTTTGGTTTGGATGATTTGAGCTGGTTACGACATTTTTAGCTGTTCTTTGTAGGTTTTTATCAGTTTTTTTTTTCGGGCTTAGTCGCTTTTGACCAATGCTTGCCTGGATAAAAGTACTCCTTGTTTCAAGCATCCATTTTCTTAGTTGTGTTCTTGAAACGGAGTCATGTATCACATGTTATGACCATTTTATTGCAACCCACGTTTTTAGATAATTTCAAGATAAATTTGTTTTTGTATGTTAGCGATTGTGTTTGGTACTCTATTTCTTGATAGCTCTCAATTTAAATAGAATAAAACATGGAATCAAATATTTCAGAGTCATATAATACATAAGCAAGTTGATCCTACATGAAATGTCAAAAAATACTTGTCCTTCTTTTGCATATTATTCACCTATGTAGGCTTCCCAAGGTTAAACAATATCATTTTTAGTTCAAATAACATGACGTGTTGTTAGAGCACACTAATATCTTGACCTTTATACTATAATGTGCCTTCGAGATGCTCGTTGTCTACTACATTCAAAACTACCTCAAATACTAGTTGACCAACTTTTAAACCAATAAAACACAACCAAAACTAAACATAGCAAACATATAGATATGTTTTATCCATCTAGAATCCAGACAAATACATTTTGCCCGGATTCTATGTGGTCTATATGGACTGGAAACAATTTTAGAGGTTTTTTCTTAGATTTGGATGATTTGAGCTGGTTACGACATTTTTAGCTGTTCTTTGTAGGTTTTTATCAGTTTTTTTATCGGGTTTAGTCGCTTTTGACCAATGCTTGCCTGGATAAAAGTACTCCTTGTTTCAAGCATCCATTTTCTTAGTTGTGTTTTTGAAACGGAGTCATATATCACATGTTATGACCATTTTATTGCAACCCACGTTTTCATATAATTTCAATATAAATTTGTTTTTGTATGTTAGCGATTGTGTTTGGTACTCTATTTCTTGATAGCTCTCAATTTAAATAGAATAAAACATGGAATCAAATATTTCAGAGTCATATAATACATAAGCAAGTTGATCCTACATGAAATGTCAAAAAATACTTGTCCTTCTTTTGCATATTATTCACCTATGTAGGCTTCCCAAGGTTAAACAATATCATTTTTAGTTCAAATAACATGACGTGTTGTTAGAGCACACTAATATCTTGACCTTTATACTATAATGTGCCTTCGAGATGCTCGTTGTCTACTACATTCAAAACTACCTCAAATACTAGTTGACCAACTTTTACACCAATAAAACACAACCAAAACTAAACATAGCAAACAAATAGATGTGTTTTATCCATCTAGAATCCAGACAAATACATTTTGCCCGGATCCTATGCGGTCTATATGGACTGGAAACAATTTTAGAGGTTTTTTCTTAGGTTTGGATGATTTGAGCTGGTTACGACATTTTTAGCTGTTCTTTGTAGGTTTTTATCAGTTTTTTTATCGGGTTTAGTCGCTTTTGACCAATGCTTGCCTGGATAAAAGTACTCCTTGTTTCAAGCATCCATTTTCTTAGTTGTGTTTTTGAAACGGAGTCATATATCACATGTTATGACCATTTTATTGCAACCCACGTTTTCAGATAATTTCAATATAAATTTGTTTTTGTATGTTAGCGATTGTGTTTGGTATGCTATTTCTTGATAGCTCTCAATTTAAATAGAATAAAACATGGAATCAAATATTTCAGAGTCATATAATAAATAAGCAAGTTGATCCTACATGAAATGTCAAAAAATACTTGTCCTTCTTTTGCATATTATTCACCTATGTAGGCTTCCCAAGGTTAAACAATATCATTTTTAGTTCAAATAACATGACGTGTTGTTAGAGCACACTAATATCTTGACCTTTATACTATAATGTGCCGTCGAGATGCTCGTTGTCTACTACATTCAAAACTACCTCAAATACTAGTTGACCAACTTTTACACCAATAAAACACAACCAAAACTAAACAAGGCAAACATATAGATGTGTTTTATCCATCCAGAATCCAGACAAATACATTTTGCCCGGATTCTATGCGGTCTATAGGGACTGGAAACAATTTTAGAGGTTTTTTCTTTGGTTTGGATGATTTGAGCTGGTTACGACATTTTTAGCTGTTCTTTGTAGGTTTTTATCAGTTTTTTTATCGGGCTTAGTCGCTTTTGACCAATGCTTGCCTGGATAAAAGTACTCCTTGTTTCAAGCATCCATTTTCTTAGTTGTGTTCTTGAAACGGAGTCATGTATCACATGTTATGACCATTTTATTGCAACCCACGTTTTCAGATAATTTCAAGATAAATTTGTTTTTGTAAGTTAGCGATTGTGTTTGGTACTCTATTTCTTGATAGCTCTCAATTTAAATAGAATAAAACATGGAATCAAATATTTCAGGGTCATATAATACATAAGCAAGTTGATCCTACATGAAATGTCAAAAAATACTTGTCCTTCTTTTGCATATTATACACCTATGTAGGCTTCCCAAGGTTAAACAATATCATTTTTAGTTCAAATAACATGACGTGTTGTTAGAGCACACTAATATCTTGACCTTTATACTATAATGTGCCTTCGAGATGCTCGTTGTCTACTACATTCAAAACTACCTCAAATACTAGTTGACCAACTTTTACACCAATAAAACACCACCAAAACTAAACATAGCAAACATATAGATGTGTTTTATCCATCTAGAATCCAGACAAATACATTTTGCCCGGATTCTATGTGGTCTATATGGACTGGAAACAATTCTAGAGGTTTTTCTTAGGTTTGGATGATTTGAGCTGGTTACGACATTTTTAGCTGTTCTTTGTAGGTTTTTATCAGTTTTTTTATCGGGTTTAGTCGCTTTTGACCAATGATTGCCTGGATAAAAGTACTCCTTGTTTCAAGCATCCATTTTCTTAGTTGTGTTTTTGAAACGGAGTCATATATCACATGTTATGACCATTTTATTGCAACCCACGTTTTCAGATAATTTCAATATAAATTTGTTTTTGTATGTTAGCGATTGTGTTTGGTACTCTATTTCTTGATAGCTCTCAATTTAAATAAAATAAAACATGGAATCAAATATTTCAGAGTCATATAATACATAAGCAAGTTGATCCTACATTAAATGTCAAAAAATACTTGTCCTTCTTTTGCATATTATTCACCTATGTAGGCTTCCCAAGGTTAAACAATATCATTTTTAGTTCAAATAACATGACGTGTTGTTAGAGCACACTAATATCTTGACCTTTATACTATAATGTGCCGTCGAGATGCTCGTTGTCTACTACATTCAAAACTACCTCAAATACTAGTTGACCAACTTTTATACCAATAAAACACAACCAAAACTAAACAGAACAAACATATAGATGTGTTTTATCCATCCAGAATCCAGACAAATATATTTTGCCCGGATTCTATGCGGTCTATATGGACTGGAAACAATTTTAGAGGTTTTTTCTTTGGTTTGGATGATTTGAGCTGGTTACGACATTTTTAGCTGTTCTTTGTAGGTTTTTATCAGTTTTTTTATCGGGCTTAGTCGCTTTTGACCAATGCTTGCCTGGATAAAAGTACTCCTTGTTTCAAGCATCCATTTTCTTAGTTGTGTTCTTGAAACGGAGTCATGTATCACATGTTATGACCATTTTATTGCAACCCACGTTTTTAGATAATTTCAAGATAAATTTGTTTTTGTATGTTAGCGATTGTGTTTGGTACTCTATTTCTTGATAGCTCTCAATTTAAATAGAATAAAACATGGAATCAAATATTTCAGAGTCATATAATACATAAGCAAGTTGATCCTACATGAAATGTCAAAAAATACTTGTCCTTCTTTTGCATATTATTCACCTATGTAGGCTTCCCAAGGTTAAACAATATCATTTTTAGTTCAAATAACATGACGTGTTGTTAGAGCACACTAATATCTTGACCTTTATACTATAATGTGCCTTCGAGATGCTCGTTGTCTACTACATTCAAAACTACCTCAAATACTAGTTGACCAACTTTTACACCAATAAAACACAACCAAAACTAAACATAGCAAACATATAGATGTGTTTTATCCATCTAGAATCCAGACAAATACATTTTGCCCGGATTCTATGTGGTCTATATGGACTGGAAACAATTTTAGAGGTTTTTTCTTAGGTTTGGATGATTTGAGCTGGTTACGACATTTTTAGCTGTTATTTGTAGGTTTTTATCAGTTTTTTTATCGGGTTTAGTCGCTTTTGACCAATGCTTGCCTGGATAAAAGTACTCCTTGTTTCAAGCATCCATTTTCTTAGTTGTGTTTTTGAAACGGAGTCATATATCACATGTTATGACCATTTTATTGCAACCCACGTTTTCATATAATTTCAATATAAATTTGTTTTTGTATGTTAGCGATTGTGTTTGGTACTCTATTTCTTGATAGCTCTCAATTTAAATAGAATAAAACATGGAATCAAATATTTCAGAGTCATATAATACATAAGCAAGTTGATCCTACATGAAATGTCAAAAAATACTTGTCCTTCTTTTGCATATTATTCACCTATGTAGGCTTCCCAAGGTTAAACAATATCATTTTTAGTTCAAATAACATGACGTGTTGTTAGAGCACACTAATATCTTGACCTTTATACTATAATGTGCCTTCGAGATGCTCGTTGTCTACTACATTCAAAACTACCTCACATACTAGTTGACCAACTTTTACACCAATAAAACACAACCAAAACTAAACATAGCAAACATATAGATGTGTTTTATCCATCTAGAATCCAAACAAATACATTTTTCCCGGATTCTATGTGGTCTATATGGACTGGAAACAATTTTAGAGGTTTTTTCTTAGGTTTGGATGATTTGAGCTGGTTACGACATTTTTAGCTGTTCTTTGTAGGTTTATATCAGTTTTTTTATCGGGTTTAGTCGCTTTTGACCAATGCTTGCCTGGATAAAAGTACTCCTTGTTTCAAGCATCCATTTTCTTAGTTGTGTTTTTGAAGCGGAGTCATATATCACATGTTATGACCATTTTATTGCAACCCACGTTTTCAGATAATTTCAATATAAATTTGTTTTTGTATGTTAGCGATTGTGTTTGGTACTCTATTTATTGATAGCTCTCAATTTAAATAGAATAAAACATGGAATCAAATATTTCAGAGTCATATAATACATAAGCAAGTTGATCCTACATGAAATGTCAAAAAATACTTGTCCTTCTTTTGCATATTATTCACCTATGTAGGCTTCCCAAGGTTAAACAATATCATTTTTAGTTCAAATAACATGACGTGTTGTTAGAGCACACTAATATCTTAACCTTTATACTATAATGTGCCTTCGAGATGCTCGTTGTCTACTACATTCAAAACTACCTCAAATACTAGTTGACCAACTTTTACACCAATAAAACACAACCAAAACTAAACATAGCAAACATATAGATGTGTTTTATCCATCTAGAATCCAGACAAATACATTTTGCCCGGATCCTATGTGGTCTATATGGACTGGAAACAATTTTAGAGGTTTTTTCTTAGGTTTGGATGATTTGAGCTGGTTACGACATTTTTAGCTGTTCTTTGTAGGTTTTTATCAGTTTTTTTATCGGGTTTAGTCGCTTTTGACCAATGCTTGCCTGGATAAAAGTACTCCTTGTTTCAAGCATCCATTTTCTTAGTTGTGTTTTTGAAACGGAGTCATATATCACATGTTATGACCATTTTATTGCAACCCACGTTTTCAGATAATTTCAATATAAATTTGTTTTTGTATGTTAGCGATTGTGTTTGGTACTCTATTTCTTGATAGCTCTCAATTTAAATAGAATAAAACATGGAATCAAATATTTCAGAGTCATATAATACATAAGCAAGTTGATCCTACATGAAATGTCAAAAAATACTTGTCCTTCTTTTGCATATTATTCACCTATGTAGGCTTCCCAAGGTTAAACAATATCATTTTTAGTTCAAATAACATGACGTGTTGTTAGAGCACACTAATATCTTGACCTTTATACTATAATGTGCCGTCGAGATGCTCGTTTTCTACTACATTCAAAACTACCTCAAATACTAGTTGACCAACTTTTACACCAATAAAACACAACCAAAACTAAACAGAGCAAACATATAGATGTGTTTTATCCATCCAGAATCCAGACAAATACATTTTGCCCGGATTCTATGCGGTCTATATGGACTGGAAACAATTTAAGAGGTTTTTTCTTTGGTTTGGATGATTTGAGCTGGTTACGACATTTTTAGCTGTTCTTTGTAGGTTTTTATCAGTTTTTTTATCGGGCTTAGTCGCTTTTGACCAATGCTTGCCTGGATAAAAGTACTCCTTGTTTCAAGCATCCATTTTCTTAGATGTGTTCTTGAAACGGAGTCATGTATCACATGTTATGACCATTTTATTGCAACCCACGTTTTCAGATAATTTCAATATAAATTTGTTTTTGTATGTTAGCGAATGTGTTTGGTACTCTATTTCTTGATAGCTCTCAATTTAAATAGAATAAAACATGGAATCAAATATTTCAGAGTCATATAATACATAAGCAAGTTGATCCTACATGAAATGTCAAAAAATACTTGTCCTTCTTTTGCATATTATTCACATATGTAGGCTTCCCAAGGTTAAACAATATCATTTTTAGTTCAAATAACATGACGTGTTGTTAGAGCACACTAATATCTTGACCTTTATACTATAATGTGCCGTCGAAATGCTCGTTGTCTACTACATTCAAAACTACCTCAAATACTAGTTGACCAACTTTTACACCAATAAAACACAACAAAAACTAAACAGAGCAAACATATAGATGTGTTTTATCCATCTAGAATCCCGGCAAATACATTTTGCCCGGATTCTATGTGGTCTATATGGACTGGAAACAATTTTAGAGGTTTTTTCTTTGGTTTGGATGATTTGAGCTGGTTACGACATTTTTAGCTGTTCTTTGTAGGTTTTTATCAGTTTTTTTATCAGGTTTAGTCGCTTTTGACCAATGCTTGCCTGGATAAAAGTACTCCTTGTTTCAAGCATCCATTTTCTTAGTTGTGTTTTTGAAACGGAGTCATATATCACAAGTTATGACCATTTTATTGCAACCCACGTTTTCAGATAATTTCAATATAAATTTGTTTTTGTATGTTAGCGATTGTGTTTGGTACTCTATTTCTTGATAGCTCTCAATTTAAATAGAATAAAACATGGAATCAAATATTTCAGAGTCATATAATACATAAGCAAGTTGATCCTACATGAAATGTCAAAAAATACTTGTCCTTCTTTTGCATATTATTCACCTATGTAGGCTTCCCAAGGATAAACAATATCATTTTTAGTTCAAATAACATGACGTGTTGTTAGAGCACACTAATATCTTGACCTTTATACTATAATGTGCCGTCGAAATGCTCGTTGTCTACTACATTCAAAACTACCTCAAATACTAGTTGACCAACTTTTACACCAATAAAACACAACAAAAACTAAACAGAGCAAACATATAGATGTGTTTTATCCATCTAGAATCCGGGCAAATACATTTTGCCCGGATTCTATATGGTCTATATGGACTGGAAACAATTTTAGAGGTTTTTTCTTTGGTTTGGATGATTTGAGCTGGTTACGACATTTTTAGCTGTTCTTTGTAGGTTTTTATCAGTTTTTTTATCGGGTTTAGTCGCTTTTGACCAATGCTTGCCTGGATAAAAGTACTCCTTGTTTCAAGCATCCATTTTCTTAGTTGTGTTTTTGAAACGGAGTCATATATCACAAGTTATGACCATTTTATTGCAACCCACGTTTTCAGATAATTTCAATATAAATTTGTTTTTGTATGTTAGCGATTGTGTTTGGTACTCTATTTCTTGATAGCTCTCAATTTAAATAGAATAAAACATGGAATCAAATATTTCAGAGTCATATAATACATAAGCAAGTTGATCCTACATGAAATGTCAAAAAATAATTGTCCTTCTTTTGCATATTATTCACCTATGTAGGCTTCCCAAGGTTAAACAATATCATTTTTAGTTCAAATAACATGACGTGTTGTTAGAGCACACTAATATCTTGACCTTTATACTATAATGTGCCTTCGAGATGCTCGTTGTCTACTACATTCAAAACTACCTCAAATACTAGTTGACCAACTTTTACACCAATAAAACACAACCAAAACTAAACATAGCAAACATATAGATGTGTTTTATCCATCTAGAATCCAGACAAATACATTTTTCCCGGATCCTATGTGGTCTATATGGACTGGAAACAATTTTAGAGGTTTTTTCTTAGGTTTGGATGATTTGAGCTGGTTACGACATTTTTAGCTGTTCTTTGTAGGTTTTTATCAGTTTTTTTATCGGGTTTAGTCGCTTTTGACCAATGCTTGCCTGGATAAAAGTACTCCTTGTTTCAAGCATCCATTTTCTTAGTTGTGTTTTTGAAACAGAGTCATATATCACATGTTATGACCATTTTATTGCAACCCACGTTTTCAGATAATTTCAATATAAATTTGTTTTTGTATGTTAGCGATTGTGTTTGGTACTCTATTTCTTGATAGCTCTCAATTTAAATAGAATAAAACATGGAATCAAATATTTCAGAGTCATATAATACATAAGCAAGTTGATTCTACATGAAATGTCAAAAAATACTTGTCCTTCTTTTGCATAGTATTCACCTATGTAGGCTTCCCAAGGTTAAACAATATCATTTTTCGTTCAAATAACATGACGTGTTGTTAGAGCACACTAATATCTTGACCTTTATACTATAATGTGCCGTCGAAATGCTCGTTGTCTACTACATTCAAAACTACCTCAAATACTAGTTGACCAACTTTACACCAATAAAACACAACAAAAACTAAACAGAGCAAACATATAGATGTGTTTTATCCATCTAGAGTCCGGGCAAATACATTTTGCCCAGATTCTTTGTGGTCTATATGGACTGGAAACAATTTTAGAGGTTTTTTCTTTGGTTTGGATGATTTGAGCTGGTTACGAAATTTTTAGCTGTTCTTTGTAGGTTTTTATCAGTTTTTTTATCGGGTTTAGTCGCTTTTGACCAATGCTTGCCTGGATAAAAGTACTCCTTGTTTCAAGCATCCATTTTCTTAGTTGCGTTTTTGAAACGGAGTCATATATCACAAGTTATGACCATTTTATTGCAACCCACGTTTTCAGATAATTTCAATATAAATTTGTTTTTGTATGTTAGCGATTGTGTTTGGTACTCTATTTCTTGATAGCTCTCAATTTAAATAGAATAAAACATGGAATCAAATATTTCAGAGTCATATAATACATAAGCAAGTTGATCCTACATGAAATGTCAAAAAATAATTGTCCTTCTTTTGCATATTATTCACCTATGTAGGCTTCCCAAGGTTAAACAATATCATTTTTAGTTCAAATAACATGACGTGTTGTTAGAGCACACTAATATCTTGACCTTTATACTATAATGTGCCTTCGAGATGCTCGTTGTCTACTACATTCAAAACTACCTCAAATACTAGTTGACCAACTTTTACACCAATAAAACACAACCAAAACTAAACATAGCAAACATATAGATGTGTTTTATCCATCTAGAATCCAGACAAATACATTTTGCCCGGATCCTATGTGGTCTATATGGACTGGAAACAATTTTAGAGGTTTTTTCTTAGGTTTGGATGATTTGAGCTGGTTACGACATTTTTAGCTGTTCTTTGTAGGTTTTTATCAGTTTTTTTATCGGGTTTAGTCGCTTTTGACCAATGCTTGCCTGGATAAAAGTACTCCTTGTTTCAAGCATCCATTTTCTTAGTTGTGTTTTTGAAACGGAGTCATATATCACATGTTATGACCATTTTATTGCAACCCACGTTTTCAGATAATTTCAATATAAATTTGTTTTTGTATGTTAGCGATTGTGTTTGGTACTCTATTTCTTGATAGCTCTCAATTTAAATAGAATAAAACATGGAATCAAATATTTCAGAGTCATATAATACATAAGCAAGTTGATTCTACATGAAATGTCAAAAAATACTTGTCCTTCTTTTGCATATTATTCACCTATGTAGGCTTCCCAAGGTTAAACAATATCATTTTTCGTTCAAATAACATGACGTGTTGTTAGAGCACACTAATATCTTGACCTTTATACTATAATGTGCCGTCGAAATGCTCGTTGTCTACTACATTCAAAACTACCTCAAATACTAGTTGACCAACTTTTACACCAATAAAACACAACAAAAACTAAACAGAGCAAACATATAGATGTGTTTTATCCATCTAGAGTCCGGGCAAATACATTTTGCCCGGATTCTTTGTGGTCTATATGGACTGGAAACAATTTTAGAGGTTTTTTCTTTGGTTTGGATGATTTGAGCTGGTTACGAAATTTTTAGCTGTTCTTTGTAGGTTTTTATCAGTTTTTTTATCGGGTTTAGTCGCTTTTGACCAATGCTTGCCTGGATAAAAGTACTCCTTGTTTCAAGCATCCATTTTCTTAGTTGTGTTTTTGAAACGGAGTCATATATCACAAGTTATGACCATTTTATTGCAACCCACGTTTTCAGATAATTTCAATATAAATTTGTTTTTGTATGTTAGCGATTGTGTTTGGTACTCTATTTCTTGATAGCTCTCAATTTAAATAGAATAAAACATGGAATCAAATATTTCAGAGTCATATAATACATAAGCAAGTTGATCCTACATGAAATGTCAAAAAATAATTGTCCTTCTTTTGCATATTATTCACCTATGTAGGCTTCCCAAGGTTAAACAATATCATTTTTAGTTCAAATAACATGACGTGTTGTTAGAGCACACTAATATCTTGACCTTTATACTATAATGTGCCTTCGAGATGCTCGTTGTCTACTACATTCAAAACTACCTCAAATACTAGTTGACCAACTTTTACACCAATAAAACACAACCAAAACTAAACATAGCAAACATACAGATGTGTTTTATCCATCTAGAATCCAGACAAATATATTTTGCCCGGATCCTATGTGGTCTATATGGACTGGAAACAATTTTAGAGGTTTTTTCTTAGGTTTGGATGATTTGAGCTGGTTACGACATTTTTAACTGTTCTTTGTAGGTTTTTATCAGTTTTTTTATCGGGTTTAGTCGCTTTTGACCAATGCCTGCCTGGATAAAAGTACTCCTTGTTTCAAGCATCCATTTTCTTAGTTGTGTTTTTGAAACGGAGTCATATATCACAAGTTATGACCATTTTATTGCAACCCACGTTTTCAGATAATTTCAATATAAATTTGTTTTTGTATGTTAGCGATTGTGTTTGGTACTCTATTTCTTGATAGCTCTCAATTTAAGTAGAATAAAACATGGAATCAAATATTTCAGAGTCATATAATACATAAGCAAGTTGATCCTACATGAAATGTCAAAAAATACTTGTCCTTCTTTTGCATATTATTCACCTATGTAGGCTTCCCAAGGATAAACAATATCATTTTTAGTTCAAATAACATGACGTGTTGTTAGAGCACACTAATATCTTGACCTTTATACTATAATGTGCCGTCGAAATGCTCGTTGTCTACTACATTCAAAACTACCTCAAATACTAGTTGACCAACTTTTACACCAATAAAACACAACAAAAACTAAACAGAGCAAACATATAGATGTGTTTTATCCATCTAGAATCTGGGCAAAAACATTTTGCCCGGATTCTATGTGGTCTATATGGACTGGAAACAATTTTAGAGGTTTTTTCTTTGGTTTGGATGATTTGAGCTGGTTACGACATTTTTAGCTGTTCTTTGTAGGTTTTTATCAGTTTTTTTATCGGGTTTAGTCGCTTTTGACCAATGCTTGCCTGGATAAAAGTACTCCTTGTTTCAAGCATCCATTTTCTTAGTTGTGTTTTTGAAACGGAGTCATATATCACAAGTTATGACCATTTTATTGTAACCCACGTTTTCAGATAATTTCAATATAAATTTGTTTTTGTATGTTAGCGATTGTGTTTGGTACTCTATTTCTTGATAGCTCTCAATTTAAATAGAATAAAACATGGAATCAAATATTTCAGTTTCATATAATACATAAGCAAGTTGATCCTACATGAAATGTCAAAAAATAATTGTCCTTCTTTTGCATATTATTCACCTATGTAGGCTTCCCAAGGTTAAACAATATCATTTTTAGTTCAAATAACATGAGGTGTTGTTAGAGCACACTAATATCTTGACCTTTATACTATAATGTGCCTTCGAGATGCTCGTTGTCTACTACATTCAAAACTACCTCAAATACTAGTTGACCAACTTTTACACCAATAAAACACAACCAAAACTAAACATAGCAAACATATAGATGTGTTTTATCCATCTAGAATCCAGAAAAATACATTTTGCCCGGATCCTATGTGGTCTATATGGACTGGAAACAATTTTAGAGGTTTTTTCTTAGGTGTGGATGATTTGAGCTGGTTACGACATTTTTAGCTGTTCTTTGTAGGTTTTTATCAGTTTTTTTATCGGGTTTAGTCGCTTTTGACCAATGCTTGCCTGGATAAAAGTACTCCTTGTTTCAAGCATCCATTTTCTTAGTTGTGTTTTTGAAACGGAGTCATATATCACAAGTTATGACCATTTTATTGTAACCCACGTTTTCAGATAATTTCAATATAAATTTGTTTTTGTATGTTAGCGATTGTGTTTGGTACTCTATTTCTTGATAGCTCTCAATTTAAATAGAATAAAACATGGAATCAAATATTTCAGAGTCATATAATACATAAGCAAGTTGATCCTACATGAAATGTCAAAAAATAATTGTCCTTCTTTTGCATATTATTCACCTATGTAGGCTTCCCAAGGTTAAACAATATCATTTTTAGTTCAAATAACATGAGGTGTTGTTAGAGCACACTAATATCTTGACCTTTAAACTATAATGTGCCTTCGAGATGCTCGTTGTCTACTACATTCAAAACTACCTCAAATACTAGTTGACCAACTTTTACACCAATAAAACACAACCAAAACTAAACATAGCAAACATATAGATGTGTTTTATCCATCTAGAATCCAGACAAATACATTTTGCCCGGATCCTATGTGGTCTATATGGACTGGAAACAATTTTAGAGGTTTTTTCTTAGGTTTGGATGATTTGAGCTGGTTACGACATTTTTAGCTGTTCTTTGTAGGTTTTTATCAGTTTTTTTTATCGGGTTTAGTCGCTTTTGACCAATGCTTGCCTGGATAAAAGTACTCCTTGTTTCAAGCATCCATTTTCTTAGTTGTGTTTTTGAAACGGAGTCATATATCACATGTTATGACCATTTTATTGCAACCCACGTTTTCAGATAATTTCAATATAAATTTGTTTTTGTATGTTAGCGATTGTGTTTGGTACTCTATTTCTTGATAGCTCTCAATTTAAATAGAATAAAACATGGAATCAAATATTTCAGAGTCATATAATACATAAGCAAGTTGATCCTACATGAAATGTCAAAAAATACTTGTCCTTCTTTTGCATATTATTCACCTATGTAGGCTTCCCAAGGTTAAACAATATCATTTTTAGTTCAAATAACATGACGTGTTGTTAGAGCACACTAATATCTTGACCTTTATACTATAATGTGCCTTCGAGATGCTCGTTGTCTACTACATTCAAAACTACCTCAAATACTAGTTGACCAACTTTTACACCAATAAAACACAACCAAAACTAAACAGAGCAAACATATAGATGTGTTTTATCCATCTAGAATCCAGACAAATACATTTTGCCCGGATCCTATGTGGTCTATATGGACTGGAAACAATTTTAGAGGTTTTTTCTTAGGTTTGGATGATTTGAGCTGGTTACGACATTTTTAGCTGTTCTTTGTAGGTTTTTATCAGTTTTTTATCGGGTTTAGTCGCTTTTGACCAATGCTTGCCTGGATAAAAGTACTCCTTGTTTCAAGCATCCATTTTCTTAGTTGTGTTTTTGAAACGGAGTCATATATCACATGTTATGACCATTTTATTACAACCTACGTTTTCAGATAATTTCAATATAAATTTGTTTTTGTATGTTAGCGATTGTGTTTGGTACTCTATTTCTTGATAGCTCTCAATTTAAATAGAATAAAACATGGAATCAAATATTTCAGAGTCATATAATACATAAGCAAGTTGATCCTACATGAAATGTCAAAAAAATACTTGTCCTTCTTTTGCATATTATTCACCTATGTAGGCTTCCCAAGGTTAAACAATATCATTTTTAGTTCAAATAACATGACGTGTTGTTAGAGCACACTAATATCTTGACCTTTATACTATAATGTGCCTTCGAGATGCTCGTTGTCTACTACATTCAAAACTACCTCAAATACTAGTTGACCAACTTTTACACCAATAAAACACAACCAAAACTAAACATAGCAAACATATAGATGTGTTTTATCCATCTAGAATCCAGACAAATACATTTTGCCCGGATCCTATGCGGTCTATATGGACTGGAAACAATTTTAGAGGTTTTTTCTTAGGTTTGGATGATTTGAGCTGGTTACGACATTTTTAGCTGTTCTTTGTAGGTTTTTATCAGTTTTTTTATCGGTTTTAGTCGCTTTTGACCAATGCTTGCCTGGATAAAAGTACTCCTTGTTTCAAGCATCCATTTTCTTAGTTGTGTTTTTGAAACGGAGTCATATATCACATGTTATGACCATTTTATTGCAACCCACGTTTTCAGATAATTTCAATATAAATTTGCTTTTGTATGTTAGCGATTGTGTTTGGTACTCTATTTCTTGATAGCTCTCAATTTAAATAGAATAAAACATGGAATCAAATATTTCAGAGTCATATAATACATAAGCAAGTTGATCCTACATGAAATGTCAAAAAATACTTGTCCTTCTTTTGCATATTATTCACCTATGTAGGCTTCCCAAGGTTAAACAATATCATTTTTAGTTCAAATAACATGACATGTTGTTAGAGCACACTAATATCTTGACCTTTATACTATAATGTGCCGTCGAGATGCTCGTTTTCTACTACATTCAAAACTACCTCAAATACTAGTTGACCAACTTTTACACCAATAAAACACAACCAAAACTAAACAGAGCAAACATATAGATGTGTTTTATCCATCCAGAATCCAGACAAATACATTTTGCCCGGATTCTATGCGGTCTATATGGACTGGAAACAATTTTAGAGGTTTTTTCTTTGGTTTGGATGATTTGAGCTGGTTACGACATTTTTAGCTGTTCTTTGTAGGTTTTTATCAGTTTTTTTATCGGGTTTAGTCGCTTTTGACCAATGCTTGCCTGGATAAAAGTACTCCTTGTTTCAAGCATCCATTTTCTTAGTTGTGTTCTTGAAACGGAGTCATGTATCACATGTTATGACCATTTTATTGCAACCCACGTTTTCAGATAATTTCAATATAAATTTGTTTTTGTATGTTAGCGATTGTGTTTGGTACTCTATTTCTTGATAGCTCTCAATTTAAATAGAATAAAACATGGAATCAAATATTTCAGAGTCATATAATACATAAGCAAGTGGATCCTACATGAAATGTCAAAAAATACTTGTCCTTCTTTTGCATATTATTCACCTATGTAGGCTTCCCAAGGTTAAACAATATCATTTTTAGTTCAAATAACATGACGTGTTGTTAGAGCACACTAATATCTTGACCTTTATACTATAATGTGCCGTCGAAATGCTCGTTGTCTACTACATTCAAAACTACCTCAAATACTAGTTGACCAACTTTTACACCAATAAAACACAACCAAAACTAAACAGAGAAAACATATAGATGTGTTTTATGTAACACCCCCAAGTTGGTCAAATGCAGCGGAAAAGTAGTTGGGGTGTTACTTGGGTGGATCGATAGCACATAGCACATAGAGCAATGATTATAATATCATTTGAAAACATATTACATGAATTAATCGTACACATTTAGTATCTTGTCCAAAAGTAAACCACATTTATTATAAAACAGAAATAAATATCCCAGCCCAATGGTCAATATGATGCTTTCCTATAATGCTGGAATCCAATGCATGAACCTGCTTACTTTCCTGAGAAAACATAAAAGTAAAATGTGGGGGTCAACACGAGGTTGGTGAATTCACAGGTTTAATTAAATAAGGTATTAATATGCAAAGCATCACGAAGGTAGCAGGACATCACAGCCCAATACTACAGTAGTTCCTACTGCCCTGTAATAGAAGCTAGACATGATTCTCAGTACGCCCATTGGGTCTATCCTGATGAGGTTTCCCTTTAATCCGACAATGACATAAACCTGCTGCTCGGCCTAAGCAATACGTGGCAGCTGATCACGACAGGCCGGGTGTTGTCAATACACGAATAGATCTATCCATACATTTCGCGCTACACTATTAACTAATACAGTCCACGGGAATGGAGCAAACAGTAGGCAAATAAATTGTTGTTGTCTATGCATGCTTGCATATAAATAGTTTTGTATGTTTTCTCCCCCAGTTATAAAACAGTAAAGATGGGGCCATGAACTCACCTTAGTGATAATGAGGTAGTGAGGATGATGGCACAGTATAGTCACGAACTGGAGAAATTACCTAAGTAATTTAGATGTCTCAGTAAATGCAACAATAATTATGCATGATGAATGGTACATATGAAAAATGCATGATCACAATTTATGGATTGTTACGTTGGCTTAAGTGTTGGTTCTAATAGTGAATTAAAGGTATGTACATATATTTTTGTTCAAGGGAAAATATATATATATATATAAGTGTCTATAAATTTGTTTTAAGGTATCGTAATTTAAATAAGTACCTATGCCTTATTTAATTTATTATAAAGGAATAACTTATACTTTATTAAGGTTTCAAAAGGGAAGTGGTTAACGAGTTTTGTCAATATCGTACAGTTTGTAAATAACTAAAATAATTCATCTTACAAATGACAAGTTTTATTATTTCATCTTAATTAAAAACTGTGATATTTCTTTGTAAATATAGTTGTTTAGAAAAAGATTATCCTTAAGTTTACATCCGTTAGATTTATTACACCGTTAGTCCTTGTCGTTTATCTCATTTTACGAAAATACTCCCTAGGGCTTGATAATCTTTCGAGAATTGGCAAAACAGCCCCCTCCAATCCCACGGCATAAATATAAGTGGGATTAGGGCTTGATTTAAGTTTCAAAAAAATGGCATAAAAGGTCCTCGTAGTTTATTTTTAGCTCACGGTTTGATCTTACGTACCCTATAGTTTCAAAAATGACACAACCGACCCTTGGACTATATAAGGGTCACGAAAATAAATAGGGATTTCATTTAGTTTACAAGTTTGGACACATCTTTTGGCCATTGACAAAACCGGCCCAAAAGGTTACTCACATTAGTTAAATGGGCTTAGCTAGTTCATTATGGGTCACGGCTTGGTTTGTTTAAGCTTAGTGGGCTTAATAAATTTTACTAAGTAATCATAGTAAGTAAAAGTAAATATTAGTTTTTACTATTTTCACACTCGGGCCCAAGCTTTCACCATGTGACACTTTTGGCACAAATAGTACCTAGTTGGTTTTCAATATTGGGCTACACGGCCCATTAATGTCTGGTTAGGGTAAAAGGTTATTGGGCTTGGTTAAAGTTAAAGTAATTAGTAAATGGTAATTATCCTTACTATTGGGCCTAAACTTAGTGGGCTTATATTAAGTTTTGCTTAATAATATAAGTTTAGTTTCAAGCTTATATGTCTCGGCTTATACGTGTGGCTTATATAAGTTTATTATTCTTTTTGACTAAGGCTTATATTTTTCCCACTAATAAATCATGAGCTTATATTTTTGGAGGCTTTTGGGCTTATATTAAGGCCTTAAACATTCGGCTTATTTATTCATAGCTTATATTTTTAGGCTTATCTCTCTAAGGGATTAATTAACTTATCTAAGTCTCGGCTTATATTGATTTTAATTACCAAGTTAGCTTATTTTAGTACATTGGTTTAGATGGGTTCTCTTGATTTAAAAGTCGTGGCTTACATACAATATGGGCTTATAGTGATTCGGCTTATTAATGTTTTTAAAGTGCTCCTTTATAAACTAGTTCATTCTTAAGGTTTTTAAGCAAGGTGTCCAACATGCCATTTCATGCATAAGGATTCTAAGGCATGGTATGCTCACCCATTATATAAGCCGTAGCTTATATGTCACTTGGATGGCATTATCATGGAAGTTTATGTATGCATGGCAACCTAAGTTTATTCCTTAAGCTCATACATGCATGATATGAGATGGAGAGTAAAAGAAATAAGGAAATAGGTCTAGTGGAGTTTTTACTTACTTGCTTGATCAAGATGATGACAAAGAAGATAGTGAGGGCATCGGCTTGTTCTTACACGAGTCCTAGGTGCCTTAAATGTTTAGACTTCAATGCTTGGAGTTCTTAGATTTGGTAGTAAATGAGGTGGAGTGATATTCGGTTAGGCCTAGGTGTTATATGGGAGAGTTTTCTTGATCCGAATTTTGTGGTGAGGGTGAGGGAATGTGTAACTTAGCTTCATAAATATCCAAATGGTGAAGAGGAGTTGTGGTTTGGGGTTGAGACACGGCAAGAGAGAGGAAGAGGAAGATTTGGGAATTTGTTTTGTACTAAGTAAGTACATTCCTTAAATGTTCCATTTTGGTACAAGGTTGCTAGTTTTGAGCTTGTATCCGTCGCATGTAGGGTTCCAAGAAGGGCAAGTGGTGTTTTCAATCATAGTTAAGTTGTACAAGATTTGTGTGTGGTGTTGAGGATACACACGGCTAAGGCCACAAGGAAATGATGTGCCACCTAGCTCCTCAAACAATGCTCCTAGTACCATTCCTTAATTGCTCAATTTGTACAAGTCTCCCCATGGTTTTTAAGGGGAAAACCGGTGGTTTTATGGTTTTAGTAAAGAGAAGAATCAAATTTGTGTATTGTGTATTTAAGTTAATGTATATTTAGATAATTTGTAAGGAGTGTAAAGGTTTTGGTATGAAAAGAGTTGTGGTTGAGTATATACGTAAGTATATATGGTTTAGTATAAGTTTAGGTTCGACTTGTGTTTAGTACTTGTGTTTAGGTAGGTGTTAAATGAGTTAAGGTCATAGTATCGTGAGTACGCTTGAGTTTAAGTAATTTTGGTTATGTTTAGAGCCTTTTGGTGAAAGTAGGGTCCTTAGGTGATTTTATTATATTTAGAAATATATGAGGTAAATATAAAATGTTTTATTGTAGTGTTCATGTGTAAAATTAATTGTCATCGTGGTATAAAGCCATTTATTGTGTAAAAATATATATATTTATATATATACTATTTAATTCAAATATATCTATATATATAAGTAGCCAGTTATATATTGTGATCATGACGTTGGATTTTCTTAGAAAAATTTGTGAGATGCATGCAAGTGATCATATGTTTCAGATGACATAAAGTCCTTCACAATAGATCATTTGTCGTCCAGTATGCTTATTGAAATATAGCCATACAAATGTGGTCATGCTTTTAAAAATACTCATAGTCGCAATAAAAATTGTGATGTGGTTGATGCATGCTTATGGGATGCATATGATGATTCAAAGGATTCATGCAAAGAAAATGGAATAAAATATTTAGATATCATGAAGTGACGTACACAATGTTGACAGAGTCAAAACCTGAAATTTACAGGTTTTACAGCATAAACCCGTTATTTTAGCTTTGTCCTCAAAGCTTAAGATGACGTCACTGCTTAGGTAAAAAGGTGCGGGTACTTGGCTCTAAACGAGTCTTCGTGTTCCCAAGTAAATTCGGGACCTTTCCTAGAGTTCCATCGTATTTTAACTAACGGGATTTGGCTTCGTTTCAACTTCTTAACTTCTCTCTCCACGACTTCCACTGGTTCTTCTATAAATTGAAGTTTGTCATCAAAATGGACTCCCTCCAATGGCATTGCTAAAGGTTCATCTGCATAGCACTTCTTCAAGTTCGAGACGTGGAATGTGGGGTGTACTCGGCTCAACTGCTGGGGCAACTCTAAGCGATAGGCGACCTCTCCAATTCTGGCAATCACTTTGAAGGGTCCTACGTAACGTGGATTTAGCTTTCTCCGTTTCCCAAACCGTACAACACCCTTCCAAGGCGATACCTTTAGCATGACACGATCACCTACAGCAAACTCCATAGGTTTACGTTTCCTGTCAGCATAACTCTTCTGTCTATCCTGGGCAGCTTGAATTCGTTGCTTGATGAGGGTGATCTTCTCAGTAGTCTCTTGGATCAGTTCGGGTCCTGTTAGTTGAAATTCTCCCACCTCTGCCCAGCACACTGCGAACGACATTTGCGGCCATAGAGAGCCTCAAATGGTGTCGCCTTAATACTGGCATGGTAGCTGTTATTGTAGGAGAACTCCACTAATGGAATGTGTTCGACCCATCCTTTTCCAAAGTCGATCACACATGCCCTCAGCATGTCTTCTAGTGTTTGGATTGTTCGTTCACTTTGACCGTCTGTCTGTGGATGGTATGCGGTACTCATATCCAGGTTTGTTCCTAAAGCTCTTTGAAAAGCTTTCCAAAAGTTTGATGTAAATCTGCCATCTCTATCGCAGATGATTGAGACTGGTATCCCATGTCTCGTCACAACTTCCTTTAGGTATGTTTTGGCTAATTTGCTCAGAGAATCATTTTCCTTGATAGGTAGGAAGTGAGCTGATTTTGTGAGGCGGTCTACGATTACCCAAATTGTATCGTAACCGTGGGACGATGTAGGGAGTTTGGTGATGAAATCCATGGTGATATTGTCCCATTTCCATTTTGGTATTTCGGGTTGAGCCAGCAACCCTGATGGTCGCTGATGTTCTATTTTAACTCTAGCACAAGTCAAACATTTCTTCACGTAGGTGGCAATGTCTGCTTTCATGTTCGGCCACCAGTATAATTTCTTCACGTCTTGATACATCTTTTCGGATCCAGAATGTATGGAGTACTTGGATTTATGGGACTCATGCATGATCACGTTTCTCAAGTCTCCATAACAGGGTAGCCAGCTTCTTCCATGTAGACACAACATTCCATCCATTCTAGCTTCTAACTTCTCCTTGCTTAGGTCCGTCCTAAGCATTCCTCCTATGTCTTCCTTCCCGATATTCTCAGGCTTCTGTGCTTGGATTTGGGCCTCTAATATCTGTTTGGGTAGGTCCAAATTAATGGTCATGACTAAGGCTCGAACTCTCATCGGAGGATCAGTTCCCTTTCGACTTAGTGCATCTGCAACTACGTTTGCTTTTCTCGGGTGGTATTTGATTTCACAATCGTAGTCGCTGAGTAGTTCTATCCAGCGGCGTTGTCTCATGTTTAATTCTTTCTGATCTAGAATGTGTTGCAAGCTCTTGTGATCAGTATGAACTGTGCATTTGGTCCCGTATAGGTAGTGCCTCCAGATTTTTAAGGCAAAAACTACAGATCCAAGTTCTAGATCATGGGTGGAGTAATTCTGCTCGTGCTTCTTTAGTTGTCTTGAAGCATAAGCAATCACTTTCTGTCTCTGCATCAACACAGCTCCCAACCCTTTGTGCGAGGCGTCACAGTAGACAACGAAGTCTTCGTTACCTTCCGGTAAGGCTAAAATAGGTGCACTGCATAACTTTTGTTTGATGGTCTGGAATGCAGCTTCTTCTTTTTCTTCCCACACGAACTTTATACCTTTCTGGGTGAGCTTGGTCATTGGTTTAGCAATCTTAGAGAAACCTTCGATAAACCGTCGGTAGTAACCGGCAAGACCTAAGAATTGACGAATTTCCTTCGGCGATGTGGGAGATGTCCAATCTTTCACGGATTCGACTTTTGCAGGGTCAACTTGGATTCCCTTGTCGTCAATCACATGACCGAGAAAGTGTACTTTAGGGATCCAAAAATCACACTTTGAGAATTTTGCGTACAGCTTTTCTTCCTTAAGCAGTTTTAGTACTTGAGCCAGATGTTCTCCGTGTTCTTGCTTATTCTTGGAATAGATGAGAATGTCGTCAATAAACACTATCACGAACTTATCCAGATAGGGTCTACATACTCGATTCATGAGATCCATGAATATAGCTGGTGCATTAGTTAGTCCAAATGGCATGACTTGGAACTCATAATGACCGTATCGTGTTCTGAAAGCTGTCTTCGGTATATCCTCTTCTCTGACCCTCAATTGGTGGTACCCGGATCGTAAGTCGATCTTGGAGTACACACTTGATCCTTGTAGTTGATCAAATAGGTCGTCGATTCGTGGTAACGGGTAACGGTTTTTCACAGTTAACTTATTCAGTTCTCTGTAATCGATACACATTCGGAATGAACCGTCTTTCTTTTTGACAAACAATACTGGGGCTCCCCAAGGCGAGGAACTGGGCCTGATAAAGCCTTTATCCGACAGTTCTTTGAGTTGTTCCGCGAGTTCTTTCATCTCGGTAGGTGCTAAATGGTAGGGTGCTTTAGCTACAGGTGCCGCTCCTGGCACCAAGTCTATTTGAAATTCAACTTGACGGGTCGGAGGTAATCCTGGTAAGTCGTCTGGAAAGACTTCAGGATAATCACGGACGATGGGTACATCCTTGATTTGTTTCTCCTTGGGTTCTTCTTCTTGATCTGTTTTAGAGATATGCGCTAAAAAGATAGGGTATCCTTTTGGTAGATATTTCTGGGCTTGGGTGCACGAGATCACACTCAACCTAGTGTCTGTTTTATCCGAATTTTCGTCTCCTCGGATAATCAGATCTGTACTTCCCCATGGTATACGGACTAGTTTCTCGTCACACATAATAGTTACATGATACTTGGCTAACCAGTCCATACCAATGATGACATCAAAACTACTTAGTTGTATGGGTATTAATTGAATATCAAATGGGTGATTTTGAAAGTTTAGGGTACAGCCTCTTATGATGGTATTAGTTTCAATGATCTTTCCGTCTGCTAATTCGACTCTGTAACAGTTATCTAACGGGGTTGGTGAAATGCCTAGTAAGCTACCAAATTCAGTTGATACGAAACTCCTATCGGCTCCCGTATCGAATAAAATATTTGCATAGCGATTATTCAGAAGGAACGTACCAGTAACTACGTTGGAGTCGGGGTTGGTCTTGTTCTCTCCTATGACATAAACTCTGGCGGGTGCTCCGCTTTGGCTTTCATTCTTACACTTTGGACAGTCAGGTCTAATGTGTCCAATCTCTCCACAACCAAAGCAACAGATTTCCTTACGAGCCATGTTTCCACTGCCAGTGAGCTGGCGGCTTCCTTGGTATCCACCTCCACGGGAATTCTGCCTGTTGCCGTTGTGGGGCTTGTTGTTGGCACTGAAGTTGTTCCTGTTGTTCGGAACATATGCACTGCCCTGCTCTGGTCTTCGGCATCCAACAGTGGGGTAGTGATGGAAGTTACACTTTGAGCATTTTGGTTTGTTTCCCACGTATGGTGGTGGTCCTGAGGAAACAGCACTGCAGACTTGTCCTAAGCCTTGTCTCTTGGGCTGTTGGGTCTGGGGATGATGACGGTAGTTATCATCGACTTTCCTCTTGTGTTCTGCTTGTCTAATCATATGATCACGACCACGTTTGTCCACTAGTTCTGTGGCAAACTCAATGGCACTCTCGACGGTAGTAGGTCGAGATGCAAGCACACTGTCATGAACAGAGTCTGGAAGTCCACTAACGTACTTCTCTATCTTGTCTGACACCTTTGGGTACATACGGGTACACATCAAAGTTAGTTCCTGGAACTTCTGATTGTAACCCGTAATGTTGAAGTTGGTGCATTTGAGATTCCATAATTCAATCTCTAGCTTTTTGATTTCACTACGTGGACAGTATTTCATGGTAAGCTTTTCCTTCAACGCAGTCCATGTCATCCCATAGGCTCCATCGTGTCCGAGGGTAGCAACTTGTGAGTTCCACCACGTGAGTGCATGTTCCAAAAGTGTACAGGTGGCGAACTTCACCTTATTCTCCTCAGTACAGTCACTAATACGAAACACGGTCTCAGTCCTCTCAAACCATTGCATGAGCTCGACTACCCTTCCTTGCCCTTGTAGTAGTTGGGTTTGCATTTTAGGAAGTCAGGGTAAGTACATCCTCGAGCTTCGCGGTTTCGGTTATTAGAGTTTTCACTGTCTCCATGGGTTCCACTGGGGCGGTTTTCCCTGGCAGCTAAGGCGTCAGTGATGCCTTGCTCAATCAGTACTCTAAGTTGTGCATCGGATATAGTCGTTGCAGGTGTTTCTGCGGGGTTTGGGCGTGCGCGTCTTGGTGGCATTTTTCTATAAGAAAGACTGAGATTTGTTAGCTGATAAAGATGGTTATATTATACTGCATGGGTAATGTTTATGCATAGAAGTCACAACAAATTTGATAATCCGTTAAGAGTTCATAATAATATAGATGTAAACAAACAAGTGAACAGTAGCATGTTATTCCTGGCAAACAATAATATAGTACAAGTACAACCGATCTAAGACAGGGTCATAGTAACCTGTCTGAAATAGTGGTACATATGTTTTTAATACAACCAAAAGATATCCTACCTACTAAGGTTAGGTACTACGAATACAACTGAAAGGAAATATAAGTACAAAAGAGATAAATCATGAGAGCTGAGATGCAACTCAGTGCTTGTCATGATGTACAACTACTAAAAATCTATCCTACACTAGTATGGCTGCCTGTAGGTGCAGGTGGTCTAGCTGGTGGTGCACGCTCGTCCTGCATACGGATCACGGCACTCCGGGTCTCTCTGGTGTATCTCAAGGCCTCTAGTAGCTGCTGCTGACGTGTAGTGTCGGCACTCCGTAACTGCTCTGTCTCTGTAGTGATCCCCTGATGACGGAGATCTGCCAAGTCCACGAAGGTCCTGAAAGTGTCCTCCTGTGTGTAGATGGCGGCTCGAGTCTCGTAGGAATGACTCTCCAGCATAGCTAAACGGCAACGGAGATAAGCTACCTCATCCAATAGCCAGTGTATGGTCTCTCTGGTGGTATATGACTCCCCGGCCATGGCCCTATAGAGAGAGTCAAGTCTCTCCTGGAGCATGGCGCGACCCTGCTGGTCCGCCTGTAGTAGAGAGTGGATAAGGGTGGTATCTTGTGCCTGTCGGGCTGTGAGTGCATCAACCTGTGCCTGAAGGGCACTAAGTCTAGCCTGCCCGGCTCCTGATCCCTCTCCAACCTCATAGGTCGAGTCAGGGATAGTGTCATGTCTCCTCTTACGAGGTGGCAAGACACTGGTGGGGTAAGTGCTAGGTACGGAAGGTGGTGGTAAGGATGGTAGAGAAGGTACGACCTGGTCCACCTCTCTAGGAGGGGATGCAGGTACTACAAGAAGTGGTGTAGAAGGAGGTGCAGTGGGTGGTGAAGGAGTAGGCGAATCTGTGAGTACGATAACCCCGTCCTGCTGGTCATCTCTGGACTCTGTATCAGATGCAGGTCCAGCTAGTACTGATGTCGGAGACAAGGGGGTGATGGTAGGAACCATAAGCTCCTCGAAGGTAGTAACAATAGTGGGCGTCGTCATGATATCTGAAAGTAATATTTTATAGTTTGAGCAAGTTCTCAACTTACACAATATAAAAGGTTTTTCATGATGCATATGCGATGAGGTTTTAAAACTTTTAACCATGATGTCAAAAGTATAAATAGATACTTATGTGATTTATTTGCCATGAGGGAATAAATCAATGTGAAGTTAGTTCACATAATATGCATGCTCTAAAATGCCATATGCCTAACTTATAGGTTCCCCAAAAATCAATTTTTCTTTTTTTAGACTGATTTTTTTTTTGTTCAGTTATAGTCCAGTTTAATATTTTTATTATTTAAAAATTTTTAAGTTTTTGATCTGGTTCTCTATAACTATGCGCTCTGATACCATTTCTGTAACACCCCCAAGTTGGTCAAATGCAGCGGAAAAGTAGTTGGGGTGTTACTTGGGTGGATCGATAGCACATAGCACATAGAGAAATGATTATAATATCATTTGAAAACATATTACATGAATTAATCGTACACATTTAGTATCTTGTCCAAAAGTAAACCACATTTATTATAAAACAGAAATAAATATCCCAGCCCAATGGTCAACATGATGCTTTCCTATAATGCTGGAATCCAATGCATGAACCTGCTTACTTTCCTGAGAAAACATAAAAGTAAAATGTGGGGGTCAACACGAGGTTGGTGAATTCACAGGTTTAATTAAATAAGGTATTAATATGCAAAGCATCACGAAGGTAGCAGGACATCACAGCCCAATACTACAGTAGTTCCGACTGCCCTGTAATAGAAGCTAGACATGATTCTCAGTACGCCCATTGGGTCTATCCTGATGAGGTTTCCCTTTAATCCGACAATGACATAAACCTGCTGCTCGGCCTAAGCAATACGTGACAGCTGATCACAACAGGCCGGGTGTTGTCAATACCCGCATAGATCTATCCATACATTTCGCGCTACACTATTAACTAATACAGTCCACGGGAATGGAGCAAACAGTCGGCAAATAAATTGTTGTTGTCTGTGCATGCTTGCATATAAATAGTTTTGTATGTTTTCTCCCCCAGTTATAAAACAGTAAAGATGGGGCCATGAACTCACCTTAGTGATAATGAGGTAGTGAGGATGATGTCACAGTATAGTCACGAACTGGAGAAATTACCTAAGTAATTTAGATGTCTCAGTAAATGCAACAATAATTATGCATGATGAATGGTACATATGAAAAATGCATGATCACAATTTATGGATTGTTACGTTGGCTTAAGTGTTGGTTCTAATAGTGAATTAAAGGTATGTACATATATTTTTGTTCAAGGGAAAATATATATATATAAGTGTTTATAAATTTGTTTTAAGGTATCGTAATTTAAATAAGTACCTATGCCTTATTTAATTTATTATAAAGGAATAACTTATACTTTATTAAGGTTTCAAAAGGGAAGTGGTTAACGAGTTTTGTCAATATCATACGGTTTGTAAATAACTAAAATAATTCATCTTACAAATGACAAGTTTTATTATTTCATCTTAATTAAAAACTATGATATTTCTTTGTAAATATAGTTGTTTAGAAAAAGATTATCCTTAAGTTTACATCCGTTAGATTTATTACACCGTTAGTCCTTGTCGTTTATCTCATTTTACGAAAATACTCCCTAGGGCTTGATAATCTTTCGAGAATTGGCAAAACAGCCCCCTCCAATCCCATGGCATAAATATAAGTGGGATTAGGGCTTGATTTAAGTTTCAAAAAAATGGCATAAAAGGTCCTCGTAGTTTATTTTTAGCTCACGGTTTGATCTTACGTACCCTATAGTTTCAAAAATGACATAACCGACCCTTGGACTATATAAGGGTCACGAAAATAAATAGGGATTTCATTTAGTTTACAAGTTTGGACACATCTTTTGGCCATTGACAAAACCGGCCCAAAAAGTTACTCACATTAGTTAAATGGGCTTAGCTAGTTCATTATGGGTCACGGCTTGGTTTGTTTAAGCTTAGTGGGCTTAATAAATTTTACTAAGTAATCATAGTAAGTAAAAGTAAATATTAGTTTTTACTATTTTCACACTCGGGCCCAAACTTTCACCATGTGACACTTTTGGCACAAATAGTACCTAGTTGGTTTTCAATATTGGGCTACACGGCCCATTAATGTCCGGTTAGGGTAAAAAGTTATTGGGCTTGGTTAAAGTTAAAGTAATTAGTAAATGGTAATTATCCTTACTATTGGGCCTAAACTTAGTGGGCTTATATTAAGTTTTGCTTAATAATATAAGTTTAGTTTCAAGCTTATATGTCTCGGCTTATACGTGTGGCTTATATAAGTTTATCATTCTTTTTGACTAAGGCTTATATTTTTCCCACTAATAAATCATGCGCTTATATTTTTGGAGGCTTTTGGGCTTATATTAAGGCTTAAAACATTCGGCTTATTTATTCATAGCTTATATTTTTAGGCTTATATCTCTAAGGGCTTAATTAACTTATCTAAGTCTCGGCTTATATTGATTTTAATTACCAAGTTAGCTTATTTTAGTACATTGGTTTAGATGGGTTCTCTTGATTTAAAAGTCGTGGCTTACATACAATATGGGCTTATAGTGATTCGGCTTATTAATGTTTTTAAAGTGCTCCTTTATAAACTAGTTCATTCTTAAGGTTTTTAAGCAAGGTGTCCAACATGCCATTTCATGCAAAAGGATTCTAAGGCATGGTATGCTCACCCATTATATAAGCCGTAGCTTATATGTCACTTGGATGGCATTATCATGGAAGTTTACGTATGCATGGCAACCTAAGTTTATTCCTTAAGCTCATACATGCATGATATGAGATGGAGAGTAAAAGAAATAAGGAAATAGGTCTAGTGGAGTTTTTACTTACTTGCTTGATCAAGATGATGACAAAGAAGATAGTGAGGGCGTCGGCTTGTTCTTACACGAGTCCTAGGTGCCTTAAATGTTTAGACTTCAATGCTTGGAGTTCTTAGATTTGGTAGTAAATGAGGTGGAGTGATATTCGCTTAGGCCTAGGTGTTATATGGGAGAGTTTTCTTGATCCGAATTTTGTGGTGAGGGTAAGGGAATGTGTAACTTAGCTTCATAAATATCCAAATGGTGAAGAGGAGTTGTGGTTTGGGGTTGAGACACGGCAAGAGAGAGGAAGAGGAAGATTTGGGAATTTGTTTTGTACTAAGTAAGTACATTCCTTAAATGTTCCATTTTGGTACAAGGTTGCTAGTTTTGAGCTTGTATCCGTCGCATGTAGGGTTCCAAGAAGGGCAAGTGGTGTTTTCAATCATAGTTAAGTTGTACAAGATTTGTGTGTGGTGTTGAGGATACACACGGCTAAGGCCACAAGGAAATGATGTGCCACCTAGCTCCTCAAACAATGCTCCTAGTACCATTCCTTAATTGCTCAATTTGTACAAGTCTCCTCATGGTTTTTAAGGGGAAAACCGGCAGTTTTATGGTTTTAGTAAAGAGAAGAATCAAATTTGTGTATTGTGTATTTAAGTTAATGTATAGTTAGATAATTTGTAAGGAGTGTAAAGTTTTTGGTATGAAAAGAGTTGTGGTTGAGTATATACGTAAGTATATATGGTTTAGTATAAGTTTAGGTTCGACTTGTGTTTAGTACTTGTGTTTAGGTAGGTGCTAAATGAGTTAAGGTCATAGTATCGTGAGTACGCTTGAGTTTAAGTAATTTTGGTTATGTTTAGAGCCTTTTGGTGAAAGTAGGGTCCTTAGGTGATTTTATTATATTTAGAAATATATGAGGTAAATATAAAATGTTTTATTGTAGTGTTCATGTGTAAAATTAATTGTCATCGTGGTTTAAAGCCATTTATTGTGTAAAAATATATATATTTATATATATACTATTTAATTCAAATATATCTATATATATAAGTAGCCAGTTATATATTGTGATCATGACGTTGGATTTTCTTAGAAAAATTTGTAAGATGCATGCAAGTGATCATATGTTTCAGATGACATAAAGTCCTTCACAATAGATCATTTGTCGTCCAGTATGCTTATTGAAATATAGCCATACAAATGTGGTCATGCTTTTAAAAATACTCATAGTCGCAATAAAAATTGTGATATGGTTGTTTTTCCTGTTCAGATGATTAGAATGATGCATGCTTATGGGATGCATATGATGATTCAAAGGATTCATGCAAAGAAAATGGAATAAAATATTTAGATATCATGAAGTGACGTACACAATGTTGACAGAGTCAAAACCTAAAATTTACAGGTTTTACATTTTATCCATCTAGAATCCGGGCAAATACATTTTGCCCGGATTCTATGTGGTGTATATGTACTGGAAACAATTTTAGAGGTTTTTTCTTTGGTTTGGATGATTTGAGCTGGTTACGACATTTTTAGCTGTTCTTTGTAGGTTTTTATCAGTTTTTTTATCGGGTTTAGTCGCTTTTGACCAATGCTTGCCTGGATAAAAGTACTCCTTGTTTCAAGCATCCATTTTCTTAGTTGTGTTTTTGAAACGGAGTCATATATCACATGTTATGACCATTTTATTGCAACCCACGTTTTCAGATAATTTCAATATAAATTTGTTTTTGTATGTTAGCGATTGTGTTTGGTACTCTATTTCTTGATAGCTCTCAGTTTAAATAGAATAAAACATGGAATCAAATATTTCAGAGTCATATAATACATAAGCAAGTTGATCCTACATGAAATGTCAAAAAATACTTGTCCTTCTTTTGCATATTATTCACCTATCTAGGCTTCCCAAGGTTAAACAATATCATTTTTAGTTCAAATAACATGACGTGTTGTTAGAGCACACTAATATCTTGACCTTTATACTATAATGTGCCGTCGAGATGCTCGTTTTCTACTACATTCAAAACTACCTCAAATACTAGTTGACCAACTTTTACACCAATAAAACACAACCAAAACTAAACATAGCAAACATATAGATGTGTTTTATCCATCCAGAATCCAGACAAATACATTTTGCCCGGATTCTATGCGGTCTATATGGACTGGAAACAATTTTAGAGGTTTTTTCTTAGGTTTGGATGATTTGAGCTGGTTACGACATTTTTAGCTGTTCTTTGTAGGTTTTTATCAGTTTTTTTATCGGGTTTAGTCGCTTTTGACCAATGCTTGCCTGGATAAAAGTACTCCTTGTTTCAAGCATCCATTTTCTTAGTTGTGTTTTTGAAACGGAGTCATATATCACATGTTATGACCATTTTATTGCAACCCACGTTTTCAGATAATTTCAATATAAATTTGTTTTTGTATGTTAGCGATTGTGTTTGGTACTCTATTTCTTGATAGCTCTCAATTTAAATAGAATAAAACATGGAATCAAATATTTCAGAGTCATATAATACATAAGCAAGTTGATCCTACATGAAATGTCAAAAAATACTTGTCCTTCTTTTGCATATTATTCACCTATGTAGGCTTCCCAAGGTTAAACAATATCATTTTTAGTTCAAATAACATGACGTGTTGTTAGAGCACACTAATATCTTGACCTTTATACTATAATGTGCCTTCGAGATGCTCGTTGTCTACTACATTCAAAACTACCTCAAATACTAGTTGACCAACTTTTACACCAATAAAACACAACCAAAACTAAACATAGCAAACATATAGATGTGTTTTATCCATCTAGAATCCAGACAAATACATTTTGCCCGGATCTTATGTGGTCTATATGGACTGGAAACAATTTTAGAGGTTTTTTCTTAGGTTTGGATGATTTGATCTGGTTACGACATTTTTAGCTGTTCTTTGTAGGTTTTTATCAGTTTTTTTATCGGGTTTAGTCGCTTTTGACCAATGCTTGCCTGGATAAAAGTACTCCTTGTTTCAAGCATCCATTTTCTTAGTTGTGTTTTTGAAACGGAGTCATATATCACATGTTATGACCATTTTATTGCAACCCACGTTTTCAGATAATTTCAATATAAATCTGTTTTTGTATGTTAGCGATTGTGTTTGGTACTCTATTTCTTGATAGCTCTCAGTTTAAATAGAATAAAACCTGGAATCAAATATTTCAGAGTCATATAATACATAAGCAAGTTGATCCTACATGAAATGTCAAAAAATACTTGTCCTTCTTTTGCATATTATTCACCTATGTAGGCTTCCCAAGGTTAAACAATAACATTTTTAGTTCAAATAACATGACGTGTTGTTAGAGCACACTAATATCTTGACCTTTATACTATAATGTGCCGTCGAGATGCTCGTTTTCTACTACATTCAAAACTACCTCAAATACTAGTTGACCAACTTTTACACCAATAAAACACAACCAAAACTAAACAGAGCAAACATATAGATGTGTTTTATCCATCTAGAATCCAGACAAATACATTTTGCCCGGATCCTATGTGGTCTATATGGACTGGAAACAATTTTAGAGGTTTATTCTTTGGTTTGGATGATTTGAGCTGGCTACGATATTTTTAGCTGTTCTTTGTAGGTTTTTATCAGTTTTTTTATCGGGTTTAGTCACTTTTGACCAATGCTTGCCTTGATAAAAGTACTCCTTGTTTCAAGCATCCATTTTCTTAGTTGTGGAGTCATGTATCACATGTTATGACCATTTTATTGCAACCCACGTTTTCAGATAATTTCAATATAAATTTGTTTTTGTATGTTAGCGATTGTGTTTGGTACTCTATTTCTTGATAGCTCTCAATTTAAATAGAATAAAACATGGAATCAAATATTTCAGAGTCATATAATACATAAGCAAGTTGATCCTACATGAAATGTCAAAAATTACTTGTCCTTCTTTTGCATATTATTCACCTATGTAGGCTTCCCAAGGTTAAACAATATCATTTTTAGTTCAAATAACATGACGTGTTGTTAGAGCACACTAATATCTTGACCTTTATACTATAATGTGCCTTCGAGATGCTCGTTGTCTACTACATTCAAAACTACCTCAAATACTAGTTGACCAACTTTTACACCAATAAAACACAACAAAAACTAAACATAGCAAACATATAGATGTGTTTTATCCATCTAGAATCCAGACAAATACATTTTGCCCGGATCCTATGTGGTCTATATGGACTGGAAACAATTTTAGAGGTTTTTTCTTAGGTTTGGATGATTTGAGCTGGTTACGACATTTTTAGCTGTTCTTTGTAGGTTTTTATCAGTTTTTTATCGGGTTTAGTCGCTTTTGACCAATGCTTGCCTGGATAAAAGTACTCCTTGTTTCAAGCATCCATTTTCTTAGTTGTGTTTTTCAAACGGAGTCATATATCACATGTTATGACCATTTTATTGCAACCCACGTTTTCAGATAATTTCAATATAAATTTGTTTTTGTATGTTAGCGATTGGGTTTGGTACTCTATTTCTTGATAACTCTCAATTTAAATAGAATAAAACATGGAATCAAATATTTTAGAGTCATATAATACATAAGCAAGTTGATCCTACATGAAATGTCAAAAAATACTTGTCCTTCTTTTGCATATTTTCTCACCTATGTAGGCTTCCCAAGGTTAAACAATATCATTTTTAGTTCAAATAACATGACGTGTTGTTCGAGCACACTAATATCTTGACCTTTATACTATAATGTGCCGTCGAGATGCTCGTTT
Organism: Glebionis coronaria; assembly: GCA_025667525.1. NCBI lineage: Eukaryota > Viridiplantae > Streptophyta > Magnoliopsida > Asterales > Asteraceae > Glebionis > Glebionis coronaria. The sequence continues at coordinate 436,063 of JANFOE010000012.1, read as the reverse complement.
TCTACTACATTCAAAACTACCTCAAATACTAGTTGACCAACTTTTACACCAATAAAACACAACCAAAACTAAACAGAGCAAACATATAGATGTGTTTTATCCATCTAGAATCCAGACAAATACATTTTGCCCGGATCCTATGTGGTCTATATGGACTGGAAACAATTTTAGAGGTTTTTTCTTTGGTTTGGATGATTTGAGCTGGCTACGATATTTTTAGCTGTTCTTTGTAGGTTTTTATCAGTTTTTTTATCGGGTTTAGTCGCTTTTGACCAATGCTTGCCTGGATAAAAGTACTCCTTGTTTCAAGCATCCATTTTCTTAGTTGTGGAGTCACGTATCACATGTTATGACCATTTTATTGCAACCCACGTATTCAGATAATTTCAATATAAATTTGTTTTTGTATGTTAGCGATTGTGTTTGGTACTTTATTTCTTGATAGCTCTCAATTTAAATAGAATAAAACATGGAATCAAATATTTCAGAGTCATATAATACATAAGCAAGTTGATCCTACATGAAATGTCAAAAAATACTTGTCCTTCTTTTGCATATTATTCACCTATGTAGGCTTCCCAAGGTTAAACAATATCATTTTTAGTTCAAATAACATGACGTGTTGTTAGAGCACACTAATATCTTGACCTTTATACTATAATGTGCCTTCGAGATGCTCGTTGTCTACTACATTCAAAACTACCTCAAATACTAGTTGACCAACTTTTACACCAATAAAACACAACCAAAACTAAACATAGCAAACATATAGATGTGTTTTATCCATCTAGAATCCAGACAAATACATTTTGCTCGGATCCTATGTGGTCTATATGGACTGGAAACAATTTTAGAGGTTTTTTCTTAGGTTTGGATGATTTGAGCTGGTTACGACATTTTTAACTGTTCTTTGTAGGTTTTTATCAGTTTTTTATCGGGTTTAGTCGCTTTTGACCAATGCTTGCCTGGATAAAAGTACTCCTTGTTTCAAGCATCCATTTTCTTAGTTGTGTTTTTTAAACGGAGTCATATATCACATGTTATGACCATTTTATTGCAACCCACGTTTTCAGATAATTTCAATATAAATTTATTTTTGTATGTTAGCGATTATGTTTGGTACTCTATTTCTTGATAGCTCTCAATTTAAATAGAATAAAACATGGAATCAAATATTTCAGAGTCATATAATACATAAGCAAGTTGATCCTACATGAAATGTCAAAAAATACTTGTCCTTCTTTTGCATATTATTCACCTATGTAGGCTTCCCAAGGTTAAACAATATCATTTTTAGTTCAAATAACATGACGTGTTGTTAGAGCACACTAATATCTTGACCTTTATACTATAATGTGCCGTCGAGATGCTCGTTTTCTACTACATTCAAAACTACCTCAAATACTAGTTGACCAACTTTTACAGCAATAAAACACAACCAAAACTAAACAGAGCAAACATATAGATGTGTTTTATCCATCTAGAATCCAGACAAATACATTTTGCCTGGATTCTATGTGGTCTATATGGACTGGAAACAATTTTAGAGGTTTTTTCTTTGGTTTGGATGATTTGAGCAGGCTACGACATTTTTAGCTGTTCTTTGTAGGTTTTTATCAGTTTTTTTATCGGGTTTAGTCGCTTTTGACCAATGCTTGCCTGGATAAAAGTACTCCTTGTTTCAAGCATCCATTTTCTTAGTTGTGTTCTTGAAACGGAGTCATGTATTACATGTTATGACCATTTTATTGCAACCCACGTTTTCAGATAATTTCAATATAAATTTGTTTTTGTATGTTAGCGATTGTGTTTGGTACTCTATTTCTTGATAGCTCTCAATTTAAATAGAATAAAACATGGAATCAAATATTTCAGAGTCATATAATACATAAGCAAGTTGATCCTACATGAAATGTCAAAAAATACTTCTCCTTCTTTTGCATATTATTCACCTATGTAGGCTTCCCAAGGTTAAACTGTATCATTTTTAGTTCAAATAACATGACGTGTTGTTAGAGCACACTAATATCTTGACCTTTATACTATAATGTGCCTTCGAGATGCTCGTTGTCTACTACATTCAAAACTACCTCAAATACTAGTTGACCAACTTTTACACCAATAAAACACAACCAAAACTAAACATAGCAAACATATAGATGTGTTTTATCCATCTAGAATCCAGACAAATACATTTTGCCCGGATCCTATGTGGTCTATATGGACTGGAAACAATTTTAGAGGTTTTTCTTTGGTTTGGATGATTTGAGCTGGTTACGACATTTTTAGCTTTGTAGGTTTTTATCAGTTTTTTTATCGGGTTTAGTCGCTTTTGACCAATGATTGCTTGGATAAAAGTACTCCTTGTTTCAAGCATCCATTTTCTTAGTTGTGTTTTTGAAACGGAGTCATGTATCACATGTTATGACCATTTTATTGCAACCCACGTTTTCAGATAATTTCAATATAAATTTGTTTTTATATGTTAGCGATTGTGTTTGGTACTCTATTTCTTGATAGCTCTCAATTTAAATAGAATAAAACATGGAATCAAATATTTCAGAGTCATATAATACATAAGCAAGTTGATCCTACATGAAATGTCAAAAAAGACTTGTCCTTCTTTTGCATATTATTCACCTATGTAGGCTTCCCAAGGTTAAACAATATCATTTTTAGTTCAAATAACATGACGTGTTGTTAGAGCACACTAATATCTTGACCTTTATACTATAATGTGCCTTCGAGATGCTCGTTGTCTACTACATTCAAAACTACCTCAAATACTAGTTGACCAACTTTTACACCAATAAAACACAACAAAAACTAAACAGAGCAAACATATAGATGTGTTTTATCCATCTAGAATCCAGACAAATACATTTTTCCCGGATCCTATGTGGTCTATATGGACTGGAAACAATTCTAGAGGTTTTTTCTTAGGTTTGGATGATTTGAGCTGGTTACGACATTTTTAACTGTTCTTTGTAGGTTTTTATCAGTTTTTTATCGGGTTTAGTCGCTTTTGACCCATGCTTGCCTGGATAAAAGTACTCCTTGTTTCAAGCATCCATTTTCTTAGTTGTGTTCTTGAAACGGAGTCATGTATCACATGTTATGACCATTTTATTGCAACCCAAGTTTTCAGATAATTTCAATATAAATTTGTTTTTGTATGTTAGCGATTGTGTTTGGTACTCTATTTCTTGATAGCTCTCAATTTAAATAAAATAAAACATGGAATCAAATATTTCAGAGTCATATAATACATAAGCAAGTTGATCCTACATGAAATGTCAAAAAATACTTGTCCTTCTTTTGCATATTATTCACCTATGTAGGCTTCCCAAGGTTAAACAATATCATTTTTAGTTCAAAGAACATGACGTGTTGTTAGAGCACACTAATATCTTGACCTTTATACTATAATGTGCCGTCGAGATGCTCGTTGTCTACTACATTCAAAACTACCTCAAATACTAGTTGACCAACTTTTACACCAATAAAACACAACAAAAACTAAACAGAGCAAACATATAGATGTGTTTTATCCATCTAGAATCCGGGCAAATACATTTTGTCCGGATACTATGTGGTCTATATGGACTGGAAACAATTCTAGAGGTTTTTTCTTAGGTTTGGATGATTTGAGCTGGTTACGACATTTTTAGCTGTTTTTTGTAGGTTTTTATCAGTTTTTTTATCGGGTTTAGTCGCTTTTGACCCATGCTTGCCTGGATAAAAGTACTCCTTGTTTCAAGCATCTATTTTCTTAGTTGTGTTCTTGAAACGGAGTCATGTATCACATGTTACGACCATTTTATTGCAACCCACGTTTTCAGATAATTTCAATATAAATTTGTTTTTGTATGTTAGCGATTGTGTTTGGTACTCTATTTCTTGATAGCTCTCAATTTAAATAGAATAAAACAGGGAATCAAATATTTCAGAGTCATATAATACATAAGCAAGTTGATCCTACATGAAATGTCAAAAAATACTTGTCCTTCTTTTGCATATTATTCACCTATGTAGGCTTTCCAAGGTTAAACAATATCATTTTTAGTTCAAATAACATGACGTGTTGTTAGAGCACACTAATATCTTGACCTTTATACTATAATGTGCCTTCGAGATGCTCGTTGTCTACTACATTCAAAACTACCTCAAATACTAGTTGACCAACTTTTACACCAATAAAACACAACCAAAACTAAACATAGCAAACATATAGATGTGTTTTATCCATCTAGAATCCAGACAAATACATTTTGCCCGGATTCTATGTGGTCTATATGGACTGGAAACAATTTTAGAGGTTTTTTCTTTGGTTTGGATGATTTGAGTTGGTTACGACATTTTTAGTTGTTCTTTGTAGGTTTTTATCAGTTTTTTTATCGGGCTTAGTCGCTTTTGACCAATGCTTGCCTGGATAAAAGTACTCCTTGTTTCAAGCATCCATTTTCTTAGTTGTGTTCTTGAAACGGAGTCATGTATCACATGTTATGACCATTTTATTGCAACCCACGTTTTCAGATAATTTCAATATAAATTTGTTTTTATATGTTAGCGATTGTGTTTGATACTCTATTTCTTGATAGCTCTCAATTTAAATAGAATAAAACATGGAATCAAATATTTTAGAGTCATATAATACATAAGCAAGTTGATCCTACATGAAATGTCAAAAAATACTTGTCCTTCTTTTGCATATTATTCACCTATGTAGGCTTCCCAAGGTTAAACAATATTATTTTTAGTTCAAATAACATGACGTGTTGTTAGAGCACACTAATATCTTGACCTTTATACTATAATGTGCCGTCGAGATGCTCGTTGTCTACTACATTCAAAACTACCTCAAATACTAGTTGACCAACTTTTACACCAATAAAACACAACAAAAACTAAACAGAGCAAACATATAGATGTGTTTTATCCATCTAGAATCCGGGAAAATACATTTTGCCCGGATACTATGTGGTCTATATGGACTAGAAACAATACTAGAGGTTTTTTCTTAGGTTTGGATGATTTGAGCTGGTTACGACATTTTTAGCTGTTCTTTGTAGGTTTTTATCAGTTTTTTTATCGGGTTTAGTCGCTTTTGACCCATGCTTGCCTGGATAAAAGTACTCCTTGTTTCAAGCATCCATTTTCTTAGTTGTGTTCTTGAAACGGAGTCATGTATCACATGTTATGACCATTTTATTGCAACCCACTATAAATTTGTTTTTGTATGTTAGCGATTGTGTTTGGTACTCTATTTCTTGATAGCTCTCAATTTAAATAGAATAAAACATGGAATCAAATATTTCAGAGTCATATAATACATAAGCAAGTTGATCCTACATGAAATGTCAAAAAATACTTGTCCTTCTTTTGCATATTATTCACCTATGTAGGCTTCCCAAGGTTAAATAATATCATTTTTAGTTCAAATAACATGACGTGTTGTTAGAGCACACTAATATCTTGACCTTTATACTATAATGTGCCTTCGAGATGCTTGTTGTCTACTACATTCAAAACTACCTCAAATACTAGTTGACCAACTTTTACACCAATAAAACACAACCAAAACTAAACATAGCAAACATATAGATGTGTTTTATCCATCTAGAATCCAGAAAAATACATTTTGCCCGGATCCTATGTGGTCTATATGGACTGGAAACAATTTTAGAGGTTTTTTCTTAGGTTTGGATGATTTGAGCTGGTTACGACATTTTTAGCTGTTCTTTGTAGGTTTTTATCAGTTTTTTATCGGGTTTAGTCGCTTTTGACCAATGCTTTCCTGGATAAAAGTACTCCTTGTTTCAAGCATCCATTTTCTTAGTTGTGTTTTTGAAACGGAGTCATATATCACATGTTATGACCATTTTATTGCAACCCACGTTTTCAATATAAATTTGTTTTTGTATGTTAGCGATTGTGTTTGGTACTCTATTTCTTGATAGCTCTCAATTTAAATAGAATAAAACATGGAATCAAATATTTCAAAGTCATATAATACATAAGCAAGTTGATCCTACATGAAATGTCAAAAAAATACTTGTCCTTCTTTTGCATATTATTCACCTATGTAGGCTTCCCAAGGTTAAAAAATATCATTTTTAGTTCAAATAACATGACGTGTTGTTAGAGCACACTAATATCTTGACCTTTATACTATAATGTGCCGTCAAGATGCTCGTTTTCTACTACATTCAAAACTACCTCAAATACTAGTTGACCAACTTTTACACCAATAAAACACAACCAAAACTGAACAGAGCAAACATATAGATGTGTTTTATCCATCTAGAATCCAGACAAATACATTTTGCCCGGATTCTATGTGGTCTACATGGACTCGAAACAATTTTAGAGGTTTTTTCTTTGGTTTGGATGATTTGAGCTGGCTACGACATTTTTAGCTGTTCTTTGTAGGTTTTTATCAGTTTTTTTATCGGGTTTAGTCGCTTTTGACCAATGCTTGCCTGGATAAAATTACTCCTTGTTTCAAGCATCCATTTTCTTAGTTGTGTTCTTGAAACGGAGTCATGTATTACATGTTATGACCATTTTATTGCAACCCACGTTTTCAGATAATTTCAATATAAATTTGTTTTTGTATGTTAGCGATTGTGTTTGGTACTCTATTTCTTGATAGCTCTCAATTTAAATAGAATAAAACATGGAATCAAATATTTCAGAGTCATATAATACATAAGCAAGTTGATCCTACATGAAATGTCAAAAAATACTTGTCATTCTTTTGCATATTATTCACCTATGTAGGCTTCCCAAGGTTAAACAATATCATTTTTAGTTCAAATAACATGACGTGTTGTTAGAGCACACTAATATCTTGACCTTTATACTATAATGTGCCTTCAAGATGCTCGTTGTCTACTACATTCAAAACTACCTCAAATACTAGTTGACCAACTTTTACACCAAAAAAACACAACCAAAACTAAACATAGCAAACATATAGATGTGTTTTATCCATCTAGAATCTAGACAAATACATATTGCCCAGATCCTATGTGGTCTATATGGACTGGAAACAATTTTAGAGGTTTTTTCTTAGGTTTGGATGATTTGAGCTGGTTACGACATTTTTAGCTGTTCTTTGTAGGTTTTTATCAGTTTTTTTATCGGGTTTAGTCGCTTCTGACCAATGCTTGCCTGGATAAAAGTACTCCTTGTTTCAAACATCCATTTTCTTAGTTGTGTTTTTGAAACGGAGTCATATATCACATGTTATGACCATTTTATTGCAACCCACGTTTTCAGATAATTTCAATATAAATTTGTTTTTGTATGTTAGCGATTGTGTTTGGTACTCTATTTCTTGATAGCTCTCAATTTAAATAGTATAAAACATGGAATCAAATATTTCAGAGTCATATAATACATAAGCAAGTTGATCCTACATGAAATGTCAAAAAATACTTGTCCTTCTTTTGCATATTATTCACCTATGTAGGATTCCCAAGGTTAAACAATATCATTTTTAGTTCATATAACATGACGTGTTGTTAGAGCACACTAATATCTTGACCTTTATACTATAATGTGCCGTCGAGATGCTCGTTTTCTACTACATTCAAAACTACCTCAAATACTAGTTGACCAACTTTTACACCAATAAAACACAACCAAAACTAAACAGAGCAAACATATAGATGTGTTTTATCCATCTAGAATCCAGACAAATACATTTTGCCCGGATTCTATGTGGTCTATATGGACTGGAAACAATTTTAGAGGTTTTTTCTTTGGTTTGGATGATTTGAACTGGTTACGACATTTTTAGCTGTTCTTTGTAGGTTTTTATCAGTTTTTTTATCGGGTTTAGTCGCTTCTGACCAATGCTTGCCTGGATAAAAGTACTCCTTGTTTCAAACATCCATTTTCTTAGTTGTGTTTTTGAAACGGAGTCATATATCACATGTTATGACCATTTTATTGCAACCCACGTTTTCAGATAATTTCAATATAAATTTGTTTTTGTATGTTAGCGATTGTGTTTGGTACTCTATTTCTTGATAGCTCTCAATTTAAATAGTATAAAACATGGAATCAAATATTTCAGAGTCATATAATACATAAGCAAGTTGATCCTACATGAAATGTCAAAAAATACTTGTCCTTCTTTTGCATATTATTCACCTATGTAGGCTTCCCAAGGTTAAACAATATCATTTTTAGTTCAAATAACATGACGTGTTGTTAGAGCACACTAATATCTTGACCTTTATACTATAATGTGCCGTCGAGATGCTCGTTTTCTACTACATTCAAAACTACCTCAAATACTAGTTGACCAACTTTTACACCAATAAAACACAACCAAAACTAAACAGAGCAAACATATAGATGTGTTTTATCCATCTAGAATCCAGACAAATACATTTTGCCCGGATTCTATGTGGTCTATATGGACTGGAAACAATTTTAGAGGTTTTTTCTTTTGTTTGGATGATTTGAACTGGTTACGACATTTTTAGCTGTTCTTTGTAGGTTTTTATCAGTTTTTTTATCGGGCTTAGTCGCTTTTGACCAATGCTTGCCTGGATAAAAGTACTCCTTGTTTCAAGCATCCATTTTCTTAGTTGTGTTCTTGAAACGGAGTCATGTATCACATGTTATGACCATTTTATTGCAACCCACGTTTTCAGATAATTTCAATATAAATTTGTTTTTATATGTTAGCGATTGTGTTTGGTACTCTATTTCTTGATAGCTCTCAATTTAAATAGAATAAAACATGGAATCAAATATTTCAGAGTCATATAATACATAAGCAAGTTGATCCTACATGAAATGTCAAAAAATACTTGTCCTTCTTTTGCATATTATTCACCTATGTAGGCTTCCCAAGGTTAAACAATATCATTTTTAGTTCAAATAACATGACGTGTTGTTAGAGCACACTAATATCTTGACCTTTATACTATAATGTGCCGTCGAGATGCTCGTTGTTTACTACATTCAAAACTACCTCAAATACTAGTTGACCAACTTTTACGCCAATAAAACACAACTAAAACTAAACAGAGCAAACATATAGATGTGTTTTATCCATCTAGAATCCGGGCAAATACATTTTGCCCGGATACTATGTGGTCTATATGGACTGGAAACAATTCTAGAGGTTTTTTCTTAGGTTTGGATGATTTGAGTTGGTTACGACATTTTTAGCTGTTCTTTGTAGGTTTTTATCAGTTTTTTTATCGGGTTTAGTCGCTTTTGACCCATGCTTGCCTGGATAAAAGTACTCCTTGTTTCAAGCATCCATTTTCTTAGTTGTGTTCTTGAAACGGAGTCATGTATCACATGTTATGACCATTTTATTGCAACCCACGTTTTCAGATAATTTCAATATAAATTTGTTTTTGTATGTTAGCGATTGTGTTTGGTACTCTATTTCTTGATAACTCTCAATTTAAATAGAATAAAACAGGGAATCAAATATTTCAGAGTCATATAATACATAAGCAAGTTGATCCTACATGAAATGTCAAAAAATACTTGTCCTTCTTTTGCATATTATTCACCTATGTAGGCTTCCCAAGGTTAAACAATATCATTTTTAGTTCAAATAACATGACGTGTTGTTAGAGCACACTAATATCTTGACCTTTATACTATAATGTGCCGTCGAGATGCTCGTTGTCTACTACATTCAAAACTACCTCAAATACTAGTTGACCAACTTTTACGCCAATAAAACACAACTAAAACTAAACAGAGCAAACATATAGATGTGTTTTATCCATCTAGAATCCGGGCAAATACATTTTGCCCGGATACTATGTGGTCTATATGGACTGGAAACAATTCTAGAGGTTTTTTCTTAGGTTTGGATGATTTGAGTTGGTTACGACATTTTTAGCTGTTCTTTGTAGGTTTTTATCAGTTTTTTTATCGGGTTTAGTCGCTTTTGACCCATGCTTGCCTGGATAAAAGTACTCCTTGTTTCAAGCATCCATTTTCTTAGTTGTGTTCTTGAAACGGAGTCATGTATCACATGTTATGACCATTTTATTGCAACCCACGTTTTCAGATAATTTCAATATAAATTTGTTTTTGTATGTTAGCGATTGTGTTTGGTACTCTATTTCTTGATAGCTCTCAATTTAAATAGTATAAAACATGGAATCAAATATTTCAGAGTCATATAATACATAAGCAAGTTGATCCTACATGAAATGTCAAAAAATACTTGTCCTTCTTTTGCATATTATTCACCTATGTAGGCTTCCCAAGGTTAAACAATATCATTTTTAGTTCAAATAACATGACGTGTTGTTAGAGCACACTAATATCTTGACCTTTATACTATAATGTGCCGTCGAGATGCTCGTTTTCTACTACATTCAAAACTACCTCAAATACTAGTTGACCAACTTTTACACCAATAAAACACAACCAAAACTAAACAGAGCAAACATATAGATGTGTTTTATCCATCTAGAATCCAGACAAATACATTTTGCCCGGATTCTATGTGGTCTATATGGACTGGAAACAATTTTAGAGGTTTTTTCTTTGGTTTGGATGCTTTGAACTGGTTACGACATTTTTAGCTGTTCTTTGTAGGTTTTTATCAGTTTTTTTATCGGGCTTAGTCGCTTTTGACCAATGCTTGCCTGGATAACAGTACTCCTTGTTTCAAGCATCCATTTTCTTAGTTGTGTTCTTGAAACGGAGTCATGTATCACATGTTATGACCATTTTATTGCAACCCACGTTTTCAGATAATTTCAATATAAATTTGTTTTTATATGTTAGCGATTGTGTTTGGTACTCTATTTCTTGATAGCTCTCAATTTAAATAGAATAAAACATGGAATCAAATATTTTAGAGTCATATAATACATAAGCAAGTTGATCCTACATGAAATGTCAAAAAATACTTGTCCTTCTTTTGCATATTATTCACCTATGTAGGCTTCCCAAGGTTAAACAATATCATTTTTAGTTCAAATAACATGACGTGTTGTTAGAGCACACTAATATCTTGACCTTTATACTATAATGTGCCGTCGAGATGCTCGTTGTCTACTACATTCAAAACTACCTCAAATACTAGTTGACCAACTTTTACGCCAATAAAACACAACTAAAACTAAACAGAGCAAACATATAGATGTGTTTTATCCATCTAGAATCCGGGCAAATACATTTTGCCCGGATACTATGTGGTCTATATGGACTGGAAACAATTCTAGAGGTTTTTTCTTAGGTTTGGATGATTTGAGTTGGTTACGACATTTTTAGCTGTTCTTTGTAGGTTTTTATCAGTTTTTTTTATCGGGTTTAGTCGCTTTTGACCCATGCTTGCCTGGATAAAAGTACTCCTTGTTTCAAGCATCCATTTTCTTAGTTGTGTTCTTGAAACGGAGTCATGTATCACATGTTATGACCATTTTATTGCAACCCACGTTTTTAGATAATTTCAATATAAATTTGTTTTTGTATGTTAGCGATTGTGTTTGGTACTCTATTTCTTGATAGCTCTCAATTTAAATAGAATAAAACAGGGAATCAAATATTTCAGAGTCATATAATACATAAGCAAGTTGATCCTACATGAAATGTCAAAAAATACTTGTCCTTCTTTTGCATATTATTCACCTATGTAGGCTTCCCAAGGTTAAACAATATCATTTTTAGTTCAAATAACATGACGTGTTGTTAGAGCACACTAATATCTTGACCTTTATACTATAATGTGCCTTCGAGATGCTCGTTGTCTACTACATTCAAAACTACCTCAAATACTAGTTGACCAACTTTTACACCAATAAAACACAACCAAAACTTAACATAGCAAACATATAGATGTGTTTTATCCATCTAGAATCCAGACAAATACATTTTGCCCGGATTCTATGTGGTCTATATGGACTGGAAACAATTTTAGAGGTTTTTTCTTTGGTTTGGATGATTTGAGCTGGTTACGACATTTTTAGCTGTTCTTTGTAGGTTTTTATCAGTTTTTTTTATCGGGCTTAGTCGCTTTTGACCAATGCTTTCCTGGATAAAAGTACTCCTTGTTTCAAGCATCCATTTTCTTAGTTGTGTTCTTGAAACGGAGTCATGTATCACATGTTATGACCATTTTATTGCAACCCACGTTTTCAGATAATTTCAATATAAATTTGTTTTTATATGTTAGCGATTGTGTTTGGTACTCTATTTCTTGATAGCTCTCAATTTAAATAGAATAAAACATGGAATCAAATATTTTAGAGTCATATAATACATAAGCAAGTTGATCCTACATGAAATGTCAAAAAATACTTGTCCTTCTTTTGCATATTATTCACCTATGTAGGCTTCCCAAGGTTAAACAATATCATTTTTAGTTCAAATAACATGACGTGTTGTTAGAGCACACTAATATCTTGACCTTTATACTATAATGTGCCGTCGAGATGCTCGTTGTCTACTACATTCAAAACTACCTCAAATACTAGTTGACCAACTTTTACACCAATAAAACACAACAAAAACTAAACAGAGAAAACATATAGATGTGTTTTATCCATCTAGAATCCGGGCAAATACATTTTGCCCGGATAATGTGGTCTATATGGACTGGAAACTATTCTAGAGGTTTTTTCTTAGGTTTGGATGATTTGAGCTGGTTACGACATTTTTAGCTGTTCTTTGTAGGTTTTTATCAGTTTTTTTATCGGGTTTAGTCGCTTTTGACCCATGCTTGCCTGGATAAAAGTACTCCTTGTTTCAAGCATCCATTTTCTTAGTTGTGTTCTTGAAACGGAGTCATGTATCACATGTTATGACCATTTTATTGCAACCCACGTTTTCAGATAATATCAATATAAATTTGTTTTTGTATGTTAGCGATTGTGTTTGGTACTCTATTTCTTGATAGCTCTCAATTTAAATAGAATAAAACATGGAATCAAATATTTCAGAGTCATATAATACATAAGCAAGTTGATCCTACATGAAATGTCAAAAAATACTTGTCCTTCTTTTGCATATTATTCACCTATGTAGGCTTCCCAAGGTTAAACAATATCATTTTTAGTTCAAATAACATGACGTGTTGTTAGAGCACACTAATATCTTGACCTTTATACTATAATGTGCCTTCGAGATGCTCGTTGTCTACTACATTCAAAACTACCTCAAATACTAGTTGACCAACTTTTACACCAATAAAACACAACCAAAACTAAACATAGCAAACATATAGATGTGTTTTATCCATCTAGAATCCAGACAAATACATTTTGCCCGGATTCTATGTGGTCTATATGGACTGGAAACAATTTTAGAGGTTTTTTCTTTGCTTTGGATGATTTGAGCTGGTTACGACATTTTTAGCTGTTCTTTGTAGGTTTTTATCAGTTTTTTTATCGGGCTTAGTCGCTTTTGACCAATGCTTGCCTGGATAAAAGTACTCCTTGTTTCAAGCATCCATTTTCTTAGTTGTGTTCTTGAAACGGAGTCATGTATCACATGTTATGACCATTTTATTGCAACCCACGTTTTCAGATAATTTCAATATAAATTTGTTTTTGTATGTTAGCGATTGTGTTTGGTACTCTATTTCTTGATAGCTCTCAATTTAAATAGAATAAAACATGGAATCAAATATTTCAGAGTCATATAATACATAAGCAAGTTGATCCTACATGAAATGTCAAAAAATACGTCCTTCTTTTGCATATTATTCACCTATGTAGGCTTCCCAAGGTTAAACAATATCATTTTTAGTTCAAATAACATGACGTGTTGTTAGAGCACACTAATATCTTGACCTTTATATTATAATGTGCCTTCGAGATGCTCGTTGTCTACTACATTCAAAACTACCTCAAATACTAGTTGACCAACTTTTACACCAATAAAACACAACCAAAACTAAACATAGCAAACATATAGATGTGTTTTATCCATCTAGAATCCAGACAAATACATTTTGCCCGGATTCTATGTGGTCTATATGGACTGGAAACAATTTTAGAGGTTTTTTTTTTTGTTTGGATGATTTGAGCTGGTTACGACATTTTTAGCTGTTCTTTGTAGGTTTTTATCAGTTTTTTATCGGGTTTAGTCGCTTTTGACCAATGCTTTCCTGGATAAAAGTACTCCTTGTTTCAAGCATCCATTTTCTTAGTTGTGTTTTTGAAACGGAGTCATATATCACATGTTATGACCATTTTATTGCAACCCACGTTTTCAGATAATTTCAATATAAATTTGTTTTTGTATGTTAGCGATAGTGTTTGGTACTCTATTTCTTGATAGCTCTCAACAGATGTTAGATTCAGCGGAACCTAACATTTGTGTCACCGGATAATCGTGACAATCAAACCAACCCATATCCGATCAAAAGGTCAACTATGGCAGCCGATCAAATTTCTAGGAAAAAACAGTTATGGTTGCCAATAATAATGTGGTGGATATATATATACACGAAGACGGGTTCCTGTAGCCACTACCACAATTAGACATACACAATTATGAAGAACCAAATTAATTAATCATCAAGGGGCAATCGATCATCAAATGGAAACGGTGAATCCTTTAATGAATAACGGGATGCCATAGTACTATATGTATGTGAGAGTGGAGAGAAGTGTGTGTATGCTTTGTGAGAGGGATCAGTGTATGTGAGGGGAGAGGAAATGATAATATATTGTGGTTGTGAGGAAAATCACTGTTCATTGGGAACCGTGATTCCTCTCTATAATAAGGAGAGTAACATATAGTTTTTTTGCTTTTTTGTAATATCTTCTTTTCCTACTACGCATGTTTTTAAAATGTGGGGTGCAGGTTTCTTTTATTTTATTTTTTTACATATATCGTGAGTTTGGACACATTTGTACTTTTGTAGTGTTTAATTACTTAAACGTTTAATTTGTTTGATCACTTACACAAGTGCGTGAAACTGCGAACTGAATTATTTTACATGCATCATACATATTTGGTAACAAAATATTATACGCGACTTAAAAACATGTAATATACAATTTATAATTAAATCCTATAAATAAATAATATGGTTTTTTCATGTTGTTGAACAATGAAAATAGATGGCCAGTGCCCGATCGAATTGATCAGGTCATGTAGAAACAAGGTTCAAGTCTACCGGTCTGTTAGGATGCCTCAGCTGCATACATCACTGCACTTCCACTTGACACCTATCGTAATGATAAACGGCTCGTCTCGCTGTGGCCTTCTCTTGAATTCTCAAAACTTCTGTCGCTCCATCCCCGCAGGGGTAGAGAACCAGTCTCGGCTGTGCTACCGGAGGCTCTGAGGAAGTCGGAATAGGAGAGCACTCATCTTGGGGTCGTGTCGTTTCATTTTGTTGTATGCACATGTATTTTCACTCACGTCATCACATAATTCGGTAAGAGCAAATTCAATGCATCAAGTCTTTAGGGTCCGTTTGGTTTGAAATCAGGTTTTACTTTAGGTGTGGGTTTATAAAGTAGGTGGTTTAGGATTGAAAAGTATTAAATGAAAAGTAATGTTTGGTTTGTCTAAAGTTTAGAATTTTTTGGGTTTAGGATTTAATGTAAGATAAATTGATGTATCATATGATTATAATAATATTTAAAGTTATTAAAATATATATTTGTGGATGGAAATCAATATTCGATTCTTTTAATTACATGTGTCAGAATGGATTGTCAAAAGAAAACCCCTTAGCTTGGTTTATAAATAGTACTGAATCTTAGGCATCAGCCCCATGTGTCATCATTTTGTTTTCATACCAAACAATATCTTTCAAATCTAACCCATAATTAAAGCCTAAACCCCCTTAAAATTTAGTGCATTTAATGCCATCAATGTTAAGCACAAGTAAGAGCATATACAATGATACCAAGTCTTTAAAGACTTGGTGCATTTAATGCATGATAATTTCATTAATGTATTTTTTGATAATCAATGCGTCCTTCATTTAAGGGCAATAGTTTTTTAGTTTTCTTATTAATGACTTGGTAGGGTACAAGTCATTATTAAAAAGTCATTTACAAAGTGATTGTTCCAATGCTAAAAAAACATGCTTATAGCTTTTTCAAATAGGGAAAAGTCTTTAGAAAACCAGGCCATTGTGGATGCCTTAATGAGAAAGGTTTTTAACAAAGACTTGATGCTTACCAAGATTTTGTAAAAAAACTTTACAAAAAGCTTGTGTTGCAATGCAAAAAACTTCCAAAAAATCTTATTGAAATAGTGAAAAATCTTTTACAACTTTGTCTATTGTAGATGCTCTTAGTTTGTGTGCACTTGCATCCACTACGTGCATTAACTTGTATCTTTACTATTTTCTTCTATATCATAACTAGCCTAAAGACCCGTGGAATCACGGGGTTTCTTAAAGAAATATTTTTATAAAAAGTAATATGTATGAATACAAAATAAGAAACAAAGATGAAGCATGTTTCATTTATACATGAAAGAAATAATGAGATAAAACGTGAATTATTCGATAAACATTTTTTATTTGGATAAAAGGGACTGTTTCCGGTAAAAAATATATTTCCAAAAATCAATAATTACAATAGAATCCAGCTGCAATGCTACATTAACCTCTAAACCATAAATAAAAGTCCATGATAATATATTAGGTTGTGACTAAAATTAAGTTGTGATTGATAATATATTAAAATTTAAAACATGGTATAAAAGTTATAAAGATAATATTGAAGTCAAGACAATGAGGATGATAAGTTAAGACGGAGCAGAATTGTAAGTAAAAGGAAGTTGATGAATTAACATTAAGGAGTCATATGTATGAATGAATTAACAAACAACAAAAAATTTAAATATTTTTCAATTACTTTTTGAAAGTGAATAAACATGTGTGTATCGTCTTCTCCAATGGGTAGTCAACCGAGAACTAATCACATGTTTTCTATCGATTTAAACAACAGCTTTTCCACCTAACCCTCCTACTCATTCGCTGTAACAAACAAAAATCTTATATTATCATAAATAAATAACTTAAACCGGTGTGAATAGCAGTGAAATAACAACTCATTTACATGAAAAAACATCTTTTCACAACTCATTTACTTGAAGAAAACATCTTTTCACAACTACATTCATAAAACTCTTAAATTTACATATCCCTTTCATGTTCATACAAGTATGACGATGCCTACTCACGTTTTTTTATGCAAAGTGTTGATTCAGTACATAGCTCTTGCCTCAAGAAACATTCATCGTAAAAAATAAAAATATAAAAGTCAAACCGCAAGAAAGGAAGTTGTTGGTAATATTATATGTAAATTTATAAAAAAAGTATAAAACATGTCATTTATATAGTTGTACATACATGTTAAACATTGATCATAGTTAAAATTACTTGTTTATTTACCTGTTTGAAATAATATATTACCCGGGACTCGACATTCATTTGTAATATTCTTAACTTGTTTAGTAAAGAGAGACTAACTTGAGCACATTTTAAGCAACCCGTATCCGTTTAGCATCTATTGAATGTGTTCGGTCATTGTGTGTTAGTTCAACAACCCGTGTCATTAATTTTCTTTCAACTTCCATAGAGCATTGTTTATGGAGTTTATACAAAGGTTTATTACTTGACCATGTTTGAAATAAGATATTTCTCGACTCTTCACATTCATTTGTAAACCTGTTAATTTGTTTAGTAAAGAGAGACTAACCTGCACTCGTTGTAAACAATCCATGTTCGTTCAGTGTGTGTTCAATGTGTTCGTTCAGTGTGTGTTCATTCAGCAACCTGTGCCATTAATTTTCTTGCAACTTACATGGTAAACTTTTTAATGTAAAAGCTACAACAAACAAATTTTGTTGCATTAGAGCATTGATTATAGAGTTAGGACAAAGGTCTAAACATTAGTTGAAGATGTTAAATCCAGTTAGAATTTATAAGCTACAAAAGAATTACTTAAAATCATAAAAGCAATTTAGAAAATCTTTATATGCATGAGAATGTGGAGAAACTGATTACCACCAACTTGCTTTAGTTTTCTCTTTTATAACCAACAACCCCTAAAGTTACCTGATATAATAAGCAATCCTAAACAACCAATATAAGCACTAATCTCGTGGTTAACATAACACATTTATTTTATCCATTATGTAAGGCATTATCTAACTACTCAAGGATGAACTTACATTTACTGTGTGAACACAATTTTTTATAGTTCACATACAACCACATAAAACCATACAAAATTAGGTAAAGATCATACGAAAAGGCTAATAACTTCCAAACCTACATTAACTCGAAAATTCTAATCATGTTGAAATCATCAATCAACAGTTTATACTTTCATATACAAAGTCAATGAGCCAACTATGGGTCGTAGTGATTGTAACTAAACATGGTTATTTATACCAAACTAAAAGCTGCTTAACATTACATAATACATTAACATGAGCATCGATAAGTTAATTATCAAACCAAAAAAGGGAATGATGATTGTCACAAACATGAATGTGTACAATGAACAGCTAAAGAACAAATAGTTCATGGCTAATGAGTATAGGTTGCAGTGGATATCTTAATTGCATTTAGTTTTATGAACAAATTAATCTTCGTGATGTAGATTACATCTATTTCTAAAATCTAAAGCTAAGGAAAAACATAACTTTAGAATATTACCTGATGTTGGATCTCAAGAAGCGCTTAATACATTAAGACATACATCACACAATCTTTCTAAAGTAGTACAAAAAATGCAGTAAGAGAGCGACTTGGTTTCATAGGCATTTCATCACACGTCTGGTTACTCTCGATTCAATCACATGCGATATTTTTTTACCGATACTTAAATGTAAGTACGAAGCCTAATTTATAGAGTGTGTGATGGCCTTCTTTTTCGATCCCCATGGTAAAAAATAAGATCATAAAAAGCATCATCCTCTAAGTAATTAAAATTCAACATCCAAATTTAGCAAAATCACTATGAAATGACTTATAGATGTATAAATCAACCAAAAATTAAAATTACACAAACCCAAGAAAGCGTTTAGAGAATGCGCTCCATACAATAAAGACTTACCGCCTTTTGAGCCATTGTTTTAGGTTGGTGCAACATATGTCAACATCCTCATTAATCTACATGACACATAAGATTACACAAATACATATAAGTGACCAATAAAATTCATTAATTTTGATATTTTTTTTCTAAACCAATAACCAACATACATAAGTAAATTTTTTAGTGTTATAACATATGTTCAATCGAATTATTAGTTTTAGAAAATTGATCAAAAGTCTGTGCTCCATTGTCAATTTCCTGTAACAGACATTGCAAAACTAAGAACAAAAATCATTCACCAATCATCCCCATTCACCTATTAAATCAAAATTCCGTGCTCATTTGTGAGCTATCAAAACAATCTAAAAGGATTACAAAATGGAACATAATTTAACTAAGCTAAAACAATGGCTTGCCATAGTTTTGTAATGACATGTATTTGAATGGGACATTCACAAATTTAGTATCCATTGGATTATCAGTGGGCAATAGGCATGTTGGTCTCACCAAGGCTAAATTCTCCAACTTTTTTTATCATACATTTTCAGTTTTATTTTCTCAACTGACCTTTTTAGTCATGTACAACTAACAAACCCCATCATTTACAACTAACAAAACCCATCAATCACTTTCTGTGAATAAGTTATCCAAAAATGTCCCTTTGTAATTTATTTCAATAATCCATTTGTATTAGTAAACAAAAATAGGCGGTGCTACGAATTGGAATTGCATCTAATTTACTAACCTGTTTTTTCTTGCTATATAGATAGGACTTAATTTTTCATTACACGTCGCTTTTTGTTGTAAATTCTATATTTTGAGAATTTGATCCGACTATCTGCAAAAAATAGAATGAGTCACAAAAAACATTTAAAAATTTAAATTTTCATACCAATATATTCAAAATTGTGCTAGGAAAAGTACCTAACCCTTTGGTGAATTTTTCGATGTCGTAAACTAGTTGCACATAAATCCACCTACACTGCAATATAACATACAAAATCAATGTAAATAACACAATAAAAAAAATTATATTTCAAAGAATATATGTTTCAATTGTTATATCGTTTGTTTCAGAAGTTATATCAAATAAAAGTTCATATGCTAAATGTTATCACGCGTGCAAATGTGCAAATTTCAACACATTTTAAAGAAGTGTCTATTATTACTAAAGGGCTAAACAACAATCTGGTATGTATTTTTTTGTCTTCAAGTGACCTCACTTTTAAGTCAAAAAACCTAATCCATATATAAGTATTTATCATGATAACCTGAGGTGACCGACTACATGTGATCACGTAACTATAATAAAATAGGACGGCTTTTATAATACATAACCAATAACAGATTCGGTGCATGTCATTGTTACCTAATCTCTGATATTTTCAAATTACCTGGCCTAAACAGATTACTTAGCATTACTTGACTACAAATATACATCATCATTTAGGGGTTGAATACATAACTACGCCAATTCCTTAACGAACATTAATACGTATCAAAGTGAACCTATAAAAAAATTAAGCAATATCAAGAAGGTGGTCTATACAAATCAAACTAAACAAAATAACATATAAACAAACTTACATAATTAAAGCTCAATTTATGAACCATGTTTGCCTCCATACTTCATAGTACATGAAAAAGAAGAAAGATCAATAAATACATATTCAACCAAATAAGAAATGATTGTATCAATAACAAATATATTATAGGCCTGTAACTAATTAAAACGATTCTCTAATTTTCTAAGGTTCTCAACTACTGATTATACATACATAAATTGTAACATAATCGGCCAAAACAAAATAATTCAACACCTTAAATACTAAAAATTAAAAAGGTACATACCAGTGTTATATTTTAAAGATTGCAAATCCAGAAATACACAATTCTCCGAAAGAGATATAAAGTAGCGCCCTAACCTTTCAAAACCTATAAGCATCGAAACTGTTGTGAGTGGTGTTTTATATTTTCAGACCGACTATTAATAATTAAGAAAGATAAGAATGGTAGTTTATTTTAAATGTGTTAAAGAAAACAGCATGTAGAGGAAAGAAGAATCGTTTGACATTTATATAGTTGAAACCTTATTAGGAGCGAGCAGAGGAATTTTGAAGAAGACAATTACTGCTTGACAAAAATAACATTGAAGCATTAATTTACTCGGTTTCTTTAGCAGTGTCTGTTATTATCATTTAATATGTGTGTTGTATTATTTAAGATTGTAAAAAAAGTTATGAGAAAGTCAAATATTATTATGAGTTTTTGTTGTAGTATTTTAGGTAAAGTTTTAATGTGTGTGTTAATTATTTATAGCTTAAAGGTGTTGTACATTAGAGCTTAATATGGTAAGTAATTTAATTGTTGCATTTAATATTTGTGCTTTATAGACTTGTAATATATTTTGTTTTATTATATAAAATAGATTAGATGTACAAACCCCAAGTACAATCTTCACGCCATTTATCATAGTCGCATCTGTAATCACGCCCAATTAAAAAACAATTTAGTTGATTTCTATTAAAAATCTGGTATTTAGCTCGCGATTCGCGACGGATGGTGCAAAACCAATAATTGCTATGGGAGAATAATATGAAGAAATGGTTGCTTTAATGAACGGCTTCACAGAGAACGAATAAGTTCAAAGACTATTTCTATAAATAAAAATTTAAATGTGTATTATCGTTCAATACGGTATTTTTTATAAAATAGTATGTATGTCAAGAAAGTTTTTTCAACGGTATTTTTTCCTTGAAAAAACGATAGATATACGCTTTTGATAAATAAATTTTGCTATACCAAAAAGGTGTAGATAGTTAGACGTCTAAGGTTTTTTTTATAACAGAATGAATAGTGTAAAAGGCTTTTTTGTTAAAAAAAATATTCATTTGCCAGGGCTAGGGGGGATTTCCACTCCATAATTGAATGAAACGACTTTGTTATGTCTTTTACGAAGTCGTTAGCTGCGATGATTAATATATACGAGGTATGTAGCTCGCGTTTTGTGGCGGAGGTGTAGGGTTAACTGTTGCAGCGAATCGATAACGCAAAAGATCGTTTCGTCAGTGATTCGTCTTGCAAAAAACGAATATCCTCAAGGACAATTAAGTTTCAACATGTATTTTTTAAAATTATATATATTTGTGTTAAAAACGTTGCAATATTGGGCTTGTTTAGTTTGCAATTCAACGATCTTTTAAAAGGTATTTTCTTTCTAAAAAAATCTATAGATATTCGTCCCAAATATACTACTCCATAATAAATAAACATTCTTATATAAAATAAGTATAGATAATAAAATTCCGAAATTAGTATATTAAATTTGTAGATCTAACAAAAATGGTTTCGTGGTGTAGTTGGTTATCACGTCAGTCTAACACACTGAAGGTCTCCGGTTCGAACCCGGGCGAAGCCATATAGTTTTTTTTTATTTGCACATTTTTACCACGATTTCATTAACTGTGTAAAAAATTTCACTGTGGTTGCCAGTATGATTATGTATGAAAAAAATGATGTGTAATGTTACCATAACCTTACGTCGAGTGTGAGCAAGTCAGCAAAACTTGTACTTGATATTACCCAAGTCATGTTAATTGTTAAGCATAACATGAGCTAAGCTGGGTCGGAATGAGTCATTAGTAAGCGGCGGGTTCCAAGCTCCCTTAGTCCCTTGGACACTTATTTAACTGGTGCGTGAAGCAGCGAGTGAAAGGTCAGAAAACAGCAGTCTGAAGGACGAGTTAAAAATATCCTTTCTTTTATTGCAGGTACTCCTTAGCAACTATCACATATAGGATTGATCCCTAGCCTTATTCCGTTATTCGCAGGTATAAGTGGATAAAGAAACACCAGTACGTACAGATCAGCAGGACAATGGAAGTAGGGAGCACCTTTCTTTCCTTCTGCCGATTGAAAAGGAAAACGCATAGTTGCTGGTATGCCACCTGATAGATTAACTGGTACTGTTTTTGCTCAATTACCACCGTTTCGTTGCTCTTATAACTGTATAAAAGTTTTCACTGTGGTGGGGTATTCGTTGCCCGTATGAGTTAAAAACAGTTTCACCCTCAGCAAAATTGGCATTAGAGCACAAGGTGTGGTTGGCTCAAGCCGTGGGAAAACACCACAAATTGCTCACGGTATGGTTAATTTTGTCTAAATGTTCCCACAACACCAAAACCTCCACAACACCAAAACATTACCCTCCTTGGTTGGCTTGAGCCATGGGGATTTTTTTTTTTTTTTGTAGAAAAATAAACAAAAAATTAAATGCACGAAAACGCGAGACCCGGTATGGTTCTCGCGTTTTCGCGAAAACACGCGCCGTCCCCTAGGGGCGAGGCACGAAAACGCGAGACACGGTGTGGTTTTTGGCGTTTTCAGTTGGCATTTTTCCATGACGCGAAAAAATTTTCCCCCGTACCCTGTGCTCGCGTCAAACTTGGCAGGAGAATGGTTGATTTGTATGCATGAGACCATCAGGCCGCCAATATGAATTTGGATATTATATGGGCTGCAGTGGCCATTCAAAAGCATTATGCTCATAATCTATAAGAATTAGTTTCTTGGCCCAATTGATTTTTTATAACAAAATAATCTTATGTAAGTGTGAAATCATATGTCAGCGTTTGAAGGCGCAAACGAGACAAAACAACTCGCGAATTATTCAAGATCAACTTGTAAACTATTTGAAATCAATTTGATTTAAACGATCTGAGCTCAAGTTCGAGCTATTCGAGTATATTTTTGTGTCGAAATCGAGCTCCAAAATACTCGGCTCGTGAAACTTGAGTAAAGGTATATGTTTACTTAATTTTTAGTATAATCGAGCTCAAGTCAAGCTCCAAGCTCCAGTCGAGCTTAGAGCTCGCTTTGTATATCACGAGTCAAGTTCGATCTCGAAATCTAAACTCGACTCAGCTCGTTTACACCCACAGTCGGCACGTCGCTTTGAACAATTCTATCAACTGTGTTCATCTAACCTTATGTGATGAGTGTTCATCTAACCTTATGTGATGAGTTTAGGAGTTTATATAAGGGTCAGAAAGTTAATAAAATCACCTCTTATGGCTGATAAGCTTTTCTTGTCAAGTTGACTAAGTTATTAGGTCAAGTTTATAATAAGCTCGTAGGTTATAAACAATTGAACTTATTGGCTTTTCAATTTTTTACATATGAATAAGCCTTCAACTTAGATTAGAAGTTGTCATATATATCAAGGTTGTCTAGATGCCGATCTTGATCTTATGATGTGACGATTTTACGATATTGCAAACAAAAACGATCTGAATCTTACGTAGGATCTTTGCATGCTTAGGATCTTATAGGATCCCGATCTTGATCATAAAATAATCTTAGGATCTATTACAATCCGATTACTTTTTCTTGAACGACAAACTAAAAAACTACAAATTTATAAGTTTTATTTTGTATAATCTAAAAACAACGTGTAAATCTTCTTATACATTTCATAATTATAATTTAGGATCACATTTTTATAAAATATTCGTATGATTTTGTGTTTACGATGTATATTAATTTGTAAATTTGTAAAATATTGAAGAGACTATTAAAAAAATTACATTATATTAGGATCTTACGATCCCGATCTTCATTTACGGTCTTGATCTTGCAAAGAAAAAAACGATCCTAAGTAAGATCTGATCTTGAAAACTTTAATATATATTAACCAAAGTGCTACATATACTATGCTTAAATGAAATAAATTATTGTGTATATATTGTGAGATAGTTAGTTACCGTTAAAATAAAACCTTGAAAAACGAGAGTGATGGAAGATGCGGGACAAGGTAACGAAACCAACATTTCCGAAAGGTTCGTGACACATGAGATGTTAAATCGAACACGACTTTATGTCAAAACTAACTTTAAAAACCGACGAATACAAGACATTATTACGATAGATTCTTGGTTTGAAAATGACAAATTCCTAAATGAACTTTTATCATCTTCCTACATTCGAATCTAATCAAACGAAAAAAATCCTGAATACAACCAAAACCTCAATGAACAAACAAGACTCGTCGTTTCTCTCGTTCACATGAAAGAATCTCACGATGCATACAAGTAACTTAATCAATCGAACTTTGAGTAAAATTTAAGACAACTTTATGCTTTCTTTTGGTATCCATCTCATCATGTATTCCTGATATTTTCAATGTGTGTTTTTCATAACTAATTCGTGTCCACAATTTACTTATAAAGTAGTCAAGTAGGACGAAAAAACATATAGAGTGGTGTTATGGGAGAAAATGGTTTCGTTTGAGATAAAGTAACGTCACATAAGCTATTACGTTAGAATATCTATGACACCACATTTTATGGGGAGTGATAAGCTGTTGAAAAAGTGGTGTGCTTCTTTCTCTCCCGATGTGGAGAAACTTTGTCGAGCTTTGTTCTCTTTAGCGCTATGGGTATTTTTTAATCCACCAACGGTCAAAAGTGTCCAAAAAAAATAAAAAAATCGAGAATACGACTTTTCTTGGCTGACAATTACGGCGCGAAAATTCACCTTACTCTTAAGGATTTCTTCTTTGGTGTTGATGAATCAAACAATGACATCAACGTTTTATATCAATCTTTTTTGTTTAACGATCTCAAGAGCGGACGAGCATCATAGATTACGTTTATGGCTAACAGTGTATCTTACCCTTGGGGATATTATCTTGTGGACGTGATATATCGAGATTTGGCGCCACTTATTAAGACAACACCAGAACCGAACCGGATGATGATGACCAAAAACGGATTTTCTATAACAAAAAACAGGAATCGACAAGGAAGGATGTGGAACGAGCGTTTGATGTTTTGAAAAAGAAATAGGCCATAATAGTCAATCCTACTCGAGCGATAAGAAAAGAACGAATCCATAATATTATGTACACATGCATCATATTACATAATATGGTTCGAAAATACAAACGCCATGTAATATCTCCCACATGGTTCCCGAAAGAAGACCATCAACCCGAGGACATTGTCCGAAACGATGATCAAAGGCGAGAAGCTATGAGGTACATCCAATCGGTATAAGCACATCAAAACTTTCAAGCTGATTTAGTCGAACACTTATATGCTAATACTAATTCGTAGTTTTAACAACTGGTTATACGTAATGTATTTAACTATTAAATAAATGTTTTAATTTTCGAATAAAAGTATTTACGTTTACGTTTTTATTTACGAATTAAATTAATTAAAAAAAAAAGGTATGATATGGCGGTGGGTTTAGTAATCCTCTGATCTAAAGGTTCGAATATTACAGGCACAATATTTTACCTCATTTAAGTTAACGAATATCTTTCACATGATACGTTTGTCTCCATCATAAAACATGTAGGGTTCGATGAAAAGATGTGTTCCTTATTTAGATTCTCGTATACAATTTTTGAAGCTCGTATAAAGCAGTTTTTGTTTGTAACTTGTGCATTCATGGTTACTTGTTGACGAAAGAGGTAGATCGACGGGAACAACATGACCTCGGGTAATTTTTTCGTTCCAGCAGCTCTCTTGGTCTACTGGTTCACTACTGGATTGAACACAAGCTAAGACTCGAAATCGTGACTTTTTATTCACAAAGTATTTCTAATACGTTCAGAGGCGGAGCTAATAGAGGGACTAGTGGGTGCTGAGCTGTTCCTAATCAGCCTATTTCACTTATTATTTATGTGTATTACAAGCTATTTTTCTACTATTTTCTACACGAAACCTCCGGTAACTATAACTTTGTTGGGTGTAAGTGACATATGGCAAACGTCATTAGGTGATTATGATGGTAGAATAATGAATGATGATAATAAAGATGGTGATAGTTCTTTTTGTTCTACTTTTCTTGATTCCTTGAGAGTCCATATTCTTCTCATCTTCCTCTTTTAATTGCTTTAGGATTTGCTATAGATCTCTCTCTAATTTCATGGTCCCATTATCAGAATAATAATTGATTAGATAACTAACTTTTGTTAAAAGAAAGTTTTACTATACTAACATTATAGACAATCGGATCCGATTTATGGTTCTTTTTTCTCTTTTTAGGTTAATTTAGGGTTTTTAACTTGATATCGTGAGTCGACTAATTCTAGATAATTTAAAGTCGGTTTGAGCGGATCATTAACTGTTCGATTCGGACACAAGAAGGTTAATGTTCTTCCTGTTCGATTCGGATCATTGACTTTTACGTTTGAAAAGTTTTTTTTTAAATGTTTTTTTCGATAACTTTTATTATTCCAAAAACAGTTAAGTATAATGTAGGTGAATCTTACATCTCCGTCAGTTACATATATAAACAACTTTCTACCAAAAACAAAAAACAAAAAATTACTACAAATTCACTTAGAAAATAAAGAAAACTAACATTTCTCGCTTTCACAAATTCTGATTTTAAGATTATAAGCAATAATCTAAATGTCGTTCGAAATATCCTAATAATCATATATATCATTATTATATAGATCATGATTATCAGTAACAGTTTTTCATTATTATATAGATCATGATTATCAGTAACAGTTTTTAAGAATCATTTTATTGTTGCTAGATACTATTAGTCAGATAGTACTCTTACTCATGGGTCACCTTTTAATATACATATTTTTAAGATAATTTTGTGTGTTGAAAATGTCTAAAATTCAATGGAAATTACATTCATATATCACCAAAACACCGGGTCAATTTTACCACATGTGGCATGTCTGTTTTCTTATATTTTTTCAAAGAAAGAAAACAATAAGCTTTAGTCTAAATTGGACAGCTTATTAAATGTTCTTTGTTTGTACTTCGAATAAAAATGACAAATGGATATCTATCAAGTGATTCTTATGCCTATGTAGGTTATCATGCAATCGGCATCCGAGCATATTTAAAAGCTATAGTGTTGGATGATAAACGGATAATAAAAAAATAAAAGTTTTGTGTGTGTTTTTCATGTATATGCATTCAAACCAACAAAATTACCTCGTCGTCACGACCAAATGTTGAAACCGGTAACTTCAACCTTGAGTGATCGATAAAAGAAGTCGGTCGCTTTCGTGTTTTCTAAAAGGACAATTTTGATATTTCACACACGGAATATTTAAAAGCAGCATAAAGGGGTTTTCACAAGTACATGATCATCTAGTTTTTAAAAAGTATATTATTTCAATCACTCCTTTTTTTCTTATGATTTTTCAACATTTTTAGGTCCACAAATTATTATCTGTAAACCCGCATCAATAATTTATATTCCTCTCATTGAGCTAACAAGCAACCTCCATATATACACCTACCCAGAAGAAAGAAAAATAATACGTACATGCATGCATATTATTAAATGGAAGTACATTTTTTTATTAACTCATTCTGGTAAAATGGCAAGAAGTCCAAAGGTAGAGAGCAAGAAGTGTAATATTTATTATTTATATTCGTGTGCTTTGTTTAGTTTGTGTTTCACATTAACCTTTATATAAAAGAGGAGAATCACGCATCCATAGGAGCAGTGATTCTCCTCACGAACCACTTTTTATAATACTATCCCCTCTCTCACAACCAAGAAACCCTCTCACAACCAAAACACACACTAGCACCTACACCTTTCCGTTATTTGATTTAACGGACCTCGTTATGCATTCATTGATCCCCGTTGTTCGTTTATGAGGTGTTAATTTGGCCTTTGGCCGATTAAATAATTGGGGGTTAATTAGATGTTCTCCCACTCCCATTAATTACGATTGTCCGGTTGTTGGTTTAACTGAGGGTTAATTGGCCTTTCGCTGGGGTTAATTGGATGTTTTCCCCCTCCCATTAATTGCGATTGTCCGGTTGTTGGTTTAATTGAGAGTTAATTGGCCTTTCGCCAATTAAATATTGGGGTTAATTGGATGTCCATTGCAAGATTGCCCCTTGCCATTAATTGCGATTGTCCGTTGTGTAGTGGCTACAGGAATCGTAGTGGCTACAGAAACCCAATCTTAACCGTTGCAATTAATCCGTGTCGCGGTGGTGTCCGTTGATGATGTGCCTCTTAACATCCATATATATACCACCATCACCACATAGTTGCATCTGGGTTTCCATTATTTGTGCTGTTGCTACAGTCGTTCTGGATCTTCTTTTCGTTTCTGGTGATCCGGTCTGCAAAGGTTTGTAAGATTTACCTTTTTTTTCCTCTTTGTAACGGGGTCAGTAAAATCAAATTCCCAAAAGGTCTAAGGGCCAGTGTGTGTTTTCGCTGTGAAAACGAAATTTTGGTTGTCGGAGAGGAACCCTCCTTCATATAAAGGTTAATTTCTGGTTTTTAAAAAAATTGTCGCTTTATATAAGCTGCGTAGTTATACAGTTAGTTCTGGATGTTTTTTTAAAATTTATGGCCGTTTATATAGAATGGTTACTTAAAGCGGTCTATTGTTCATTTGTGCATTTTTTTGATCTGGTTATTTAAAGTGATTTTTTATTCGTAGGGATAGAAGCCTTGGAATGAATATGTCCGTTCACTGGCCATTGTGTTACCCGCACACCTTTGTTGCACATGTGTGTGTATCCTTTGCACATGTCTGATGCTGATAAGCTTACTGTCCCTGCACTTGGTTTTGGCCGTTTTGCTGTTTTGGAAATGTACACTGTTTGAGGTCTTATATATGGGACAGTGATGATATTGATGAATGAATTTTGTGTTGGTTAATTTGAACAAACTTTCAGATTGGTCGTACCTTGGCGGGGTAATTCACTGTTGGTGTTTTGCAGCCATGGCGGTCTTATCGTGTTTGTTTTATACTTTTTTCTCTTCCAGATCTGAGCCTCTGAAAATGTGCTTTCCGACATTGTTTGTAACAGAAAGTGTAGGTCCCGGTGTCTTTGTGGGTTGTGAGAAAAAATTTTGGTTGTCGGGGAGGGATCCTCCTTTATATTAACCTTTATATAAAGGAGGAGAATCACGCATCCATAGGAGCAGTGATTCTCCTCAAAGGTTAATTTCTGGGTTTTTTATTATTTGTAGCTTTATATAAGATGCTTAGTTCATACAGTTGGGTGCGGTCCTAATTTTTCCATTTATGGCCGTTTATCTAACATGGTTGGTTAAATTGGTCTATTGTTCATTTGTGCATTCTGTTGGTCTGGTTATTTAAAATGATTTTTTGGATTCGTGGGGATACAAAGGTTGGAATGTATATGTCTTAGCCGAGAATGCAATGGGTTAACTAATTGTTTCTGCATGTTGACTAGGTTATCCTGTGTATGGGCAATGATGAAAAGTCTGTGGATGGACATTTTTACAAGGGTTGTTTCTCAGCGTTCGTATCTTGGCAGGGCGACGATTCGGTCGCAGCCATGGCGGGTTTCTGGGTTCGCCTTCCATACCTCCAGATCTGAGCCTCAAACGCAATAACTCATTGTATCTACCTACTTACCTGGTCCAATTCGTTGGACGAGGCTCATTCTTTATGGATAAGCCCACATCTGCTTCACTTAAGACATTTACCATGCACTTGCCGGCTATGTGAACCCCAGATTATGGGCTTGTCTTTTTTTGTTGCCGTTACTCACTGCTGCTTTTAAGGACGTTGTTGTTTGTGATAGAGGGGGATAGTATTAAAAAAACGGTTTGTGAGGACAATGACTGCTCCTGTGGATGCGTGTTTCTCCGTTTCTATAAAAAAAGTTGCTTTAGGGCTGTGATGAGGGTAAGCGGGTGCGGGTAAAGATACCACATCTCGGATGCTTGGCGTGGCGACCTTACGAGGTCGCAGCCATCACGGGTCGTGGTTGTTTTCCCCGAATAGCGCCTTATCTGAGCCTATGCTATACCCTGTGGAAAAACAACAAACTTTTGGTAGGCTCGCTTCCCAGGACCCGGGCCTTGCGATCGTTAGCATGTGATCGCAGGCACAACGATTATCATATGTGGTCAATGATTCTTATGCCGGGTATTTCCGCCTCTATGGTGGTTAACTGTTGTGATGCCCGCTGCCTTTGGATTTGTGATACCTCAGGCCTTACGCATTGGAAAAACAGAAAAATTGGTACACTCTTATGGATCCGTGCATCTCCTCCTGTATGTAAAGGTTGATTTTGGGCTATGATAAGCGCAAGCGAGCGCAGGTAAAGATGCCACAGCTCGGATCTTGGCGTGGTGGTCTTGCGAGGCCGCAGCCATGCCGGGTATGAGTGTTTTTCCCATATAGCGCTTTATCTTAGCCTATGGTATACCCAGATGAAACTGCAAAAACCTTTTGTTAAACGCGCTTTCCCTAAAACTGTTCTTTACCTCTCGCAAAAGGTGACCTTCATTCTCTACGGTTATAGTGTTATTTTAACGAATGGTACCGCTACATATATTTTCATGTTTCAGCTGGCCATTTGGTATTTGTCGTTGTATGGTATTTTTTTAATTTTATCAGTCTAACTAAATGTGGCTATTCTGCAACAGTCTGCCAAGGATTTAGAGAATACGATGGCAAGCGAATTAGACCAGATGCAGACGATGAGCTTCCAACCCCAAACATACATGTAAGTTGTCTTATAGCTGATGTCAATGTGTCTCATCATCCAAATATAGTTATACTTGATTTGAGTTTTGATTCCTTTTTCTTCCTTATTTAAAAAAGAAGATGTTGGTTCGTATAAAACAGAAAAGAAACACTACAGAACCGAGATGTGGGCGACAACGATACTCACGATGGTATCTTTCGTTAGCGAGAGGCCAATTAACCCTCAGTTAAACCAACAACCGGACAATCGTAATTAATGGGAGGGGGAAAACATCCAATTAACCCCCAATTATTTAATTGGAAAAAGGCCAAATTAACACCCACGATGGTGTCTTTCGTTGCCACAATTGATGAGGGCCGGTGCTATCCTTTTGTAGGATATGCTGGCGATTATGTCTTATGTATGGAAAACTAATAGCCTAAAGTGTTATAGCACCTTTTGTGTGTCATAATGATGTTTGTGAATTATAGGCGATGATGATATTTCATTTATGTTTTACTATTGATCATGGTGAGTGAAAGCGACACCGTATCTTAGCGGGGTAGCACCACGAACATGGTGTTTGCAGCCATGGCGGGTTGACTCCTCTTTTATCCGTGACAGCGCCCCCAAGTCTGAGCCTGTACATGACGACATTACTTTGATACTTTATTTCATACCCGTGTCCATTCCAAGGGTGCCCCCTACCATTAGTTGCGCTGGTCCGTTTTGTAGTGGCTACATGAATCGGAGTATATACACGGTTTCCGCAGGTCTGTAGTAGCCTTATTTTTTTCGTTCAAGCGTTTGATAGCCCATTTGCTTATTCTCTTTGTTAACTACAGGAACCACACCTTTTGCGCTTAACAGCCAGCCGCATACACCCCCATCTCAGACACCCCCCCTATGACGAATCGTACAGACCTGTTGTTAGACGGCGGTTCTTTTTTGGAGCACCCTTCGGGGGTACCCGCTCTGTAGTTGGAATACAGGGAAGATTTCACCCGGTAACACTCTATACCAATCTTTTGCTGCTGATAAGACTCTGTTTTATTTCCCGTCTTGGCTGCTTAGAATTTGTAACCATCCAACGAAAATAAAAAAACTAATAACTTCACATATGCAAATACGTTAAACCAAACACATAAAGGCATCCTGCCAATGACCAACCGTCGTTGGCAGTACTTAAACCAAATACAAAAAAAAACCCTGCCAATGACCCAATGTCCTTGGTAGTACCAAAATAACAAAGACTCAGGCACACACGCCTGGTACATTCTTGGTAGACACGCAAATTGATTCATCCCTGGGAAGATGATGATTTATTCAACACACACAAAGCGACCACCTTCAGGCACATTCAAATTATCGCTTCAGCCCGACATTTTCCCTCGCAACTGCTCAATGAATCTTTCCATCCTACCAATGCGGTCGCCTGTTGCTACTGCTTCTGCTCCGAGTTGTTCTCTAAAGGAACAGTCTTCACGTGTCAGGGTCCCTAAAAATGCCACCATCTGGTTAACTATCGGTTCCCCAACCACGGTCCTTAGCTCATAAACAAGATGCGTCCTATCAATTATACCACTATTGACCTCCTCCCACATCTGCTCCATCCTAGCTTTCCAGGCTGTTTCGCCTAGAATCTCATCCTCCAGGAGACAGATAAACATGTCCGCCCAATCATCGGTCCCTGCTTCCTTCTCCAATGCATCGCACTTTGGACGGTGCTCCATTAGTTATCTCTTGGTCAAGCTTACCTATAGATGTGTGTGAAGATGTGTCACCTACACCCTCATAACACTCCTTTATATAGCAATGCCTCTTGGCTTAAAACCTATAGTGTCCTCCACTGACACTCAACAGTAGGGCTGAGCATCGGTCCGGGACCGGACCGGACCGAGGACCGAAATGGTCCAAAACCCGGGACCGAGACCGGACCGAAATAGTCCGGTCTGGTCCGGGTTGGTCCGGTCCGGTTCGGTCCTCGGTCCGGTCCGGTTCTATTAGACATATTTGACGAGATTTTGGTAAGACCGAACCGGACCGGACCGGACCGACCGGACCGAGGACCGAATTCGTCCAAAACCCCGGACCGAGGACCGGACCGAAATTGATCGGTCCGGTTCGATTCAGTCCGGTCCGGTCCGGTTTACCGGTCCGGGTCGGTTTTAGGTCTGGCGTGCTCAGCCCTACTCAACAGTAGCGCCAAAAACAGTAGCCGGCTCCCAAATTGCATGATTATCAAGTTAGGCTCCCAAAAGTCTATTTAAAAAAAACACTATCCTCATCCACACACTGTTGCATCAGCTGTTGTTCTACTTTTTCTGTTACTTTTTTGCCATATTTACAGAATATAGGCAAACCCATTATGGGCAGATACAGAAAAGTAGAAATAATGCTGGTATGGGGCAATGCATATCTTTACCGCAAGTGGTGAAAAAACAAACCACCAACAACAGTGCCATACTGTTTTTCTATAATGCAGACTTTTTTCCTACTATTATACAACATGTTATGCCTCACAAGCACAACATTTTAAACGGATCCATTAGAACCTAATGAAACAGCATAGGAACATAATGAAAAAACAGATTTCGCACATAAACGACATTCGTTATATTACAAACGGCAAACACCACAATTTCCATAAATAGGACATGGTGCTTTTTTTGCGATTGCCTATTTTTAACCCTGTTTATTACCCACAATGTGCCATACCCAAATAGAATGACACACTTAAATAGACCATCTCCATCTCACTGTTGCCATGTGACTTTGGGTTTCATCCTTTTTTTTATCACTTGCTAGCCAAGTAGCCACTAAAGTTTGCAACAGTTAGATTCTCACTAGCACGTTGCAGGCTAAATGAGTGATACACGTTCCAGGCAGAATCCCAGGCACATGTTCATAAGAAAAGTGTCCCAATACAATAACAAAAAGGCACAGATGGATACTTAGTGTGTTACATTGGTTCATGATGGGAAATAAAACATTAGCGAGGTGCATTAAAAGTAACAGTTGTTCTGAAATTCAAGCTGATCAACAACAACATAAACATATGGCGACATACACAAGCTGTTACAACCGCATGGGCTACGACAAATACACATCAAGCTAAAACAACAAACACCAGACATACCCTTCCTACATACGGGTAGGAACACCACTGTATTGAAAACATAGTAACACACAGGCAATCACTAGGTGCGACCTACAAACACATTTGATGGTCACATATTACGGATGAAAAACTCCATATCGGTCACGCGATTGTCGGACGCGCCCATTAGTTCTTGCAGCCTCCGAAGCTCCGCCTCGGCTCTGTCTTGCATGTCTAGTAGCAAAGAAACCATGCAGCTCAAGATCGATTCTGGGTTAATGCTAGATAACTCGCTTATCAAACCATCCCTATCAGCAATTGCAGCCCTTTTGCGGGCATACATAGCTTTAAGACTCCCCCTCCAGTCCATCTCATCAGCCACATGTTCACGCAGGTAGAACGAAAAACACTCGCGGTCTTCCTCCGAACCACACGCCGTTTGCAAAGCACGCAGCCTCCTCAACCAAGACATTCTTTTGTCGCTGATTATCGGTTGGTCTATGCGTAATGATATATTTCAAATGCATGCCATGACATCCTTATATACAACTGCCACAAACCCACTGTTACACCATACCATTGGGAGTTTAATTTACTTTAAAACATACACCTAACCAAAACCTGTAGCCCTTTCATGAACAGGTTGATCCTCATGATACAGCATTCTGTCCAACCTGTGACACAGCCTCCAACACAATTCCATGTGCATGCGTAGTTACAAGAATACAAGCTAATAGCCCTTTTGACTAATCCTAACCACACATGAAGACTGCCACCAGCATAGGCCCTCAAAGTAACTATTATATACATGCCAATACACATACGCCTTTTGATTTGAATTAACTAGACACAAACAGTTAAACTGATGTAACTATATGTGAATGACCTTGGTCAAACAATAAGGATTTTTACATTAGCTGATGGTAACAACATATAACGATCGCTAACATTTTTTTAATCCATGTGATACAGCCATCTGTTTTGCAAGTGTGAAACATAGGATTCATCAGATTCATACAAGAAGCTACAGTTTTCGCTACACGATTTTTTTAAGCGATCACTTGATAGGTATAGCAGACTCAATGACCCATAATATTAATATCAAACCTTCAACTGATGGTTGAGGCTTATTCAATTAGGCTTTTATATAACACTCTGTGTTGGTTAAAAAAATGAACATTTGTTATTGGCTGCAGGTTGAAGCGATGACACATCCGTTGTTCAATCAAATACGGTATCCGAATGGTCATTCATGTAGTCGGAGTGCTTCAACCGTGCCTTAATTTGATCCGACCTTACTTTCGTTGATGTTGTACAACCTGATAGCCTTTCTATTTGTTGTTCTCTGGGTGCCGTTTCCATACCTCCATATAAGGGGAGCGAGCGGAGGCTCTAAATCCGGAGCGCGCCTTAGTGATGTGGGGATACTCGCCAGATGGAACAAGACGTTTTCAACCATATATTACTGTTGCTGGAATTTGAAGATCTTTAAGTGTCTGTGTCTGTAAACAAAAAAATATCAAATGCATTTCTATATTCTCTTGAAGTTGGTTTTATCTTTATAATATGAACACTTCGTTTTATACATTTTCCCGAAAAATGTTTCGTTGATATGCTACATTTCTTTCGTAATCAAACATATGCGCTGCGTGTATCCTAGTTTAGGCGTTTATGTCATAACTCAACAACCACTAAAAACATTAACAAAAAAATGCCCTACGTGTATCCTACTTTAGGCGTTTATGTCATAACTCACCAACCACTAAAAACATTAACAAAAAAACCCGCTCTTCCCCACACCAAATACAACGTCCTCACATCGCCCGTGCTCCCCCCGCAGCGGAGCGCGGGCACAACACCTAGTGTGTTTAATAAATGAAAATTTGCCTAGTTTGAAAAAAGCTGGTGGCTTTATATACCGAGAATTGCTACATTCACAAATTAATCACACAAAAAAATCAAAAAAAGGATGTATCATATTTTGATTAGTTTCTTTTTAAATTATGAGTCTCTGATCTAGACCTAGAGTTATTATTGTTTCTATGTGTTGGTGTTTTACTCTTAGGTCGTGACTTACACTGTGTTCTCAAGTTTTTTTTTAAAGGATGAAAGGGAATAGGAAAGGAAATCAAAAAATATTTGTGTTCTTAAGTTATTTTTAAGAAGGAACAAGAGAGGAAGGGAAAAGGAGATGAAGGGAAATCATGACCTTTTTTGTATAGATTTGTTCATCTCAATATTGGGCGGATTAGGAAGGATTAGGAAGGGAAATAAGCAAAATTATAATTATATCCTCATTTTTGCAAATATTATGTGCAGTAATAAGCCGAATTGACATATATCAGATTATGATATTAAACTTTTTCTGTGATGAGGGATTGATTGACATCTAAATGTTTTAAAATTGCAACTACATTCTTATCGATCACAATGGCAAATCAATTTTTGGTGTATATAATAATTATGTCATTTTGTTTTGAATTTTTATTATTTGTCGCTACAACAAGCATGCTCAAAACCAATCTTTTATTTGCTCGTGTGTGTGAATCTCTGTATTACTACAATTGTATAAGCATTACAACTAAGTAAATATAGGCGGACCCATTTGTTAAGCTGAAATATTTATAGATATCTAATTGAAATTGGTTTTAGATATAATAGTTTTTAGGGTGTATTGATAATTTTGTTAGTTTTCCGTTCCTTTCCTGTTACTTAATGATACAAACTCGAGAACGCAAATTGCAATAGCTATTTTCTTCACAATACCATTCCTTACTTTACCTTTCCCATACCTTTCCTTTCTATTCTTTAGAATTTAAACTCGAGAACATATAGAGTGATCATTCCTTTTAGGTGTTGGTGTTCTACTTTTAGGCCTTGAATCATTTCGTACTCTTGGAGGAGTAGATGATTGTCTTGATAAATTTCTCATTCCCATTAAAGGTTTACTCAAAGGCTTGTAAAATTTATCAAGTTTTTTTTATCAATTATAGGAAATTTAACATTGTTAAAACCATAAGATGTTTTCGGCTTTTGGCCCTTTACCTAAAATAGACTTTTCAAATGTTGTGGATTTTCACCAAATTCATCTTCTGTCTACGGTTCCTTATTGCAACCATATATTGGCGAACCACAGGCAGTGGAATGTTTTTCTGAAAACCTGACTTGTTTTGGTTCACTATCAGATGCTTCATTAGTGTTAAATCCCAACCCAATCTTTCCTTAGAATGAATTTGTCCACTTAACATATCGTCAAGAGCACTAGTACTTTTCATGAATTTTTCCAAGTTATTGGAGGTGCTTTTGAGATCTTCATTCTCTTATCTAAGACTTTCAAAACTTAGACAACCTAAATCAACTTATTTATTTTTCTCAAGCTTAGCTAATTTATCTCTTAGCTCACTAATCTCATTTTCAAGCTTGGTCCTAGTTGATTTTAGCAATTTTTCTTTTCAATGAATTTTAGACTTAGTTTGCATAGGTTGTTATATTGACCTTCTAATTCTAAATCATCTAGAGAGGAACTATCATTGCTATATTATTTGGTTTCGAAATGTACCTCTTTGGAAGAATGCGCCATGAGACACTTTTTGTCTTTAGCATCGTCATCACATTCTTCACCACTGTCGCTCCATGAACCTCCAACGAAAGCCTTGGGATTCTTGTCGCGAGATGGATTAGGAAATTCACCGATGAAATGATTTGTGTCACCACATCTAAAGCATTTCCTATCACCTTTGTCATTCTTGACAAGTCGGTTTTTGGAGAAGGCTTTCTTGTCGTTGTTTGGTTGTCTTACATGTTGACCTCGCCTTTTGAAAAACTTCTTGAAGTCTCTAACCGCCATAGCATATTCCTCATCATCATTATCCGAAGATGAGCTATCATGGTGTGCGACCCCCAAAATATGACATGGAACAACTAGGCAACGAGGGGGTAACACGTCATAGTACAAGTAACAATGAATTACAGTTCATACAAAGCTGACGAAATAAAACAATGTACATTACATCATAAAAGGTCAGAGTTTTTTATACATAGGTCCCAGAGTTTTAGAAGCGGAAAATTATATTATTTCGTCTCAATTTATAACAGGGCCCAAAAGATAGAATAAAACTCCTGACAGTTTATATAAAACCAATCTTTCAAAATCATCACAGAAATCTCCAAGCTGCGATAATATCCTGCGGGCTCCCATCCAAGCAAAGCTAAGTAATAATAACTGAGATTAAACATGTAAAATCGTCAACACAAAGTTGAGTGATATTCATAGATTTAGCATTAAACGTGTGGAACACAATAGAAATTGAAAAACACGTAATGAGGGGTTAACTATGTACGTCCATAGTCACGATGCATATTATTGCTGTTTAGTCTCATGAACCGAAGCTTAACTCAAATGTAAGTTCCTCTAGGGAGTATTCAGCCTAAATACTCAAGTATAAACGAATATTAGTGCGTCAAGGTAATCGAGACGGGGATTGTCAATCCCGATGGATCCACCCACAACATTCGCGCTTAGCGCAAAGCATACGGGACAATTAACGGTTCATGATAGGAGAGGAAACTCAAGGCTAACGTCTAAAAGCAATAATACCATTGAAATCATCTATAAAGCATACACGTTCAAAATAACATACGAGTTCTGGATAGCAATACAGTTTTTAATTTGGTTGTGATCCACCATGTAAAATCTCACCCCGTATTTAGAAACCATGTACAAGTAAAAAGGGGCTATGAACTCACCTTAGCCACAAGGTAAGTCAATCACGGTACTCAACAACTGAGTAGAAACGGTAGTGGTAGACGATCACCGACGATATGGATGCCCGGGGAAACATGAAAACTGCAACCTATCAAAATAAGGTGCGCGTTAAGACTCGAACTCGAATATCGATATGTACCAAATATAATATGACTCAAACGTTTTCAAAGTATTCATGTTTTCAAAAACCATTGACACGAACCAAATGAATCCATTTATCCAACGTTACTCGTTTAAACACTTGAACACTTGAAAATGACCCGTTATACGACGTCAAGTCAACGCAAGTCAAACTATCCTTTTACATCGCTTGGACCAGTAGCTAAGTCATTTATATAATGACTAAGCACTTGAGTAAGTCACCATGTCCGATGGTGAATACTCAAACTCACGCAACACAAACATTGAACTAAGTGTTCAAAATAAAATCAGCAAGTACACCTCGAATGTACACACCGATCTACCCTATCTAGACTTGTCCGTTTTACATGAAAATTGGTGTCAAAGTCACTTATAACCTGTATAAGACCTCAACAAAATTTGAGCCAATGTTCACACTTTAAAACCCATCAACTCGACACTTTACTCGACTCCAAATTTGGGACAGATTTGTGCACTTGTTTTGTAAAAACCGTTTGGACCACTTTAAAAGTACAATCTCGACAATCCGTCTTTTAAAACTACTATTAGACTCGTAAAACTCAGTTTGTAAACTTTGAAAACCAGTAGTATCAACTATCTAACCAAGCCTAAAGTCCCCGAGAGTCGAACCAAAATCAGCCACAATTTCGGATTGTGCCGACTTGCGTCTCCCGGTACACGAAAACTAAAATTAGCATAACTTTTGACTCGTAATGACTTAGAAGCTCTACCTTATACCAAAACGACAGTCTCGGAAAACTCTACAACAATATCAAATAATATTAGCCTTTCCCAGAACTTAAACCCACGAAAAATCTGTTTAATACCTGCTGTCCCAAAATAGCCTTTTAGAAAACAAGTCAAATCCATTTTTCAATCAAAACCAATCATTCCCATACCCCTAGGATCACTATATCATCATTCCTATCAACCAAACACTCCTAAAAACACTTGCATGTAAAATCTAACAATAATCAAAGATTAAAAACAAGACTTTTTATGATCAAAACAACATAATCTTACCAAAAACAACACATGCATGATGATTAAAACATCATACAACCATGAAATCATAAGTTTATAAAAACTTGATGCGTGTGGGATATTTTTAGATCATTAGAATCACCATTGGATTTTAGGAATGGGTCTTGTTTTTGTTTTAAGATATTCATGTTAATTGATGATGAAAATGGGGTGTTTTGGGGTGGGGAGTAGCGGCAATAGGGTGGTGGTGGGAGGAGTTGGTGAAGTTTTTGTTATAAAATGCATGTATGTGTTTTTGTGCAAAAGAAATTGGTTTATATATGTTGGTAGTGGAGGGACCTAAGTTGCCAACTTGCAAACTTGTGGACTTAAAAACAATTAATAGTATTAAAGGGTAGAAAATGGTTATTGGTAAATATTGAAAATATTTACGGGGCTCGGGTTTCGTAAAAATACTTTTCAAAAGTTACAATGCATCATAAAAATGATTATATGACTTCCCGACACGACGTAATTAAAACGAAATCGTCGAAAATATTAGTTATCGAAACAATCGATAATAAAATGTAAAACTTTGGGCATCCGTCGGTATCGCAATTACTAGGAATTCTCGTTGTACATTGATTTTGAATAAACTCGTAGTAAAACGCACGCGGGTGATTTTAAATCAAAAACTTGATTTAAATAAATATGGAAAATAAAATAAAAATTTATTCCCGATAAAGTATTATCAATGATCCGAAAATACTTGAAAAGTATAATTTGTTGAAAATTAATATAATCTCAGCATTTACATATAAAATACAAGAAAACAAAATACGTTGAAAATTCAGAAACACGAATAAAAAGAATAAAATAATGATGGAAAAAGTACGGGTTCTCACAGTCTTCCCCCCTAAAGAAACTCTGGTCCCCAGAGTTCTCTTGAAAACAGTAGAAGATGCAAACAAGAGGAGGTACAAAGTGTAGAACAAAATTCATTGCTTCCCAGGTAATTTCCATACCACGACGAATCTTAACGGTTAGAATTCACTATGCTTCAGTTTCTTAACTCCTTTTCGTATAACTTTTCAGTCTTGGATTAGAATAACGATCTTTCAATACGGGGATACATCAAGAGATAGAGTTGTTGGAAATACGTGCGATAAACTATCGAGAATGAACACAAGAATCGCTTAAATAGGAAAAGTACGATAAAATGAACCAAGATTGTGAATCAACAAGGGGTCGCAAATCGTGCAACTGTAAAACGTGACAATCTTAAAATGTAATAGTCTAGTCACAAGCGAGATAGAAGGGGAAAAAATGAATAACATATGATCATTTAAAATATAGGCTGTCAAAATCAGTTGTCTAGTATTTTGGTATTACTTTAAAACTCAGTTTAAATATTTTCTTGATTAAAAGATAATTTTATAATGTGTAGTGATTTAAAAATCAAACTCTATATAAAATGAGTGGGTAAACAGTTGTCAAATCTTTTTTCTTGATCAGGACTTCAAGGTAAAAGTAACTCAGTTCAAATAGTTATTTAGATCAGCTTAAGAGCTTTTCGGGTGACTGTATGAAGTTATTGTTAAAACTCAGGTTTAACGTTACCATTAGGAAAAATCATATTTTCCAAGTTATTTAGAATCATCGTTAGAAATTATAAATAAATTTAATAATTTCATTAGGTTGACAGTAAAGTATGATAAAATCAATTACTTAAAAAGATACAACTTGACACTGTTTAAACATAAGTTATAAATTTACCCAAGAGGATGTACAGATTCGATATTAAACTTGAAATGGATATTTTGACAATTTAAACATTTGGTAAAATGTATAAAACGTTTTTAAAAATTAATAATAATTTTTAGAAATTCAAGAAAGTGTTTAAGATATCAACAATAAACACGTAACAGTTTCTGGTTTTCAGAAAGTGACAAAATAGCAAACGATTATGAAACAAATATCGATCAACAATTAGTATACAAGAAATAGCACGAGGGAATAAAAAGGAAGTCGTATCAACTCTTAACGAACATGATAGAATAGATGCATCGATGATAAGGACAATAAGAAACAAGGATTATAGCAAGATTAATTCACGAGTGCGGTTGGCGTCACCAATAACGGCTTATCAAATTCTCATTGGTCAATACACAATCGAAAGAGAAAAGCCACACAATAAATTTTTCGAATTACAGAAAATTTTTAAGAAGTCACTTGATAGTAATTCCAGTAAGATGAACAACATTCGAAATGAGAGGCGAAATCAACACATGATTCACACGAATGAACTTCAAGACGATAATGTCTTAACACATATCATGACAATTACACGGAATTATCGTTCACGTCCAGTCATAAATCATTAATCGCG
Source organism: Glebionis coronaria (assembly GCA_025667525.1). Lineage (NCBI taxonomy): Eukaryota > Viridiplantae > Streptophyta > Magnoliopsida > Asterales > Asteraceae > Glebionis > Glebionis coronaria. Next base: position 393,219 of record JANFOE010000012.1, on the reverse strand, counting down.
TCCAGAGACGTTTCAAAGGTCTACCAAAAGAGATAGAGAAAGTCGATTGATGTAGAAGCATAACAACGTTGAAACTTTCAAGTTTGGTATCAATGGTTAGAATTTAGGCAAATGGTAACGAAAATCGTATCATGAGGATGATGAGGTAACATGTAAAACAAAGGTCGTTGAGTAAATAAATATATGCTTGAAGCACGCACTTGTTCAAGAAAAGATAAGGGTTCTTATGTGTAAGTCACAAATTGTTGTTACTCGCATAAAATGTAAAAGTTTTCAAAACTTATTTTATCAAACTTTTTAAGGAACATAGTTAAAAAGTTGATTGTTGGTTAAATATTTAGGGCGACTACTATTTGGTCTTGCATGGCTCCTTCTAAATTAGGCATAGGTGATCAGGCCATGCATAATTTAGGACTAGCAATGCGATGCTTATCTTCGTCAAACCAGTATTACAGGTCATATTATTTAAAATATGTATATAATGCCATTTATAAAAACAGAAATCAAAATAGTTTATGAAACTATTCGCCAATAAGTTACTGGCTAGATATTTAATTCAACAATAGTAATGTTACAAGATTCTTTACAAGACCCAAGGTAGAACAATTTGTGAGAATACATTGTAAAATTAATATGAATTATATTTATAAGATAGCATTCAATTATTTAAGAAAGCCCAAATGAAACCTTTTGTAAAATGATTTGCAAACAATATCTGCTTGAGTTCATATGGTAACATGACAATAGTTTATAAAGTAGCGAGTGGGTTACAAGAGGGAAATAAGGAGTAGTTCAAGTCAGTCAACGAAATGGTTACAAGGTGATAAGGTTTCAAGAGGTTTAGCCGAAATCGTCAGGAGACACGTGTCTAGATGGTAACGAACGATACGAAAGCAAGAACTTCAACCTCGGTCCAATTCAGTGGTACGACAGAAGCAAAGAAAGACAATGGAATGACAAATAAGTCATAAATAAAAGAAAGGAATAAGGAATCCGTATGTATACACATCGTGATTAATTTGACAATAATATACTTTTAAGAAAGTAGGGTATCAGTTAACACATAGTACAATCACTCCGAAAAGTTTCTATATTAGGAAGTTACCGAATTTCAAAAGTTCAAGATCTATGTACATGTATGACTGAACTCAAAGTTACTATTTTATACTGATTCAAACACAATACTTGTTTTTAGTTTGCAAAATATCATTAGTTAAAGTTTTACGAGCTCAACGAACTAAAAAACGCTTGAAATCATATTTTTAAAGTCTATCAGTTTTGACTTTTGGGTTTGACTAGACCAATTAACTTGCTAAATGATATTATAAGACTCAAAGTCTAATGCATTTCGATGTAAAACAGTGTTTTGAACAACTTTCTAGTTTTACCCGAGACTTGAAACGGAATAAAAATAGACGAAAATGCCATTGCATTAAATCTGTCAACAAAATGATATTTTAGCATTATTCAGAAAATAACTTCTTAGATTTTACAAATCTCAAATGAGCGTAACTTGCTCGATTTTAAAGTTACTGGTCAAATTTTATGTCCTAAACGGACGTCTCAACAAGTAGAAATATATATTTTTATGTCTAAGGTTATAAAAATATTTTCTCGACACTGTTAAATTCCCTGTAAAGTTTATGTACAAAGCATATTTTTTGACACAGCTTGAAATTAAATCCAATTTCATAATAACCCAGAATTAATGTACACACCAGACTTGTGGATTCCACAAAGACGAAAGAAGATAAACCATATAATTAGTCATGTAAAGAAAACACAATATGGAAATGGTTCAAGAATGCCAATGGTAATCTGAGAGATCAAAAACGACGCATATCATCCGTGTCTTCGGCTGCAAGATGCAATGCAGGAAGGTCTCCTGGCGGCGTGATTTTCCAAAATCACAGGACATACCGAGAAAGAAACAACATATTAACAAGTCACACTCCTGAGGCGAGGAGGTTTAATGAAAAAGGGAGGATACAAGTAGGATCGTATTCCAAACAATTGTCACATAATAAATGGCGATCATGTGTTCAAGGTACAACGGATGTTGTAAGTCGAAGTCGAAACGTAGAATGGTCAATGAAATAAGATGTAATCCATGTACAATTGGCGTGTAAAACGGTGACGTAAAGGTCAATCAAGATTACGAAAACTCACGATATTATTCAAATACTGATTCAACAAATACTTCGAGAGGTGTGACTCACACGGTGTCCTTCAGTCTTTCCCGGAGACACATTGAGCTACACAATGGTCTATAGACTAGACATTCAATTACGAATGGTCGGGAAGAAAATCTGCGTATCTAAATAGATATCTTAAAAGGAATTAGACAATGAAAGCAACATGCACGGTAGTAATAATGGAAGTCAGAAGTTTCATCGAAAACAACACTTATTCAATCCCAAAAAATGGTATCTCGAGAGTATGCACAACATGTATCAGCGAGTCGAGAAAAACAGACGGTTCAAAACGAACGAAAATATGAAGTCAGTCGTATCACGCATAGACGAAATAGCAATAGTACTAAAAAATGAGCATGAAAAGTCGGCAGCATACGCGCTCTGAATACAAGTATGTAACGTCATAATGATATAAAATCATTGTAATCAGATCAGTTCATAAGAACAAGAATTCTAGAAATACAGTAAGAGCAGATGTAATCACAGTAATATCACATGATAATCCATGAAGCACAAGGCTTTGAAAAGACACAGTAATTATCGTCATCAGGGTAACGTAATATTTCAACATGTAATCAAGAGATGAAATACTATAACGATAATTAAACGTAAGTAATAAGGATTAGAGAGTTACTCGCGCAGATATCAACAACATTGGCAGATTCTGTGATTGACACTTAAAACATGAAATATTTGAACTTTCGGTTATAGACTAAGTTTTGGCAGGCGCTTAGCTTCAACTAGTTCAGTTTGAGTCTTTCTCAGGAGTAGTTGCATTGCAAGTAGGCAGAAAATCAGTAGTGGGTTAGCTTATCTGTTCATTTTCAAACAACCCTTGTTTGTGCTATTTTATCTTTCTAAGCCGCTCTCGCTAGCAGGGAATCTAGTTCAGCAAGGTCCATAGGGTGAGCTCGCTTGAAGCTGGGGCGAAAATGACTCAATTCCCTATAACCATCGCTCTGATACCACTCTGTGAGACCCCCAAAATCTGACATGGAACAACTAGGCAACGATGGGGTAACACGTCATAGTACAAGAAACAATGAATTACAGTTCATACAAAACTGACGAAATAAAAACATGTACATTACATCATAAAAGGTCAGAGTTTTTTATACATAGGTCCCAGAGTTTTAGAAGCGGAAAATTATATTATTTCGTCTCAATTTATAACATAAAGTTGCCCTAAAGATAGAATAAAACTCCTGACAATTTATATAAAACCAATCTTTCAAAATCATCACAGAAATCTACAAGCTGCGATAATATCCTGCGGGCTCCCATCCAAGCAAAGCTAAGTAATAATACCTGAGATTAAACATGTAAAATCGTCAACACAAAGTTGAGTGATATTCATAGGTTTAGCATTAAACGTGTGGAACACAATAGAATTTGTAAAACACGTAATTGGGGGTTAACTATGTACGTCCATAGTCACGATGCATATTATTGCTGTTTAGTCTCATGAACCGAAGCTTAACTCAAATGTAAGTTCCTCTAGGGAGTATTCAGCCTAAATACTCAAGTATAAACGAATATTAGTGCGTCAAGGTAATCGGGACGGGGATTGTCAATCCTGATGGATCCACCCACAACATTCGCGCTTAGCGCAAAGCATACGGGACAATTAACGGTTCATGATAGGAGAGGAAACTCAAGGCTAACGTCTAAAAGCAATAATACCAATGAAATCATCTGCAAAGCATACACGTTCAGAATAACATACGAGTTCTGGATAGCAATACAGTTTTTAATTTGGTTGTGTTCCACCATGTAAAATCTCACCCCGTATTTAGAAACCATGTACAAGTAAAAAGGGGCTATGAACTCACCTTATCCACGAGGAAGTCAATCACGGTACTCAACAACTGAGTAGAAACGGTAGTGGTAGACGATCACCGACGATATGGATGCCCGGGGAAACACGAAAACCGCAACCTATCAAAATAAGGCGCGTGTTAAGACTCGAACTCGAATATCGATATGTACCAAATATAATATGACTCAAACATTTTCAAAGTATTCATGTTTTCAAAACCATTGACACGAACCAAATGAATCCATTTATCCAACGTTACTCGTTTAAACACTTGAACACTTGAAAATGACCCGTTATACGACGCCAAGTCAACGCAAGTCAAACTATCCTTTTACATCGCTCGGACCAGTAGCTAAGTCATTTATATAATGACTAAGCACTTGATTAATTCACCATGTCCGATGGTGAATACTCAAACTCACTCAACACAAACATTGAACTAAGTGTCCAAAATAAAATCAGCAAGTACACCTCGAATGTACACACCGATCTACCCTATCTAGACTTGTCCGTTTTACATGAAAATTGGTGTCAAGGTCACTTATAACCTGTATAAGACCTCACCAAAATTTGAGCCAATGTTTACACTTTAAAACCCATCAGCTCGACACTTTACTCGACTCCAAATTTGGGACAGATTTGTGCACTTGTTTTGTAAAACTGTTTGGACCACTTTAAAAGTACAATCTCGACAATCCGTCTTTTAAAACTACAATAGACTCGTAAAACTCAGTTTGTAAACTTTGAAAACCAGTAGTATCAACTATCTAACGAAGCCTAAAGTCCCCGAGAGTCGACCCAAAATCAGCCACAATTTCGGATTGTGCCGACTTGCGTCTCCCGGTACACGAAAACTAAAACTAGCATAACTTTTGACTCGTAATGACTTAGAATCTCTATCTTATACTAAAAAGACCGTCTCGGAAAACTCTACAACAATATCAAATAATCTTAGCCTTTCTCAGAACTTAGACCCACAAAAAATCTGTTTAATACCTGCTGTCCTAAAATAGCCTTTTAAAAAACAAGTCAAATCCATTTTTCAATCAAAACCAATCATTCCCATACCCTAGGATCACTATACCATCATTCCTATCAACCAAACACTCCTAAAAAAACTTGCATGTAAAATCTAACAAAAATCAAAGATTAAAAACAAGACTTTTTATGATCAAAACAACATAATCTTACCAAAAACAACACATGCATGATGATTAAAACATCATACAACCATGAAATCATAAGTTTATAAAAACTTGATGCATGTGAGATATTTTTGGATCATTAGAATCACCATTTAATTTTAGGAATGGGTCTTGTTTTTTTTAAGAGATTCATGTTAATTGATGATGAAAATGGGGTGTTTTGGGGTGAGGAGTGGCGGCAACAGGGTGGTGGTGGGAGGAGTTGGTGAAGTTTTTGTTATAAAATGCATGTATGTGTTTTTGTGCAAAAGAAATTGGTTTATATATGTTGGTAGTGGAGGGACCTAAGTTGCCAACTTGCAAACTTGTGGACTTAAAAATAATTAATAGTTTTAAAGGGTAGAAAATGGTTATTGGTAAATATTGAAAATATTTACGGGGCTCGGGTTTCGTAAAAATACTTTTCAAAAGTTACAATGCATCATAAAAATGATTATATGACTTCCCGACACGACTTAATACGTAATTAAAACGAAATCGTCGAAAATATTAATTATCGAAACAATCGATAATAAAATGTAAAACTTTGGGCATCCATCGGTATCGCGATCACTAGGAATTCTCGTTGTACATTGATTTAGAATAAACTCGTAGTAAAACGCACGCGGGTGATTTTAAATCAAAAACTTGATTTAAATAAATATGGAAAAATAAAATAAAAATTTTATAATTCCCGATAAAGTATTTTCAATGATCCGAAAATACTTGAAAAGTATAATTTATTGAAAATTAATATAATCTCAGGATTTACATATAAAATACAAGAAAACGAAATACGTTGAAAATTCAGAAACACGAATAAAAAGAATAAAATAATGCTGGGAAAAGTACGGGTTCTCACACATGGTCACTTTGCACTTACTTGCCCTTTAGTGCGAGAGACTTTCTTTCACTCTTGGTTTTCATCATTTCCGAGTCCTTTAAAATTATCATTTCATGAACTTTTAATTTACCAATAAGTTCATTAAGTGATAATGTAGTAAGGTCTTTGATTCTGCAATCGCCGTGACTTTAGTTCTCCACTTTGGATGCAACGCCCTAAGAAACTTCCTAAAATTGTTCTTGCTAGAAAAACCTTCATCAAGTGCTTATAGACTAGTAATAATAGTATTAAACTTAGCAAATGCACTATCAATAGTTTCATCTTCTAAGATGAAAAATTGTTCATATTGTTGAACAAGAAGATCGATTTTTCTTTCTTTGACTTGGCTATTACCTTGGTGGATTACTAAAAAAGTGTTCCAAATATCTTTAGCGGTTTTACACATAAAAATCCTTTTATACTCTTTCTTAGGTAAAGCATTATAAATCACCATTTTAGCCTTATTATTTTTAGCAAGTTTCTTCTTGGTGTCATCATTAGAGTTTTCAAAAGTAACTAGTTCTTTCTTTTTAGAAACTTCATTATATTGATATGACAAAAAGTCACCATTGGTAATAACATGTCAAAGATCTAAATATTTTGATTTCACATAAGTCTCAAATTTATTTTTCCAATAAATAAAACTATCGGTTTCAAAAAGAGGTGTTCTTTGCATAGATTGCTCTTCTAGGTACTTGTTGGAATCCATAGATCGATTTAAGATTTAAAATACAATATATTTTAAAAACGCTTGAGTAACCTCGCTCTGATATCAATTGTAGAAACTAGAAGGAGGGAGGTTGAATATTTTCTTAAAATTTACTTTTTAAATAACGGTTTTCAAAAATCATTTTCAAAAACTTGACTTAAGCAAATATGTGAAATCTTATAATACACAATATAGACAATGGATAGTGCAACAAAACTAATAATCACAAATATATGCAAGTAATGAATAAAGAATATAAAGAGATAAGGAAAAGAAAGATCAAACCAAACACCAAGGATTTATAGTTGTTCGACAACGACCTCACTCCTCGTTCATACTCCACTCCTCGAGTACTCCTTACTCGAGAGTTCACTAATCAACAAGCTCCTTAAGGTAGAGAAACCGTACATGTCGCTTAACCAATTTCCGACTCTAAGCTAAAAGTCGAGCCCTAATCTTAGCTAGGACCAATCTACACCAATATATTTTAAGGACTAAGTATTAACCACACAACATACATAACTTCCAAATAGACACAGCTATTTGGATCTTCACAACAACAACACAATAATGAAAAATAAATGTTTGATCTTCAATGGATCTTTGAGGTAGACACAACACTTCAAGGATGAAAGTGTTATTCTCTTTGCACTTGAGAGGAAGAGATGGGAGGATAAAGATTCACTTCTAAACAAGTACTAATCAACCAAATAACTAATGATTTAAGATGGTGGATTGAATCTGGAAATTTGTGTGCAAAAAAGATGAAGAGAAAATCTGAGAGTGGTCCACAATTTATAAGACAAAGCTCCAACAGATCTTTCTAGGCGCGGTTCCTTAAAGGTGCCCGTGGTTCCTTATCAATAAGGAACCGCGCACCTATTCAGGGAACCGTCGGAGTAGACTCCGTTCTCTTTTGTCTTTTAGTGGTGTAGTCACATCTGGTGGAATATTTATTATTAAAGGATATTCCTAAACCATGTGAAATATGCCATTTTCAAATTTTCAAATTTATAATTTAATAAAACATTTTCTTAAAAATAAAGTTTAACAAAAAATTTTGTCACATATAATAAAAGGTGAGTTTTAAGAGAAATTAGATCCTTGATCACTTAGTTAGGTTGAAAACTTGTTTGTTCATGCCTTAAGTGATAATAGATGAAATGACGATATTGTTACTAATTCTTTTCATTGGTGTAAATCGAGATGTAAAGCCTCGTTCTCTTGGAACGATTGGCTCAAAAATCCTTATATTCTTCTTGTTTAGTCTAGCTTCTTGCTAGCTTTTAATAAAATTACCGTTCAAAAAAAGATGAAATGAAAAATACCTGAACTCAAGAATTCGTTTTTTGTTGTTTTCGTAAATGCTTGTTTTTATATATTGTCGTAATCAAATTAAAACGAGACCGAAAAATACAAGTAACGTTTTTAAAAATCATTGCATTAACAATGAATATGAATATAATGTGAAGACTTTATTGACTCTAGTCAAATTTTCGAATATAATCTAGAGAGTTTTATTCTTAGAGGTCTAGTAGACCACATATGATGCCTTTTAAATTTGATAATTATGAACTTGATAAAAGATTTAAGTATGATATAAATATTGTTATTAGTTATGCTAATTTGTCTATGAATAATTTTGGGTTCTCTAATAACTTGACTTAAGTTTATGAGTCTAAAACATATGTTAAAGTTGTTAGTAATCTTAGACGGGTAAAGCTATGAATCTTAAAATAGAAGCATTAAATAAAAATAATACTTAGAATATAACTGATTTATCTGAGAGTAAAACATCTATCGGGTCTAAGTGGTTATGGAAAGTCAAAAATCTGATTATAAGGTCTAGAGATATAGCAAGACTTGTAATAAAATGTTATAGCGAAGGCGTTGATTATGACAATGCACAACATATGCAATGTCTAAGGGGATAGTAAATAGAAGTATATTTTTTGACTTGTTAAGTTTGTTGAACTTACCTTAAATGATTTAAGGGAATATTAAATGGATGTATATTTTTGTTAACTCATTCTAGTAAAATGGCAAGGAGTGCAAAGGTAAAAGGTAAGAAGTGTAATATTTATTATTTATATTTGTGCTTGTGTTTTGTTTATTTTGTGTTTCATGGGTGTCTAATAAATGGAGGACTAAAATTGCTAAGTTTGGATACTTTGAGTTTAACGTAGCTGGTGGCTTTATATACTTCTTTCGTCTTTTTATTTTGTAATCGTTTTTTCATCTGTTTTCACATAGTAAATATTTATCGAGTATTGATCGAGAGAGTTTGTTTTATGATTGATAGGGTTAGTGTTGTAATCGTTTGATTGTAGTTTTGGGTTGTAATTTTTACTTTTTGAGTTGATCACAAATCATATTATAATATTTGAAATTGTGGGTATAAGCTGTTAATAAAAGGATGATTAGTTTAATAATTTCAATTGTGTTGTTTTGATCTTTACATGTTGTTAAAGTCGAATACATATGTAGGGAAGGAAACCAGATATCACGGTGTCACGGGACCTAATAGAATTTGTCTTAAAAGATTGTGTTCTTAGTTGTTGTTATTCATTAGTTAATATATAAATAGCGAAAACAAAATTTACTAAACATGCTCGTTTGTACGACGGAGTGAAGTAATAACGGAATGTAATGAACGCTGTAATGGAATAAATGAAGTAATGGAATAACGCATTACAATCATAATGATGTTTGGTTGTTATAATAGAATATAATGTAATGAATAATAAAAAGACTAAAATAACATTTGATGGTATTATTTATATAATTTGTTAGGTAGTTAAGAGAGGTTTTCTATGTAATTATGATTTCATTATAAAATATAATGGAAAAAAAACAAGGGACCCATAGGGTCTTTTTCGTAGGACAAAATGAAGTAACGAGGGAATGTAATGAACATCGTAATAGAATTAATGAAAAATTATTCTTTTTGATGTAATGAGTGATTATATGTAATGAGTCATTGCATTTCATAATTGTAAACAAAATAATTTTTTTATTCCTTCGTAATTGTCTATTCCATTCATACTCTCGTTACGATGTATCAAACATTACGCTAATGAATGAAAATAATGGTTTTTGATTTAAAAAGTGATTACATATAATAAGTCATTGCATTCCAGAATTATAAACAAACATAATTTTCTCATTCCGTTGTAGTGATCTTTTCTATTTCTACATTCATTACGATAATTATTTAAACATATTTTTTCAAAGTGATAGTATATTTAATTTGCAAGGGTTTACTATTTAGCAAGTTTATAAAGTGAAATATGTGTCAACTTTATTGATTCTTTCTTACTATGGTGCATGTGATATCTTTCCATAAAAACCTTATTCACCTCGATTGTTCCCAGCTAGGAAAAAAAAGAAAATTAAACATTGTTTTCTTTGGAATAACATATACTACGTATTTATTTTAGTGGACTTTATGCATATGTGTAGGGTTAAAATTTTTGCTTTATTTTCCATCTTTTTCTTTTTCTTTTGCATATTTCTTCTATGTGATCGCTTTTTCTATAAGAAAGAATATTTTTTAGATCATTGTTTCATACTTTCGTGGTTATTTGTAAACTCAATAGCGATGTAAATGAGTCGAACTCAAACTATAGTAAGAGACGAACCTACATGGAAGTCGGGTGTAACATGAGCCACACCTTATTTGAGGCTAAAAAGTGTAATTTGTTTTCAAAAAATAATGTTTTTTAGTATGTGCAAATAATGTTTTTTAGTATGTGCAACACCCGAAAATATATTTATGTTACTTTCGTTTAGCCTAAAAAGTCTTTGGTTCAAATGTGTAACACTTGATCAAAATTTCTGGATCCGCCCCTGACTATAGCTAAGTTTTCCGAATTTGTTTCAAAAGAAAAATGGTGGCAAAATTTATAAAAAGCTTCGTCGAAGACCTTTTAATAGCAGATGCAAACGAAGTACTACATCTTAGGTGTTAAACATGCCAAATACGGAGTAAATAAGTTTAGCCAATAGATGTTTTTATCTATAATTTATTATTTTTCATAAATTTATAAAATAATATTTATATAAAAATAAAAAAAGAAACGAACAACAAACTGTGCCGTTAAATTAAGACAATTATACATTCGTTTGGCAAGAATTGGCAGGACATGAAATCCTCGTTGTCCCTTAACAATGATTGAATATGTATGAAACATATTAAATATAATTAGTTTGTTAATGTTTTTCTTATATGTGCACGTATACATACATGCTTGTGCGAATGTCTTATTCTTTTAAATATACAACATGCATGCCGAATACTACTATACTAGTTTTCAAGGACCATTTAGTAGTCTATTGTGTAAACACGAACATATTTTTTTATTGACTTTATTTTGTTCATTTAAATTACTCAACAAATTATTTATAAACAATACACTATATACGTGTGTCCTTTCCGGTCCTCTCGTACTAGGAAAAAGTCCTCTCAACGCTTTAATGTCCATACCGGAAATGGACCAAGTTCTCTCACGGCACTTTGATGGGTCGACACTAACATTATGGGAGACAAAAGGTAGGAGAGCGGATGGGATTAGATGCCCCAATAGTCCTAGCTGTAAACGATGGATATAAGGCGTTGTGTGTGTTATTGACCCGTACAATTTTAGTTGTAGCTAACGCGTTGCCTGATAAACCACAAATCCTTTGGCACATACGGATATACATTTGTTAGAATAATTTTGGTAGAATTATATGATGAGTCATTGATCACCATATTCCATCTACCATGGGAATATGTGTTCATGTCATGCGTATAATATATATCTTTGGCATGGAATATAATAACTTGTCATTGATGAATTGGTTTATTCCCTTCAACAACACTTTATTATCCTTCTTTTTCCTTTAACATTTAAGTAGTAATTAACTCATTGTTGATAACATAGAAACAAAGAAATTTGTCTTAAAATCTATTGTTGGATTCTTTGATTCCTCTATGCCTAGAAACAACAAAGAGAATCTTCCAATCCCACCACATCTTCCACCTAAAATAGCCAAATCAAAGAAAACAAAAACACATTTGCCATCACTTTCAATCTCAAAAAAACACACCAACCCATCAAAAATCACCAATCCCACTAACACAAATCCCTTTTCTTCAAAGTTTTAGAAAGTTGAATCCATTAACATTATGGTAGGGTTTTCATCTTTTTCATCATCCATAACTAATATTGGATAGTAAAGTTAGCTTGTTTTATTGATATAATTGTATGCTTTGCAAAGAAAATGCACACTAGATATTGATTAAAGCTTGTGAGAATTGTAACAAATTGGGGTTTAAGTGTGATAATAGTCTTAGATATTTGACTGAATCGTGTATAATCTATTTTCCGTCTTTACGCAATAAGGATCAAAATACTTTATTTAAAAAATGGATAATACACAATTCAGTAAAATATCTAAGATCATCATTGCACCGTAATCCTAGTTTCCGACAAGAATTACACTTAAAAATAAAGGTTTATTGTTATGTAAACCCTAAGTAAGTGATAAGTAAAGAGTAATGCTAAATCCTCCTACATTATCCTCCTACTTATCCTCCTACCTAAATCAAATTAAAACATGTGTAATTCACTAATTCTCTTTCTTGATTTCATCCATTAATCAATCCATTTGTCATAATTATAAAAGTAAGAAGATATGTAGGCATATCAAGTAGGAGGATAAATCATTTTCTATAAGTAAACCCTAATGTGGTACACATAATGAAAATGTTAGTGATTTGTACGCTCTCATAATTAATTGAGACATTAAAAACATGCATTAATCAGTTTGTACTGTAAATATAAACTAGTTAAACTGTTTGTATATTGAGTGTCCTAATCAATTTTATGAGTGTCCCAATCAACTCCGTAATAGAAAACATGAAGGTAATAAGAAATCAAGCATGCACTTTTTTTCTCTACTTTTAAGACCAAAATGCACATATATGTTTTGCTTTCTTTGTTTTTTCACCATTAAAGATTCCTTCATGCCATTCAAGTCAAAGGAAAATAAAAACAATATATATTTTTTAAACCTTTGTTTTTTTTGGTTGATTATGAAATGTGAATAGAGAAAGGTTAAGACACAGCTCATGAGAGCATATATTCCCTCACCTTACCTTTACCCCACTTGTGTTTCCTGATATGGAGTGAAAACATACCCCCCAAACATTTATAAAAACTAACATTAGCTAGTAGTACTACTTATTTCAGACACAAATCTTGTATTAGAAAAAAAAAATATAATCCTTATTTCTGAAACTAGCTAAACAATGGCTCATGAGAATATTCAAAAACATGATTTGAATTTGGTATTGTCAAGTGATGCAAAGCCTAGACTAAAATGGACTCCTGAGCTTCACCAACGATTCGTCGATGCAGTCGCGCAACTTGGAGGCCCAGAGAGTTAGTATATATATTTGCATACTTACATAAAAATATATATATACAAGTTACATAAAGTTCTAATGTTTTATTTTTCTTCATATTTTGTATGAGCAGAAGCAACACCAAAATCTTTGATGAGACTTATGGGCATTCATGGGCTTACTTTGTATCATTTAAAGAGTCATTTACAGGTACTTTACTACTTTTAGTCTTGTTCATTTAGCCAAATTGTTTATAAATTGAGTATATATGCTAAGTTTTATATTTTTGTTGTTTACTCATGAAGAAATATAGGCTAGGAAAGATTCAACAATCACCAATTTGCAGTGGAAGTATACAAGAAGGTACGTAAATATGCGTTTTATTCGTTAATCACAAAATGATCCATTTTGGCATATGTGAAGACTAATTTTGAATGGTACTCATGGTTTTGATGTAGAGTTTGTTGATGATCATAGGAGTGAAATCACTAGTATCAATCAAAGCGAAGAAATCCCAAATCAGATTAACGAGTAATTAATCGACTATTTGCCTATAAAGTTTCTATCTTTTTTTATATATATGTTCTTACTTCTTAGAGGCTGATTTTGGGAAAATTTTCGTATCAGGAGCGTAAAGATTGCCCAAGCTCTACAAATGCAAATGGAAGTGCAGAGAAAACTTCATGAACAAATAGAGGTAAAAAATCCCGAAAAAAACTAGTATGTGAAAGTACAATTGTGCATGTATTAGGTACACCGGTAGATATGTGCGGACCTACATGGAAGCCAGTATCAGAGTATGCACGCGCATACTCTGATGGTTTATATTTACCATGGTAAAAACCGTTTACCAAAATTTCCTAGGGCGGACCGAGGGGTTCCTTTTTCTGAAATGCACATATTCTCAACTTTTTTTGTGGCAGATTTTATATAGTTTCAATCAAATGCACCTCATAAATTTAAGCTTTGAGGATCGGCCGTTCTACTAGGCTTGCCGGTTAGTTAGTCTTAGAAAAATACGAAAAATAAGATATTACCGCCTATTTTGTGATATGTTTCGTCATATGGTAGTGTGTATTCTCGTAGAAAATCTTGTACGTGACGTTCATTTTCATCGATCTTTAGGTACAAAGACATTTGCAACTAAGAATTGAAGCTCAAGGAAAGTATCTCCAATCAGTATTAAGAAAAGCACAAGACACACTTGCAGGGTACAATTCATCGGCTATTGAAGTGGAAGTAGCGAAAGCCGAGCTTTCTCAATTAGCCTCAATGGTAGACAATGGGTGCCCGAGTTCTCTATCCGTACTAACAGAACTAGAGGATTCAACCTTAAAAAAAGACTCAAACGAAAGCCCGAAAACAAAAGCCATTGGATCACCATTGGAAAGCTCATTGACATCCTCCGAGAGCTCGGAGCGAAAGGAAAATGATCATCAAGTCTTGTCATTGATGGAAATGAACACCGGAAGGAAAAGAAGTGGAAGTACAATTTCTGATGGTAATTATCAAGGTAAAAGAGTAAAAAAAGATGGTAAAAAATTTGATTTGAATACTCAATATGTGAATGAGGTTGACTTTGACTTTGAGTCAAGGTCATACACATTGGACTTAAACACCAAGTGAAATAAGTAAAAACTAGAGGTCGTGGAGTTTCACATGCGTTGACTCTGAGCTATTCGAAAAAGTAGTCGTTTATAAATCTGTCGACTTGTAATGTCGAATCGAAAACTCAGCTATGCGACATATTGGTGATGAATCATGGGTTTATGCTATATATATTGTACTATGTCATTTAAAATATATCATATAGTATATATGAATTTATAGAAGTATATATGTATCTATTATGCTCACAAGCACTATATTTCTTATTTTATATGTCTTATATTTTCGATTCAAATAAGATGCTTATCAAATATATGAGGACAAATGGTGGAACAATCAAATAAAAAACAAGAATATATATATATTAATTTGTTGTTGTACCCACTTTTTCAAATTAGTATTATTAAAATGATGTGTATATATTGCAATAAAAATTGTAATTATATAATAATTTGGATATTCATAAAGATAATCAATCATTTGGATTCCTTTGAGCTTTGTTTTTTGATCACTCAATCTAAAAGAAAAGGTGACCAAAATTCTTTTCTTACCCACTTTTGTTTTTTTATTGTTCAAGATAAGATAGATGAAATGATCATCAAGCTATATTAAAAATAAAATAAAAATCATCTATGTTCGTTGCGTTTTGATTCGTAGTAATTGGAAACCGAGGAGATGATTGTCAGCATGCATGCAAGACGATCAGGGCCGCTTTTAAGAGAGTGCAACGGGTGCACATGGAACCATTTCACGAGAGTAACAATATTTCATGCATTTCTATTATATATAGACATAATACGATGATCAAGTTCAACTAGTTAATGGAACATTGTACATGTGTTTTTTTTTTATGTTTGTGTGTTTAAGAGTCTCTTCTTGGTTATAACACGAGCCACAAAAATCCTTTAAACGGCCCTGAAGAGATTATAAGGATTTTTTTTTTTTGAAAAAACCTACAATAACATCACATATAGTAGATTAGTAGTGATCAACCAATTAAAAGTCTTTGAACAAGTAAACCTGAAATTGTATTGGCCGAAGAGTATAATAATCTCGTTTTTTATAATTATGTGTTGTTATGTTTAGGAGACAATAATTCTGAGACACAGTAAATGTCACTTGTTCTAGGCTTCTAGCTGTATGTGAGATCAATCAGGAAATATTTGTTAAGATGTGTTATTACTATCTAGCCGGTATCCGCGCAATGTGACGACGGGTATCCCGTAAATAAGCTCGAAAATACCACCAAAGCTACAAAATTATCATTGAAATCACTAAAACCTCAAGAAACCATCCAAGCTCGAAATACCACTTGTTAAACCATTATTTGGTGGTGTCAGTGGCGGTTCGAGTGACTGTGGCGGTAGAAGAATATGCTTCTCTGGCGTGTGGTGGGCATGACCTGTTTTGCGAATTAGTGAGTTGTTTATGAGTGAAAATTTGAATAGATTATAAACAAGAAAGAATGAAAATTGAAAATCGGAGAGTGATTTTTTGTTGTGTGTAACTTTTGGTCAGTTTTATACTATAATTTTTGAGGAGGGCTCTTACATCTTTATAAACAACAAATGGTACATTTGTAACAGCCCACTAAAGACAATTAAATTTTTAAATGACGTAGTTGTTTCTTCATTTTGAAATAGGATTTAATATTTTAAGTGGCTTATCAATATATTAAATAGTTGTTACTTCGTTATGAATATTTTAACAGTGTTTTATTGATTTCTTATTATAAAAGTGTTAGGAGTTTAAATTTTTAAAACTTTTAAATCTTTTATAAAGTAGTAAAATGTTACTCACTAGATTGGGTTAACCCACTTAAATTTTACATGGGCCTGAGACACATCAATGTTGCTCATTAGATTAGGCTAGCCCACTTAAATTTTATATGGGCCTGGGACACCCAAATGTTACTCATTAGATTGGGCTAGCCCGTTTAAAGCACACAATAGTTTTTTCTTGAAAATGATCAAACGAACCCAAATTTATTTTCATTATAAATATAATACTGTATTTTTTAAGCTTGAAAGTACTTTTTTTTAATACCTATATAATTAAATGAAAAAGATATATAAACTATATTATACAAATCAAGGCTAAGCACAAGCCAGTAAAGAAGCTATGTTGTATGATATGTACAAGCATTTACAAGTTTAGATATTTCACCTTTTACTGCTTTTTGAGTTACCAACTTGCCAAATCTTAAACAAAATTTTCAGCAGCTTGGACGAGTGGTAATAAAAGTATCATCACATGTCTTGGTCCAAAGTGGCGACCAGGACGAAGCCAGGATGAAATATGATTGGGTGCACAAATTTTTTTGAACCGTAACATAACATATGTAAAAACTGAATTGAAACAAAGGGTAGAAACACGTTCCGATTGACTGGGTGCATTTAAGATGCATTTAGAAAAAATTGATGTTTTCTTCACAAATTAACACTACACAGAAAAAATCCATAGGGGTCACGGGCACCCGCGGGAACCCCCCTCGCTCCGTCGCTGGTGGCGACACACTGGCTCGTTTGATAGGACATAATGAAATATCAAAGAAATAAAATACACGATGTAATGAAATGAATAATGTAATAGAATGATTCATTACGTTATTAATAATGTTTGGTTTGTATGATAAGAGGTAATGTAATCGATAATAAAAAGACTAAAATAACCCTCTGATGAAATAAAGTCTATTTAATATTGTTAGTTAATGATAAGGTTTTATGTAATTTTGATTCTATTACAAGATGTAATGGAAAAAGAGAAAGGGGCCTTAAGGAATGGTTTTTTCGTAATGAGTGATTCCTTTTATAATGAGTCATTACATTATATAAGCGTAAACAGACAATATTTTTTCATTCGGTTGTAATGGTCTTTTTCATTCCTTTTTTGATTACACCATATCAAACACTACGATAAAATTGTCATTGTTATTTTATTTTGTGTGTGTAATTATATTTTAGTGAGATATGTTTTAGTAGTAATATTTTGGTTTGGGTGTGTTATTATAGCATGTTGATGGTGATAATAAATGTAAAAAAGAAGAATTTAACGTAAAGAAATTGTTCTGGGGTAAATCTTTTGAGTAAATTAAATGTGGTGCTTCAGTCACATTCTATTGTAACTAATATTTTTTTGGTGTAATATATTTTATCGGGGGCTTTTTTTTTTCCTTTTTATTAAAAAAAAGTAAAAAAGACTGACATTTTTTATTTTATTAATTTTTTTTCTTTTTAATTTTAGAAACATGATATTCTAAAAGGGAACAAAGCGAGTGAAGAAAAGAGAAAAAGCCACAAAAAGCGAGCAAAGATAATTAAAATAAGAATGATTTAGTTAAGAGAATTGATAACATATCTAATCAGTATGTTTAAATGCATGTTATTATGGTGTGTCAGCAACATATTAGTGATAGTATTGAGATCTACTTCTACAACTAATAAACATATTTTTCAAGCATTTTAAGCACACATATAAGCTTTTCAATCATTTTCTTTAAATTAATTATGTTAACTTTTAGGACTTAATCAGATACCACATCCTAACTTGAGGGACTTATTGTGTAAGTTTGTTTTATTTCAGTTATATCTTGGGACATCTGTTGATGAAAGCTTGTGAGGTGGAGGGTCTTTCCTGGCTCATTGGAAACTTGAAGCCTTGCATTGTTATTATAAGAAGTACAAGAGACAAACGTCTCTTTTGTGTGACCCTTGGCATATATTGGAGACGCTCCTCTTTGACCCATTATCTGGGTTTTTCATCTATGTGTTTTTTATCTTTTTCTCTCTTTCAAAAATGTAACCCAGATCTATTTTTGATCTTGTTCTTGTAAAGACTATTATCAATTAGATAATAGAGTCACACCAGATTAGTTGTGGTGACTTCGTTTTATCTTTATCTTCAAACTTGTTTATCTTTATTAAAGGTTTTGATTCGAAGTTCATATCTTCCATATTTTGCTCTTATCCTATATTTCTTCATGGTATCAGAGCACAGGTTGCTCTAAAATCGTTGGAAAAATATTTTAGGGTTTCAAATTTTTTTGGGGGTTTTTAAAATTAGTACGTTTTTTGGATAGATCTGCTATTGAGATAGTCAGATCAAAAGATTTTATACTTTTTTGTTCTTTATCCGTCCTAAAATCGATTTTTTAATTTTAGGGTTTCAAAACTTTTGGGGGTTTTTTAATTTATATATGTTCCAACCTTGTTTGTGGTGCAGGGACGTTGTTCTTTGATCTATTGCATAGATCTGTTGGTGATTGCACTTTTCCCTAATTTTTCTTAAATTAGGGTTTGGTGAGGAGGTTCTGTTTTCTTCTAGGCTAAGTCAATCTAGAAGAAACAGTTCGATATGGCTTTTGTGTATGCACTGTAACACCTATGCTCTCTCTCCTTTTTTGATTATTTGGTTATTGGCTTATTTGCTTTTGCATACTTGTTTGTTGGGTGATTTTTGTGTTTTTACTCTCTCTTATATTGTTACTCTCTTTTTTGCTGGCCTTGTTATTGTTTATTGGGGTATTCTGTTTATTTGGACCCTTAATCATTGTCTTGCCCTTGACCTGCCACCCTTGAGTGGTTTGGAAGCCTGGGAACTTTGTTGACTTTGATTAAGTTCTCTTTTTTGGGGTTTGGTTTATGTGACTCATCACCATGACTAGTGTTCATAGTGACACAGACACTGAACATCAAGATGACCAGATTGGGGAAGAATATGTTGTCACCTTGATCAGTAAACTTGATATTAGTGACCCTTTGCACCTCCACCCTAATGACTCTGCCACATTAACTGTGATTTCTATCAAACTTAAAGGAACTGAGAATTATCAAATTTGGTCTAATGCTATGCTTTTAACTTTGGAAGGAAAAAATAAAATTGGTTTCATAAATGGGTCTTGTAAAAGATCCCTAACTAATGAAGTATTGGGAATACAATGGGACAGAGTCAATGTTGTTGTGTTAGGTTGGATTCTTAATTCTATATCTGATGAATTGTTTCTTGGTCAAATTTTTTCTATGAAAGCTGAGCATGTTTGGAATGATTTGAAAGAAACCTATCATAAGGTTGATGGGTCTGTGATATTTAATCTTCATCACAAGATTAATACATTGAAGCAAAATGGCTCCAACTTGTCTGATTATTATCATACCTTGAATGCTTTGTGGAAACAATATGATGATATGGTTGAACTTCCTAATTGTGTTTGTGCTGCTACTAATGAATTTAAGAATCATAACAAGTTGTTGAAATTGATGCAATTCTTAATGGATCTTGATGATACTTATATGACCATTAGAAACTCCATTCTCTCTAAAGAGGTTCTTCTAGATATCAAAGGTGATTATGCCATCATCTCTAGTGAGGAGTTTCATAGAGTTGCTTCTGGCAGCCTTTCTGGTACCTCTCAGAGGAATCAGACTTCTGCCTTTCTCTCAAATGGGCCCACCAGAAATGTGTTTCAAGGCTACCAAAATGTTAACCCTAACCCTAATGGTGGCTTTAGACCAAATTATAATAACAGCAGTCCTAATGGTGGCTTTAGACCCAACTATAATAACAGCAGTCCTAGACCTAACATGGCCAATAGACCTAATACTTATAGACCCAATGGGAACTCTAAAGTGGTCTGTGAAAATTGTGGGTACAATGGGTATACTATTGATAGATGTTTTAAACTCATTGGATTTCCTGCTGATTTTGGAAAAAAGAAATCTGGTCAAAATTCTAAAGGGAAATAATTTTCAAACAACTCTGTTGGCTCTAATTCCAACTCTGTGTTTTCTGATGAACAACTTTCTACTTTTCTCTCTCTTATCAAAGAGAATACTGGTTCTGAAAAGGAAGTGCAGGCCAATATGGCAGGTACCTACTTTAATTCTAGTAAGGTTTTTAATGATAACTTTGGGAAATTCTTTTGTTCTAATATTCATTCTAAAGTGACTCAACATGGGAAAGTTGTTGACTCTGGGGCAAACCAACACATGACTAATAATGAAAAGGAATTAGACAATGTGTTTGACATTTCTCACCTCAAAATTAAAGTCAGCCATCCTAATGGGACTGAAGCTTTCATATCTAAGATTGGAAATCTAAAATTGGGAAATGGTATTGTCTTGTTTGATGTGTTGGTTATACCTGAGTATTGTGTTACTTTAATATCTGTGCATAAATTAGCCAAGGATAACAAGATTTTTGTGGTTTTTGATGAAAATAAATGCCTTTTTCTGAATCAAGATTTGAATCTGAAAAACATTCTAGGGATTGGTAATCAATGTGGTGGTTTATACTACTTAGATACTAAAGGTATTTGATAGGTGTGAAAACACCCATCCTTTTACCACTTATTTCTTGCTAAAGCAAGACCAAAACGCGTATTTAATGTCATTTGTTTGGAATTATGCGTGGTTTGTGTGTTTGTTGTGTTTTCAGAGCCAACCAGATAAATATTAAAGAAAACATGGGATTGCACGGGTTTTTTCGAAGAAAAAGATGAAAAGACGAAGTCTATAGTCCAAGAGATGCAAAAGATTTGAAGTCAATGGGCCTATTTGAAGATTTATCGAAGAAAAGGACCAAAGATGGAAGATTTACATACGTCGAAGAACTCAAGTCTATTAAACGATGAAATTAAAAGACGAGTTGAATTTATTCGTCGACAAATCCCGAATCAAAATCGAAAACGTCAACTTTTCTGAAAAGACGAGAAGACAAAAAGAAAGGAAGAAAGCTCACTCACCAACCAAGCCCAAAGCACTATAAATAGAGATCCCCTCCCACACATTAGACAAGTTTTCATTTTCTAGTTTATTTCTTTTCTTGTTTCGTAGGGTAACCAACACCATTAAGGTGTTGGTGATTTTTCATCTTTGTTGATTCACAAATCTTGTAAGTTTTTAATCTTCCCTTTTGTTTACCTAACCTTAATCAATCAATATCATCTTTCCTTTAATCTTGTTCATCTTTCTCTTTTTTGATTCAAAGTTTTAAGTTTTATTTTGTTGAGTTTGATCTTCAATAGTAAGTGGGTTTTGTGTTTTTATTGTTTTGGTTTGATGTTTATGATTAGTAGATGATTAGTGGTTAAATTGGTTTAAGTTTTGGTTAAAAACTTGGTGGATTTTGGTTAAATTCGTTCTTTTGTTATCTCCCTGTTCTTCACTATTGTTCTGTTTCCCAGATTCCGAATAAACAATTTATTCCGAATAAACAATTTATTCCGAATAAACAATTTATTCCGGATGAAGGTGTGAGTTGAAAACATTTCGAATGAAGTTGTTGATTTAAATATTCTGAATCAGTGCAAGTTATTCCGAACGAAGGTTTCATTCAAATTATTCCGAATCAGTCTGTTCATCCGGAATAATCAATATTCCGGATGAGTAGTTATATTCCGAATCAAGGTTTTTTTAAAAAATATTCCAAATCAGTTTTTTTATTCCGAACGAAGCTTTTGTTTTCATTATTCCGAGTCAGTGCATTTTATTCCGAACGAGCAAATTATTCCGAGTGAGCACAATATTCCGGGTCAAGCATTATTCCGGATCAACCTAGTATTCCGAATGAAGCCTTTTAATTAAATATTCCGGGTCAAGCACAATATTCCGGATCAGCCTAATTATTCCGAACGAAGCAATTTTCATCAATTATTCAGAATGAGTGCAATTATTCCGAATGAAGGTTTTCTCCAAATATTCCGAATGAACATATATTCCGGATGAAGGGTATTCATTTATTTATTCCGCATGAGTTAATATTCCGAATGAAGTAAAATTATTCCGGATCAGTTTTCTTTTGAGTATTCCGAATCAGTGTTTTTCTAGTAAAGGGTATTTAGTGTTTCTGTTTTAATTGTTTAATTTTAGTTCAAGCTTTATTTTATTAACTGTTTTTGGTTTAAATTTTTATCACTTTACGCATTTAATCATTTTTAGAAGCATAGAAAACAAACCCCCTTTTTAGTAACCAAGAACAACTATTCCACTTTGAACTGTGATCAATTCGAGAAGATACCGAGAACTTAATTGAACCTAGCAAAATCTCTTGTATCAAATGGCGCCGCTGCCGGCTCTTTTCGTAAGGATAAACGGTTTTTTGTGAGAAAATTGGATTTTGGGATCCGTTCACCGTGAACGTTACTTTTTCATAAAAAATTTCAAAAAACCCAAAAAAAAATATAAAATTTTCAAAAATACAAAAAAAATTAAAAAAACATAAAAAAAACCAAAAAGATTTTTGCTTTGTTATTTCTTTTGCAGGTGCATGCGTACACGATCAACGTCTTATCCCGAGCCCGAGACTCTCGATAACTTAGACATGGCCGGTGTACACAACAACAATAATAATCCACCTCAAAACAACATGAATAATAACAACAATGAACCTCTACCGGACAATCGTCCTATGATCGAACTTTTGCAAGCACATGTAGAGGGCAACAACGATCCTATTGTCATACCCGCGATTGCAGCCAACAACTTTGAGCTCAAATCCGGCTTCATTCAAATGGTCTCTGCTCAACCATTCTTGGGGCGCACCATTGATTATCGTCATGACCACATCAAAAGGTTCCTTCAACTCACGAATACGGTCAAATTCAATGGGGTTCCACAAGAGGTAATCCGCTTACAACTTTTTCCTTTCTCCTTAGAGGGACAAGCCCGGCATTGGCTTGCAAAGGAACCGCCACAAAGTATTCTTATGTGGACGGACTTAGAGACCAAATTCATAAACTACTTTTTCCCACCCTCACGTACTACCGCTTTGCGGAATGAAATTATTAATTTTAAACAAAAGTACGATGAGACTTTTAGTGAATCTTTGGACCGTTTTAAAGACCTTTTAAGAAAGTGCCCACAATATGGTTTTACCAAAGTGCACCAAATTAATACTTTTTATAATGGTTTAAGCATGAATGACCAAGATTCACTAAATAGTGCCTCGGGGGGTAATATTTTTGTTAAGAGTTCTAATGCCGCTTGGGATATTATTGAGAATAAGTCTAGAGTGCAAACCAAAAGTGTTCGGACCAATGCCGCTAGTGCTAGCAATAGTGACAACGACAAGAGAATTGACAAACTTACTTCGCTTATTGAGTCACTTGCTGTCCACACCGCTAACAACACCAAAAGCATCAACGCTCAAAACGCTCAAGTCAATGCTGTAAGCCAACCATGTGAAATATGCGGGGGTCCTCACTCTTACACTACTTGTACCTCCACCCAAGACTATCCTTGTGAGAATGTTAACGCAACATACGGTAATTATTCCACGGGAGGCTATCAAGCACGTCCTCAAGGTGACCGCAACTTGCTCAGCTATCGCTCAAACAACTTTCTTTCCTCGCCCGGTTTTCCTCCAACCAATCAAAACCAACAACAAAACCTTAACTGAACCAATCAAAACCAACCTCGAGCACCTTACCAACCACCTCAAAGACAACCATATCCACCTCAAAATCCTACTCAAGTTTACCAACCCACTCCTTACCAACCACCTGCTTATCAAGCACCTCCTCCTACCCAACCCACCGTTTTCAACCATGATGTCGAAACGTACATGCGGACGAATGATGTGTTGGTGAAGAATCTGCAGACCCAGATTATTAATTTGAAGGGCGACATGGTGAAACAACGGAATGATCTTAGCGCCGATATGCGAAACTCTTTGAGTAGTCAAACGAATGACCTAAGGGACATGATGGCTGGTTTCTTCCAAGGTAATCAACCCTCTTCTTCGGGTACTCTTCTGAGTAACACCGTTGCTAATCCAAGAGGGGAGATGAAAGCAATCACCACTCGCAGTGGAAAAGGTACCAAGGAACCCGAGCTTCCTATACCTACACCGGTGATTGTGACAAAGGAAAACGAGTCACCTACTCATATTCCTCAACTTTCTACTTCCCCAATTCCTCCACCTCTTACTTCTACCCCTCCACCACCCAAGGATGTGAGTTATCCTACAATTCCTAAGCCTTCCTCTTCTTCCGATATACCTTATCCCTCAAGGTTGAGGAAAGAGAAGCTCAAAAGCAAGGACGATATTCAAGTTTCAAACTTTCTCAAAATGTTTAAACAATTGAATTTCAACATCTCCTTCGCTGAGGCTCTCGCTCACATGCCTAAATATGCGAAGATGTTTAAAGATCTTCTTAGTGACAAGGAAAAGCTTCTTGATATTGCTAATACCCAACTTAACGAGAATTGCTCCGTGGTTCTCTTAAGGAAATTGCCAACCAAACTTGGTGATCCGGGTCGCTTCTTAATCCCTTGCAACTTCCCAGGAGTGGAGAATTGCATGGCCCTAGCCGATCTAGGTGCTAGTATCAACTTAATGCCTCTAAGCGTTTGGAAGCAATTATCTCTCACTGAGCTAGTCCCCACCAAAATGACTTTGGAATTAGCTAACCGTACGGTTGCTTATCCAGTGGGGATAGCCGAAGACGTTTTCGTTGGCGTTGACAAATTCACCTTCCCGGCGGATTTTGTTGTCGTTGACTACGAGATGGACCCTCGGGTTCCATTAATCGTTGGACGTCCATTCTTGAGGACCGTTCGCACTCTCATCGATGTAGAAGCGGGTGAGCTTATCATGAGAATTGGTGACGATCAAATTGTCTTCAACATGGGTAAGATTTCTAAATAGCCTTATTCATACGAGAGTGTTAGTTGTATCGACGTTCTTGATG
Source organism: Glebionis coronaria (assembly GCA_025667525.1). Taxonomy (NCBI): domain Eukaryota; kingdom Viridiplantae; phylum Streptophyta; class Magnoliopsida; order Asterales; family Asteraceae; genus Glebionis; species Glebionis coronaria. Next base: position 367,743 of record JANFOE010000012.1, on the reverse strand, counting down.
AGGCTTGTGAAGAGCACTTTAATGATGCTTGTAAAAGTAGTCTTACCTCTCTTCCCAATGTTGAGACCGTTGCCTCTATTGCTCCATCACTAACTCCATTTGGAGAAAGTGATTTCCTTTTGACTGAATTTGAAGCAACTTTGGGAGATGTGAACTTACAATATGACGATTATCCCACCGATTGGGATGAAGACATTCGTACCATTGAGAAACTTCTCAATGAGGACCATATTTCTCCACCATCTCCCAAGGATATTGCTATCGATGAACCGAATTTGAATACGCCTTCCATCGAAAATCCTCCAGATTTAGAGCTTAAGGAATTACCGTCTCATCTCGAGTACGTATTTCTTGAAGACAAGAAGAAGTCACCCGTCATCATCGCTAAGGACTTGAAAGAAGAAGAAAAATCTCGCCTTATCGTCGTGCTTAAAGATCATAAGAAAGCAATTGCTTGGAAAATTTCCGATATCCGCGAAATTGATCCAAACTTTTGTACTCACAAAAGTCTCATGGAAGATGACTTTAAACTCGCAATCCAAAGCCAAAGAAGGGTTAATCCTCGAATTCATGACGTCATCAAACAGGAGGTTATCAAACTTCTTGATGCCGGCATGATTTACCCTATTTCGGATTCGCCATGGGTAAGTCTCGTCCATTGTGTGCCAAAGAAAGGCAGAATAACCGTTGTTCCCAATGAACACAACGAGTTGATTCCTACTCGTCTCGTTACTGGGTGGAGAGTTTGTATCGACTATCGCAAACTCAATGATGCCACAAGAAAATATCACTTTCCTTTTCCTTTCATGGATCAAATGCTCGAGCGTCTAGCAGGTAATGATTACTATTGCTTTTTAGACGGTTTCTCCGGGTATTTTCAAATTCCCATCGATCCTAAAGACCAAGAGAAAACCACATTCACTTGTCCCTATGGAACATTGGCTTACAAACGCATGCCTTTCGGCTTATGCAATGCTCCTGGGACGTTCCAAAGGTGTATGATAGCTATCTTCCATGACATGGTTGAAGAAACTATGGAAGTCTTCATGGATGATTTCTCGGTTTATGGCGATTCTTTCTCTGCTTGCCTTGCCAATTTAGAACGTATGCTTAAGCGGTGTGAAGACACTCGCCTTGTTCTAAATTGGGAAAAATGGCATTTCATGGTAAAAGAGGGCATCGTGCTAGGACACAAAATCTCCAAAGCCGGTCTTGAAGTGGACCGTGCTAAAGTCGATGTTATTGCAAAATTGCCTCCACCTTCAACCGTGAAGGGTGTGAGAAGTTTCCTCGGTCATGCGGGCTTCTACCGTCGATTTATCAAAGATTTTTCTAAAATCGCTCGTCCGATGACCCACCTCTTAGAAAAAAGATACTCCTTTTATCTTTTCCAAAGAGTGTATTGAAGCCTTCAACTTTCTTAAGGATAAGCTAACTAAGGCACCGGTCTTGGTTACCCCTAATTGGGAGCTACCTTTTGAGTTGATGTGCGATGCTAGCGACTTTGCTATTGGAGCGGTTTTGGGCCAAAGAGTGAATAAACACTTCCAACCGATCCATTACGCTAGCAAGACAATGACAGGGGCTCAATTGCATTACACGACAACCGAAAAAGAGCTTTTAGATGTTGTCTATGCTTTTGAAAAATTTCGCCCCTATCTTGTCCTTTCCACTACCATCGTGTACACGGACCATTCCGCGTTGAAGTACTTGTTAACTAAACAAGATTTTAAACCAAGACTTCTTCGCTGGATTTTGCTACTTCAAGAATTTAAAATCGAAATTCGTGATAAGAAGGGAGCCGAAAACCTAGTCGTGGATCATCTCAGTAGACTTGAGGATCCTTATCAAGGGGATCATCCGAACAAAGAGATCAATGACTCTTTTCCCCTGGAGACCTTAATGTCTATCAACTCGAATTTTGATGAAACCCCGTGGTTTGCGGACATTGCAAACTACTTGGCGGGTGGAATTCTCATTGACGGGAACATCCCAACAAAAGAAAAAGTTCTTTAAAGATATCAAGACTTACTTTTGGGATGACCCGTATCTCTTCAAACAATGCGTTGATTTGATTATTCGCCGATGTGTTGATGGACAGGCAGCTTTAGACATTCTCGAAGCTTGCCACAAAGGACCCACCGGTGGTCACTTTGGTCCCAACTTCACCGCAAAGAAAGTGTTTGACTCGGGATTTTATTGGCCCTCCATTTATCGTGACACTCACGAAATGGTGAAGAATTGTGATGCTTGCCAACGACAAGGCAAGATCACACATAAAGATGAGATGCCTCAAAATTTCATACAAGAATGTGAAATCTTTGATGTATGGGGTATCGACTTTATGGGGCCATTCCCTTCATCTAAAGGAAACAAATACATCCTTGTAGCCGTTGACTACGTTTCTAAATGGGTTGAAGCCAAAGCTTTACCCACTAACGATGCAAGGGTGGTTTGTAACTTTTTGAAGCAGCTATTCGCTAGATTCGGTGTGCCTCGTGCCATTATTAGTGATAGCGGGACTCATTTTTGCAACGATCAATTCACAAGATTCATGGCTAAGTATGGTGTCAATCATCGTCTTTCCACCGCATACCACCCACAAACTAATGGCCAGGCTGAAATCTCTAACCGAGGGTTAAAGCGAATTCTTGAACGAACCGTGGGAGAGCATCGTGCCTCATGGGCCGATAAACTTGATGATGCTCTGTGGGCTTTTCGTACCGCATACAAGACTCCGATTGGTTGTACACCATATCGTCTCGTGTACGGGAAAGCATGCCACTTCCCCATTGAGTTGGAGCACAAGGATTACTGGGCCTTGAAGTGGGCTAATTTCGACATCAACAAAGCCGGTGACCTATGCAAAATCCAACTCAATTAGCTTAATGAACTCAGGAATGAAGCTTATGAAAATTCCTTGATCTATAAGGAAAAGACTAAGCTCATTCATGACTCTAAGATTAAAAATCGAGAGTTCCAAGTTGGAGACAAAGTTTTACTCTTCAACTCTCGGTTGAAAATCTTTTCGGGCAAACTCAAATCTCGTTGGTCCGGCCCAATCACCATTGCCCAAATTTTTCCATATGGTACTCTCGAGCTCGCTCAACCTAATGGACCTAATTTTAAGGTGAATGGCCAACGAGTGAAGTTGTACTTTGGTGAGGACATCTCTCATGAGATGATTCCATCCCTCACCACGTTTCCCATGAACTAGTTTTGGGTCGAGTCAGGCTCGTGACTCGGTTATAAAAAACAAGCGCTCCTCGGGAGGCAACCCGAGCATCTATCCCTTTTCGTTTTACCTCCTAAGTGTAGGGGGACCTATATAGGTTGTTTGTGTTTGTGTTTGTGTGGTGATGTGATTACAGGGATGAATGCACTTTTGGAACCTTTGAAGAACCGTGCTCCCGTGTTATTCGCGATCCGGTTCTATCTCTCAACTATCGTGATTCAATTTTCTTCATACTAACATTTGAAATTGATCACGTTAGTTGTCTCTTCCTTAACTTGATTTAACCAACGTGCACAATGTCATAAGTGTAGGGGAAACTTTTCCCACATGCTTAAACATTGAGGACAATGTTTATATTAAGTGTAGGGGAGACTTCTATCGAAGTTTTAAGTGGACTTTTTCATTAAAATGTCTTCATTTAACCGGAAAATCATCTTTTTCAGCATTTTTCAAATTTTTAATTAACTTTGGCCATATAGTCGTAATTTTTAAATTTTTATCGTTGCTTTCATATGTATATATCCCACAATAAAGTAAAAAATAATAATAAAGTGGTGTAGCAAGTTTAGAAGTCTTTGACATATTAGGCCCGTTGCGATTATTTTGACTCAACCCGAATAGATTTATCCAAGTTTATTCTAGCAAGTATCCTTAACCATGTAGACCTTAATTGGTTTATTAGGCTAAGCATCCACGAGTCTCATTACTTGAGATTTTAAATTGTGGAGAACGAGAAATGATAGAGCCAATTATAAGTCGGTATTCTTGCACAAGCACACTTGGTGTGATTATAAGCTTTTCCTCCCATCGCCTTATATGAATAAATGCAATAAGTAAGGTCGTACGATTTTATTGAATAACTTAGCTTCTATCCCAAGATCGTTTAAAAGTTGCTCGGTAATGATAAGAGTTCATAGCCAAGGCATAACTAATGAAGCGGGGCGCGAAGATTGGCGAGTCCGACAAGGCCCTAACAAGGGTTGATCCCAAACTTAGATCGATTTAGCTTTATGTATACGAGATTAGATCAAGTAATACACTTAGAGAAACCTTTGTATATGTTTATAATAATCTAAGTGTTATGCGGAATTAACACTTAAACAAGAACACACAAGATATAAACAAACTTTCACTTTGATTAATGATATCAAACTTGCTTACAATGAAAGTAGTTTACGAATGAAAACTTATATGAAACATTAACCTAAAGGTCTTCTTTTATAGACATAAGAAGCCTTGTACAATAATCTACGTATCAGCTATTCTAGGTAAAGATAATATAGAAAATACATTGTTGTTCCTATCTTTACTAGAAGTAATCTAGAATACAATAAACTCGTAGAGTATATCTTCCCATCAGTGCTTGTCTTCAATGTATCAACGCTTAACTTTATCTTGTCAACGCTTAGGCTGTCAGCGTTTGTTTTGATCTTGTCAACGCTTGTTTTACTCTTGTCAGCGCTCAAGTAAACTGGCTTATAATTTATTCCCAACAATCCTCCCCTAAACTTGATATCCACTCTTATGATCAAGTTTCTGAATAAACATTAAGGACTAGGAGGAATATTACAAACCTGCTCATATTGGTAATAAATAAATCTGATCAAGTCTTTTGCCACATCACTTGAATAATCAATCTCCAGCTGAGTGTTCTTCATCTTCTCCAAGATATCCTTGGATATGAAATACTGACCATCCACAAGTAGATACTCAGCAAACTTTGTAGAACTCAAATAATATACACCAGCAGCTGAATACAATCTCCATTGAAGACCACTGAGGTCATCTTCAAGATCCTTCCAAATAGCAGGATCCTCATTTTTTGGTCCACACATTCTCTTGAATGTGGACCACAGTTTTATTCCATTAGCTGAAGTTGGTGCTTCAGCCTCATACTTGGCCTCTAATAACCTCCATAGGTCTACCAAATCTTCTCTGTCAAAACTTGCAAACAAAGATATAAGAGTGGTAAAAGTGTGAACCTCTTTGCCATACCTACCAATCTTCCAAAATCCACATTCATCTTCTTCATAGCTCACATTTGGATTTCTGGAATCTAGTGGTAACACTTGTACCATATCTGAAGCTTCTAATGGTGAGAGCTTGAGACTCCTTCTTATGACAGCTTCACTTGGATATAATGAATCCATATCTTTGGGAAACTCAAGAGGAACTCCCTTTTTCACTGGTCTGGGAACAAACATTGCCTTCTTGAGCTCCATTTCCTCTGCAAGTTCTTCTTTTCTTTCATCAGAAAGAAGTCTTAGAGTGTTTGCTTCCTGCACTCTAACCCAGATGGGATAAGCTTTGCATTCCAACTCATCAAATGTCAATGCCCTCAATTTCTGATAAGTCCATCCTACTCCATGATATCTGAGCAACATGTAGTATAACTCCCTTCTATCTCTTTTCAACTCTGAGAGAATATTGCTTGCCTTGTGTTTCAAAATAACCTGGCAATCTTTTTGTACTCTAAGGAGAATCTCCAAACCCTATATCTGATCTGAAATGGTCAAGTGTGGATTCTTTATACATCTTTCTTCCCAAGCATGATACATTTGAACCACCTCTGGCATATCAAAGTCAACCTGCAATTTCAACTCTCTCAATTTCTCCTTGGCCAACTCATCTCCATACTCAAGTCTTTATGGCTGTTCTATGATCATAACACTTGAGTCTGAGCTAGCTTCATCACTTCCTTCTTTCTCTTCTGAAGTGACAACAAATGGTGACTCTTTCACCTCCTTTCTATCTTGTTCCATGATTTGTGTAGCCAATCTTCTATCAAACTCAATTTGAGCTGCAGTCTTTGGAACAACCTCTTCCACCATAATACCCTTACCCTTATCTAATGGATCAATTGTTGGTAAGGTAGATGGTGATACCTGTGAAGAAACCTCCTTGATGATGGATGATGACTGGGATACATCACCCTCATGTGCAGGTCTGTCAACGCCCAATTTTTCTGTGTCAGCGCCCAAAATATTTCTGTCAGCGTCCAAATTCTCCTTATCAACGCCCAAATTTCCTGCCTCAGCGCCTTTTGCAATTTCCTCCAACATGGCTGTAAATGATAAATTTAAGTTTGTAGGAGAGACTAAGGACGTATCAAAACCTGCCTGTTTCTTCAAACTTGTAAGGGCCTCAGCAACATCTAAAGATTGATCATCATGGCTGCCCTTGTCACTCACATTTATTGGATCTTCCTTCCATTTGGAAGATTCCTCCATCCCTCTCCTTGCACTAGCAGTCTCCAAAATAACAATCCTCTCCCTCAATTGCTTGAGTTCAAGGCCTTGTGTGCTGAAAACTTGTACCAAGTCTGCATTTTGCTTTTGCGACCTCATGCAGACTGCCGTCAATTCAAGTAGGGTCATTGGTTCCAATCTGCCCTCTTCTAAAATGGGTATTTGACCTCCCAAGTCAGATTCATTGGGCATGGATGAGGACTTAATGATGGTGGGACTGCCTTGGCCAGCATCTAAGCCAGAACCAATAGTCCCAGCCTCATCCATAGCACCAGCCACACTTATGGTGGTGGTTCTCTCTGCTACATGGCTAGGACCACCAGAGGAGAACACTCCAGTAGTCCTTTGGCATTTAATCAACCTATATTCAGGGGGTGTAGAAGATGATGTGAATTGAGTGGATGTGGGTTGGTTAAGGGGTGTTTGGGTTTGTGAAGGTTGTGTGTCAACGTTGGAAATAGGCACATCAACGCCAACATTTAACGTGTCAGCGTCGAAGGGTTCTTGGTCAATTTGCATATGTTCAGGTGAAGGTAATTATTCAGGTATTGGGTCAATTTAAGGTTGGGGGTCTGGTTGGGGTTGAGCTGCTGCAATGACAGCAAGCATAGCGTGGGTTAAGGGTAGGTCACGATGTGGGGGTGAGTTCATCTTCATAAAAATAGCTTTCTTTTGCACAGGGATCTCATAAAATCATTATCATCCCTTGTGCAGTATCCTTGAACATCAAAAACCATTTGTAAAAATCGGGGATAAGCTAAAGTTATTTTGTTCCCCTTATTTTTACACATGCCCTCAAAAATCATTTTAGAATAATTAAATTTTTGCCCAGTTGCAATACACAATAGCACTTGCAATAGATCTATTGATCTCATTGTGTGCAATGCATTTGGGACTCAAACATTATAGGAGGACATGTATGAGGTACTTCCAGGCTGGGGGAAACTCCTGTTTATGATATTTGTTTAAAGTTCCTTCATCAGGAAAAGGATAACCCAAAGCCCTTAGTCCTTGTTCTATATCACTAATGGGAAGGGTGGTTATACCATCAGCATCATCAAGATGCAAGGCTTGGCGTACCAAAGCCTCAGTAACCACCCAAGGTCTCCCATGAACATCAGAAGTTAATGTAGTCACTCTATGAACCGTTGAGGAACTAATAGTGTTCCAAAACTGTTTAATATGTGTGACAGGAATGAGTGGTGCATGAGAAAGATCATACCTTATAGGGGATGCTTCAAATACGCCACCATTTGTGTGTATTTGGGAAAAAGAGTATCATCAGCTTCAAGATACGCGATCATGTTGTGTTGACTTCTGAACCCCAATTCCAATTCTGATGGTTTAAACTTTGGTGCCATTGTTGAAAGCTGTTAAAATGATTGATGAAGATGAAGTTGATAAGAGAAAATTGTGTTATACAAGAATTATAGATACCCTGTTTAAAAATAGGAGCCAAATTTATAGGAGACGAAAATGCATGTGATTGGCCCAAAAATAGGCAAGTATTTTCAAAATGTAATCATGAAAATATTGAAAAAGAATAATTTTATCTCATGCATTAAATGAAGTTTATCTGCTCCCAAAATTACGGCCTAAAAATATGTCAAAAAGTAACAACTGGGTAGGACCCATTGAGTGTCAACGGTCAAAAATAACCTATCAACGCCCACGGCTATAATCTTGTCAACGTTTGCCATAGCCATGTCAGCGTCTATATTGGTCACAACAACGCTTGAAAATATACTTGTCAGCGTCCAAAAATAAAAATGTTTAAAAATGAAAAATGACCTTAACAAAGTAATTTATCCTAGAGAAGATAACCAAAAAGCTGATAATTATTATAGGGCGGCAAGCACTGTCCAGTTATGCACACTTGCTTATACAAGATAGACATAACAGTCCTCTAGTGTCCCTTGCTAACCAAAACTCTTAACAACAACGTTACCTTATAAAATTCCTTGTTACTCCCAGGTAAATCCCATAACAAAATTATTCCCAAGTCTCCCAACAGACCACAACCAATCCTAGGCCAAAAATGTCTTGGCAGCATGCATAGTATATCAACTTTGCATGCTACAGTGCCTCATGATTTAGTAAAACTAACTCATACTCATAATGCTTGTTTTTTATTAAGTCGTTTTGTCTCGAATCGTGTCGAATTGATTTTACTTTTTCTCGTTAAGACTTTATTTGTTCTTGGTTAATAAAAGGATATTTGGTATTTTTACTACTTTTGACAAATTTATAAACGAAACGAAAAACAAAGTAAAATACTATTATAATGTTCTACTATTAATAGTACGTAAATTGTAAAATGGAAACTACAAAGTACAAATAATCAAGCAAACTTAAAAATTAACTAGTTAATGCAAATGTGAAAGTAGGAGCCCAACAAATGAAATGAAGATTGAAATGAAACAAAAATGAGAACAACACTAATATTAATAGACTCGGTAAAACATTGAAACCCAACAAATGAAATATAAACCCACGCAGCTTTATTTGACTTTAAACTTTTGACTCAACTAATGTTTTAATATTCAAGACTCAATAAAACATGTACTATACAGACACAAATTGTTGAATGGTTTTACTTCTTATGCTGCTAAAATAAATCTGATACAAAATCAATACCAACCGCCCATGCACTTTATACACAAGCGACCTGTTTGAGCCTTACGTTTGACTTACTAATCGAACCAAGCATTATTAGAGTTGTCGAATGAATCCTACATGTGCACAAAGTGAATACCTATAAAATCGCAGCTATGAATTTCTAAAACTAATGCTATTCCAAACACTCTAATTCAGCAATTACACAAGATATGAAAAGCAAATCATATTAAACAAAGCTCTCAATGAATAACCGATAACGATCATAATGCAAGTAAGCAATTCAAGCAGTAACAACGAACTTTACTCTACCAAAATAGCAGCTAATAGCAACAAGAATTATGCTACATTTAAGCTCCTATTTAGACTACACTAATACTTGCAGAAAAATAAAAAGTAACTCCCCTCATCCAGGCCTGCCCGCTGAGGTGGAAGCTACGAACTGAACGAAACCGATTACCAAATTGAGCTACTCTGAAATCCGGATGTATTGCTGAGAACTCGAAGTCGAAATTTAAGCTGACTGAGCTAACTGAAACTGAACCGAAACCTACGAAACTGCTTGCTGAATCCGAACTGAACTTATATCAAACCGAACCACTAACTTACTAAACAAACAATATCGAAACTTCAACTGAACCGAACTCAAATCTAGGCTTAGCTTTTACCGAAAATTTCCAAGAGAATTAAAACCAACTGGAAAGTACTAACAAATTATCTACGAACTGATTATCCTCGAAATCAAGCTATGCTATTGTATGAACAGTAATAGAAACCTACATTAATTCGAACAGTAAACCAGGTTTACTAACGGAACAGTAACTCAAATCATTACTAGACCCAACAATAAGGATGCTCTCGATGATGAAACTCTTAACAGCTATCTACTTCGAATCCAACCCGAAATACAAATCCACTTGCTACACTACAATCAAAACTTCGAAACATATCTTAAACCATAAACTTCATACCGAGACAACATCAACCTTCATTAATCGACAATATAAAATCTGAAAAACTATAAACCCGCTTTCAACCGAATTAACAACATAAACAACTACAACCGAACATAGCAACCGAATCAAAACTCGCAGATTTTATAACCCGTCTAAAACTAATAACTGTTCAGAATTAAGAAAACAAAAACAACATCAACCGAATCACACAAACTTCAACTGTTCTATAACTAACTACGATTCATAACATAACCTAAAACCATATCGTCATCGTCACCGAATACAAATACTTCTACCGAATCAAACTTCTAAAAGCTTACGATACCAGAAATCAACTCGAACTAAATAACTCAAATCTTCATTAATTTAAATCGAATCTGAATACAAATAATTGATGAACAAGCTGCGTTTGATTTGTGTTACTTTACTAAAATAAACTGAATCTATCCTACGAAAATATTAAGGAACAGACAAGAAAAGATAAAAAAGAAATGGAATGTGCGTATATTTGAAGCTACACCCTTTTTTCATCCGATCCACAGTTTGTATATAAAACAAAATAGTGAGGGCTTCATGGGCTTTTCTATGCTCGGGCCTTCATTTTTTCATGTTATTACTTTCGGGCCAGCATGGGCTGCATCTTCAATTAAAGTGGCTGTTGGGCTTGGGGTTAATCCATCATCTCGGGCTGAAGTAATGAAAAGAGGCCCAACAGCTTTTATGTAGCCTAAATATTGGGTCGGTCCGACCCATTCAAATGGTGTCGGGTCGACTCAGTAAAATATGGAGGCACCGTTACTCGATCATCCGTGCTCTTTTCATTTCTCGTGTCCGTTTTGGCTCTTCGGCTTCATTTCTTGTGGTTTATTTGATATTCGTACCTGCACATGCACAAACGACAAAACAAGCATATATTTGGCATAACTGATGATTATTTGACCATTTTGAGCACGATTTACGAGGAAATATGATGTGTAATTAGAGTCACATCACACCCCCCTACTAAACCATTGTCGTGTCCTCACGCAATGCTAGAATAAAGTATAAAGCAACTCCGTTTTTCATTTATTAAAAGCATTTATTCATTTTATTAATAATATATGTGTAAATGACATAATGTATCGCTTTCATTATTGAAAAATAACTTTTAGGATCACAAAATTCAAATAGATTCATCGTCCTCGACTTTTCACTCTTTCCATGCCAAACTCAAAAACAAGATCATTGTTAACAATAAGTTCTAGTGTTAAGACTACTTATATAAGACATTTGTGTAGAACTCCTTCTCCATTATTCCTAAGTTGTATCTCTAGATTTTAAGGATTGTCATTCACCCGTAGGCTTATTTGACTTATTTAATAATTATTAGTCCAAAAATGAAGGCAAAACGGTGTAAACCCGACACTTAGAACCTAACCTCATCCTCAAAAACCGTTGTCACTAAAGAAAGCCCACATCAAGGATAATTTAACACGATTTAGGGAATCTCTTGTATTGACGACCTCGACATCTCAACTACGAGACCAGAAGCGGAAGTCTAAGATCATCCCGGACCCGAAATTTGGCTTATTTATAACAAAAACTTTATTTATATACATACATAAAAAATGATATTCCTTGGTCTTTTATTAGTCCTTAGAATCTAGAACCCCCCCACCGTCAAGTAGCCGTCAGAGTAGGCGACCTTCAGACTTTTTATTACGACCTTGGATAATATTCCTCCACCTTAGGATCTAGAACCCCCTCGCTGTCAAGTCGGCATCGAAGTAGGCGACCTTTATCGGTTTTGGATTGTATACTTATACTTTTGGCATTTTTTTGCCTTATTCACAATACTTTAGCACATTTGTGCTTTATTTATTTTTTTATACATATAGTATGCCAAATTTCGAAATCCCGTGGTCTGAATACCTCCTACTTAGTGGTTATGAGCCACCTTAGTCGGAAGTCCACGACGCTGACACCCTTAATGTGTTCTTGCTTTAATTACAAGGGAATAAAAGAGTTGGTTAAGAGCTAAAATATCGAACCTAAACCGCAAAAATCTTCATTTATTAAGCAATTAAATATACAAGCGGGGAGAAAGAGCCACAAAAACTCATATAAGGAAGAATTAACCTTAAAACTTATTATCAACTCTATCATCTCTCGTTCTCCATAATTTAAAATCTCAAATAATGAGACTCGTGGATGCTTAGCCTAATAAACCGAATAAACGATTTACATGGTTAAGGAATGAGCTAAGGTAAACCGGTCGAGTCAAAATCTATTCTTATTTTCACCAACGGAAAGCTTACATTCGTGTCAAAAACACTTATTAAAATATGGGAAAAAAAATTAAAATTTATGCAATTTTAAGCACATTTTTGAAAAACAGAGTACGTGAAGACAACGAACAAAAGGAAAAGCACATCGATAGATACCCCCCCATACTAAAACCAAACATTGTCCTCAATGTTTCAAGTCGAAGGGTATAATACCCCCCCTACTAGAGACGAAGAGTCGAATGCAAAATTCTAGGATGAAAAGGGTATGAGGCAAATAATTAAAAGTCGTTTATTAATTATGCCAATAAAATTAAGCGTTAGTAAAGGATATAATCATCGGATATCGGATGTCTCAAATGAAGTATCGAAACTCGAGTGATACGTGATGAAAACGAACACGGGAGTCTTCGATATATGAGAAACCTAAAATCACATCACAAATGAAACACGAGAAACAAACGAAGCACAAGTCCTTCACATTAGAATTTAGAAAGAAGATAGAATGATAAGCATGGGAATCTCCCCCACGAGGCACCTCGTTTTTGGTAACCGAGTCATGAGCTCGACTCGATCCCCGAATTAAATTGTCCTTAGGGAAACGATCATGGAGAGAAAAAGATTTACCCGTAAAAGAAAAACTCTTCATGATAAAGTGAAATAACCTCCCAAATAAGGAAGACCCCATAAAATTCCACCCGGGTCAAATACATGGTTTCCATCTCTAAAAGAAATAGACCCCAAGGTGGCAATAGCAAATAAGTATAAGAAAGATGGGTTTCCTTTAAGCAAAAGTTTCTTACAATTAAGGGTATAGTAAGAAGGTAATGATCCCAATTTTTCAAAAAGTTTTCTTTTAATTTCATCATTAAGATACTGAGATTGCTCAAAAATGTGTATACCCGGATCAAATACCGTTCCTTTTATGGGAAAATAGCAAGAGAACTCGGTGTCAACCATACAAGAATCACCCTCAAATGTGAAATCAACAAGAGACGTCGGGGGTGAAAAAGTGGGTGCCAAAACACTAATAGTGGGAACCCCTGGGTGTTTGTTCTCTATAGCATCATGAATAGGTGGGTCGGGAGGGATAGAAGGTATAGTGTCATCGTGTAATAAATCCTCTAGAAAAAGTATATCTCCCTCCACATCAAAATACCCGGATATGTACTCCACGGGTGTATCAATATCAAGAAACTCATCGATCTCGGAAATGTGAAAACCATCATCACAAAGGAGTGAAGTATCCGAAAAATCATTAGTATCATTAGCATGTTTTTCAAAAGTTGGTTTTTGTAAAATAGGAAAGTCATCCTCATCCGAGCCCGATAAAGAATTAAAAGTATAGTCGGAATCATAAGATAACACATCCATATCTGGAGAACTATTATGAGGAGTAGTATCATTTGGAGGAGTAGGTGAAGGAGTCATAAAAGGAATGGGGTCAAATGTAGGCTCAAGTATAATCTCGGGAATTTCCTCACAAGATGAGGAAGGAGAGCTAAATGTATCTGTGGGAGTCAACACCGGAGGGGGAGTAAAACTCATGATAATCTCCGGGCCTTGTCTCTCCTTTATTGGCGGAGAGATGGAAGGGTCCACAGTGGGAACATCACTACTAGTAGTGGTGTTAGCCTCAACATGAGCTCTCAAAGCTTCTAAAAGTTGATATGTAAGACTTTGGTTTTGTTCATGAAGATCATTTATCATCCTCTTTTGTTCCTCAAATATTTCGACTATTTCGTCCATTTGTGAAGGTTGAATTTGAAAATCCCCTTGATTATTACTTTGAAAATTGTTATGATTTTGAAAATCTTCTTGTATTTGAAAGCTTTGATTTTGAAAATCCCCAAAACACTCCTCATTAATTTGTGGTGGGTCGGGAGTCAACTTAACCGTGAGTTGCTCAATAACTACTTCTTCCTCAAAATCCGGAGGAGAAGAGTCACTAGTCACAGGAGAAAGGGGACTAGAAGAATCATCAAAAATAGGGTCATCCGAATCAACACAAGGCTCATCACTAACTCTCGGAGTATATGAGAAAAGAGGGCCACTCCTAATGATAACCGTATTACCGGATACTTCGGCTTTGCTCCATACTTGAGACTTGTTCTCAATAATCATTAAAGCCTCATTAGTACTCCGAGAGTAAAGATTTCCGCTTGCAGCTGTGTTAAGAGAATCTTGATCGTATTGGGTCAACCCGTGATAAAACGAATCAATCAAATGCAAGGCGGAAAATCCATGATGAGGACAACTACGCACTAAATCCTTAAATCTTTCCCAAGCCTCGGTAAACGTTTCAGTATTAGACTCTTCAAAATTAGTTATTTCCAATCGAATTTTTCTCGTTTTAGCATAAGGGTAAAATTGATTTAAGAATTTTGACTCAAGATTAGCCCATGTGAAAATAGATCGTGGTGGTTCCTTTTCTAGCCATAGCCGGGCTGCTCCATCGAGGGAGAAAGGAAAAAGGTGTAAATAGATAATGTCTTGTGTCACATTGGTGTATTTGACGGTATTGGCGTATGAACGAAAATGACGGATATGAGTGTAAGGATCGTCATCCTCAAATCCGTAAAATGGACGACCGGATATCAACTTAATCAAATCCGGATTAAGCTCAAAAGAATCAACCTCGATATCCGGTATCACGATCGCATTGTCGAGACATCCCTCAGTAGGTACTTGCAACAACTCATAAATCGATCGATTATCCATAGCCATGTCAATAGCACGATACTCGGGATCGGCTTGACTCGTCACGATATTATTTTTTATAAAAGAGAATATAATATGTACGTAAAAACGAATAAAAAAAATCAAGATAGAAAATATATATATACGTAGATTTTTTATTTATTTTTTTTGATGTAATACTTTAGGAAAAGTGTCTTTTTTTTTTATGAAAATATTATAATATATAGCTAAAAAATAAATCTAAAAGAAAATATATATATTTTTTTTAATTTATTTATTTTTTTAAAGGGTATATATACTAATAAAGAAAAGAATATAAAATAAGAAAATATTTTTGGTTTTTATTGATTTTTTTTTTACGACAATAAAAATAACGTTCAAAATCGAACGGATCCCAAAATCCAAATCGTCTCACGAAAAATCGTCAATCGTAACGAGCACGAACCGGCAGCGGCGCCATTTTAATGCTTGTTTTTTATTAAGTCGTTTTGTCTCGAATCGTGTCGAATTGATTTTACTTTTTCTCGTTAAGACTTTATTTGTTCTTGGTTAATAAAAGGATATTTGGTATTTTTACTACTTTTGACAAATTTATAAACGAAACGAAAAACAAAGTAAAATACTATTATAATGTTCTACTATTAATAGTACGTAAATTGTAAAATGGAAACTACAAAGTACAAATAATCAAGCAAACTTAAAAATTAACTAGTTAATGCAAATGTGAAAGTAGGAGCCCAACAAATGAAATGAAGATTGAAATGAAACAAAAATGAGAACAACACTAATATTAATAGACTCGGTAAAACATTGAAACCCAACAAATGAAATATAAACCCACGCAGCTTTATTTGACTTTAAACTTTTGACTCAACTAATGTTTTAATATTCAAGACTCAATAAAACATGTACTATACAGACACAAATTGTTGAATGGTTTTACTTCTTATGCTGCTAAAATAAATCTGATACAAAATCAATACCAACCGCCCATGCACTTTATACACAAGCGACCTGTTTGAGCCTTACGTTTGACTTACTAATCGAACCAAGCATTATTAGAGTTGTCGAATGAATCCTACATGTGCACAAAGTGAATACCTATAAAATCGCAGCTATGAATTTCTAAAACTAATGCTATTCCAAACACTCTAATTCAGCAATTACACAAGATATGAAAAGCAAATCATATTAAACAAAGCTCTCAATGAATAACCGATAACGATCATAATGCAAGTAAGCAATTCAAGCAGTAACAACGAACTTTACTCTACCAAAATAGCAGCTAATAGCAACAAGAATTATGCTACATTTAAGCTCCTATTTAGACTACACTAATACTTGCAGAAAAATAAAAAGTAACTCCCCTCATCCAGGCCTGCCCGCTGAGGTGGAAGCTACGAACTGAACGAAACCGATTACCAAATTGAGCTACTCTGAAATCCGGATGTATTGCTGAGAACTCGAAGTCGAAATTTAAGCTGACTGAGCTAACTGAAACTGAACCGAAACCTACGAAACTGCTTGCTGAATCCGAACTGAACTTATATCAAACCGAACCACTAACTTACTAAACAAACAATATCGAAACTTCAACTGAACCGAACTCAAATCTAGGCTTAGCTTTTACCGAAAATTTCCAAGAGAATTAAAACCAACTGGAAAGTACTAACAAATTATCTACGAACTGATTATCCTCGAAATCAAGCTATGCTATTGTATGAACAGTAATAGAAACCTACATTAATTCGAACAGTAAACCAGGTTTACTAACGGAACAGTAACTCAAATCATTACTAGACCCAACAATAAGGATGCTCTCGATGATGAAACTCTTAACAGCTATCTACTTCGAATCCAACCCGAAATACAAATCCACTTGCTACACTACAATCAAAACTTCGAAACATATCTTAAACCATAAACTTCATACCGAGACAACATCAACCTTCATTAATCGACAATATAAAATCTGAAAAACTATAAACCCGCTTTCAACCGAATTAACAACATAAACAACTACAACCGAACATAGCAACCGAATCAAAACTCGCAGATTTTATAACCCGTCTAAAACTAATAACTGTTCAGAATTAAGAAAACAAAAACAACATCAACCGAATCACACAAACTTCAACTGTTCTATAACTAACTACGATTCATAACATAACCTAAAACCATATCGTCATCGTCACCGAATACAAATACTTCTACCGAATCAAACTTCTAAAAGCTTACGATACCAGAAATCAACTCGAACTAAATAACTCAAATCTTCATTAATTTAAATCGAATCTGAATACAAATAATTGATGAACAAGCTGCGTTTGATTTGTGTTACTTTACTAAAATAAACTGAATCTATCCTACGAAAATATTAAGGAACAGACAAGAAAAGATAAAAAAGAAATGGAATGTGCGTATATTTGAAGCTACACCCTTTTTTCATCCGATCCACAGTTTGTATATAAAACAAAATAGTGAGGGCTTCATGGGCTTTTCTATGCTCGGGCCTTCATTTTTTCATGTTATTACTTTCGGGCCAGCATGGGCTGCATCTTCAATTAAAGTGGCTGTTGGGCTTGGGGTTAATCCATCATCTCGGGCTGAAGTAATGAAAAGAGGCCCAACAGCTTTTATGTAGCCTAAATATTGGGTCGGTCCGACCCATTCAAATGGTGTCGGGTCGACTCAGTAAAATATGGAGGCACCGTTACTCGATCATCCGTGCTCTTTTCATTTCTCGTGTCCGTTTTGGCTCTTCGGCTTCATTTCTTGTGGTTTCTTTGATATCCGTACCTGCACATGCACAAACGACAAAACAAGCATATATTTGGCATAACTGATGATTATTTGACCATTTTGAGCACGATTTACGAGGAAATATGATGTGTAATTAGAGTCACATCAACTCACCTGTGGGCACAATCTAGAATTGTGATAAGAGTATCATATGGATACCCAAACATCCTAAAGGTTCCTAAAACCTCCCCTTAAACTATGATACATAAGTTGCTAAAAATATGCATGAACATAAAAATTTATGTCAAGATAGGAATTAAAAATTCCAACCATCATCCATAAATAAAAACTTGTCCAAATGTGTCTCCAATGATCCATAAGCAACTCTGTATCCAATGGTATACTGCTGACACCACCTGCACATTTAGATTGAAAACCACAAAACTAACATTTGTTGCTGACAACGCCCCGATAACACATGACAGCGTTGAAGGAAGCTTTGTCATCGTTAGACAATTATATTGCTGACAACGTCACAAAAACACTTATCAGTGTTCAAGCAACCTTTGTCAGTGTTAGAAAAATATTGTGGAAAATCTAAATCCTCAAAAGACTAATAACAATGCATCATCCTGCACATACTTTTACAAAAAGACTCCAAAACACATATTATGTGAGATTGATCATTCCAATACTTGTTACCAAGTATTGAAACCTCCCAGCATCAAAAAGTTTAGTTAGTAAATCTGACACATTTTCTTCAGTGTCAACCCTATCTGTTTGTATTAAACCTTTTTCAAAACAATCTCTTATAAAATGATGTCTAATTTCTATGTGTTTAGTTTTAGAATGATGTACAGGATTCTTAATGATGCATAAAGTGTTGTTATTGTCAACAAATATCTTGGTATGCATGAAATTATACCCATAGTCCAACAGCTGGTTCTGAATCCACAAAACTTGTCCACAACAAGCAGCTGCAGCTACATACTCAGCTTCAGTTGTAGAATTAGCCACCACTGTTTGTTTCTTGCATTGCCAAGATATCAACCTGCTCCCAAGAAACTGACATCCACCAGTTGTGGATTTCCTATCAAATTTATCACCTCCATAGTCACTATCTGAATATGCAATCAGCTCCAATGGTGAATCCTTTGGGTACCACAAACCAAGACTAGGATAGCATCTTAGGTACCTAAAGATCCTCTTCATAGCATAAAGGTGACATTCTTTGGGAGTCACTTGATGGCGTGCACAAGCACACACAGCAAACATGATGTCAAGTTTGGAGGCTGTAAGATACATCAAGGATCCAATCATGGATCTATAGTTCCTGACATCAACATCTTTCTCATCTCCAATCTTTCCCCAAGGGTGTTCTCTATCCATAGGAGTGGTAGCCCTCTTTTCATGTGGAGAAAAGCCAAACTTCTTCAAGATCTCAGCCACATATTTATCCTGGGAGATGAAGATACCATCTTCTTTCTGCTGAACTTGTAAACCAAGAAAGAAGTTCATCTCCCCCATAGCACTCATCTTGAATTTGTCTGTCATAAGCTTGGAGAAATCCTCACTCATCTTTGGATCAGTAGACCCAAAGATGATGTTATCAACATAGACCTGGACAAGCAACACATCCTTGCCTTTCTTCTTTGTAAATAGTGTCTGATCTATGGTGCCCCTTTTGAATCCATTGTCCACTAAATAAGTAGACAAAGTACCATACCATGCTCTTGGGGCTTGATGAAGTCCATACATAGCCTTTTTGACTCTATACACCTTGTCTGGATTCTCTGGATCCTCAAAACCAGGAGGTTGCATCACATATACCTCCTCAACAATTGTACCATAGAGGAAGGCACTCTTGACATCCATTTGATAGACAGTGAAGCCCATGCAGGATGCATAGGCTAAAAAGATCCTTATAGCTTCAATCCTTGCAACTGGTGCAAAGACCTCCTCATAGTCTATCCCCTCCTCTTGTGTATATCCCTGAGCCACTAACCTTGCCTTATTTCTGACTACAATTCCTCTTTCATCTCTCTTGTTTCTTAGAACCCATGTTGTCCCTATAGGTCTGACATATCTAGGACAATCAACCAGCTCCGAAACATCCTGAATTGCAAATTGGTGAAGCTCATCCTGCATTGCTTCCACCCAACTTGGTTCTTTGAGAGCATCAAATATTTTCTTGGGTTCCTGTTGTGACAGAAAACAGGCAAACAAACATGCTTGCACAAGAGGGGTATCAACCTTCTTGTGTATATTGGCAATAAACCCACCAAGACCTTGATGAGATCTTCTAGTCTGAACTGGAGTCATAATATCACCAATGATTTGAGAAGTGGGGTGATTCTTCATAGTGGAAGTGAGAACTCCTCCTTCAAAAATTCTGGTGTCCTCAACCTCATTCTCCATGTTGCCAATATCTTCTTCATCAGACTCTCTTTCATCAATATGAGGATGAACCTCTTCATATATATTAGAAGGTTCACCTTGTTCAAAAATGGAAGAGAAAAGATGTGCAGAAGTGTTGTCAACGCCTGAACTTTGTTTGTCAGCGCTTGAGCTAAAACGCTTGAACTGTTGTTGTCAACGTCTGAACCATCAACGTCTGAATTGGTCTTGTCAGCGCTAGATTTGCCTTTGTCAGCGCCTGAAGGACCATGCATGTTTGTATCTGGTGGTACTTGGAGACCACCATTATCTTTACCAGCAGCAGCAAAAGCATCTGTCCAAATGGGAATTGTAACATATTCTTGGATAGGAGATGACTTCTCTGCTTGTGATCCAACCTTCTCATGAACCTGTGTACCTGAAACATCAACAACTTGTTCTTCCACAACATTTGAAGTTACCTTCACAATGTCTGGATTAGTGACAGGCATATAATTTAAAGTTCTAGATAAAGGTTCCAAGTCAAACAACCAATTAGGACCACTTTCAGGATCACTAGGTTTATTCTCTAAAAACCTAACATGTACTCTTTCAAGTATATGTTTTTCCTCTTTAAGATAAACCTTATATCCCTTGCTCTGCACTGAATACCCCATGAAGTAGCCTTCATCACCTTTTGCACTAAACTTACCTAAGGCATCACTAGTATCTAACACTACTACATGACAACCAAAAGGTCTGAGAAAACCAATATTAGGTTTTCTTCCTCAAAGTAACTCATAAGGTGTTCTGTTCTGAATTTTGTTAACCAATGCTCTATTTTGAACATAACAAGTTGTATTAACAGCCTCAGCCCAAAAGGCTATAGGAAAATGAGCATCAGCCAACATTGTTCTGGCTGCTTCAATTAGGATTCTATTTTTCCTCTCAGCAACCCCATTTTGCTGTGGGGTTCTGGCAACACTAAATTGCCTAGTAATTCCTTTCCTGGCACAGAAATCATCTAGCTTCTTATTCCTAAATTCACCACCATTATCACTCCTAAGCATTTTAACTTCATTGCCAGACTTCTTCTCAATCTGAGTGATAAAATCAATTAGAATATCAGCTGTGTCACTCTTCATAGCTAGAAATAATGTTCAAGTAAACCTAGAAAAGTCATCTGCGATAACAAAGCAATATGACTTACCATTCAAACTTTCTATATTAGTTGGACCAAAGAGGTCCATATGAAGCAAATGAAGAGGTCTAGTACTAGAGTGCACCTGTTTGGACTTGAATGAGACCTTGTGCTACTTGCCTTTAAGACATGCAACACAAGAGTGGTCATTGTGGAAGGCCTTCTCAGGCAAACCATCAACCAAGCCAAGTCTCACAATCCTATTCATATTTTTAAAATTTATGTGCCCTAGTCTCCTGTGCCACAAATTACTCTCATCTACTGAAGCTTTATCATAAAAACAAGACATATTGTTATTCATTCTAATCCCATTCAGATTCTCATTGTATATGTCTTTATGCCTAGGTGTTCTATATTCAATATATTTCTCATCAGGGATCTTATAATCCTTGCTTAACACCAAACATTCGGTATCAGTAAACAGAACTTTATTTTTGTTATCACAAACTTGTGATACACTAAAAAGATTGTAATCAAGTTCCTTTACCAAAAATACGTTTTCAAAACGCAAATTCTTGGTGAGAAGGGTTCCTTTGCCTGTGATAGTACCATATCCGCCTCCAAAGTAAACCTTATCACCATCCTTAATGGGAGTGAAGTTTGTAAGATAATCTTCCTTCCCTGTCATGTGCCTTGAGCATCCACTGTCCCAATATCCATAATCATTGACCTGTTTTTGAATGCCCTGCACATAAAGAAAACAAATTAGTTTTCTTTGGGAACCCAAGCCTTAAAAGACTTGGATTCATCTGGTTGTTCAATAAGAATAGACTTAGTTCTCATAACAACCCCATTTTCATCCTTCTTAGGATGAAATACCCAGTTAACCCCAATACTGTTGATCTTAACGAGAAGAGCCGGCAGCGGCGCCATTTGATACTTCCTGTTGCAATGGGGTTCTAGATTATCTCTCGGAATCCTCTCGAATTGATCACGGTTCTAAGTGGAATGATTTTTCTTGGTTACAAATAAGGGGTTTGGTTTTTAGTTATCTAAATTTTAAACTAAATGCAAGTAATTAAAATTGTCGTTGAAAGAATTAGAAGTCTTAAAATTAAACTACAAATAAGAGCGTGCAACTTTTGGAAATTAAAACTTGACAATTCAAAAACATAAATCTGAGTCCGCTCGTATGCGATCGTACTCAAAAGTAATCCAGATCGCAACCCGATCGTATCTAAAATAACACGATGGATCATGTTCAAACAGTAGTCCGATCGCACTCAATGCGATGATATCAAGGAGATGGATCGTACTCTCCAGTACGATGGGGGGAATCTTACTAACAGATCGCAACCACGATCGCAGCTTAGTGATCGTGGTCTAGATCGTGGTTCCAGATCGTAACAATGGATCGCACTCTAGGCGATCGTAGCAGGGACAAGCGACCCGATCGCACCCCAGATCAAAGTAAGTGATCGTGGGCGTGGATCGTACCAGGGAAGGGACAACTGATCGCACTCTAGGCGATCGTAGCAGTAAAACCTAATGAGATGGCAAAGACGCCCAAGAAAGAAAATAAGTTTAATCCAATAAGAAATAATCAAATAAGCATTTTCAAACTTCTCAAAGATTTAATAAGCACAAATTCGTTAACTTTTGAAATCTAATATCCGAGATTTAATGAACAAAACATAAAATAAGAAAACTTTTTAAAAACAAAGCTTGAAAATGAATAAGCCGAGACTGCAAAGAAGCTAATAAGCATCAAAAGCTTATAGCTTATTTGTAGGAGAGCTTATGTAGGAATATGAAGATCAACCTCTTAATCACGAAACATCAAAATCAACACGATTTGAGAACCAATTGAATCAAGCATTAACTTTTCGGATTAAGACCAATATAAAATAAAGAAAGGTAAAGATAGATTAAGGAACAAAAAGCTTAACTTGAATTAGATTAGTGAAATCCAAAATACAAAAAGCTTAAAACATGAAAAGGTAGAAATGAAGAAAAGAAAAATCCTAGTGAGAGAAAGTTGAGAACTTTCTCTCTCTAAAACTAGAGAGAATGAAAAAAATGAAAAAACTAAGACTAAGTTTAACTAACTCCCTCCAAATTGTGAAGTAAAGTCCTATTTATAGGCGTGTGATGGTGGGCTTGTGAATGGGCTTTGGTTTGGGCTTCTTTTCTTCCTTCTTCTTTAGTCTTCACGCTTCTTTAAATAAACGTTTCCGACTTTGGATTTTTAGAGGTGTCGGTGAATAATTCCAACTCGTCTTATAATCTTTTGTTTAATAGACTCGAGTTCTTCGACATATATGAATCTTCCATCTTTGGCTCTATTCTTTGATAAATCTTCAAATAGGCACAATGACTTCAAATCTTTTGCATCTCTTGGACAATAGACTTCGTCTTGAGTCTTTTTCCTCGATAAAACCCGTGCAATCCCATGTTTTCTTCAATATTCTCCCGGTTGACTCTGAAAACACAATAAACACAAAAACCACGCATAATTCCAAACAAATGATATTAAATACGTGTTTTGGTCTTGTTTTAGCCAGAAATAAGTGGTAAAAGGATGGGTGTTTTCACACCAATCAAATCCCCTACACTTAACCATTGCCATGCCCTCATGCAATGCTTAGTGATAAAGCAAATTTACACTTTTCTCATAATCAATCAACCTTGGCCTTATTAACATACCAATTGAACAAAAATTAAAGTACTAAGAGAAATTAAACTTTAAAGTAAACAAAAGGATGGAAATAATTTGCCAAGAGATCAAGGACTTACATTAGGGCTTTGGTGCTGCGAAGATTTATCACCCTCAAGTTTCACGTTCCCCAAACTAAGCTTAAAAACAAGATCATTGTTATTATAAGTTAGCATATCAAACACTTACACACATGGCTTAATTAGATGCTTAAACTCCCTTATTCCTAGGTGTATCTCTTATATTTTATTTTTGTCTTAGAATGATCATGAAGATGCATTTTTGGACTTATTTCGATAGTTTATTAGGTTGAAAGCAAAGTAGGACGATTTGATCAATAGTTAGCTAAAGGACAAAATCTCTTAAAACTGCTTCTCGGGATATCAAAAAGTTCATATCTTGGCATAACTCGGTTCACGATTTGAGACCTTTCTCGGGCCGATATTTGGCATGTACTTCATACTTCATATCTTGAGAGACGTTCTTGAGATAATGGTCTTCTTTTTGTTATAGAGTTTCTTCACTTGGAGACTTTTGAGGGGCACTCCAACTTTGTTGACCACGACTTCATGATTATTTCTTCAATATCTAATTGGGATTTTGAGATACAACGATCCGCCTCCTTTTCGGACTTGGATCTATTTATCCTCATACCTTGTTAGGGTCTTTTCGGATAGACTTCTCCATGATCTTTATGGGAGTTGATTGCTTTTCGTCGTGAGTCTTGATCCTTCATATTGATTTTGGGAATAATGCTTTTCACATCACTTTGGATCTTCAGCAATAAAATTGAATCATCATGCCTTGTTAGGGCCTTTTCGGACTCGCCAATCTTCGCGCCCCGCTTCATAAGTTATGCCTTGGCTATGAACTCTTATCATTACCGAGCAACTTTTAAACGATCTTGGGCTAGAAGCTAAGTAACTTTTCAAATCGTACGACCTTACTTATTGCAGATAATTTATTAGCAAGTGATGGGAGAATAGGCAAATAATTACACCAAGTGAGCTTGTGCAAGAATACCGACTTATAATTGACTCTATTATTTCTCGTTCTCCACAATTTAAAATCTCAAGTAATGAGACTCGTGGGTGCTTAGCCTAATAAACCAATTAAGGTCTACATGGTTAAGGATACTAGCTAGAATAAACTTGGATAAGTCTATTCGGGTTGAGTCAAAATAATCGCAACGGGCCTAATATGTCAAAGACTTCTGAACTAGCTACACCACTTTATTAATATTTTTGACGTTATTGCGGGATATATACATATGAAAGCAACGATAAAAATTTAAAAATTACGACTAAATGGCCAAAGTTAATTAAAAATTTGAAAAATGTTGAAAAAGATGATTTCCTGGTTAAATGAAGGCATTTTCATGGAAAAGTCCACTTAAAACTTCGATAGAAGTCCCCCCTACACTTAAGATAAACATTGTCCTCAATGTTTAAGCATGTGGGAAAATTCTCCCCTACACTTATGACATTGTGCACGTTGGTTAACTCAAGTTAAGGAAGAGACGACTAAAGTGATCAATTTCAAATGTGAGTATGAAGAAAATTGAAGCACGATAGTTGAGAGATAGAACCGGATTTCGGATAACACGGGAACACGGTTCTTCAAAGGTTCCAAAAGTGCATTCATCCCTGTAATCACATCACCACACAAATAAAAACACCTATATAGGTCCCCCTACACTTAGGAGGTTAAAACGGAAAAGGATAGATACTCGTGCTGCCTCCCGAGGAGCGCTTGTTTTTTATAACCGAGTCACGAGCCTGACTCGACCCAAAATTAGTTCATGGGGAACGTGGTGAGGGATGGAATCATCTCATGAGAGATGTCCTCACCAAAGTACAACTTCACTCGTTGGCCATTCACCTTAAAATTAGGTCCATTAGGTTGAGCGAGCTCGAGAGTACCATATGGAAAAATTTGGGCAATGGTGAATGGGCCGGACCAACGAGATTTTATCTTGCCCGAAAAGATTTTCAACCGAGAGTTAAAGAGTAAAACTTTGTCTCCAACTTGGAACTCTCGGTTTTTAATCTTAGATTCGTGAATGAGCTTAGTCTTCTCCTTATAGATCAAAGAATTTTCATAAGCCTCATTACGGAGTTCATTCAGCTCATTGAGTTGGATTTTGCGTAGGTCACCAACTTTGTTGATATCAAAATTCGCCCACTTCAAGGCCCAGTAAGCCTTGTGCTCCAACTCAATGGGGAGGTGGCATGCTTTCCCGTATACGAGACGATATGGTGTACAACCAATTGGAGTCTTGTATGCGGTACGGAAAGCCCACAGAGCATCATCAAGTTTATCAGCCCATGAGGCACGATGCTCTCCCACGGTTCTTTCAAAAATTCGCTTTAATCCTCGGTTGGATATTTCAGCCTGGCCATTAGTTTGTGGGTGGTATGCGGTGGAAGTACGATGATTTACACCATACTTAGACATGACTCTTGCAAATTGATCATTGCAAAAATGAGTCCCGCGATCACTAATAATGGCACGAGGTACACAGAATCTAGCGAATAGCGATTTCAAAAAGTTACAAACCACCCTTGCGTCATTAGTAGGTAAAGCTTTGGCTTCAACCCACTTAGAAACATAGTCAACGGCTACAAGGATGTATTTTTTTCCTTTAGATGAAGGGAATGGCCCCATAAAGTCGATACCCCAAACATCAAAGATTTCACATTCTTGTATGAATGTTTGAGGCATCTCATCTTTATGTGTGATCTTGCCTTGTTTTTGGCAAGCATCACATCGTTTAACCATATCGTGAGCGTCACGATAGATGGTGGGCCAATAAAATCCCGAGTCAAACACTTTTTTGGCGGTGTAGTTGGGACCAAAGTGACCACCGGTGGGTCCTTTGTGGCAAGCGTCAAGGATTTCTAAAGCTGCCGGTCCATCAACACATCGGCAAATAATCAAATCAGCACATTGTTTGAATAGATACGGGTCATCCCAAAAGTAAGTCTTAATGTCTTTGAAGAACTTTTTCTTTTGTTGGGATGTTAACCCGTCAACGAGAATTTCACCCGCTAAGTAGTTTGCAATGTCCGCAAACCACGGGGTTTCATCAGAAGTCGAGTTGATAGACATTAAGGTCTCCAGGGGGAAAGAGTCATTGATCTCTTTGTTCGGATGATCCCCCTGGTAAGGATCCTCAAGTCTACTGAGATGATCCGCGGCGAGGTTTTCAGCTCCTTTTTTATCGCGAATTTCAATTTTAAATTCTTGGAGTAGCAAAACCCAGCGAAGAAGTCTTGGTTTGGAATCTTGCTTAGTCAACAAGTACTTCAACGCGGAATGATCGGTGTAAACGATTGTGGTGGAAAGGACAAGATAGGGGCGGAACTTTTCAAAGGCATAGACAACAGCTAAAAGCTCTTTTTCGGTTGTCGTGTAATGCAATTGGGCCCCCGTCATTGTCTTGCTAGCGTAATGGATTGGTTGGAAGTGTTTGTTCACTCTTTGGCCCAGAACCGCTCCAATAGCAAAATCACTAGCATCGCACATAAACTCAAAGGGAAGCTCCCAATTTGGGGTAACCAAGACCGGTGCCTTAGTTAGCTTATCCTTAAGCGAGTTGAAGGCTTCAAGACACTCGTTGGAAAAGATAAAAGGAGTGTCTTTTTCCAAGAGGTGGGTCATCGGGCGAGCGATTTGAGAAAAATATTTGATGAATCGACGGTAGAAGCCCGCATGACCCAGGAAACTTCTCACACCCTTCACGGTTGAAGGTGGAGGCAGTTTAGAAATAACATCGACTTTAGCACGGTCCACTTCCAGACCGGCTTTGGAAATTTTGTGTCCTAGCACGATGCCCTCTTTTACAATGAAATGACATTTTTCCCAATTAAGAACAAGGCGAGTGTCTTCACACCGCTGAAGCATACGTTCTAAATTGGCAAGGCAAGCAGAGAAAGAATCGCCATAAACCGAGAAATCATCCATGAAAACTTCCATAGTTTCTTCAACCATGTCATGGAAGATAGCCATCATACACCTTTGGAACGTCCCAGGAGCATTGCATAAACCGAAAGGCATACGTTTGTAAGCAAATGTTCCGTAGGGACAAGTGAATGTAGTTTTTTCTTGGTCTTTAGGATCGATGGGAATTTGAAAATACCCGGAGAAACCGTCTAAGAAGGAGT
The DNA here is from genome assembly GCA_025667525.1 of Glebionis coronaria. Taxonomy (NCBI): domain Eukaryota; kingdom Viridiplantae; phylum Streptophyta; class Magnoliopsida; order Asterales; family Asteraceae; genus Glebionis; species Glebionis coronaria. The sequence goes on along the minus strand of JANFOE010000012.1, from coordinate 339,583 downwards.
AATAGTCATTACCCGCAAGACGTTCGAGCATTTGATCCATAAAAGGAAGAGGAAAGTGGTCTTTTCTCGTGGCATCATTGAGCTTGCGATAGTCAATACAAACTCTCCACCCAGTAACGAGACGAGTGGGAATCAACTCGTTGTGTTCATTGGAAACAACGGTTATTCCGCCCTTCTTGGGCACACAATGGACGGGACTTACCCACGGCGAATCCGAGATAGGGTAAATCAAGCCGGCATCTAGAAGTTTGATAACCTCTTGTTTGATGACGTCATGAATACGAGGATTAACCCTTCTTTGGCTTTGGATTGCGGGTTTAAAGTCATCTTCCATGAGAATCTTGTGAGTACAAAAGTTCGGATCAATTCCGCGGATATCGGAAATTTTCCAAGCAATTGCCTTCTTATGATCTTTGAGCACGGCGATGAGGCGAGATTTCTCTTCTTCTTTCAAGTCCTTCGCGATGATGACAGGCGACTTCTTGTTTTCTTCAAGGAACACGTACTCGAGATGGGGCGGTAACTCCTTAAGTTCTAAATCCGGAGGATTTTCGATGGGAGGCGTTTTCAAAGTCGGAGCATCGATAGCAATAACCGTGGGAGATGGTGGAGAAAGATTGTCTTCTTTAAGAATGTTTTCAATGAGGCGAAGATCTTCATCCCAATTGGTGGTAGAATCGTTATTAGCTAAGTTCACATCTCTTATGGTGGCTTCCAAATCTTTCCAAAGGAAATCACTTTCTCCAAATAGAGATAGTGATGAATCGATAGAGGAAACGGTCTCAACATTGGGAAGAGAGGTAGGAATACTTTTGCAAGCATCTTTGAAGTGTTCTTCACAAGCCTCATCAAGAACGTCAATACAATTAACACTCTCGTTAGAATAAGGCTGTTTAGACAACTTTCCCATGTTGAAGACAATTTTATCGTCACCCACTCTCATGATAAGCTCACCAGCTTCAACATCGATGAGAGTGCGACCGGTCCTCAAGAATGGACGACCAACGATCAATGGCACACGAGGGTCCATGTCGTAGTCAACGACGACGAAATCGGCAGGAAAAGTGAATTTGTCGACCCCTACAAAGACATCTTTGGCTATCCCCACTGGATAAGCAACCGTACGGTTAGCCAATTCCAAAGTCATTTTGGTGGGGACTAGCTCAGGGAGAGATAATTGCTTCCAAACGCTTAGAGGCATTAGATTAATACTGACACCTAGATCGGCTAGGGCCATGCAATTCTCTACTCCCGGGAAGTTGCAAGGGATTAAGAAACGACCCGGATCACCAAGCTTGGATGGCAATTTCCTTAAGAGCACTGCAGAGCAATTCTCATTAAGTTGGGTGTTAGCAATATCAAGAAGCTTCTCCTTGTTGCTAAGAAGATCTTTGAACATTTTCGCGTACTTAGGCATGTGAGCGAGAGCCTCAGCGAAGGAGATGTTGAAATTCAATTGTTTGAACATTTTAAGAAAGTTTGAAACCTGAATATCATCCTTTCTTTTGAGCTTCTCTTTCCTCAACCTAGAGGGATAAGGTATATCAGAAGAAGAGGAAGGCTTTGGGATCGAAGGATCACTCACATCCTTGGGTGGAGGAGGGGTAGAAGTAAGAGGTGGAGAAATTGGGGAAGTAGAAGGAGGAGAAGTAGGAGCAGGGGACTCGTTCTCCTTAGTCACAAGCACCGGTGGAGGTATAGGAAGCTCGGGTTCCTTGGTACCTTTGCCACTGCGAGTGGTGATTGCTTTCATCTCCCCTCTTGGATTCGCAACGGTGTTACTCGGAAGAGTACCCGAAGAAGAGGGGTGATTACCTTGGAAGAAACTAGCCATCATGTTCTTTAAGTCATTCGTTTGACTATCCAAAGTGTGTCTCATATCAGCTCTCAGATCGTTCCCTTGTTTCACCAGGTCTGCTTTCAAGTTGCGCACTTCCTGTTGGAGATTGTCCACGATCACATCGTTAGTCCTCATGTAGGTTCCAATGTCTTGGTGTAATGCGGTGGGTTGGTTGGGAGGAGCATTGTATACGGGTGGTTGATAAGCAGGTTGCTGGTAAACTTGGTTGTTTCGTTGAGGTGGATGTGGTTGTTTGTGAGGTGGTATGTATGGTACACGAGGTTGTTGTTGTTGAGGAGGGCGGTTGAGGTTTTGTTGTTGGTTTGGGTTGTTAGGAGTAAAACCGGGTGGGGAAAGAAAGTTGTTGGAATGGTAGCTAAGCAAGTTGCGGTCACCTTGAGGACGAGATTGATAAGCGGTCGGAGGATAGGTACCGTATGCTGCATTCACATTCTCAGAAGGGTAGTCTTGGGTGGCGGTACAAGTGGTGTAAGAGTGAGGACCCCCGCATATTTCACATGGTTGGCTAACAGCATTGACTTGAGCGTTTTTAGCATTGATGCTGTTGGTGTTGCTGGCGGTTTGGGTAGCAAGCGATTCAAGAAGCGCAGTGATTTTGTCAATTCGCTTGTCGCTGTCACTAGTACTAGCACTAGCGGCATTGGTACGCACACTCTTGGTTTGCACACGAGACTTATTCTCAATGATATCCCAAGCAGCATTGGAAGTCTTAGCCAAAAGATTACCCCCTGAGGCACTGTTTAGTGAATCTTGGTCACTCATGCTTAAACCATTATAAAAAGTGTTAATTTGGTGTACTTTGGTAAAACCATGTTGTGGGCATTTTCTTAAAAGATCTTTGAAACGGTCCCTAGATTCACTAAAAGACTCATCGTACTTTTGTTCAAAATTAATGATTTCATTCCGCAAAGCGGTAGTACGAGAGGGTGGGAAAAAGTAGTTGATAAACTTGGTCTCCAAATCCGTCCACGTAAGAATACTCTGTGGCGGTTCCTTAGCAAGCCAATGCCGGGCTTGTCCCTCTAAAGAAAAGGGAAAAAGTTGTAAACGGATTACCTCTTGTGGAACACCATTGAATTTGACCGTATTCGTGAGTTGTAGGAATCTCTTGATGTGGTCATGTGGATCATCAATGGTACGCCCCAAGAATGGTTGAGCAGAGACCATCTGGATAAAACCGGATTTGAGCTCAAAATTGTTGGCTGCAATCGCGGGTATGACAATTGGATCATCGTTACCATCTACATGTGCTTGCAGAAGTTCAATCATCGGGCGATTATCCGGTAGAGGCTCATTGTTGTTAAGAGGAGGATTGTTATTGTTGTTGTTATTATTGTTGAGAGGTGGGTTATTGTTGTTGTTTTGTACACCGGCCATGTCTAAGTCTTCGAGAGGCTCGGGCTCTTGATAAGACGTTGATCGTGTACGCATGCACCTGCAAAAGAACTAACAAGGCAAAAACAAAGCAAAAATATTTTTGGTTTTTATGGTTTTTTAATTTTTTAATTTTTTTTTTGTATTTTTGAAAATTTTATATTTTTTAGGGTTTTTGAAAATTTTATGAAAAAGTAACGTTCACGGTGAACGGATCCCAAAATCCAAGTTCTCACAAAAAACTGTTGATCTTAATGAGAAGAGCCGGCATCGGCGCCATTTGATACTTCCTGTTGCAATGGGGTTCTAGATTATCTCTCGGAATCCTCTCGAATTGATCACGGTTCTAAGTGGAATGATTGTTCTTGGTTACAAATAAGGGGTTTGGTTTTTAGTTATCTAAATTTTAAACTAAATGCAAGTAATTAAAATTGTCGTTGAAAGAATTAGAAGTCTTAAAACTAAACTACAAATATGAGCGTGCAACTTTTGGAAATTAAAACTTGACAATTCAAAAACATAAATCTGAGTCCGATCGTATGCGATCGTACTCAAAAGTAATCCAGATCGCAACCCGATCGTATCTAAAATAACACGATGGATCGTGTTCAAACAGTAGTCCGATCGCACTCAATGCGACGATATCAAGGAGATAGATCGTACTCTCCAGTACGATGGGGGGAATCTTACTAACAGATCGCAACCACGATCGCAGCTTAGTGATCGTGGTCTAGATCGTGGTTCCAGATCCTAACAATGGATCGCACTCTAGGCGATCGTAGCAGGGACAAGCGACCCGATCGCACCCCAGATCAAAGTAAGTGATCGTGGGCGTGGATCGTACCAGGGAAGGGACAACTGATCGCACTCTAGGCGATCGTAGCAGTAAAACCTAATGAGATGGCAAAGACGCCCAAGAAAGAAAATAAGTTTAATCCAATAAGCAGTAATCAAATAAGCATTTTCAAACTTCTCAAAGATTTAATAAGCACAAATTCGTTACCTTTTGAAATCTAATATCCGAGATTTAATGAACAAAACATAAAATAAGAAAACTTTTTAAAAACAAAGCTTGAAAATGAATAAGCCGAGACTGCAAAGAAGCTAATAAGCATCAAGAGCTTATAACTTATTCGTAGGAGAGCTTATGTAGGAATATGAAGATCAACCTCTTAATCACGAAACATCAAAATCAACACGATTTGAGAACCAATCGAATCAAGCATTAACTTTTCGGATTAAGACCAATATAAAATAAAGAAAGGTAGAAATAGATTAAGGAACAAAAAGCTTAACTTGAATTAGATTAGTGAAATCCAAAATACAAAAAGCTTAAAACTTGAAAAGGAAGAAATGAAGAAAAGAAAAATCCTAGTGAGAGAAAGTTGAGAACTTTCTCTCTCTAAAACTAGTGAGAACGAAAAAAATGAAAAACTAAGACTAAGTCTAACTAACTCCCTCCAAATTGTGAAGTAAAGTCCTATTTATAGGCGTGTGATGGTGGGCTTGTGAATGGGCTTTGGTTTGGGCTTCTTTTCTTCCTTCTTCTTTAGTCTTCACGCTTCTTTAAATAAACGTTTCCGACTTTGGATTTTTAGAGGTGTCGGTGAATAATTCCAACTCGTCTTATAATCTTTTGTTTAATAGACTCGAGTTCTTCGACATATATGAATCTTCCATCTTTAGCTCTATTCTTTGATAAATCTTCAAATAGGCACAATGACTTCAAATCTTTTGCATCTCTTGGACAATAGACTTCGTCTTGAGTCTTTTTCCTCGATAAAACCCGTGCAATCCCATGTTTTCTTCAATATTCTCCCAGTTGACTCTGAAAACACAATAAACACAAAAACCACGCATAATTCCAAACAAATGATATTAAATACGTGTTTTGGTCTTGTTTTAGCCAGAAATAAGTGTAAAAGGATGGGTGTTTTCACACCTATCATCTCCACACAAGGTTTGGGTCTGACAACGTTTGACTTCCTAACAACGTTGACTTTGTTCCTGTCAGCGCTGAATTTGTTCCTGTCAGCGCTGACTATGGGAGAGTTGACACACTTATATGTCAAGTGTGAAAAGCTACCACAAGTGTAACAAGCTTTTCTAGACACAACCCTAGGTCTAGAAGAGAAGTAGCCTGTTCCATTATTACTAACTTGGCTCTTGGGTGACCTAGTATTCCTATACATCTCTGCATACTTAATGCTAGGTTTTCTAACAGTGTTTGAGCCTAGGTCAACAGCTTTACCAGTGATTGGGTTTGTAACTTTAATGGGATTTGACTCATTAGGACTTTCACATAGCAAGCCACCCTTAACAAATAATGTAGGGTTAGCTTTCTTCCATTCATTCAGGTCAGTCAACTTTTGATGATACTCTTCAACTGGGGTGACAACTCTTGGTGGAGTAATGAATTCCTCCTCTTGGAGTTCTGGCAAACCAGTCCAAGATAGGTCCTTTTGTTGGACACCATAGAAGTCACCAGCTAGTGGTGGAACCATAGAGTAGTCTTTCATCCCAATCCCAGTCATGTCCTTAGGATCCCTTTGTTTACCCACACAGTCTCCTAGGGTTTGAGTGGCTCTATCAAATCTTTGAGTTTTAAGGCCAACATTGTCTTTATTCTTAATGGCCTCATCTAATTTAGCTTGTAACTCACCATTGACCCTTTCCATGATGTTTCTAGTATCCATACTAGCATTTAACTCATGTTTTAAAATATTTATTTTATCTTTTAAGTCAAATTCCATTTTCTTGTATTCAGAAACTATTTTCTCAGTTTGAGTGAGAGCTAGTTGGTAATTAGACAGTTTGCACTTTTTAGTACTCACATCACTTAATAATCTTAACACCTCTTTGTTAAGTTTCTCAGTGTTTAACCTACAACCTTTACTACAAAAAGCATCATTGTATACCTCATTATCAGATGAAGAGGAGGAGTGTGCCATGAGAGCATATTCAACATGCTCTTCTTCTTCAATTTCAGCAACCAAAGCTTTATCCTCTTCCACATCCTTAGCCAGATAGCTCCAATCCCATCCCATACCATCAATTCCTTGAACAGCAACCATGGCTTTAGGATCCTGAGCTTTAACAATTTGACTTGAGGGTTTACCAGCATCAGATCTTCTAGGAGATCTGCATTCCCTTATGAAGTGCCCCATACGATGACAGTTGTAGCATTCAACTTTGGATTTATCAAATCCAGCTGTGTCTTTTGCATTGAAGGTCATCTTCTTCTTAAACCTTCTGTTCCACCTGTTTGCTCTTATACTAGCAAGAGCTATGTTCCACTTAATGTCCATCTCTTCCAAATGCTCATCACTTATCTGCTCAAGGTCCTCAAATGTAATCACTGAACCATTGGGCAAAGAAGCAATATAAGCACATACAATATCCAAATCCAAACCAGCAGGTTTAACTCTTGGTGAATCACTTTTGAATGTGTCAGCGTCTAAAAAGGAGACGTTGACAGGACTTGTTCCAGCGTTGAAACATGATGATCCAGTAACTGGATGCATGTAAGAGTACTTCTGACTGAATTGACCTTCACTATGAGAGAAGAAGGCCATGTTACTGTTGGTAGACTTGCTTCCATGCTCCAAAAGAGTTTCATCTTCCAACAGCCTCAATTTGTTGTAAATGTCATCAAACGTGGAACTTTTGTAAGTATTATTGGCAAGAATAGATCTTGCCTCAATCTTCCACGCCTCACCAAGACTTTTAAGAAAAGTAGCATTAATGTCAACATCACCAAGTTGTGTCCCCATGAAGGACAATTTGCTTGTAATGTCAAGCAATCTGCTTCTCACACTACTCAGCTTCTCATTGGGTTGAGCTTTGAAGACAGCATAATCATGCATGAGTTGTTTCTTCTTTTCTTCCCTGGTATCTGCATTGCCACCATATGCAACTTCAAGAGCTGCCCAAAGGTCTTTAGCAGAATCATAACCTCTGTATTTATGCTGGTTCTCTTGTCCCAAAGAGACTTTCAGAATATTTAGGGTTTTCATGTCAACCCTTTTCTTTGCTATGTCTTCAGCAGACACAGCTCTACCATCTTTAGGTTTTTCTTTCTTATCTTCTTCAGAACATCCAGCAACAGCTGATCTTTGAGAAATAGCATCAGCAATCTTTTGGGCTTTATCGAATGTGTTTCCATATTCAATGATCGCCCAGAGTGTGTAGTCATAGATTCCTAGATATTGCTCAAAGTTGAATTTCCACAATTCAAAGTTGGTTGCATCAAGCATGGGAATCTTGATGTTTGGTAAAGGTGAGGAGGAGGAGGAGGTTATTTCTGACATGATGTTGTTAGGGTTTTTGAGAAAATTAGGGTTTTGGTGATTTTTAGGGTTCTTGTGTTCTTTAAGATCAAAAGTTCCTCAACAAGCTCTGATACCACTTGTTGATCCCAAACTTAGATCGATTTAGCTTTATGTATACGAGATTAGATCAAGTAATACACTTAGAGAAACCTTTGTATATGTTTATAATAATCTAAGTGTTATGCGGAATTAACACTTAAACAAGAACACACAAGATATAAACAAACTTTCACTTTGATTAATGATATCAAACTTGCTTACAATGAAAGTAGTTTACGAATGAAAACTTATATGAAACATTAGCCTAAAGGTCTTCTTTTATAGACATAAGAAGCCTTGTACAATAATCTACGTATCAGCTATTCTAGGTAAAGATAAATATAGAAAATACATTGTTGTTCCTATCTTTACTAGAATTAATCTAGAATACAATAAACGCGTAGAGTATATCTTCCCATCAGTGCTTGTCTTCAATGTATCAACGCTTAACTTTATCTTGTCAACGCTTAGGCTGTCAACGTTTGTTTTGCTCTTGTCAACGCTTGTTTTACTCTTGTCAGCGCTCAAGTAAACTGGCTTATAATTTATTCCCAACAACAAGGCATGAGGATTCCATTTTATTGCTAAAGATCCAAGGTGATGTGAAAAGCATTATTCCCAAAATCAATATGAAGGATCAAGACTCACGACGAAAAGCAATCAACTCCCATAAAGATCATGGAGAAGTCTATCCGAAAAGACCCTAACAAGGTATGAGGATAAATAGATCCAAGTCCGAAAAGGAGGCGGATCGTTGTATCTCAAAATCCCAAATAACGATTGAAGAAATAATGATGAAGTCGTGGTCAACAAAGTTGGAGTATACCTCAAAAGTATCCAAGTGAAGAAACTCTATTAACAAAGAGAAGACAATTATCTCAAGAGCGTCTCTCAAGATATGAAGTATGAAGTACATGCCAAATATCGGCCCGAGAAAGGTCTCAAATCGTGAAGCGAGTTATGCCAAGATATGAACTTTTTGAGGTCCCGAGAAGCAGTTTTAAGATATTTTGTCCTTTAGCTAACTATTAATCAAATCGTCCTACTTTGCTTTCAGCCTAAATAAACTATCGCAATAAGTCCAAAAATGCATCTTCATGATCATTCTAAGACAAAAATAAAATATAAGAGATACACCTAGGAATAAGGGAGTTTAAGCATATAATTAAGCCATGTGTGTAAGTGTTTGTTTTGCTAACTTATAATAAGAATGATCTCGTTTTTAAGCTTAGTTTGGGGAACGTGAAACTTGAGGGTGATAAATCTTCGTAGCAACCAAAGCGCTAATGTAAGTCTTAGATCTCTTTGCAAGTTATTTCCATATAGATATTTTCAAGTGAAAATGGTTTTCTATCCCTTTTGTCTCATTCAAGCTTTTATATATCTCTTTAGTAGTAGTGGTTATTGTTAATAAGGCCAAGGTTGATTGATTATGAGAAAAGTGTAAATTTGCTTTGTCACTAAGCATTGCATGAGGGCATGGCAATGGTTAAGTGTAGGGGATTTGATAGGTGTGAAAACACCCATCCTTTCACAACTTATTTCTTGCTAAAACAAGACCAAAACGCGTATTTAATGTCATTTGTTTGGAATTATGCGTGGTTTGTGTGTTTGTTGTGTCTTTAGAGCCAACCGGATAAATATTGAAGAAAACATGGGATTGCACGGGTTTTATCGAAGAAAAAGACGAAGTCTATAGTCCAAGAGATGCAAAAGATTTGAAGTCAATGGGCCCATTTGAAGATTTATCGAAGAAAAGGACCAAAGATGGAAGATTTACATATGTCGAAGAACTCAAGTCTATTAAACGAAGAAATTAAAAGACGAGTTGAATTTATTCGTCGACAAATCCCGAATCGAAATCGAAAACATCAACTTTTCTGAAAAGACGAGAAGACAAAAAGAAAGGAAGAAAGCCCACTCACCAACCAAGCCCAAGGCACTATAAATAGAGATCCCCTCCCACACATTAGACAAGTTTTCATTTTCCAGTTTATTTCTTTTCTTATTTCGTAGAGTAACCAACACCATTAAGGTGTTGGTGATTTTTCATCTTTATTGATTCACAAATCTTGTAAGTTTTTAATCTTCCCTTTTGTTTACTTAACCTTAATCAATCAATATCATCTTTCCTTTAATCTTGTTCATCTTTCTCTTTTTTGATTCAAAGTTTTAAGTTTTATTTTGTTGAGTTTGATCTTCAATAGTAAGTGGGTTTTGTGTTTTTATTGTTTTGGTTTGATGTTTATGATTAGTAGATGATTAGTGGTTAAATTGGTTTAAGTTTTGGTTAAAAACTTGATGGATTTTGGTTAAATTCGTTCTTTTGTTATCTCCATGTTCTTCGCTATTGTTCTGTTTCCCAGATTCCGAATAAACAATTTATTCCGGATGAAGGTGTGAGTTGAAAACATTCCGAATGAAGTTGTTGATTTAAATATTCTGAATCAGTGCAAGTTATTCCGAACGAAGGTTTCATTCAATTATTCTGAATCAGTCTGTTCATCCGGAATAATCAATATTCCGGATGAGTAGTTATATTCCGAATCAAGGTTTTTTAAAAAAATATTCCGAATCAGTTTTTTTATTCCGAACGAAGCTTTGGTTTTCATTATTCTGAGTCAGTGCATTTTATTACGAACGAGCAAATTATTCCGAGTGAGCACAATATTCCGGGTCAAGCATTATTCCGGATCAACCTAGTATTCCGAATGAAGCCTTTTAATTAAATATTCCGGGTCAAGCACAATATTCCGGATCAACCTAATTATTCCGAACGAAGCAATTTTCATCAATTATTCCGAATGAGTGCAATTATTCCGAATGAAGGTTTTCTCCAAATATTCCGAATGAACATATATTCCGGATGAAGGGTATTCATTTATTTATTCCGCATGAGTTAATATTCCGAATGAAGTAAAATGATTCTGGATCAGTTTTCTTTTGAGTATTCCGAATCAGTGTTTTTCTAGTAAGGGGTATTTACTGTTTCTGTTTTAATTGTTTAATTTTAATTCAAGCTTTATTTTATTAACTGTTTTTGGTTTAAATTTTTATCACTTTACGCATTTAATCCTTTTTAGTAGCATAGAAAACAAACCCCCTTTTTAGTAACCAAGAACAACTATTCCACTTTGAACCGTGATCAATTCGAGAAGATACCGAGAACTTAATTGAACCTAGCAAAATCTCTTGTATCAGTATTAAGTGTAATACTAGTCAATCTGTCCCTGTTTGTTCTCTATCTTACTATGATTGGCATTGCATACTTGACCACCCTGCTGACCCTGCCTTAGACACCTTAAAAGACACCTTGAAACTTGATAAACATGATAAATATGATTATTCTGAAGTCTGTCAAAGGGCTAAACAAACTAGAAAGCTTTTTCCTTTAAGTGACCATAAGATTAAGTGTTTGGGGGCCATTGTTCATCTTGATTTATGTGGTCATTATAAGGTGACATGTCACACTGGCCATAGATATTTTCTAACCATTGTGGATGATTTTACCAAAGCTTTTTGGGTATATCTCATTAAGTCCAAGGATGAAGTTGTTACTTTTATTGATATGTTTTATAAAATGATTAAAAATCAGTTTAAAAGAAACATTAAAGTCTTTAGAAGTGATAATGGTACTGAATTTGTTAACCAAACTTTCAACAAGTTTTGTAACAACACTGGCATACTTCATCAAACTTCATGTGCTTATACCCCACAGCAAAATGAGGTGGCTGAAAGGAAACATAGACACCTCTTAAATGTGGCTAGGTGTCTTATGTTTCAGGGGGGGGGGATTCCTTTGAAATTTTGGTCTGAATGCATTCTAACTGCTACTTTTCTCATTAACAGATTACCCTCTTCTGTGTTAAATAGAAAGTCCCCTTATGAAATGATTTACAATACTTGTCCTAATCTCTCTTATCAGAATGTTTGGCTGTTTGTGCTTTGCTACTATTTTGAATAGTCATGATAAACTGTCTAATAGGTCTGAAAAATGTGTTATGATGGGTTATTCTAATTCTCAGAAGGGCTACAGGCTTTTTAGTCTTGATAGAAATCAGTTTTTTATCTCTAGAGATGTGAGTTTTTTTAGTCTATATTTCCTTTTAAGGATTCTGTATCAAAAGACAAGCATGATGAGTATAATGTCCCTAGTCTTAGACAAGATAAAAACCTGTTAAACTTTTTTGATTTAGATAACCCTGAGCTACCTAATGATGATGAGAGAGTAACATCTAGTCATAATAGTGACCATGAGTCACAAAGTGAGGGTAGCCACTCTTCCAACCAAGGGAACAATATGGACACTGTTGATTCTCCAAATATTAGAGATGATGCTCATAACAGTGAGGGTATTGAAGCTGGGTTGGGAGAGGAGGCAGCAACACTTGATGAAAATAATGAATCTGAAGGTCATTTGGATCAAAATCCAAGTGCTCCTACTCAGGGTGTTAGAAGGTCTACCAGACCTTCTGTTTTTCCAAAAAACTATAATGATTTTGTGGTTAATTCCAAGGTTAAATATGGTCTTGAAAAATTTGTGGGGTATTCTAAACTTAATCATGAAAACTTCTGTTTTGTCACCCAACTTAACAAAAACAGTGAACCAAAGAGTTTTTTGAAGCCTCTCAAAACCCTTATTGGGTTGATGCTATGAACTCTGAACTTGCAGCCCTTCTTGAGAATGATACTTGGGATATTGTTGAACTACCAAAGGGTAGAAAAGCCTTAGGTGGTAAGTGGTCTGGAAACTTAAGTTTAAGTCTAGTGGTGAAATTGAAAGGTACAAGGCTAGGGTTGTTGCCCAAGGCTTTGGTCAAAAAGAAGGGATTGACTTTGATGAAACTTTTGCCCCTGTTGTTAAGATGGTTACTGTTAGATGTTTGCTTAACATTGCTATTGTGCAATCTTGGCCTGTGTTCCAACTTGATATTAATAATGCCTTTATTTATGGTGATCTTGATGAGACTGTTTACATGAAACCACCACAAGGATATCTTCCTGGTGGTGATAACATGGTCTGTAGGCTCAAAAAATCATTGTATGGACTTAAACAAGCTCCTAGGAAATGGAATGCTAAGCTTACAGCTGTGTTGACTGAAAATGGTTTTGTTCAAAGTAAATCTGACTATTCTTTGTACACTAAGTCTCTTGGTAATATTTTTCTTGCCTTACTTGTGTATGTTGATGATATCATTATTACTAGGAACAATGTTGCTGAGATTGAAAAATTTAAGATGTTTCTGAAAATTAAGTTTATGATTAAAGACTTAGGAAAGTTGAAATATTTTTTTGGGTATTGAGGTTGTTGATACCAATTGTGGCATTTGCTTAAATCAAAGAAAGTATGTGCTGGACCTTCTTTCTGAATATGGTATGTTGGCTTGTAAACCTGCTAGCACTCCTTTGGTTACCAAGCTTGCTATATCTAATGAGCCCACTATTGATGACCCTTTACTTGATAATATTGTTGATTATCAGAAGCTGATGTGTAAGCTTATTTACTTAACCAATACCAGGCCTGACATATCTTATACAGTTCACTGCTTAAGTCAATTTATGCACTCCCCTTTGAAATCTCATCTTAAAACAACTTTCAAGATATTAAGATATCTTAAAGGTTCCCTAGGTTTGGGCATTCATATTAAGAAGCCTTATGGTATGTTTCTAAATGCTTATTCTGATGCTGATTGGGCTAAGTGTGTTGTTAATAGGAAATCTGTTACTGGTTATTGTGTGTTTGTTAACAACAATCTTGTTTCTTGGAAGAGTAAAAAACAAAACACTCTCTCCAAATCTTCTACTGAAGCAGAGTATAGAGCTCTTGCTTCAGTAACTAGTGAGGTTATCTAGATTCTTAAGGTTTTAAAAGACTTAAAATGTGAAAACCTTTTGCTTGTAACCTTGTACTGTGACAGTAACTCAGGTATCAAGATAGCTGCTAATCCAGTCTTTCATGAAAGGACCAAGCACTTAGAAATTGACTTACATTTTGTAAGGGAAAAAAATCCTAAATGGTGTTGTTAAAACTTGTAAGGTGGATTCTGCTAATCAAATAGCAGATATCCTCACAAAGGGTCTGGATACATTGCAACACAATGCTCTCGTTAAAAAACTTGGCATGCTTAATCTGTATGAGGTATCTGATTAAGGGGGGATGTTAACTTTTAGGACTTAATCAGATACCACATCCTAACTTGAGGGACTTATTGTGTAAGTTTGTTTTATTTCAGTTATATCTTAGGACATCTGTTGATGGAAGCTTGTGAGGTGGAGGGTCTTTCCTGGCTCATTGGAAACTTGAAGCCTTGCATTGTTATTATGAGAAGTACAAGAGACAAACGTCTCTTTTGTGTGACCCTTGGCATATATTGGAGACGCTCCTCTTTGACTCATTATCTGGGTTTTTCATCTATGTGTTTTTCATCTTTTTCTCTCTTTCAAAAATGTAACCCAGATCTATTTTTGATCTTGTTCTTGTAAAGACTATTATCAATTAGATAATAGAGTCACACCAAATTAACTGTGGTGACTTCGTTTTATCTGTATCTTCAAACTTTTTTATCTTTATTAAAGATTTTGATTCTAAGTTCATATCTTCCATATTTTACTCTTATCCTATATTTCTTCGAATTGTTATTACGAACAGCTTTGTCCCACATGGGTAGACGAGCAAAGTTATAATGTGTTTATAGACAAGAATGTGAATGATTTTGATAGTTGACTTTTAGTTGCCTCCTAAATGATTGTATTCGTGTGTTGAAAAAACGTCGAACACCATTTAGGTGACATCTAAAGCAAACTTTTTGGTTTATTTCGAGGTCATTTCAAGTTTATTGTTTTGAGGAAGAAAAGCAAACAAAAATACAAAATTGTCATTTTATTAACGTCAACATTTAACGAATGTTAAATCAACGTATAAAAATAACCCAAACTCAAAAACTAGTGAGCTAGCTTACACTTTCGAACGATCAGTAACTAAAAGTGCAAAATAAACAAACTACAAGTATGATTTATGCATTTACTCTTTATTTAGCTTAGGAGTTTAATCAAGTTTATCATATTTATCAAAGTATTTCTGTCAACATGCTAGCTCATAAAACAATTGCATTAGAAATATACAAGAATCACTTATCAAGTTTATTATTAGTACAATAAAGAATGAACGAAATCAAGAAATCTAAAGCTCGTCACGGCTCGAAGCAGATGAAAACGAAGGAAGCTCGATTTTATTCCCGCAAGGTCTTCCATGGGGCATAACCGGACATTCGATGAACTTAGAACCAGACGCATCGACACATTGGTAGACTTGGTATATTTGGTGGTTTCCTTTGGAGTCCACATTGCACTCTATAAAAGGTGCATATCCCACTGATTTTGTAATTGCATCTTTAATTTGGCCCATTGTGTGATATTTCCCATCTGCTGGTTTAATTCCTGCATTCAACATACAAACGGGTAAATGAATGTGGTTTTCTCTGAATGTTCAGGTTATCTGAAAAAGGCGAGTATTTTATGAAGCGTTGAACTAACAAACTAAAGTTATTTGATGGTTGCCAAACGAGCATTAAAAATTACTTGGTGGTTGTTCACGCTTTTTGACTAGTAAAATAATGAAGGTTGGGCTTATATTCTACAAGCTTCATGCTTTTTACTTATCATCTAGTTACATGTTACGCGTAAATAGTTATCTCTACTCAAGTGCTCGAGTTTTTTTACCTGCGTTCGCAAGAGCATGGAGGAGGTTAGCTTTTTTCTTGAGAGAAAGCGCGGCCTCAAAGTAACCACTTTCGTCGAAAATAGACTCAGCACAAGTACCATGTTTTTCCCATTCGTGACGCCAGAATTTCAAGCCGTCGCCACTTGGGCACGCAAGCGTTGGCCATTCTTTTTCTAGCACACTTTCAAGATCAGAAACCTATAAACATAGACATGTACTATAACTTAGTACTATTATTTGTCATATTAAGTCTTCCATGACTTAGGTTTTGGGTTCAATACCTTCGAGTCGTCAAAAGGGTTTGACGAATCACAGCTAGACGGATAGGTACCGTCGACGTAATTAGGCCAAAGCCCGTGGATACTAAAATCTTCCGCGGGCTTCCCGGTTTTCGGATAGCAACAGCCTCGCCTCGAATCACAATACGATGCTGGCCACTGTGAATCATCAAAAACAAGTTAAAACCCTCATACAATGCATGTGCATGGAAGAATATATATACAAAATCAAAATTCAAACCTGTTGAACAAAGTAAAAGAAATCAAACTCCTTAGCAACACTTAGAATTGCAACACATTGTATGACCAAAAACACGATTACTAATGATCTTGCATTATTAGTATTCATGTTTTCTTAAATTTAGTTGTGTTAAATAAGGTTTGGATGTGAAAAATATGATGTTGGTTCATATCTATTTATACAAAAATAGTTAGAAAGATGTGTTTGTATGGGATTTAAATTAGTGTATATGAAGAGGATATGCCTTATAAGTAATACTTTTATCCTAACATTGCTTGTAGATATTGATCATTGAACATTGCTTCAAGTTTATGTGTGTCGATCAGTTGTTGAAACTACTTTACAACTCGTGTGCGTACATATTTTACACATAAACTAAATTTATTTATATTTTCAATTTAGTATATGAGCATAGAGTTAGGATCGAATAAGAAGAAACCTTAAAATAAGAAGATAAGAAGAAACTATAATCGCATATTTGAGATGTATCTTTATAATCTTAGATGTATTATAATGCATCATAACGTGCTGTATAGCTTTTAATTAGATGTATGTATGTATATTAGATACATTTTATGTTTTATCTATATTTTCGTTCCTTTACACGTGCCAAAACCATGAAAATCAATTTGCACCATCTACACATCAAATTAATTTTCGAAACTAAAGATGGTGCATCTACACAGTGGCGGAGCTTCAAAATATATTCTAGGAGGGCCAAACTATATATAAACATATCTAAGAGGGCCAAAATTACAAAAGTCTATTATAAATTTTGTTTACATGATAAATAAGTAATGTATTTTAGTACTAGAATCCAAAGCTGGGGAGGGCCACAGCCCTCTTATGTCTTCAGGAAGCTCCACCCCTGCATCTACATGAATATAAATGCATCTAATGCAAGTCGTTGCACCTCAAATGTGTGGTTTTAGTTTCTTCTCATACAAACGAAACTAGGACACTTTTATTAGGAGGGCCAAAGCATAAAAATATTCACATATACACAAAAACATTTAAATAGTTAATATCTTTTATTTAGTAAAGCAAAACATTAGCGAGGATTTTTGTATTTTTTTAAAAAATGTTTATTTAATAAGATATAATCTGTTAATTTATTTCTTTTTTAAACGAATTTAAACTTTTTTTTATTTGGTAAACTTTTTTAAAAGTATTAGTGGAGAAATTTGATGGAGAAAAAAAGACATACAAGTATATATATGTCAAATTTAAAAAAAAAAACAAAAACTTAAAATATATGAGGTAATTAATAATATTATAATTAATCACGTTTACTTTGTGCTTAATCAGTAATGTTCGATAATTATATTACACTTATTATAAAAGAAATTTGCCTTTGAGACGAATGCTTTAAAAGATAACTTTAACCAATAAGGAAAGTAGCCAAACGTGAAATTCACGAACAAAGCAGGAATGAGGTTAGTTTCACAATAACCCAAACGGTTTTATATAATAAAAGAATTAGATTTTTTGAGATTTTTATTAAAAAGTGAAGGTTGTAAAAAAAAATAATTGGACTAATCAAATTGCTTGATTTTGACACATAAGTAAAATCAAGCAATGTGATTGGTCCAAAAAAGTCAATATTAAATTCATTTTAGTCAAAATTAAAAACTTTGGTTGAAAAATTTGATGAAAACACATAAACTATATGTGTCAAATTTGTGAAATAAAAACTTCTATACTAATTATAAAGGAGGGATAGCAAATGTTGAAAGTTGAAAAAAATCAACAAAGCTTCTCATGTAAGCCATTACAAACTGTGTATTTGGAATCTTTAAAACAAAAGCTGTAAACTGTTACGCCTTATAACAAAACATCTCCTATTAGCAGAAAGTATTGAAGGGCGTTATAAATAAAACGTGTGCTATTTGCAGAAAGTTTAAAAACATCCGCATTTATTCGTTAACAAAACCAAAATCAAAACTGCAAAGCATTCATTCATAACAAAACCCAAGATCAAAACTGCAACAAAAGGTAATTTTTTTGGATGCTTTACCTCTTGCTTGTGATTAATCTTCATAACTTGTTTTTGTCTTTATTACTCTAATTTTTAATAAATGATTCATGGCTTTATTTGATTTGAACTGGACAGTGTTAGTGGTGCCTCCACTTTCTCCATTCTCTTGATCCATGGCTGTGTATTGGCCTACCTGCATGTTTCACAACGCAACACGTCTTCCTCCCCCAGTGTATATTAACACTTCTCCCCATTTTAACCATTTTCAGATCCGGTTTTTCATATTAGGTTTCGCATTTGGTCATCCAATTAAGGTTTTGGATTTGTCGGTTTTTGAATGTGTTTTACCCGAATCGTTGTTGTAGATAGTGTATCACTTGATTGCTAAGATTTGTTTAACTAATAATTTCATAGCCCTTTATAATTATTTGTCTAGCTAATAATTTTTTTTTCTTGGGCTAATTAATTTTTTCCCTGGAACAGGTTGGAGCGGGATTGAGCAGTATCATGGTGAGTATTCATATATTTTTTTGTGGTTTTTATTTATATGTTTCGATTTTTTTATTTGTATGTGATGTTGTTATTGTTTTGGATATCTGCCACTTAATTGCCCCTTGTTGTTTGGCTAATGCTTTTGCTGTACTTCTTTGATTATAATTATGGACCCTAGAATGTTTGGTAATTCAGATTATAAAACCCAAACATATATCTTCTAATTTAGGAGATGAAAATGAATCGCTTTTCAAAAATACGCCTGCTTTCGTTGCCTGAGTAGTATGTGAACATATCTTAACTACTTATAAAAGAGCAATTAACATGTTGAAAAATGATATTTTTTAACAATTAGATAAAAAAAAATGTTAAATCTTCTATACACCATATATAATGGTTCATATAAAGATAACTGAGCCAATTTTATGTTTTATTCTTGCAGGTAGTGAGAGTAGAGTTCATAATACACTTGAACATCATATTTGATGTGTTATGTAAGCTTTCGGCTGCCATGAATCCCAATATACAGAATGTTGCTCATCTTTTAGATAGAATTGTCAAGGTAATTTTTTGTTTACTTATAGTTACATCTATTAATCAATCTTGTTTTGCACACTTGTGAGAATTAATATAACAATTTACTTGTTTGAAATAGGACATTGTGTTAGAGAGTGATCAGTTCATGTGATTGTTTGGTCTTATACCTCTAATTTAGATGTATTTTCACTTGAAAGCTTTAATATATATTAGTGGTGGTAATGTCGGTGTTTTAGAAGACGTAAAATGGTCATTTGTAGTACATGTCGGGTCTGGTCGGGTTGAATAGTTGGCATATATCGCTTACTTGTGCGCATTTTAAGAGGTTTTATTTATAAATGTAAATAATTTATTTATATGACTACTCAAGCGCTTTATGAGGTATGGTCATAAACCCAAATCAACCCGTTCGTTAGCAAATGGGTTAAAAACTTGAATCCGCATGTCCATCAATTCTTGGGATGGATAACGGTGTTGGACACTGTCCCAAACATCGACATGCTTGGTTTTCTGTAATAGGGAATGATTCTTATTTTAAAGGAATGATTTGCTAAAAACTTGAAACTCACATTTGGGATTTATCATAAGAAATGATTTTTAAGAACTTAGAAACTTACAAATCATCAATTTTTAACCTTGTTCATTATTTGGTTCTATATTTCCAATTTGAGCCAATCCTTATTTTACTTAATTTTGTAGATCTGGCTACTGTTATGTTCTTAACAAGCTTGTATCGTAGAACTCATGTCACATAGAATATCAAGAGATGTTGAAGCCTAGGGAACGCCAAAATTTTCAAATCGACAGCGAGTCGCGGCTAGGTGACAATCCTTACCTTTTAATGGTAATCCCCTAAAACTTGTCCTATCTTGTAAATCAGGGTGATTTTTCTTGTTTTTGCTTTTTCTTATTTTAAGTCTGCCTTTGACACGTCGTGTAAAATTTAGTGTTATAGATTATTAATATTTAGATCAGCAACGTCATTAGGGGCCATGAAATAGACAACTTTTACTCTTGCACCTTCCAATGTCCAAATCAATGAAATTTAGATGAGGGGTATCCTTTTTTTATTAACATCTTCATGAAACTTAAACAACCTATCTCAAGGAAAACAAAAGAAATATCATGATGATGTTCAAGGGTGTTGAAAATGAGTTTTGTTAAATTTGTTTGATTTCAAGGGTGTATAGGAATAGGATCTTAAAATTTAAAACTAATTGACGAATCTATATGATAGCATTTCATCTTTTCTTCTTAAGCTGAAACAGGTACGTGGACGATTATTATGCATTCAAAGTGGGTTGCATACAGATATGTCATACTTACATATGTATGTGTGGTGTTGCTTGTTGGTCACCTCTTTGAAATTGCTATTATTCTTGTCAGAAAAGGATATTTGATGTAACACAGGTAGTTGAACCACGACACTCCATCAAATTCTTGTTAGTATAATTTTTGTAATTGCTTTTACGAGCCATGGTTGTGGATTGTGGTAGGAGGGCTGATGTTCCAGCGGTGAGGCAAGGATACATTCGGACACTGTGTGATATGCGGCATGATTGGTAAGAACCCTTATCTAGGTTTATAAATGTGTGTAAGGGGGTGTTTGGACGTGCTATTGCAGAAAACAGCAACCGATGTGTGTCCCCTACCCATAGTCGATTTTTCCCATCATTGTGTTTCTAAAGTGGTTGAGTTATTTATGTATAATTCAAATTAATCCTTTTTGTAAGTTGTGACACGATGCTGTATAATTCAAATTAATCCAGTAGATACACCTTGGAAAAATTAGGTTTGGGGGTAAGCAAATATATAAAAAACTGAAATTTGTGCAGTTCCGAACACCCCTGCTTAACTATTTGCATTGTGCTATGGGAACACGGCAAGTACATGCTAAGTTAAAAAATTCTAATGAATTTCTTATGTATTATAACCTTCGCGCAGTTAACAGTAGCAGCACAACATTCCCGCCAACATCGACACTAACTACGGGACGGAAGTAGGGTGCCAAACGTACTAGATTTTTTATTAAAGGGAACAAAGTTATTGCTGCTCATGTTCAAGACTCCGTGTTAGAACATGCTAATGATGTTTCTCCAAAAGCCAATATATGAATAACAAGAAAAAAATATGAGGTGAGATATTTCTTTGTTAAGAGGAGATTACACAAAAAGAGAGCAACAATATGACTTGGACAAAATAAACCCGGAGATTGAAGAAGCAACATCATGACTAAATAAAGCAACAAATAGTATCAAAGAACATGACTTAAAGATACAAGAGGTAATGTTTAAAGCTGGAAGCAGATAAAAAAAAGAGAAGCAAATCAATCTGAAAATGCCAACAAAGAAACAGAGGAGGAGTTGGAGGCCCTTGCAAGTGATCAAGCTAAAGGCTCGAGAATATGAAGCCTTGAAAAGGATAGACGAATTTTACGAAATGTGTCATAACTGGATGTGTTGTGCTACACTTTTTGGATCAAATGTTTTCTACTGTATGAAACCAACAACCTCCATGCTTGCTACTACAGTGATAAATGTTTCATGTATGTTGGGTTTTGGTCATTAGCATTCTGATTTAATATTATTAGAATGAAATTTTTTCATAATGTGTGATATATTTCTGGATACTGAGGCCTTCAAATGTCAATGCTTCTTAGAAAGTCTTCTAATAAAGTAGCGCTATGACGTTTCAATATTCTACTATTTCACACTAATGGGATTAAATAGATTGGAAGAAATTACAATAACTTATACGAATCTTTTTCCTATTTTTAAGCTTCTATGGGCTTTTATAAAGTGATACAACAAGCAAAAAAAGGCAACTTAATGGACGTTAATTGAAAAATAGGGTAGTTAATTAAGTCACTTAGGACCTGTTTGTTTTGGGTTGAAAATTAATGTATGACTTTCTAAAAAAAGCCACATATGAGAGGGTCTGTGTGTTAAGCCGTGACTTATTTTCATAAGTATATATTATTACCCTCTCACTCTTCACCTTTAATTCCACATGTAACTTGTTTTTAAGGTATAAAAGTATATTTCTTTAATTTAGACACTTTATTCAGGGGTTTTCTTCGAGTGCCATTTCTCTCATCAAGTTTGGGTCGCTATTAAAGAGCATGTTGGTCTCGATAGTGTGGCTCTGGTTTTCAATCAAATAGTCGATTTATTCAACCAATGGCTAAGTGCAGGTCGTCTAGAAGCATTATTTCGAAGTTATTGGTGACCGGGACAACTTATTTCATATGACAAGAACTACAAAGAATTTTATTTTCTCATGAATTTTACCAAGAATTTTCACCTAAGGTGTCTACTTTCTCATGAATTTTAGCTTTCAGTTTTCACAAGTGAAATACCATAATACATTGTATATATTTAAAATCGGATGATTACAATGACCATACTTAGAACTACAAAGATATTAATTAGTAAAGTCACTCAAATAGTTAGGTCATGAAGGAGTCTAAACCTTAAATGTTGTGCACCAAAAAGTTTTACGTGAGTGACGTGCATTGTTAGTATCTGATAAATGATAACTATCAATAAAGCTGGCAAACAATTGTGTCTATTTGCGTTGTCTAGAGGCACACCAAGTACAATTGTCAAAGTATTAGTGAAACCAGTCGAATATTTTGGTAAAAGAGGAGTCTATACTTCAAATGCCGTGTACCAAGAGGTTTAACGTGTCCAGTAACGTGACTTTCAGTTTTACTACATGTTTTTAAATGTTTTTTTTAACAATTTCACTTTCAGTTTTACTAAACGCTTAAATCAAAATCGTATGCCGTTAATTATCTGCCGCTAGGCATTTCCGCCGCTATGCGCGGGTACTCGCCTAGTAAAAAAATAGGAGCGGATTAATAAAATCTTAAGGGCTGTTTAGTTGTGGAAAAATTTTCATAATTTTCTGTTTCTAATTTTCTAGAAAAGAAAAGACTTTTCTTTTCTAGAAAAGAGTTGAGAATTTTGAAAACTTGTTTAGATAATATTTTTCATTTTCAAAAAAAAAATAAACAATGTTTAAACGAAACTATTTTCAACCATTTTTTTCATGATCAACTTGTTTTTCACGTTTTTGCTAGTTTTTTTTTACGTTTTCGTCTGTTTTTCCCGTCTTCTTTTTTCATATTTTCGTAATTTTTTTTACGCTTTAACTAGTTTTTACTTTTTATCAGTATTATTACGTTTTAGTGTATAAATTTACGTTTTCGTCAGTATATTTACGTTTTCGTCAGTAAATTTACGTTTCCGTCAGTAATTTTACGTTTTTTCCTATAAATTTACGTTTTCGCCAGTAAATTTACGTTTTCGTCAGTAAATTTACGTTTTCGTCAGAAAATTTACGTTTTCGTCAGTAAATTTACGTTTTCGTCAGAAAATTTACGTTTTCGTCAGTAAATTTACGTTTTCGTCTGTAAATTTACGTTCTCGTCTGTAAATTTAGGTTTTCGTCAGAAAATTTACGTTCTCGTCAGTAAATTTAGGTTTTCGTCAGTAAATTTACGTTTTCGTCAAAAATTTACCTTTTTGTTAGAAAATTTACGTTTTCGCCAGTAAATTTACGTTTTCGTCTGTAAATTTAAATTTTCGTCAGTAAATTTACGTTTTCGTTAAAAATTTACGTTTCTGTCAGTAAATTTACGTTTTCGTCAGTAAATTTACGTTTTCGTCAGTAATTTTACGTTCTCATCTATAAATTTAGGTTTTCGTCAGTAAATTTACGTTTTCATCAAAAATTTACTTTTTTGTCAGAAAATTTACGTTTCGCCAGTAAATTACGTTTTCGTCTGTAAATTTAATTTTTCATCAGTAAATTTACGTTTTCGTCAAAAATTTACGTTTCCATAAGTAAATTTATGTTTTCGTCAGTAAATTTACGTTTTCGTTAGTAATTTTACGTTCTCGTCTGTAAATTTACGTTTTCGTAAGTAAATTTACGTTTTCGTCAAAAATTTACTTTTTCGTCAGTAAATTTACGTTTTCGTCTGTAAATACACGTTTTCGTCAAAAATTACTTTTTCGTCTGTAAATTTACTTTTTCGTCGGTAAATTTACGTTTTTGACAGAAAATTTACGTTTTCGTCAAAAGTTTACTTTTCCGTCAGTACATTTACGTTTTCGTCAGTAAATTTACATTTTCGTTAGTAAATTCACGTTTTCGTCAGTAAATTTACTTTTTTGTCAGAAAAATTAATTTTACGTTTTCGTCTGTAAATTTACGTTTTCGTAAGTAAATTTACTTTTTTTTCAGAAAAATTAAAATTTACGTTTTTGTCAGAAAAAATAAATTTATAGACGAAAACGTAAATTTATTGACGAAAAAGTAAATTTAAAAACGAAAACGTAAATTTTCTGACGAAAACGTAAATTTTCTGACGAAAACTTAAAATTACTGACGAAAACGTAATATTACTGACGAAAATGTAAATTTACTGACGAAAACGTAAAATTACTGACGAAAACGTAAATTTACAGACGAAAACCTAAATTTTCTGACGAAAACCTAAATTTACTGGTGAAAACGTAAATTTTCGGACGAAAACGTAAATTTTCTGACGAAAACGTAAATTTTTTGACGAAAACGTAAATTTTCTGACGAAAACGTAAAATTACTGACGAAAACGTAAAATTACTGACGAAAACGTAAATTTTCTGATGAAAACGTAAATTTTCTGACGAAAACGTAAATTTTTTGACTAAAACGTAAATTTTCTGACGAAAACCTAAATTTACTTGCGAAAACGTAAATTTTCTGACGAAAACGTAAATTTTCTGACGAAAACGTAAAATGACTGCCGAAAACGTAAATTTTCTGACAAAAACTTAAATTTACAGACGAAAAAGTAAATTTAAAGACGAAAACGTAAATTTACAGACGAAAACGTAAATTTTCTGACGAAAACCTAAATTTACTGGCGAAAACGTAAATTTATGACGAAAACGTAAATTTTCTGACAAAAACGTAAAGTTACTGACGAAAACGTAAAATTACTGACGAAAACGTAAATTTCTGACGAAAATGTAAGTTTCTGACGAAAACATAAATTTACTGACAAAAACGTAAATTTACAGATGAAATCGTAAATTTACAGACGAAAACTAAATTTACTGACGAAAACGTCAATTTTCTGACGAAAACGTTAAAATAATGTTGAACGGTAAATACTGAATAGATTATTGAAATGGGTTAAATAAAACAATGGTGGGTATGAGGTGAAAATTTAGAAAAGTGTAAAATGGAGTTTTCTAATTTTCTATATATATTTAGAAAATGAAAATTTTGTAATTTTTGAAAAATATTAAAAAATGATGTTCCTAAACAGGTTTTCTATTTTTCACTTTTCAAATGAAATTTTTTTAAAAAAAGTGGAAAATTTTTCTCCAACTAAACAGGCCATTAGTTGTTGAATTTTAAATAAATTAGATGACTTAAATAAAAACTTATATATTTCCATATCTTTTAGTAACTTTGAAAAATGAACAAAATGCCCCCTTAAACTTTATAACATATATACTTTATATTTTAAAAATATAACATATATGTAATATTAAAAAATCTATAAATCACATAATTATAAATATTCAAATAAAAATACAATTATATTTTTATTTTGACACTTAACAAAGTCAAACAATGCAATATACGTAAATTATTATTAACACAAATATAAATATTAAAATGAATGCAGGACGTCAAAAATCGATGTGAGAGAAAAATAAATAGACGAGATTCTACATATTAAAACAAAATATATTTTTTCAAGGTCGTTATGCGTTACTATACTCACATTGTCTATACCTAACATTTTAGTTAAACAAATTCAAATTCTTTATGCAACAAATATTTATACAAAATATCAATTAATATTATCACATAAGAGCACGGGGTACAATTGGCTTGAGCCGTGGAAAAACACCAGAAATTTCTCACGGTATGGTAAATGGTGGCTAAATGATCCCACCACACCACAACCTCCACAACGCCAAAAAACACCCTCCCTGGTTGGCTTGAGCAATGGGGAAAAAATTGGGGCCACTTTTCTAAAATATATATATATATATATATATATATATATATATATATATATATATATATATATATATATATATATATATATATATATATATATATATATATATATATATATATATATTTAGTTACACGAAAACGCGAGAACCGGTACGGTTCTCGCGTTTTCGTGTCACATTTTCGCGCGAAAACATGCGACGTGCCCTAGGCGCGAGACACGAAAAATCGAGGCTGTGTGTGGTTGGTCGCGTTTTCGGGTGGCGTTTTCGCACGACACGAGTGAAAAAACACCCGTACCATGTGCTCTAATGAAAAATCATGTAAAACCCTTGTGCCCATGAGCAGCTTAACTATTTAAATGTTAAAAATTTAATATTACTACATAGAATAATATTAAACAACACAAAACCATCATGAATTTATAAATCGTTTACGTATAATGTTGATTTACATAGTTTTAACTGTTTAGAATAAAATATCGAAAGTAAAAAGAATATGAAATTTAAAAATAAAAATTAAGGTGAGTTTATATTAATTTACACGGTACACAATAAAACAACAAGATAATCAAACATATAAACATTAGATGTTCTTAAAAAGACATATATAATATACATAATATTGCAATAACGAAATTATTACTTAATATATCATTTATGTTTAAGTCCCGTGCGTGCACGAGCATTAAAACTAGTAATTTAAAAAGTCATTTAACATAACATTTTTTTTATGTGCAACAATCGTTCTTTATTATAATCACCTCGTCGAACTTTCAAAAGTCGACAATCGTGTGTAATTTGTGATAATTTTACTTTTATTTTTTCCAAATTTGAAAAAGTAAAATAGTCATTTTACATGACAGAATAATCATAAAATACACACTGTTGTCGATTTTTAGAAGTTTGATAAAAGAATAAAAAAAAATACTTACACAAAAAGACAAAAAGTTAAGTTATAAGACCTTTTAAGTAATTAACTACAACCTAAATGGGTATTCACAATTACTCAAGTTGGCAATAGGTTTTTATGATTTAAAAAGTCTTTTGAAGTAGTTTTTAGCATCGCATTAAGAGCTTTTCCAAAAGCTTTTTAGAAAAACTTGAAAAACTTTAAGTCTTTCAAACAAGTCTTTAGCTATTACATGAATCTATATCTATACTCCTTATAAAGGAGCAATCCTAATTGTTGAAAAATGTTGAAATTTCAACATTATGAAATATATATGGAATGTTCAAAGATGAAAACAATACACACGCTTGTTGCAGCGCATAAATACGTTATGTGCATAAATAGTATCGCATCAAATCATTAATTTAAAGAAGAATTATGCATGGAAAGTATTCTATTGAACAACAATACATGGAAAGTAACAATTACTAAAAGAAAATTAACGCTAAAACGTAGTAGCTTACATCGTACTATTCTCTTCAAAATAATCAATGCCATGATTTTTGTATAAACCAGTATCACATCAAATCTTGAATTTAAAAACGAATTATGCATCTCATAATTCAAATAAAAGCAATATCACCTTCTCCGATCCCTGGGTCATTCAACATAACTTGCTACATTCAAATTAAATTAAAAGGTATGTGTCTCTTGATCTCTTGATTTTTCTTATTTGAGATATGTTTTTTGATGTTGTTGTTTGGGCAGATGCATACTCGTACCGATTCAAGTTGATGGTATGTATTTAAAAGTTATGATTTTTAGAATTGAATTGAAACGTGAGATTGCTTTGCTTTTTCTCATGATTTAACTTAGTTTATGTCATTATTTTTTGTAGGCCAAAAGTGGAGCATTAGATGAGTCGATCAAATCTAACGCATGTTCTTCAACAATCAATCAGGGTCTATTTTTATATTTACGTTCCTAATACCAATTATTATATATTGTGCTATCAATTTTGTTGTTATTCAAAAACGTAAGTCTAATCAATTTGAGGTTAAATGATACTTCTGCCTTTGACCTTTAAATCTTAAAGTTCATTTTTGTATCAGGAATTGGGAGTTTGATATATTTTTTTTGTTGATGTTAGGCATAATGAGTGGATTTCTTGAGATCGACCTAAGCATACGAGAGTATAAATTGGATCAGCGTGGAGTTGTGAAAAATGCTATATTTACAAATTATTGCCTACATGGTGAGTATTTGACATCCATATTTTCATTTAGTTATTTGCTAAAATCACAAGCTATAATCCCCAAAAATTATATAGGATGGTAGTAGGTTGGTAAGAATTCGGCCATTATTTGAAAAGTACCAAGAAACGAGGAGGGAGATTGTGTGGTGGAGGATTTATAGTCAAGCACCAACAGGAAGTCGATTGACCAAAGGTCAAAATGAATTGAAACCACTATGAAGACCTATGTCTTTAATAGATTAAACAATCATGCATCTGTTCGGAGAGAAACCAACTAGCTAAAGTTAAAGGTAGCACAACTAATGCCCGTAGAGATTTTTATTACCTTTGATGTTATTTTATGTTCACCTATCGGTGTAATATCTAACAGGAATATGCCTCCAGTTATAAATATGTATTTTAAGCTTGTTGCTTGATATATTATCTACCAACAACAGTTCTCGCTTGACAACGGTCTCGAGTTAATGATTCATTTGAGAAGCTGTTTAAATGAGTTACCAAACACCCTAGCAAATACCAAAAATAAGCTTCCACTCCTTATATGATTATCACCATGACCCATATGATGTGAAAAAATGGTTTAAGTGGTGTATAAATATGTGATAAGCATTATTGGGAATTTCTAATTGCTTTAATGTTTTGGATGTTGAATTGCATATGTGTGCTTTGTCGCAAACGAGCTAATATTCTTGTTGCTAAGAAGGTATAACTATATATGCAAATTTTGAGCCATGATGCTCAAGATCGAGAAGTTATGCACTAACTTCTTAGTTCGCTTCCAATCGGTTAGGTTAGGGTGATTAAATTTTCAATAATGTGTATTTTATCAGGATATAATAGATGCTTCAGGTGTGGCACTTGTCTTGATTCGACCTGGTAGTGGTTGATCAAGTGCGGATATACTCTTCGGTGTTTCTTGATCATCTCGATATAATTTGAAGCTCAGACTAATCCCGAAATGCTTGTGGGTAGATTCTTACTTTACATGTGATGTGTTCTGTCATATATTCATATTATGAAAATGTACTTATATGTTCCATGATAGTACATGGTAATAATTTTCGCTCGAGTGAAATTAGCGAATGTTTCAACCATATTCAATTACATTTTGTTCCTTCACGTTATATTTTAAACGGTGCACAAAAAGCTTACCACAACATCGCATCTATTTAACTATGTCACTAGAAATCTCCGCCGCTATGCGCGGGTACTCGTCTAGTCTCTACTCCTTTATATAGAAAAAATAGGGATGGTTGAAAATTGCTATATTTAGAAATGTTGAAACTATGATGGTTGAAAATATAGTAAATTAGGAAATATTAAAAAATTAAATGCTTGATGAAATAGCTGGCACCCAATATCTCTCACTCTCATCACCCTAAACATTAACCCTACCCCTTTTAATATTGCAGCCACCACCATCGAAACTCTCCACCATACCACCACCATCATCGAACCATACCACCACCAAATACCACCCTCTACCAAAACCCTCCGCCAAAACCCACACATCCGTCGAAAGCCTAACCACCATAAAACGTTTTTTTATAGATTTAAATATATTATTTCGTCAGATTTGGATTCTTAGTCAGATTGGGAAGCAGAGGTGGCGCCTTCGGTGGTGACGGTGTAGCATGGTTTAATCTCAAGGTTTAATATTTTTTCCATTAATATAAAGATTCAATCTTTTCTGTTTTGATATCTATTTTAGGTTAGTAGGGGTTTTGTTTGATTATTGATTTATTCTTCTGTAAAAAATGGAAGATAAGGAGCTGTATGTATAGATAATTAGATGTCTTGATTTAATAAAAGAGATTTGTTAATTTGTTCAAGTGCATATCATGTGTTTGTTATAATGTTTAGGTGACAGATTTGTAATGTGGCTTTGCTACATTTTGATTTGTGGCTTTGTTAATTAGCAGAGGATTTGGAGTTGAAGGTATGTTTCTTATGGTGGTTTTACAAGATAATCTGTTTTAATGGCTGCGCACCAAATGTTCGATGAATTGTTTAAATGAAAATATTTGTCATAGGCTTTTGTATTTCTTTCCTTAGGGTACTCAGGACCAGGATATCAACTATAAATGTCGCAACTTTGAAAAATAAATGAACCTGATGTTAACAAAATTTAAATATCATGTTTATTTTCTTTTACGATTTCGTTTGTTTGTTTCAGGCGTACACGGAGGTTCATGTTCGAGGGTTCAATGTCACTATTGTGACTTCGGTAGTTCTCTCCTATTGATGTAAGTTATGGCGTAGCAGCAACTTTTTGTTTCTGGGTTTGTTTTTTATGAATCTGAA
The DNA here is from genome assembly GCA_025667525.1 of Glebionis coronaria. Lineage (NCBI taxonomy): Eukaryota > Viridiplantae > Streptophyta > Magnoliopsida > Asterales > Asteraceae > Glebionis > Glebionis coronaria. The sequence goes on along the minus strand of JANFOE010000012.1, from coordinate 309,253 downwards.
AGCTGATGAGGTAGGCCTTTCAAGATTGAGCACGTGAATTAACTTGCAATATTGTTTTTTTTTGTGAAGCTTCGATCTTTGGAGGTTTTTTTTAGGGTGGTGTGCTAAAGATATAGAATGAGGTCGTCGGCATTATCAATTCATCACCCATAAGGTTTGTTTCTTCCTTTTCTTCTTCTTTTAAGATGTATTTTTATTAGTTTATAATTAGTCCTATAATAACCGCTCTACGCGAAAAACACACAGTTTTAGAAATGTTATTTTGGTGGATGAGAGTTTGTGTGGATTAGTCGGTTTGGTGTTTGTTTCGTCTTATATAGCCGGCTTATGAATTATGTGGTTTCGGCTTATGTTTATATGAGCTCACTTTTTGATGGCCTATTTTTGAAACTCTTCGCCTTATATTAGCTTATTACTATAAGTTTATGAAATGATTAGCGTATTTAAGCCGAAAAGTATCAAAATAAGCCATAAAAAGTGAGCTTATGAAACATAAGCCCAAAGCTACATAAGCCATAAGCCCACATATAAGGTTAAACAAACACCCCATTAATATGTATATATGGTTACCTTTGTCGGGCGTATCGCTTATTTGGTCAGCTGTATCAGGCTTATGGCTTATTTGGTTTTGGGCTTATGTTTCACAAGCTTACTTTCTAAGGCAATTTTTGAAACTTTTTGGTTTATATAAGATTATTATGACATAACAAACTTATATGAACCAAAAAGTTTCAAATTAAGCCACAAAAAAGTGAACTATCAAATAAGCCATAAGCCTGCTATATAAGCTGAAACAAACGCCCCCAAAAATGGTAGCAAGAAAAGTTTATTCAAGTTACTTTGTTAATATTGCTTTAGCTCATTTTGAGACTGATGAAGTCATTCTTACTTTTTTATCTTTGGAATTGTTCCGCAAAGTTTTTACTGTTATTTCTGAAATGAGGATGCAATGGACTCATCCGTGTAACTGCTTATGTATAATTATTAACGGAAATATTGCAACTTTGCTCATGTTGCATCTGTCAGATAAAGTTGTTAGATTCATGATATGTTTAGGCTACAACTGATGATCTCGTTGGAAATCTGTTATTTGCAGATCGTTTGATTGTAATCATGGCGGGGGCTCTGGTTCAGTCAACCAGCTTTCCTTCAACGATTTCTAGGGAAAACAAAGTTCGTTCAAAAAGATCCGGTAGAACAAAAGGTGAAGTAAAGATGATGCACAACTTACAAACTCCCACAATGACAGTCAGATCATTCTCTGGTTTGCGTGGAACCAACGCTTTAGACAACTTGGTAAAACGTGGCCCGGATTTCCATTCAAAAGTTGTAGCTGCCACATCTGTTCGTCGACCAAAGCCTTCTCGAATAGTGCCAAAAGCAATGTTTGAACGCTTCACGGAGAAAGCTATTAAAGTTATTATGCTTGCACAAGAAGAGGCAAAGCGGCTTGGCCATAACTTTGTGGGTACTGAGCAGATCTTATTAGGTCTTGTTGGCGAGGGTACTGGAATTGCAGCCAAGGTGTTAAAGTCGATGGGAATTAATTTGAAAGATGCACGTGTGGAGGTTGAGAAGATTATTGGCAGAGGTAGTGGATTTGTGGTTGTAGAGATCCCATTTACACCTCGTGCAAAACGTGTTTTGGAACTGTCACTAGAGGAGGCACGTCAACTTGGTAACCTCTCTTTCCTTGTCTTCCTCAAAATTATCTTATCGTTCGACGTGCAAGTGGAATATTAATTCAGATTTCAGAATGTGGTCACTTGTTTTACACTTTTGTCCATATGTTTTAGGTCATAATTATATTGGATCGGAGCACTTGCTTCTTGGTTTGCTTCGTGAGGGTGAAGGTGTTGCAGCTCGTGTTCTTGAGAATCTAGGTGCGGATCCAAATAACATTCGGACACATGTAAGCTTTAGGGTTATATAGTACTAAGTATTTTTAATGGGGGTCGGAAAATACTGTTTGGCGGTTTTCTGAAGCGTATATATAATCAATGTATATTTAAAAAGACTTAACAGTATTATGCCATGGGTGAATCACTTCCCATTTGACCCGTTTTTTTGTTCAGCTATATACACCACCCTTTTGGGATAAAAATTACTAAAATGGACCCATTCATGGGTAAGTTGGTCGAAGTCGTCATCGAGTCTCTACCTTTGCTGTACATGGATGAATGTTATTGTTTTTCTTTCTAAATTAGATTTTCAATTGTTTGAATAGGTTATTAGAATGGTTGGTGAGAGTGCAGAAGATGTGGGTGCTAGAGTCGGTGGTGGAAGCTCACCAAACAAGATGCCAACACTTGAGGAATACGGCACCAACTTGACAAAGCTAGCAGAAGAGGTATATTCTTGGCAGGTTATATGCGTACATCTTTTACTCTTCTTTGAATTTTTCATTTACATCAACTCTCTTTCGTTTTCCAGGGTAAGCTGGATCCTGTTGTGGGAAGGCAACCACAAATCAAAAGAGTCACCCAGATTCTTGGCCGACGTACAAAGAACAATCCGTGCCTGATTGGAGAACCTGGTGTTGGGAAGACAGCTATTGTAGAAGGCCTTGCCCAAAGAGTTGCAAGTGGTGATGTTCCAGAAACGCTAGAGGGAAAGAAGGTACGTAGTAGTTTAGTGTTTTTACTATCCATAAGTATTGCATATAGTCCTAAGCTAGCACCTGATGTGATATGTGGTTTTTATAGATAACATTAATCGATGTTCCATAAAATTTTCTGCATCTTTAGGTGATAACTCTAGATATGGGTCTTCTTGTGGCTGGAACAAAGTACCGTGGAGAGTTTGAGGAAAGACTAAAGAAGTTGATGGAAAATACCCTGAAGGTATTTTCAGACGAGCTTCAGTGACATCGGCTTCTTTGGTTTTGATAATCAGGAGCACCTCGATCTTGGTAACAAGTAAGTTTTCGTTATAGTTTATTTATAATGAGTAATATTAGCATCATTCAGGTAATGGGTTTCTAACTTTCAAAAGGCGGAGTACAGGGCAAAACGTCTCAAATAGATCTATTGTAGTTGTTTCAGTCGAGAAGAACGATATCAGTTGAACCTACTTCACAGAATGCAAGTATAAAACTTTAAAACTATAATACATGACTACCTTGGCACCATTTACTCTTTTTGAATAACTAGGAACTATGCTCCTTTATATAATCAAGTCTATTATGCATATAAGCCTGCGAGGCCTTTTCATAAGCATGTAATTTCTTAACAGAATCTAAATTTATTTTTCTTATACAATAGAGTCCATTATATTTTATATATTATTCAAAGCATTAAAACTTTTTCTTCAAATATATCTTAGTATAACAATGGTTGACATTACCTGTTTGGAAAGGCAACATTGTTAAGGGTATGGATTTTCATACAGATGTTGCTCAAATATAGAAAAAGAACTAAGGCACATATTATTAACTTTGTCATTTTCATTTATTTGCAGTTTGACCTTTATATAGCTGAAGGTGAATCACATATCTGTCAGGTAAATTATTTTTCACCTTCTTAGAATCCGAATAAGTTTACCATTAAACATAAAGTTTACCAGTATTGGAATAATAATGTTACACCTCTCATAAGGAACACGTAATTTTAATAAATTCATTCATATGTTCGAAATTCCCACCTTGAGATGATATATATTGTTCACATATGAAATTTAGAAGGACAAAAGCTAAGAGCTGTTAATAAAATCCTAACGCCCTCAAGTATTTTGGTGTCTATTGTTTCACTTGGATTCAACACATGCTTTATTAGTATGAAAAGATCTAAATGAAGTAGCTGCTACTCAAATTGAGCCATCTTTTACAGTCAAACTCATAATTAATTTGGTTTGATGCCATAGTTTGTTATTACAGGTGAAAAAAACTTGCTACCAAACTTTTGTACAGAACAATTAAGAGACAATGGGTTAAAGTGCTCTCAAGAGAGTTTTGTAGTCATCACGTCATTATATGTTACTTAACTTCAGTTTTGTTTTTGTTGTGTGGATCTTCTCAAATTCATTATTATCGTAGATATAGTCCCAAAAGATATGCATGATACATTCCAGTTATATAAAACAACCTACTTAGAAAGCTCTATACAATACACTTGCGCTTCTGTCTATACAATGCGCGGGTAACAAAATCTTGTTTATAGACATATATTGTATTGTGTTAATTGTTTGTTAATTTATCATACTAATGCTATAATAGATAACTGATATTTCTTTTTTCCTTTTGATGTTGTTTTTACACCACCACTGTGTGCAGCCACTTGCAAAAGTTGTCGTGCAAACAGTTGTCGTGCAAGACTCACTGGGCGATGCTCTTTCCGCAGAAAGGGAAATTGATGGTTTTATCATGTCTAAGTAGAAGATACTATGGGGTTGTTGCTTGTAGAACAAAGAGTTATGTTGTCTTTTAGTTTTCACGATGGCTTTTAATCTATGTAATGCTACTACAGTTGTTTGGCTAACGAGGGCCCCCGCAGCAAAGCGCGGGTCTTCAATTCTTTTAGTTTTCACTGAACGTGTGTGCATGGTGTCTAAATAAAAAAACTGGTTTATAATTGAATGAGCCTATGATATGCATCTTATTTTCACTTTCTATTCTTAACGTTAGACGACACACTTACCATAACATAAGACATCGTTAATTATATTTCGTTAGGCAATTCCGCCGCTATGCGCGGGTACTTGTCTAGTCTATATACCCTATAAAGGGTGTATCCCAATTGTTGAATGTTGAAAAACCTTATATTTATAGAAATATTGAAAAATTAATTACACATTCAATTTGAAAAATATACAACTACCAATAGCTGGAACATTGTTGGTTTTAGATTATGGTTTAAAACAGGAAACTATTGTACTGTTGGAAAGTGGTTTATTATGTAGCGTTTTTAATGTAATTATTGAAAACTCAAATCTTATGAAGTACATAGTGTTAGCAGAAAGTATATTATATAATCTTTTCTTGAGTTGTTGAATAGATGGGAAAGACAACTAATAACATCGTTTTTCCATTCACTTGAAACTGCTAATATTATCTATGCGCCATCTCTCTCTACATCAAACACACACAAACCCTTCTTTTCTGCCACAAAGATTGCCGCCACCATAAACCAACCGTGCTCTCGGTATTTATGTTGCGCTGGGTGGTTTTTGTAGGTGGTTTTGTCATCGGTTTGTGTGTTTGCTCTTTCGTTCAGATCTAGAGCTGATGTAAATGATGTGCTTTATGGTTGAAGAAAGAAAAGACCATACTTGTTTATTAATCAAACAACATGTAAACATAATTGAGCAAACCGGAATGAAAGATGGTGTAGCTTCAAGGTCTACAACATGTGAGATCTTTTACCTTCGTGTATATTTGTTATTTAAGTTATGACTAGAATTATTGTGTATCATGTTGTCACTTTTGAAAGGTAAAAAAGAAACAACCTTTAGAGTAGCCACAAACAAATAGATATTGATTATGAAACTATTCAAGGTGATTGTTTATGATTATTTAACGGTTAAGAAACATATGAAAACTTTCAGATTAAGTGAGACAAAACTAAGAGAGACGGATTTTTTAATGTGGTGTTTGGCATTGCGTTTTAAAAGTGATTATCTCTAGGCCTTTAGTATGTAAGTTCGAGAAAGTTTAATGTTGATCTTAAATCTAGGAAAAGTTGCAAAAGGACTGGGATCACATGCACCATACTTAAACACCCTCATCTCAAAACCATACACATATACATGCATACCGTAGAAACTTATAATGCATGTTGCACTATAACACCATAAAATACTACGTACATCGTAAAAGGATGTACTACAATAAGTTCCATCTACGCAAGTCAAGCTCCTTAGTTCGTATCAAATTTTCATTCAAACAACGTCGATGAGGATAATAAATATTTTTTATGATAATGGACTAATGGTTGGTCGCGCATAAATATATATAGGACCAACTACATCAGAATTCATGATAACGGCCTTAACATATATAATGTACTTATTTACCAAGATAAACATTTTAACGACTTAACTTGTTAAAGCCATAGGGGGTTACTATAGTCATACCCACCACACAACCTCCTACGAACCATCTCACAAGTGTCATAATATAGTTTAGATTTTGCCATCATTTAAAAAAAATTCAAGATAAGAATCTTAAAAACATAAAATGTATAAATAACAACTCTTAATCTCTACTATTTGGTTTGAAATTCATATTAGAAAGGGAAAGAACGATTTCAATAATGCAAGTTTACTGAATTTGCAATTACAATTTGATTTTATCACTATATAGTGTATCGTTAATTTTCTGTCGCCAAGCAAACCCGCCGCTATGCGCGGGTACTCGTCTAGTACCCTATTAAGGGTGTATATCAAATGTTGAAAGTTAAAAGTTGAATTTTCAACCAAACTTCTCATATAAGTTTCATTCTTATCTTATTTATGGTATTATTGAAAATTAATTAATCACACGTTATTTCTTGTATTGGTTTTTGTTTCACATAAGGCACCATCACGGAATCCATTATCACACACCACCATCACTCCTTCCTGTCAAACCCCTCCATCACCATACCTCCCCACCAAACATCTCTAGAATCGAATCGAAACAATCACAGGGCAACATTTGAATTTCACCTCCTACGAAATCTTTACTTTAGACAGTTTTAAACCCATAATTAATGTCATTAACCATTGAAGAATCAATTCCAAAATATATCAAAGAATAATTCAAAGACACGTCAGAGAATCATTCATAAAACTTGTTTGATACTCATCTTATTCAAGATAAAAATTACTATATGGCATACATTTGTTAACAAAACCCTAAATCAAACCAACACAAAATTGACTCCTCATAAGGTTTTTCTCAATATCTTATGCTTCTGTTAATATTTATTCAAATTGTATGTAATTCCTTGTTTTGATTGCGTAGGGTTTTAAGAATCGGGGATACCTGTAAAGAGATGGATGTGTATGTCCTTAACTATTCATCTGTTTCTGTTAGTTTTGTTATTTACACTGAACTATACTACTTTGAATATCAGGATTAAAAAAGTAGTAATTTGTGTGTGAATTGGGCTGCCAAAAAGTTTCTTATGACATAGGTAGTCATTTGGTATTAGATCGGCATAATGCATGAATCATGTTTAGTACTAATGCTTGTTTTTACGTAATTTTTAAGCTACTATGTGATGCACTTGAATATGACAGTTTAGTATGGTGAGTAATCTTCACTAAAGGTTTGTTTGCTCATATTTTTAGTATTGTGATAATCACGAGTATAAAGTCGTTTTTATATGATACCGAGCTTTGTTTGATTATCCTTGAGTCATATAACTCATCTGCATTGCCTTATTCATTGACTTCTGTTTAAATCTCAGTGAATCAAAGAACCCCTTTGTCGAGTATGGACTCGAATATTCCATAGCAGTAGCATATGCCACACTAGACAAGAATAAAAAGGGAATAAAGTGTTTAAATAACGTCGCAAGGTAACATTCTTTAGCCTGGTAGACATGTTACAAAATAATAATAAACTCGATAGTTTGATGACTAACCGATCATTTCTGAAGGTATGGATATTAAAATCCTAAGTTGCAATGAATTCTATTCATAACGGAATCATGTACATATATCCATCTGTATTGTTAGTTTAACTTGTCACTCTTTAAATTTTACAAGAAAGATTGAAGCGTGTGGGCTCCCTTTAGTCTCGGTTTTAAACGAAGATGAAAAGTATTAGTATTTTTATCTTTGTTTTTGTTTTGGGGTTTATGCATGTTGCATAACTGAATTGTGTATCAAGATCTCATAGAAATTTTAATATGTGTGTATTGATTTGGTGGTGTGTGTATTGATTTGGTGGTGAACTTGTAATTTTGTGTGTATGCTAATGTCTTAATCGTATTTATTGATTAAGGGTACACTATTTAGTTAAATGCGAGAAAACGATGTTCTTAAAGTTACATTTAGCATAGCCAGGTTATGAGGTTTAACGGTTTGCATGAATCGGTTGACGTTATACAGGTATTAAAAATGGTTAGCAGACCTTAAAGTTTACAAAATTGCAACCAGTGACGGTTTTTTGGATACTTACTAGCACACTGAAACTAAATTTACTAAAATATAGTGGTAATTAGGCTAAGGGGGTGTTTGATTGCCTCTTAATGAATCAATTCAAAATTCATTACTGAATCGGTCAGCAGCTTTATTGTTTGATAAATAAATTAACGCATCTGAATAATTCAATTAAGTACTGTACCATTTGGCTTGAGGGGGGCTCCTAAACCATCCAGCATGACAACACATCAACATTTTACCCCCAATATGTATCCTATATATATTTTAAAAACAATCATGCTACTTAGAAAGTTTATTTTTTTCGACAAAATATTCGTTATCGTCATTTGGCTGATTTTACTTTTATTATTTTTTAGTTTGTTTAATTACAAATGGCTTATGTGAGCTGTTTTCTTATTTATTGGCATCAACTATTTTATTTCAACGAAACTTGGTTACTTAAAAGTTAAAACCACATGTATTGATGTTAGTTATCGTCTAAATACGGAGTATAATCAAAGATAAAAAACTTGTACCGGATAAACATTGTGTAAAAAGCATATTTACTTGGTTAATTCATAGTATTAAGTACCTAGTTAATTCATTTTAACAATTTCGAAAAAATAAAAAATAAAATTCATTTTGTACATGCAACACAAGGTTAAATTTGTAAATTTATGTCGTTCAGACCCGGCATTTAAAACATTTATCGAACACTTCAATATCATTCAGACCAACTTCACACAGAGCCTTTGTATCATTCAGAGTTTTAAATCATTCAGCGCTTAATCATATAGTTTTATCAAACAACCCCTAAGCTTATAAGCTTATTTATTGAATAAGCTCAAGTAAACTCGCACAGTGGACACTGAAAAGTTTCTTTATTCTATCAGATGAAACCATCACTTGATTCACTCGTATGCGAGCAATGGGAGCAAGGGATGAGTTCACGCGCACAAGAATGAACAAAGATGCAAGTTGAGGTACTGTATGTTATTTATTACTAAGATTTGTGTCAAGAGTGGAGAGATTGAAAGTCTAAACATATCTGAAAACTTGGCTGACCATATATATATTTGGTTTGAAATCTTAGATAAACTGATTATTTTTTTGCTTATGGTGCATGTTGTAAGTTGCAGTTTTTTTATATGTGTAGGTGTGCAATGTGTACGCGCAGTTTAGGGAAGAACATGTAGCAACTGTTCAGAATCTGAGTGGAAGGTTTTATGCATGTAAAGACGTGTTATTAGTTTGTGTCTTTACAATGACACAACCTTCACGAAATATGCAGAAAAAATGGTTTCCTATAAATCATATATGGACATTGTGTCTGCTATAGCATCTGTACAAATTTCACACTTCATGTATGATTCTGATCATTCATATGGCGAGTCTAGAGATGCCTATGCTTCAGTATTAATGTTCACACTATACCGATCGGGTAATCCTGTTATTCTAGCGTGAGCATAGACAGCCGCTTGGAGAAATGTGGACAAAGCACTAGCAGCTTTCATTAAAGAACCATTACATGAATACTCTAAAACTCGTAGAAAATCTCATAGTGCTAGACCCTCATTCCTATCACCTAACTGTTCATCGTTTGAGTAGTGTCTTGATTGCCTTCAATGGGTTGGCTTAGTGGTTTAATTCAGTAGTCGAGTTTAGGGCAGGGGTTCATGGGATGGGTTAAGTGAGTAGGTTCATTAGATGGGTTTGGTGGGTGAGTCCAGTGGGTTGACAGTGCTTATTAGCGAGTCAAATAATGGTGTTATATAGATTGTTTTATATTAACTGATGTGGCTTATAGATAGTTAAAGTAGACTAATATTATTGACTTTAAAATAAAACATTTGAAAACAATTATACATAGCTTGGACAAATAACAAACACAAAACCAAATTAAAATACAATGCTACCTAGAAATATAAGTTTGTGCACAGTTGAAGCGAGATTGAAAATCTTGAGTATGTGTGTGTTTTTTGTATTGAATGTCGAGAGCACAATGCTATATATATGTGTGATCTGTCATAATGTTGAATTTTACAGGGGATTGTCGCAACATGGCTCACTCTATACTGAGCTAACTCTACAAACAAGGTGACTTTTCTAGCATTAACATTACACTTCTATCAAAGGTTTATTCTATACTATCTCAGTACTATTTTCTACTATTTTCTTTCAGTGGTTTGTTAAGTTTATAGATGTTGACAAGTTTTAAGTAAAGGAACATCAGAATCAAGAATTATAGAATGGGTGTAGATGGGGTTTGATCACTTTATATTTCTAATTTAGAGACTAAAGGGGTGATTGGACACCTTCAGTTGATGCACATCTGCAAATTTGGGTTGTAATGATAACACAGGGAGTTGTTTGCAAATGTGAGAATGAATAAATTGTATGTGCGAGCAGTGGGTTTAACACATATGTTTCTTATGACTGAAAGTTATTGTCCTTTGGCTCTTAAGTTTTTATGTTGGCTATACGCCCAGAAAGCATTATGCGCATCGTTTGTAACAAAACATAGCATAACATAGTTTTGATTTGGTTTACTACACCTTGGTTACATTACACATTTTTCAGGGCCGATTTTCTGTAATTATCAGTGTACTTATAAAACTTACAATATACATCTTTGACAAGCGAAAAAAGATTGTCTGTAAAAGGCAACAACGGCCCGCCGCGTTATAATTTTGATATTTTCACGTTGTATTTTGAACAGTTCACAAAACAGCTACCAATATATGGCATATCGTTAATTATCTCATTTTGGGAATTCCCGCCGCTATGCGCGGGTACTCGCCTAGTATTCATTAAATGACATAAATACTTCAAATCATTAAAAACTTGAAGCATTATATATGTTCTAAAGCTCAATTAGCTTCATTGTCCACATATTATCATTTGAACGCGACAAGGTCTCCGGTTGTAACTATAGTTTCTGACTTTTTGCTTACTAAAAAATTTGAGTTCATCGGCATACAAACTCAAACCAGATATTTCTGACTTTTTGCTTACTAAAGAATTTGAGTTCATCAGCATACAAACTCAAACCAGATAAGACCCTTCCGTTTTCAAGAAGGTTGGTTTGTATATTTTGAAATGCAATGTTTTTTTATAACAAATTAACAACATTATTAATAACAAAGGCCCATAAAAAGTACTTTAATAATGTTTAGTTTCTTTAACATCAAGTAATCAATGCCATAACTCCATTAGCCCATAAACAGCAAAGTGTAGCCACCACCCTTATGACTTTAGCTTGCGTACACTCAATCCTGATTATTGGTCACATGAAAAAGACATTTCCTAAGGTAGGTTAGAAATCCATACCAATATTATCAAAATTTATGGTTCTTGATTCGATTCGCAGGTAGCCACGAGTCCCAAGTATCGTGAGCTAATCACTAACTAACACAACATGTGAACAAGTGTATAGCTTTTATCGTTCGTTGCAAGTTGCGACCGCTACTTTTATAAAGAAGACGTGTATATACAAAGCTCATTTGAGCCGTTAGAAGAATACAACGAATGATTCATCGAGTTGTGAACCTGTTGTTGGTATATTATGATATAATGTAACATGAATGGTGTATATAAATTCTCATGCTCGTCTGCCGTCTGATAAGTTAGCTAGTAGTGACGTCAGTGGCTAACTCTCGGCTGTTGTGGCTTAGGAGGCATGAAAAAAGAATCACCTGAGTCAATTGGGGTATGCATAAACGGGTTCCATCTATCGAATATTATTCTCCCTCCTCTACCTATCCTACCACGAGGACTAAATGAGCGTGATGAAGTGGAGTTCTGTAACGAAGAGGCTGGTGGTGGTACAATGCCGGCAGCTACCAGCTTTGTTGGATCTAGAGGCTTTGTGAAAAGTAGTACAGGCTCGAGTGGATCCTGCAGAAATACCAAAACTTGAAACTAAACACATTATATTATTTTGACTGTTGACTAGTTACGGCCATTTGCTTACAAATAAATGGGTCGATTTGTATTTGTTTTACTCTAACAGTTCAAATGGGTCAAACAGTAGCTTTCCTTAAAGATGCACGTTTCTTTCTAGAATTAAAACAGGTTAACGAATAAGTGTTTCTTGGTTGGTCCAACGATACTCAACCCGCTTGGCCTGCACATTATGCTGTATCTACTTAGGCCAGAAAATCATTATCAAAATTACTTGCGGTATGCGTTAATGCTTTAGGTCATTTGAAGTCCAATGAGTGTTGTCCCGACTTAGTGGCAAAGAGATTGACTTGTTTAATGCCATGTTAAGGTCAATCCCGGATTGACATGTATGTGATTAGACCTAACAAGAATGCTAAACAAGTGAGTTTAGGAAAATTTACCAATTTATGGAGCCACGAGGATTGGACAGTTGGACGTCTAAATTCTCGCTTAATGCCTCCCCCAGAAGGCATTACATATCTAGAGTCCATTATAGCATGTGAGTCGAAAAATTCATCCTCACTGGAAGCGAATTTTGATAAATAAGATGGCAGTCCAGGTAGCGCTAAACTGTCTTCGAGGAGCTCTGTTTCATTCTGAAGATACAGAATGTACATAAAAGGAAATCATTAATCACACTCCAAAGTCACGTAAAAAGTTAAGATGTGGGTCGATTGGGTTTGCATTTTATCTCAAAGGGGTTAAATAATAGCTACAAGAGGATTTGGGTCAATTGAGTTGAAATTCGCCTGAAGTCTGCTTTTAATGCTTACTAGTAAAATAATGACCCAGTTCGGTTATGACCAGCTTGACCGTGCTAAAAATCGGCCCACTTTTACCCAACCCCGTTTACTCTTAAAAGTACTACTAATTTACCTTGTACTTCATTTGGGTCCTTTGAAGAATGACTTCGATGTCAATGACGTCTCTCTTTTTCTCTTCTCTCTGTACCAGACAGACAAAATATTACTCGCAAGTAATTTAAGCAAAAACCATCCAAGACAGAAAAACAGACATTGATCGGAGTAATAGTATTACCCTGATTACAGCCTCTAATAAATTCTTTGCTTGCTCCAGGTTGCGTCTAACCTGAAAAATGTAGATAAATATTCACAAACGAAGAAATATTAATCATAATTCGCTAAGCGGTGGCAATACTTACTTGACGAAGCTTTTCAAATGATTGCACACTGTTTTCACGTCTTTGCATCTGAAACACAAAAAAATGAAAGTCCAGAATACTCAAATGTAGACATGTAACTGCGGGTTCAACCAAGAATGAACGGGTCAGGAACTTACTCTTCGCGTATGAAGTCTATGAGCTTTTTCCCTTGGCCTAAATACATTGTATGGATTGGTATCGGTAGCTGGTGGGGGTGGCTGAAAAGCACACAAGTAAGATGGACATTAGCTTTAAAATACTTCCGTGGAAATAATCATTTTACTTAGGGGTAACTAAAATAACGCATTTACCCCTTCCATTTCCTAATTTGAGAGACTTCGCTCCAATTAAAAGTGTCTTTTTGGTCATTTTAAAACCTACTAACGAAATCAAAAAATAAGAACACTCAAACATGTAATCTATCCAGGTATTACGACTATAACAAGCAAAAGTGAATCCCAACAGTACTATCTTCTGTAGTCTGTTTTATTACAGATAAGTATCTTATTCTATTCATATGATATCACAGTATCACTTTTAGAACACACATCCAAACACGAGCAAATACTAACCTGCAAACGCCGCAAAACAGGTTTTTGCCATCTTTGCCGCTGACACACAAAAGGGGAATGTAAAAAGGCGTTAGTATAGATTTTGTTATGATAAAATGGAAAATTGATGTTTATTTTCGAAAACTTGCGTACCTTTTCTTTCCAGTAATTATAGATGGATTGGAACACTCCATACTGAATGGACAGAGCTTGGAGGGCCTATCAAGTAGAAAAATTAAGATCGAATTAACGATCAATGTTCCATAAATTATCAACTAGAAAAACTAGCAACAATTATGAGCAAGATCGTCAGCATTGCTTCAATCTATACAGAACTCTCTGATTCAAATTTTTCTTCTTTTTTCTTTACGACAACCCTTAATATAAATGACACAGGATCTATACAGAAGTAAGAATAACGCATACCTCGACAGCAGCATCAAACGTCAAAAGTACAGGTATAGGTGCACCAAGTGTAGGAGTTATAACTCCTGCTTTTTCTCGAGCCTTATGATCTAATACCTCCAATTTGAATATAATAGTTTCCACCCTGTCCCGATTACCAAATCAGCATCAGAAAGCCTGCAATACGTAAAGCACTAATATTTAAGACTCAAAACTTACTTTTCTGCTGGAAGAATCTTTCCTTCGTTGTTATACTCTTCGAGCCAATCTTCATCCTCATTATCAAGATCATATTCGATAAACTCTCCAATCTCAGCCCGCGCTGCAATTATATTGATATTATCAGCAAAACAGCTCAACTTTTACTATTCTGGTGATTTAACCCCTAAAGTGTTTTCGCAGTGGCTCGTTCTCTTAACTTCTATTATACTTTAGACTTTTTTTTTTCTGAAACATTTTATACTTTAAACTTCACCAACCAAACTTTCATCATCTAGTCGACGAAAAGAACAAAAGTTTTAAGAACCGCAAAAAGTTTATAGTTTGGTTGTTTTAGCTATAAAACATCAATGACATTCTATATCAATAGTCCCGGTTGGTAACATACCTCCCCTTGCGCGTAAATAAGACGTCGGTTGATTAAAAGTTGCAGAATAATCTCGTTCATACGTATCCACAATCTCATATTCCGGAGTAGGTATCTCAGAAGAAGCCGTTTTCTTACTAACAGCTTGCGGTGCCTAAACATCCAATAACAAATATTAACCAAAATGAACGAATAATCAACAGTCAACGAAATACCAAAGACACAAAGCTAAACCTGTGCCTCGTTATCCGCTTCTGCAACAAGGCGAAGCATCTGTGTCCGAGTGGCACTTGGAGTATCGTCATCTTCGAAATCTTTAATAGATTTCAATATAGGTAACTTTTTATGTATATCTAAGGGACGCGGTCTAAACGATAGTCTACTCATATCAGATTATCAACTGTCTTGTTACTTAGTCACGCGTTCTCCAGGGAAACCCTTTACGCAAAAAAATAGTCACACGTTCTCGGTTCACTGCAAACAACCATACAGTACACGTTACTCGTCCATCTAACATATTTTTTACTACGTCACACGCTCACAATATACCGTTCCTCTTTATTATAATCAATAAATATATTCCCAAAAACTGCAAGCAATCATACAGTACACGTAATTCGTCCATATAACAATATTTTTACTTAAATTTCCACGCAACTGTGCGAAACTGCACTACATTTAAGTCCTAAAGGATATTCAGAATTCAATACATTAAAGTGCTTAATCAAAACGCAGCATACCTCTACATTATTATCATCGTTTAATGTAACTGCACAACATTTAACAACGCCTAAAGGATATTGAATACGTTAAAGTGCTTATTTGCTTATTTTGTGCTGCAATAAGCACTTTCTGTTTTTACTTACATTTTCACGCAAATGTACATGACCTCATTACATTAAAAAGGTATTTCAGATTAACTTATCTTACGCTGAAATTAGCATATTGTGTTTTAACGGGTAATCAGAGTTTAAAAAACTGAACTCGAAAAAAGTTATTTTCGCTTCTTATATCTAAAAATACACCAAACACTAACATCCACGCCCGAGACTTAAGAAATGCTGTAAAACACAAGTAAGGCCGTGTTTGTTTTTTCAGACGTTTTACGCGTAACATCGTGTCTGCAATAGACGAAACGGATAAACTTTGTAAAATTTGGGAAAAAGTCATTCTTGCTTCTTACGTCTAGAAATAAACAAACTACGCCGCACGTTTGTTTTTCCACGCGTTTTATGTCTTATCTGAAATATCCCGTAAAAGAACTTGGAAAAAGTTATTTTCGCTTCCTATATCTAAAAATACAACAAACACTAACGTCCACGCGTGTGAACGCTCTTTTTTCAAAAACGTACACAAGTAAGGCTGTGTTTGTTTTTACAGACGGCTTACGTGTCTGAAAATAAACAAAACTACGCCGCACGTTTGTTTTTCCACGCGTTTTATGTCTTATCTGCAATACCCGTAAAAGAACTCGGAAAAAGTTACTTTCGCTTCCTATATCTAAAAAACACAATAAACACTAACGTGAACGCTCTTTTTTAAAAAACGTACACACGTAAGGCCGTGTTTGTTTTTTCAGACGGCTTACGCGTCTAAAAATAAACAAACTACGCCGCGCGTGGAGACATAATAGTAAAAAAAAAAAAAAAAAAAAAAAACACACTCTTTCTTAAAAAGCCTACGCGCGTCTAATACGCGCGTATAACTGTTAAAAAAAAATAACAAAAAATAGGGCTAAATTGAAATTAGCCCTAATTATACAGTAACACAATTTTGCCTAAAATTAAGCCTAGTATTATGAAAACTGAAAAAAAAAATTAGGGGAAAATTGGAATTTGACCTAATTTAATAAAAATTGGGGGAAATGAAGAATTGAATGTACCGGAGATTGGGATTCCGGTAAGAAAGATCCGGTTCGATTAAATTGGAATTTGACCTAATTTATTGGGGATGATGATGATGATTGTAATTTTGACCCGGTTCGAATTTTAATTCTAGCCGTACAGATCCGGATCCGAATATCTTTAATATTTTTTAGTTTTAATATTCGGCTACTTTTGGCTAATTATTATTTTTTTGAAAAAACAAGTTATTTAAAAATTACTACTCTCCGTCCTATATTAATAGTCCAGGTTAATATTTTAAAATGTCCTAAATTAATAGTTCAGTTCAAATAGATAAGAAATATATATTAAGTTTACCATACCATCCTCACTTGAGAGTAGCGCTGAGCACGGCAGACCTAAAACCGACCCGGACCGGAAAACCGGACCGGACCAGACCGAACCGAGCCTTGGTCCGAAGTTTTGGACAAATTCGGTCCTCGGTTCGGTCGGTCCGATCCGGTCCGGTTCGGTCTTACCAA
Organism: Glebionis coronaria; assembly: GCA_025667525.1. NCBI lineage: Eukaryota > Viridiplantae > Streptophyta > Magnoliopsida > Asterales > Asteraceae > Glebionis > Glebionis coronaria. The sequence continues at coordinate 292,172 of JANFOE010000012.1, read as the reverse complement.
AATCTCGTCAAATATGTCTAATAGGACCGGACGCACCGAGGACCGAACCGGACCGGACTATTTCGGTTCGGTCTCGGTCCGAGGTTTCGTACTCTGGTCCGGTCTTGGCCGGTCCGGTTCGGTCCCGGACCGATGCTCAGCCCTACTTGAGAGTATTATTACAAACAATAATTAAGTTGTAAATTAATTGGTTAATGGTAAATTAACATTATGTAAAAAGTAAAAGAGAAAGCTGAAAAATTGATATTTTATTAAACTGCGTATTTTTGGTCGGTGGACTATTAATATAGGACGGAGGAAGTAATAATTTTTAGGTATGTTTGCGAAGGGTTTTTAATACTTTTTTTAAAGATGTTAACTTTTTGTTTCGTTTGGACACGTTAACTTCAAGCTTTTTTAAATAAATAGTTTTAAAATAAAAAGTTGATTTATGAAGTTTTCTTTTAAATTGTTAAGAGTTGTTAAACTAGGGGTGAGATAAAACCGAAAAACTGAACTAAAAACTAAAAAGCCGAAAAAAAAATCGTACCAAAAAACCCGCCTAATTTCAAAAACCGAATGGATGGTTTTCATATTTTTGAAAACCGAATGTTTGGGGCGGTTTTTGGTCGCATGTATAAAACCGAACCGAAAAAACCACCCGCCCCACTTAGGTCTTCAAAATTAATATGCTTTTATATCTTTAAATAGTTGTACTTGTGATATTTCTAATATGTTTAGTTGTTTTCTTTTTGTTTAAATATACACATTTATAAAACATTTTACAGTAATAAATCATGATTTTTTTTCACCTAAACTTTGTTAGATTTGTGATTCGTATATACGAGTTTTCATTATGATTTTTGGTTTTTTTATAATTTGATGGTAGCTAAAGTTGTTATTCTTGTAGTGTATATAATTGATTGAAACTATTATTTTTTGTTGCAACTTGCAATTATGATGAGTTTAATTTGTGTCGAAAGTGATCGACTTTTAATGTGGTTTTTGTAAATAGAAAACGACCCAATGCGTAAAATGAAAGGAGAAAAAAAACCGAAACCGAACCGCTACATGAAAAAAACCGAAAATCTGAAACCAAAAAAACCGAATTCAAATGGTTTGCAATATGCAAAAACGAAAGTTTGCGTTTTGGTTTTTGGTTTTAACATAAAACCGCCCCATGCTCACCCCTATTTAAACTGTAAATTATTGATATATCTTCAAACTTTATTATAATTTACTTAAATATGTTTTTAGTTATTTTACATTTTAATATTACAATAAATAGTTGATTTATTAAATATTTTTATTTATTAAAAAATATAGCATGTTATGTTAACATCTTTTCAATTTATAGCTTAAAACTTATAGTTAACAAATTATAGTTAACAGTTTAAAGCTAGTTTTACTAAACATAACTTTTCTTTAACATACAAGTTTTTAAAGAAATATAAAAGAATAATTTTTTGTATAATTTTTTAAAAACAAAACTTCTTTCATGTAGTTTTATTAAACTCTTTTTGTCTTAGCCGTGACCCAACACAAGCCCAACAACGTTTTCATTTGTTTTTCGTGTTAAAATATTTGTATGCATTCGTGTTTTAAATGTGTTAGATTAATGAGGGTATTCTTTCATTAATAATGCTCATTTATAAATACTCTTTGAAAGAGGATATAAAAAAATAACATTTTTATGAGAAATACTAATACTATTGCTTTAACCGAATAAGTTTTTTACTTTTTGTTAACAAACAAGACTTTTCTACCCGCGCTTCGCTGCGGTAAATTTTGTTTATAACTTCTCAGAAGCATATTGTTGTACGTTGTATGACTTGCTATTTAATACACCATATTGAAGTCAAAAAGTTGCAGTTTACAATAAATTATACATGGAACATCAAAGTTCAGTTTGGGTGCTGATCAATTTATACAATGGTGGGAGGCACCTTATATGCCCAAGACACTTTAAAGAACTGATAGGTTCCAATTAGAGGTGGCAAAATGGGCGGGCGGGCGGGCGGGCACGGGCGGCGGGCTAAACGGGCAACGGGCTAAACGGGCGGCGGGCTAAACGGGCACGGGCGAAACGGGCGGGCAAAACGGGCGGGCTAAACGGGCGCAAGCTAAAAAAGGGAAAAAACATATAAAAACCTACAAATAAAAAATAAAAATACTTGGTTCAAAGCCGGGATAAAAAATTTAATAAAAAATATTCGTCGAGTATACTAATTTTTATTTTACAAGTGCGCCCGTTAAGCCCATTTATTTCTTACATATGCGTCCGTTTAGCCCATTCATTATAAAGAATGGGCAAAAAGTGCCCCATCTTTTTTTGAAAATGGGCAAAAAGTGCCCATATGTATCAAAATGGGCAAGATTTGCCACCTCTAGTTCCAATTCACCCAAATCCTTGAATTTTTGTTTCCTAACCTGGTTTCTAAACAAATACTGACAATGGCACACTTTAATCTTTTTCCATCAAGACATTTCATCAGTCGCTTATTGAGTCCCATTCATAAAGATCAGTAAATGACTACTAACAAATTACAACGAACTTCTCATAACTACATCTAAGTACAGCAGAACTAAGACTTGAACTTGAAGAGGATGCACCAATACTCGTCGCCAATCTCCCATTTAGCAAGGACCTCTGAAATCTCTCGTTTAGCAAGGACCTCTGAAGGTCAACGAACACAGTAAGGATGAGCATATGTGACATTAAATAACTGAAATATGAGAAAGCTTAACTGGACTCCTACAATAATGCATTTTCTAGATAATATAAGTACAACCAACCAATCTTTGTCATTGTCAGAATTAGAAGCATACCGCAATTCGTACATATTACGAAATATCAAATACGTACACATTAATCAATTTTGGGGACAGTTAAAACATAATACTGCTAAGGCGCGATCATGAGTCTGGTAGGATAACCATCTTAAGGTACGGACCGCTAGACCTAGTACGAATCATATTTATCTCATATTTATTGTATAAAAATCCCCCAATAACTTTCCATGGCAAAAATTAATTGTAGTGAAATTTCAAAATTACTGTAATAGCTAGATGCTAAAAAGTAGACTCATAGAGCAAAAAATATATATAGCATCTATCAAGAATTTATTACTTTCAAATGACTTTTACCACGAACAACAAAATATTTCCATACTTGCAATAGTCCAAAGCTTTAGGTTAATCATAGCAATAAGTATAAGTTGTATATGTTAAATATATGTTGGATAGTTGATAAGTAATAATCCTACCCAAGTTACACTTCTGATGATCTTTTGTTGGTTAATTTTGGCCTTAGTAATTTGTTAACGTTGTAGATGGAAATAAATTGTCAGGAAAACATAATGTAACTCGAGCATTAGATAAAGCAAAGTTAGTTACATATTTCAACATGATATTATTTGGTGAAGCTTTTGGTCTTACCGTAATTAAAGATCACCACTTGAAGCCGTTTCCTCGGGAAGCCAGTTCTTGAAAAAAGTCCAAACTGCTCATCAGCTTCTACTGTAAGAAAATTGATCAAGATTCAGTTTTAGATCACTTTCACATTACCAGAATATCAAAACTTTGATCACGAAGACACGAACATAAAGGCTTCATTTAATGTAGGATTTTCAGATGGTTTGAAATTATCATTTATATAAGTCTCTTTCTAATGACTGAGCGTTTGGTTGATTGAGACGAAAACAAAATCATGTTAAAGGCTTAGGTAACCCTGGGACCATTTGTTTTCAAATGAATGCTAAAGGATAATGGCATAATGCCATATCTTTGCACTCCCTTAGATGTTAATGGAGCTTGAAATTCACAAAATAAGGTGGATATTCCATAAACTTTATCACTGCACTCATGTCTTAGAATCACAAATTACCAACCACAAACAGTGTAAATGTGTGCAACAATCTACCTATTCTTCTGGCCGAAAACTTAGATAACATTGGTTAAGAAATTACATATCATACCTTCTAAACACAGTCCTAGTGCGTGTGGGCTTATAAGGCTTGTTCCAGTCAAAATTCATCAACATCAAAACCTTGCATTTCTTTATCTGCCATGACGAATTTTAAAAATTACGATCACATGTATTTGAAAGTGAAAAGTCGATCAAATCTGGAATATTGAAAAAAAGGTATACATACCTTCCCTAACATAACAATTGGAAGGGGAGTTCCTGGAACTGTTGGGCCGATGACAAACTGTATATACAATTCAAGATGAAATCAGATTTGATATTTACAGGTTGACTTTGTGCATAATTCAAATTATTTCTGCACAAATCATGTACCTTAAATAGAGATAGAACTTTTCCAGCCAATTTACTTGCTTTGGCAATGTTTTGTGCTCTCATTGCCTCACCATTACTCGAAACTTCGACCTGTGTTTTACGGCTCTGCATTTCTTGTCCCAGGCTTCAGATTTGTTCAAATACAGAATAGCTAGACCAAGTTATATCGTTGCAACGTCTAGTAACGTGTTCTTTGTTGTAGGCTGCAACGGTCTTTCCCCTATTATTATTTTCCTTTTATTACCCGCCTCATAATACCTTTGTATTTCTGTTTAAAGTAAATATATAAACAACCAAAAATTAGTAAACCAAATATTATAACATATGATATGCCCAAATTTAAGTTTATAATCCTCGAATACCTCTCACGTCTTATGTGCTCTTCCATTGTTGTTGTGGAACTGAAAACCAATTATACATGGACGTCAAAAGACAGCTAGCATGATCACATGAAAAGTAGTGAGTTTTGAACACCAAAAAGATGCCAGCTTTGGGATTACCAATTAGAGCTAACGTGTGAATTGCTCATCTGACTTTCACTCGTCTTTACCAATGGTGTCTCCTAATGTCGCGACCATATCTGCAACAAAAATTCGTTTAATTGTATTTTGTCAAATTTATTACGTGACATCCTAACCCCTATTTCCTGACGTTCAACAAACCCCTATGCATCCAACAAACTATAAAACCTAAAAAATTCCTAAAGATAACTTGGTACAAAAAAAAAGTAAGCATATTTTTCACTGAGACATAAAAACAAACACTTGATGCGCATAAAGATAAAACATCATTATAACATATGAATCCCGTTAAGAAGCTTATTAACTAACCCACCACCCAAACCAATAACCAAAATTTTAACACCTAAAAACAAAAAGAAATTAAATCTTAATAAGAACATTAACATCAAAAAATATATAAATATTAATAAGTTTACCTTGGCTCTTTCTTCTCTAGCTTTTAAGACGAGACCCTTCAAGAGCCGTTTCAAAAGCTTCAACTAATCAAATAAAGGCTGAAATCTTCATACCTTATATTCCAGCAGATGCAAGAAGCCTATTGATCAAAAGCATAAAAAATTTTAGAAAACCCTATTTTCAAGATTAAACAAAAGTAACAACATTAAACCCTAAACCACAACAAACCATAACAAAAGTCCGAGAAACCTAACTTCTAATAGACATATATAAACTACCAATATTAAAAATAAACATGCGAAGATTGAATCAAACCTCATCGACGGCGTCTTTTTAAGTTAACTTTTTATTGTGTATGCGTTTATCTTACAGGAAGGTTAGTTGAAAAAGGTTTAGGAGAAAACGGTGGGAAGGTGGTTTTTAGGGGAAGTGGGACGGTGATGGTTTAATCCATGGGGCGGTGAAAAATGTGGGAGATGAAGATGTGGAAGTAAAACGGTAGATCCTAGTCCTAGATGGGTTGTATACATCCCACTTGATAAGCCAACATTTGTTTATCAATTTTGTTACTGTTCATAAGGATTTAAAAAATATTATTCTAAAAATACTGTAGCATCTGTGAGTGTAAGCCCATCATGGCTTTTGTATATACAAATATACTAAATGTTAATACTAATTGACAAAAATACTCTTAAAAAATTGTTACCAAAGACAACCTTGATATCAAAACAAGCAACATTTACTTTTGATGTCAAAACAAGATTCGATTTGTGACACCCTAGAATCGAGGTCATTTACGATACCCTAAATTACGCTAAATTTTGAAATTTTTGATAAATTTTAATTTTTATAATTATAAGTATTTTGGTTAGAGCCGATGTTCGAGGTTATAATTTTTACGTTTGACGTTTTGAGAAGGACGATGACGATTACGATCCCGAGGGATGCCCAATTTTATATAATTTTTGACGATTTATCGATAATGTAATTTCTCGAGAATTTTATTTACGGTTCGTGTTAAGTTGAGTCGTGTGAGTTTTATAGCCTTCCAAGTACATTTAAAGTATCCCAAAAATATTTTGGAGCATTCGGGAAGATTTCCGACTCCCGTAAAATTTTCAAAATTGACAATTGAGTCAAACCCGCAAAGTTTTGAGGTTGTTTTCTATTTAAGGACAAAAGAAACTAGAAATTGCAACAAGGTCCCTCCTAACTAACAAAAGGGGGCAAAGTGGACAAACACACAAACACACACAAACATTTACAAGAAAAATCAAACACTCCCTCCCCTTGTCTCTCAAAACCCACGGTCACACCAAGAACAAACAAAAATCCACCAAAAATCTTTTCTACTTGATTTTTCAAAAATCTAAGGTTAGACCACGCTTAGTTTGGTCATTACCCACCTATTCATGTAATCAAATCCAACATGCATTGATAAAAATTTTTCAAGATTTTTCATATGATCCAAAATTCGTTTTTGTGGCTTTTTGAGCTAATGCATGTTTATTTTGAGTGTTATGGAAGTATAAACACCATGAAAACCCACCAAAATTAATTTGGTTGTGGTGATTTGGTCACCCAAACCCCACGGCAAAGGGGTGTTTGGGGGAGCCATGGTGGTTGATGAATATGCATGTTATTATTGTGTTTGGTTTGTTGTTTTAGAAAGATTCATATAGGTGTTACTACTTGCATGTGTATTTTTCTTTGATTTTGATATTGAGATTGGTTGATCAATAGGGGTAGGATGGAAGTTTGATGTTAGGATATGTTTGGGAAGTCTTAGGATGATGTTTAGAGTTGGTTAGAAGTCTTGGAATCGAGTCTAAGCGTGTTTTTGGTATAGTCATTTTTAGGCAGAAACATTTGGTCTATTTTGGAAAAATGATTTTTGTTCCAAGTCTTGAAAACTAAATATAGTGATAGAGGGTTTTTCTAGCTTTAATTTGGTATAAGGTAGAGCCCGTGACTCAAAACGAGCTAAAAGTTATGACATTTTAAAGATCGGGTACCGGGAGACGAGGACTTTCACAATCCGGATTTGTGTAAAGTTTTAGTCAAATCCCGAGGGTCACAAGTATAATTTGGTGAATGATCAAGGGTCAAAACTTGGTCCCTAACCTGTACAAATGAGTCTATATTTTGACTTATGAGTCAAGGAAGTCAAAGGTATTTTTCATATAAGTCAAAGTGGTCAAAATTGGTCGAAGCGCAATTTCAGCCCGTAAAATGTAGTCGTGGAAATGAGTTGCGTGACGGGTCGTAAAAGTGAAAACTTTTGTTGGACTTAAAAACATGTTATCTACAGGTCATATAGGATTTTTGGAAATTTTGTCAAATTTTATAAGTGCGGTTTAATAAGGTAAAACAGCCCGTACTTTAGTCAAGTACCGGCGAGAACGTGTAAAAATGGACGACGTAGGTTATAAGAATGAATGGAATAAAATGAATGATACTTGTTGTTTTTGTTTTTGGCGTGAGTTATATTGGTCATAAGTGACTTATATATATGTATTTTATACAGTACCGTAAGTATTTAAATGAGATTACTCATTACGCGTTATTTGTGATAGGTGTTGATTTACCCGGGCATCCGTTTCATCGTCAGTGAACACTCCTCGAACTACCGACTACTTAATATCTAAGGTGTGAATTTATAGCCTCGCTTATATTATTTCAAATTGTTTTACCCGCGAGGGAAATGCATGCTAGTTTTTAAAAGGAACGTATATCATGAATGATTGTTAGACCCGAAAGTTGCCTTAGAAATTGTGTTGAGTACCAAAGTTGCAAAAGTCCCTAAATTCATGAACTATTAACTATTGTCTTGCCCTTGCGAAGGGGGAAATAGCCGCTTATGCAATTTGTAGTACTACGGGGTTGACGACCCAATGCTAGCCGAGAAGCTGTACTTATAGTAAGTTCTGCGGTAGATTATTTTGTATGAGAAATAAGGTATAATTGCAACTGATGCCTTTAGAGGGGCACTGGTTTCATCTGAATCATGCCGGTATATTTACGCGGGTGATTGAGTTAACGGATTAGTGTCATGAGCTTAAACACAATTGTCAGTATCCTGATTATAGTTTGTTTGATCGACAAGACTATAAATGATCACGAATGGTTTTTATTATATATACGTTCAAATGGATTGAAAAACCTATGAATTCCACTCAACGTTTTCGTTGACCAAAATTTTTGGCATGTGTTTCAGGTAACCGCTGAGCAGTAGGATGGAGCATGCATGGGATGGAGGTTGTGTGATCGGCTTGGTGTCCGCTTGTTTTTCCCTCCTTTTCTACTTAAACAATTTTTATGTTTAATGTCATGTGATTGTAAACTGAAGTTTTTGGGTTGAGATTCATGGGGACCGAAACGCTAAACTCTGTGCACTATTTGGGGTTGGAAAAACTGTGGACATGTATTATCTAACAATTTTTAATGTTGAATTTTAAGATGACGTCTTTTTAGCGTCGTTTGATATCTCTTGTGTGCAATGAATACTGTGTAGCACCCATTGTTATAGTTCCGCTGCGCATAACAATTGTGGGGGTGTTACAGATTGGTAATCAGAGCCACGAGTTATAGAGAACTAGGTCGTTTTTGAAAATCCTAAACTATAACTTTTGGTGTCGTAAGAAAAGGGTCCAAGCACACACAACTATCCTGCATGGCTCCGGTAAGATTTATTGTTGTATTTATGGCATTTGACGTATACTTTTGAGTAAAGTATATATATGTGGGTAATTACTATATAAGTATGGAATTACTATATGTAGACGTTAAATTTTACGTGAAATATCCGACATCGTAATTTTCATATTTATCATGCATGAGCATCATATTATTACATTCCGGGCATATGTACCACCTTTGCATTGCATTTGCATGCATATATTTATAATTATTGTATAATTACTTATGTACCCTCCGAAATTCGCTGTTATTGCAGGAATGGCCGAGGTACCGCCCAACGATAACGGGAACGATTACGTCATAGGTCACGAAGGGGGACCGTTTCCTCCGAACCCGCCGGACAATAATAATGGATGGATCGCTCCAGAAGACGAAATAGGGCCGGAAAACGACAATGGCGAAAGTGAGGTGGATAATTTCAGCATGAGTAGTGACGACAATGAGGATTCCGAAGAAGAGCCCGAGGAGCTATTGGATGATGGCATTCCCGAGGATGCCGTAGGCCAGACCGAACCCGACTTGTTTCAAACCCCGAGTTCGCCGAAGGGTTATGAGATACCACCGACCGGTCGTTATGAGCAGCAACCTTTTGATCGCCCGATGGACAATAGTAATGGGAGCAGTGGAGAGTCATCCAAGTCGCCATCGATTCACGAGAACATTACGAGGGTCTATTTTCCGAGACCGAGTCACTACTGGGATCCCGCAGGTCGTTTGGGGAGGATGGAAAGGTTAATGTATGAGCGGTTTGTAGTTGAGACTAGGGTGATTAAGAAGTTTGATAAGACTGAAAGGGAGCATCAAAGATTGTTGGAAAGGACTTCAAGGATTGCGTATGATGGGATGATGAACACAAGTGCCATCAACAGTTTGAAATCAATGGTTGCAAATTTGAGTGCTAGTCTTGATCGTGTGAGGGAAGATCAGATGAGGTTGTCGAGGATGCAGAGTTGGGAGCATCGTGTGAGGGATTCATTACCCCCGGATTGGAGATTCGTGGACGATGTGGAGATGGAGGCGAATGACTTCATGGTTCAGCCGCCTACTGGAGGTGCTTGTATTTCGGTGGGAAGTCAAGGAGCGATTGAGCATGGATCCACATCAGGGACGAGAAAGGAAACAGAATGTGGGCCTGATGAGAAAGGAAAGGGAAAAGTGGATGATGTGGACGAGGACGTGAGTGATGAGGAAACCGAGGACGACGACGAGCCGCCATCCAAGAGGCCGTGTGGATCACCACATGCCTAGTTACTTGTTTTGTATTATCTTTGATCATTGTAATAGAACTATTTTAGACCTTTGTATGATGGTATTATGACGAGAAACTCAAGTACTTGATGTTTTGTGGTGAATGATTGTAGTGGCATTACTTGTCACGATTTTGGTTAACTATCAATACAATCTATGTTACCTTTCATGATCTGTGATATGTCTTAAATTTGATCTTTTGTGGTGTGAAATGATGAATATTAGTAACTCCGTAGTGATGTGTCGTTGTATGTATTTTATGTCTGGGAAACTTGATATGAATACTTACATTGTTTTTCTATTTTTCTTGTCTTGCAGAAAGAGATATTCGATAAAACAATGCCTCCAAAGTTGACTGCCGATCGTGTTAACAACATGATTCAGGAAGCGATAGCTAATGCGTTGGAAGCGGACCGAGCTGGGAGAAATCAGGATCCAGGAAGGAACGCGGGGAGACAACCAGCCCCGAGAGTGTGTACCTATTCAAGCTTTATGAAGTGCGGTCCTACGCAGTTCCGTGGATCGGGTGGAGCCCTAGAACTTAGGCGATGGTTGGAAAAAGTTGAGAGTACGTTTGAAATCAGTGGTTGTGCAGAGGCGGATAAAGTAAAGTTTGCAGCAGCTACATTTCTGGATGATGCGTTAAGCTGGTGGAACACCCAGGTAGCTACGGTGGGATTGGCTGTGGCAAATGCGAGAACGTGGAATGCGACCAAAGCTTTGTTGACAAAGAAGTTCTGCCCAGAGGAGGAATTGGGGCAATTGGAGGACGAACTGAGACACTTGACCTTAAGGAACAACGATATAGCTGCTTACACCAGGAGATTCAATGAGTTAAGTCTTTTGTGTCCGGACATATTTGCCAATGACGCCAAGAAAATGAAGCAGTATATTAAGGGTCTATCTAGCAACATCAAGGGTGAAACAACTTCGTCGAAACCTGGAACGTTTGACGAAGCGGTTCAAATGGCACACGCTTTGATGGACGTTAAGCTTCAGGATAAGCAGAATTACATTGCTGAGGGTAACAAAAGAAAATGGGAGGCAGCACAAGGTAATCAATCCCAAGGCCAGAACCGAGGAGGAAACCGAAACAACCAAGGGCCGAACCGTAATCAGCAGTTTAATCAGAGAAGGAACGAAGGAATGAGGGCCGTGACAAACCCTAGAGGTGTGAAGGTGAACCCCCATTGTGGAAAGTGCAACTTGTATCATGTTGGAAACTGCCCGCAGGCATGCGGCAAGTGTGGAAAGGCAGGTCATAGGACTGCTAGTTGTCGAATGGGAGGAGTAGCCACTGGGGCTAATGCTATCAGGATGAGAGGATGTTATAGCTGTGGAGAAAGGGGGCATGTGCAAGCAAATTGCCCGAAGGCAGGGAACAGACGGGGAGGAAATAATGCGGCAGCTGTGTATCAAGTGGGAACTGCTGATAAACCACAAGGTCCCAATGTGGTTACCGGTACGTTTTTGCTAGACGCTTGTTATGCTAGTATTTTATTTGATTCTGGCTCCGACAAGAGTTTTGTAGACGTTAGATTTAGTCGTCATATCGATAGAGAACCGGTGTTGTTAACGACTAGTTATAATGTTGAATTAGCCGATGGAAAAATTGTTAGTACGAATTCTATACTGAAAGGGTGTACCTTGAAGTTAGGAAACTACGCTTTTAAAATCGACTTGATGCCTATAGAGCTAGGATCGTTTGACGTAATTGTGGGAATGGACTGGCTAATGGCGCAATGTGCTACAATCGTCTGTGGTGAGAGATTGGTGCAGATTCCGCTGAGGAATAGGGTTTTGACGGTTAAGGGAGACGAATGCACTTCTCGTTTGAAGGTGATTTCGTGTTTGAAGATGATGAAGTACGTAGAGAGCGGATGCGATGTGTTTTTGGCACAAGTTTCGAGCGATGGTGATGTAGAGGCGAGGATTGAAGAGGTGCCAATTATTTGCGAGTATCCGGACGTTTTTCCAGACGAGTTGCCAGGTTTACCGCCTAATCGTGAGGTCGAGTTTCGAATTGATTTAGTGCCAGGAGCTGCACCGGTTGCACGTGCACCTTATCGCTTAGCACCATCTGAGTTAAAGGAGTTAGCGGATCAATTGAAGGAGTTGATGGACAAAGGATTTATTAGGCCGAGCTCATCACCTTGGGGAGCGCCAGTGTTGTTCGTAAAGAAGAAGGATGGTTCGTTTAGAATGTGTATTGACTATAGAGAACTCAATAAGCTGACGGTTAAGAATCGGTACCCATTACCGAGGATTGATGATTTGTTCGATCAATTGCAAGGGTCCAGTGTATACTCAAAGATCGATTTAAGATCAGGGTATCATCAACTGCGTGTAAGAGAGGAGGATATTCCTGTAACTGCCTTTCGTACGCGGTATGGACACTTTGAATTTCGAGTGATGCCGTTTGGGTTGACTAACGCGCCTGCTGTATTCATGGATCTTATGAATCGCGTGTGCAAGCCGTATCTAGATAAGTTTGTTATTGTTTTCATCGACGACATACTTATTTACTCTAAGAGTAAGGAGGAGCACGAGAAGCACCTGAGGAAGATTTTGGAGTTGTTAAGGAAGGAGAAACTGTATGCAAAATTCTCTAAGTGTGAGTTTTGGTTGGAATCAGTGCAGTTTCTAGGTCATGTGATTGATAAGGAAGGAGTTCGTGTAGATCCTGCTAAGATCGTGGCAATCAGGGAATGGTCAGCACCGACGACGCCGACTGAAGTTCGACAATTTTTGGGTTTAGCTGGGTACTATAGAAGGTTTATTGAAGGATTTTCGTTGATTGCGAAACCATTGACGCGGCTTACCGAGAAGAATAGGGTGTATGAATGGGGAAATGAGGAAGAGCTTGCTTTCGAAACGCTCAAGGATAAGTTATGTTCCGCGCCGATTTTATCATTGCCTGAGGGAACCGAAGATTTCGTGGTGTATTGTGATGCGTCTCGTAAAGGTTATGGAGCAGTATTAATGCAACGTGAGAAGGTGATAGCTTACGCGTCGAGGCAATTAAGGAAGAACGAGGAGAACTACACGACGCACGATTTGGAATTAGGAGCGGTAGTGTTTGCGTTGAAGCTGTGGAGACACTATCTGTATGGGACAAAGTGTGTTGTATTCACTGATCACAAGAGTTTGCAGCACATTTTAGATCAAAAGGAGTTGAATATGCGACAAAGACGATGGGTTGAACTATTGAGTGATTACGATTGTGAAATTCGCTATCACCCTGGGAAGGCGAATGTCGTAGCAGATGCTTTGAGTAGGAAGGAACGGGAGAAACCTTTGAGGGTTAGAGCTTTAGTGATGAGTGAGAGCGTTGACTTAACCGAAACCATACTGAAGGCTCAGGAGAGAGGATTGATGAAAGGGAATGTTGAAGCCGAGAATTTGGGGCGAATGTTGAAACCTATTTTCGTGATTAGGTCTGACGGACTAAGATATTTTGAGAATCGGATTTGGTTACCATTGTGTCCATCTGAGGAAGGAAAACCTGGAGTTAGAGAATTGGTTATGAATGAGTCGCATAAGTCGAAGTATTCGATACATCCTGGATCGGATAAGATGTACCACGACCTGAAGAAAGTCTATTGGTGGCCGAATATGAAGGCAGATATTGCTCGTTACGTCAGTAAGTGTTTGACTTGCGCGAAGGTTCAGGCAGAACATAAGAAACCATCTGGATTGTTGGTACAACCGGAAATCCCAGAATGGAAATGGGAGAAAATCGCAATGGATTTTGTGACGGGTTTACCTAGGACTCCTAGTGGATGCGATATGATATGGGTAATTGTGGACAGGTTGACGAAATCTGCTCATTTCTTACCTATGAAGAAGACGGACAGCATGGAAAGACTCGCCAGCGTGTACGTGAAAGAGATCGTCTGTAGACATGGAGTGCCGTTATCGATCATTTCGGATCGCGACAGTAGATTTACGTCGGAATTTTGGAGATCGCTTCAACGTGCGATGGGCACTGAACTGAGTTTAAGCACGGCTTATCACCCGGAAACTGACGGCCAGAGTGAACGAACGATTCAAACGATGGAGGACATGCTCCGAGCGTGTGTGATTGATTTTGGAGGAAGTTGGGAACGCCACTTGCCTCTGGTGGAATTTTCGTACAATAATAGTTATCACGCGAGTATCAAAGCGGAACCGTTCGAAGCATTGTATGGAAGGAAGTGTAGATCGCCCGTGTGTTGGAGTGAAGTAGGGGAAAGTCAATTGACTGGACCCGAAATGGTATTAGAAACAACAGAGAAGATCGTGCAGATCAAGAACCGACTACTTGCTGCGAGAAGCCGACAGAAAAGTTATGCTGATAACCGAAGGAAACCGTTGGAGTTTGAAGTTGGAGATATGGTTATGCTCAAGGTATCGCCATGGAAGGGTGTAATTCGTTTTGGGAAGAAAGGAAAGTTGAGTCCGAGGTATATTGGACCGTTTAAGATCGTTGAACGAATTGGACCAGTAGCGTACAAGTTAGAATTGCCGACCGAACTTAGTGCTATTCATGACACGTTTCACGTATCGAACCTGAAGAAGAGTTTGGCGGACAAGGAATTGGTGATTCCTTTGGACGAGATTCGACTAGACGACAAAATGCACTTTGTGGAAGAACCTGTGGAAATCATGGACCGGGAGGTCAAGCGGTTGAAGCATAGTAGGATTCCTATTGTGAAGGTCCGATGGAATTCTAAGCGTGGACCGGAATACACCTGGGAACGTGAGGACTTTTTCAAGGAAAGGTATCCTCATTTGTTCCAGTAAGACGAAATGTGAGCCCAAGAAGAGGCGAGCGCCGGGACGTCGCTCTCTTTAAGGAGGGGTGGATGTGACACCCTAGAATCGAGGTCATTTACGATACCCTAAATTACGCTAAATTTTGAAATTTTTGATAAATTTTAATTTTTATAATTATAAGTATTTTGGTTAGAGCCGATGTTCGAGGTTATAATTTTTACGTTTGACGTTTTGAGAAGGACGATGACGATTACGATCCCGAGGGATGCCCAATTTTATATAATTTTTGACGATTTATCGATAATGTAATTTCTCGAGAATTTTATTTACGGTTCGTGTTAAGTTGAGTCGTGTGAGTTTTATAGCCTTCCAAGTACATTTAAAGTATCCCAAAAATATTTTGGAGCATTCGGGAAGATTTCCGACTCCCGTAAAATTTTCAAAATTGACAATTGAGTCAAACCCGCAAAGTTTTGAGGTTGTTTTCTATTTAAGGACAAAAGAAACTAGAAATTGCAACAAGGTCCCTCCTAACTAACAAAAGGGGGCAAAGTGGACAAACACACAAACACACACAAACATTTACAAGAAAAATCAAACACTCCCTCCCCTTGTCTCTCAAAACCCACGGTCACACCAAGAACAAACAAAAATCCACCAAAAATCTTTTCTACTTGATTTTTCAAAAATCTAAGGTTAGACCACGCTTAGTTTGGTCATTACCCACCTATTCATGTAATCAAATCCAACATGCATTGATAAAAATTTTTCAAGATTTTTCATATGATCCAAAATTCGTTTTTGTGGCTTTTTGAGCTAATGCATGTTTATTTTGAGTGTTATGGAAGTATAAACACCATGAAAACCCACCAAAATTAATTTGGTTGTGGTGATTTGGTCACCCAAACCCCACGGCAAAGGGGTGTTTGGGGGAGCCATGGTGGTTGATGAATATGCATGTTATTATTGTGTTTGGTTTGTTGTTTTAGAAAGATTCATATAGGTGTTACTACTTGCATGTGTATTTTTCTTTGATTTTGATATTGAGATTGGTTGATCAATAGGGGTAGGATGGAAGTTTGATGTTAGGATATGTTTGGGAAGTCTTAGGATGATGTTTAGAGTTGGTTAGAAGTCTTGGAATCGAGTCTAAGCGTATTTTTGGTATAGTCATTTTTAGGCAGAAACATTTGGTCTATTTTGGAAAAATGATTTTTGTTCCAAGTCTTGAAAACTAAATATAGTGATAGAGGGTTTTTCTAGCTTTAATTTGGTATAAGGTAGAGCCCGTGACTCAAAACGAGCTAAAAGTTATGACATTTTAAAGATCGGGTACCGGGAGACGAGGACTTTCACAATCCGGATTTGTGTAAAGTTTTAGTCAAATCCCGAGGGTCACAAGTATAATTTGGTGAATGATCAAGGGTCAAAACTTGGTCCCTAACCTGTACAAATGAGTCTATATGTTGACTTATGAGTCAAGGAAGTCAAAGGTATTTTTCATATAAGTCAAAGTGGTCAAAATTGGTCGAAGCGCAATTTCAGCCCGTAAAATGTAGTCGTGGAAATGAGTTGCGTGACGGGTCGTAAAAGTGAAAACTTTTGTTGGACTTAAAAACATGTTATCTACAGGTCATATAGGATTTTTGGAAATTTTGTCAAATTTTATAAGTGCGGTTTAATAAGGTAAAACAGCCCGTACTTTAGTCAAGTACCGGCGAGAACGTGTAAAAATGGACGACGTAGGTTATAAGAATGAATGGAATAAAATGAATGATACTTGTTGTTTTTGTTTTTGGCGTGAGTTATATTGGTCATAAGTGACTTATATATATGTATTTTATACAGTACCGTAAGTATTTAAATGAGATTACTCATTACGCGTTATTTGTGATAGGTGTTGATTTACCCGGGCATCCGTTTCATCGTCAGTGAACACTCCTCGAACTACCGACTACTTAATATCTAAGGTGTGAATTTATAGCCTCGCTTATATTATTTCAAATTGTTTTACCCGCGAGGGAAATGCATGCTAGTTTTTAAAAGGAACGTATATCATGAATGATTGTTAGACCCGAAAGTTGCCTTAGAAATTGTGTTGAGTACCAAAGTTGCAAAAGTCCCTAAATTCATGAACTATTAACTATTGTCTTGCCCTTGCGAAGGGGGAAATAGCCGCTTATGCAATTTGTAGTACTACGGGGTTGACGACCCAATGCTAGCCGAGAAGCTGTACTTATAGTAAGTTCTGCGGTAGATTATTTTGTATGAGAAATAAGGTATAATTGCAACTGATGCCTTTAGAGGGGCACTGGTTTCATCTGAATCATGCCGGTATATTTACGCGGGTGATTGAGTTAACGGATTAGTGTCATGAGCTTAAACACAATTGTCAGTATCCTGATTATAGTTTGTTTGATCGACAAGACTATAAATGATCACGAATGGTTTTTATTATATATACGTTCAAATGGATTGAAAAACCTATGAATTCCACTCAACGTTTTCGTTGACCAAAATTTTTGGCATGTGTTTCAGGTAACCGCTGAGCAGTAGGATGGAGCATGCATGGGATGGAGGTTGTGTGATCGGCTTGGTGTCCGCTTGTTTTTCCCTCCTTTTCTACTTAAACAATTTTTATGTTTAATGTCATGTGATTGTAAACTGAAGTTTTTGGGTTGAGATTCATGGGGACCGAAACGCTAAACTCTGTGCACTATTTGGGGTTGGAAAAACTGTGGACATGTATTATCTAACAATTTTTAATGTTGAATTTTAAGATGACGTCTTTTTAGCGTCGTTTGATATCTCTTGTGTGCAATGAATACTGTGTAGCACCCATTGTTATAGTTCCGCTGCGCATAACAATTGTGGGGGTGTTACACGATTTAGCCTAAATATCAGACAGAATGTGAAAGACTAAAGACAACTTTTATAACGTTTAATTATTCTGATTTAATAATAATTGTACTTAATATGGTGATAAGGATATATACCGGTTGTATGCATTTGAAATAGTGCAATATCAATGATATACATATATCCTGGATTCTCTCTATTTTCTTTTTACTAGTACTTGTTAATAGGACGTTGTTTCATAATACGTTATAAACACAAAAACTTTACGAAAAATAACCGCATATGAATCATCCACATAGATGACTAATCCGGTGTTAAAATACGCTTGATCTCAAGATATAAAAACCAAGATTTTAAAATATTATAATCGTATTTTATAAATATTATAATCGGTTTTTTAAATTCTCAAATTTTTAATCCTTAAATTTATATTTCTTATAATTTAAAATTCAATTCACTAACCAAACGTCAATATAAGCCGAAATTAAAAGGGTGTCTGGTTAAGCTTATTTTATTTATTGGGTTTATATAATATTATATAGTTAATAAAGTTAAATGACAAAAAAATATATAAAAATAAAAAAGATATAATTATTAAATAAGAATATAAATGTCTTTTTATATGATATTTGTTATATAAGGGTATGTTTGGCAACACGTAGCAGTAGCAGAAGCAATAAGCAGTAAGCAGAAGTAAGAGCAGTAAGCAGAAGTAGGAGCAGCAAGCAGTAAGCAGTTTGTTTAGAAAAAGTGTTTGGTAACGTAGCTGTAAGAAGTAATTAGAAATTGTAAAATTACGAAAAAGGGCACATAACCTAATTACATAAGTTGTAAATATTATAATTGAGGGTATAAATGTAATTTTATAATCATTCTGCTAGGAGCAGTTCTGAAATGCTTCTTAAGATAGCATTTGAGATTGGAGCGTTTAGACAATATTCAGACGCTAGTTGCTCCTTTCCCAAACAAGCTTTTCAATAAAAACTCTAACTGCTTGTCGCTTACCGCTCCAAAACGCTTGAAACTGCTCGTTACCAAACACAGCCTAAGTCACTTTTTGCTTACAAAAACCCGTTATAAACCTATTTATATAAACTTAATCAAACATTTAATTTCGACTTATAAATTTACTAGACGAATACCCGCGCATAGCAGCGGAATTACCCAAAGACATAATTAATGATATGCTAATTGATTCGATGGTTGAACTCGTGACCCAATAATTGCCTAGCGATAGATAGTTAATGATTTATTAATTGACCCGATGGTCGAATTGGTAACCCGGTGATTCGTCCGGGTTGAACCGGTAAGCGAGCCCGTTCCCATTGACTCAATCGGGTTGACTCGGTGGTCGACCCCGTGTCCCGGTGGTTGAACCCGTGACCTGGTGACTCGATAAGATTAACCTGGTGGTTGAAGCCAGTGACCCGATTGTTGAACCCGTTACCCGGTGACTCGATCGGGTCAACCCGATGGTCGAACCCATGACTCGAAAAGATTGGCCCGATGGCCGAACCCTTTACCCGATGACTCAATCGGGTTGGTCTGATGGTCGATCCGTGACTCGATGACTCGACCGGGTTGACTCGTTAGTGGAACCCGTGATCAAGTCACTCGACCGAATTAATCCGATTGTGGAACCCGTGACCCGGTAACTTATGCAATTGTTTATGATTTAATTTTTCAACATTTCTTATTTTATCAAGCTCTGTATCATTTCCTTTGAACTCAAACATTTGAAACAAAATTTATTTATTTCAAGAACCCTTAAATTCTTCAAATTTCTCACCAAAACAAACACTAATTTTGAATTCAATCAAAACCCACAAAAACCCATATCTCAAACCCATCAATTTGGTACTTAAATGGGTCAATTCTGTTGAATCAACCCAAAAAAAGGTAATTCTTATCTGGGTTTGTGTTATTTTTTGATAAAGATTACAGCTTTATGATTATTGCTAAACATCATGTTCAATTTTGAGTTGCATTGTGGAAATTTGGGGTTTGTTTAAGCTTATTTATAGGTTTATCAGGTTATCTGTTTTCAGCTTATGATTTATAGGTTTTTGTTTCGGCTTATGGCTTTTTTGGTTTTCGGCTTTTGTTTCATAAGCCCCACTTTTTTTTGGCTTGCTTTGAAACTTTTCGGATTATATAAACTTGATATGACATGATAAGCTTATATAATCCGAAAAAGTTGAAAATAAGCCACAAAAAAGTGGGGCTTATGAAACATAAGCCACAAGCCTGCTACATAAAATTTCCGGCTTTTGTTGAAATTTGAGTTTATTTTTAAGAAGTGAAATGAGGTTATCTGTTGTTATCTGCTTATGATTTATAGGTGTTTGTTTCGGCCCATGTAGCGGGCTTATGGCCAATTTGGTTTTCGGGTTTTGTTTCATGATATAAAGTTATTATGACATGATAAGTGTGTATAAGCTGAAAAGGTTGAAAATAAGCCACAAAGAGTGGCTAATGAAACATAAGCCAATATTTCGGCTTATTTGGAGACTTATGGGCTTCTATAAGTTTATTATATCATGATAACTTATATAAGCCTCTAAGTCTCAAAATAAGCCACAAAATTGGGGCTTATGTTATATAAGCCGAAAATAAGCGATATTCATATTTGGTCAATTCTGTTGATTCAGTAACCATAAAAAGGTAAATCTTTTATGATAAAGATTACAGCTTTATGATTATTGCTAAGATCATGTTCAAATTTGAGTTGCATTGTAGAAATTTAGGTTTTTATAGGAAGTGAATTGATGGTGTGTTTGTTTCAGCTTATTTTTTTGGCTTATCTTGGGACTTATGGGCTTCTAAAAGTTTTTTAAGTCATACCCACAAATTTAAAATAAGACAAAAAAGTTAAGCTTATGAAATATAAGCCGAAAACGGATAAGCTAATAAGCCCCATAAATAAGCTTAAGCAAACACCCTTCCATATGGGTGTCAAAGGGTATTTTGGTCTTTTGTGTTTGCTCTACGTGTTTAGTTAGTGTTTAGTAAGACGGACCGCATTGACTGAGTTATGAAAAAGATTACAACTTTATGATAATTGTTGAAGATCATGTTGAAATTTGAATTGCATTGTGGAAATTTGTGTTTTTTTAACAAGTGAATTGATGGTGTGTTTGTATAAGCTTATCTATAGGTTTATGAGGTTATCTGTTATTAGCTTATGATTTATAGGTTTTTGTTTCGGCTTATGGCTTTTTTGGTTTTCGGCTTTTGTTTCATCAGCCCCACTTTTTTTGGCTTGCTTTGAAACTTTTCGGATTATATAAACTTAATATGGCATGATAAGCTCATATAAGGCGAAAAGGTTGGTTGAAAATAATCCACATAAAGTGGGTTTATCAAGCATGAGCCGTAAGCCCGCTACATACAATATTCCAGCTTATTTGGAAAGTTATGGGCTTATGTAAGGTTACTGTGATATAAAAAGTTTATATAAGCTTAAAAGTTGCAAAATAAGCCGAAAAAGTTGAGCTAATGAAATATAAGCCGAAAACAGATAAGATCCTAAACCCATCATTTTGGTACATGAATGGGTCAAATTTGTTGATTCATTAACCAAAAAAAAGTAAATCTTTTTTGGGTTTGTATTAATTTATGAAAAAGATTACAACTTTATGATTATTGCTAAAGATCATGTTCAAATTTCAATTGCATTGTAGAAATTTGGGTTTGTTTAAGCTTATTTATAGGTTTATCAGGTTATCTGTTATCAGCTTATGATTTATAGGTGTTTGTTTCGGCTTACTTAAAATGACATGATAAGCGTGTATAAGCGGAAAAGTTGCATAATAAGCCACAAAAAGTGGGTTTATCAAACATACGCGATAAGCCCGCTACATAGAATTTTCCGGCTTATTTGGAAACTTATGGGCTTATATAAAAGTTGAGCTTATGAAATATAAGCCGAAAACGGATAAGCTCATAAAGCCCCCATAAATAAGCGTTTAGTTAGTGTTTTGTAAGACGGACCACATTGACTGATTTATGTGGTTGTGTTATTTTATGATAAAACTTTATAGTAGTTGTTATAGAACATGTTCAAATTTGTATTGCATTGTGGAAATTTGAGTTTTTTTTAACAAGTGAAATGAAGGGGTGTTTGTTTAAGCTTGTTTATAGGCTTATGAGGTTATCTGTTATCTACTTATGATTTATAGGTGTTTGTTTCGGCCCATGTAGCGGGCTTATGGCTAATTTGTTTTTCGGCTTTTGTTTCATAAGCCCGCTCTCTGTGGCTTGTTTTGAAACTTTTCGGATTATATAAACTTAATATGACATGATAGGCTTATCCAAGCCGAAAAGGTTGAAAATAAGCCACAAAAAGTGGGGCTTATGAAACATAAGCCACAAGCCTGCTACATAAATTTTCCGGCTTTTGGAAACTTATGGGCTTATATAAGGTTACTGTGATATAAAAAGTTTATATAAGCCCAAAAGTTGCAAAATAAGCCGAAAACAGATAAGATCCTAAACCCATCATTTTGGTACTTGAATGGGTCAATTCTGTTGATTCAGTGACCAAAAAAGGTAATTCTTTTCTGGGTTTGTTTTATTTTATAAAAAAGATTACAGCTTTATGATTATTGCTAAAGATCATGTTCAAATTTGTATTGCATTGTGGAAATTTGGGTTTGTTTAAGCTTATATATAGGTTTATCAGGTTATCTGTTTTCAGCTTATGATTGAAAGGTGTTTGTTTCGCCTTATTTAGGGCTATGTTGCAGGGAAACGCCTCTCGGGTGCCGTGCCCGTCCCGGAAACGGGAAACGGCTGGAAACGCCCGGAAACGCGGCGGAAACGTTTCCCCAAAAAGGGAAACGTTTCATGAAGATAGGAAACGCCGAGGCTCCAGCAGAAACGCGAAAGGAAACGTTTCTTGGGATTTTAACACGTTTTTGGGCTAGTTTTTGGGCCACGAAACATTTTTTGGTCCATTTATATTGTATATAGATATGGTAGGTCGCCATATCTTTTAACAAACTTTTAAAAATTGACTATCAGTATTTGTTTAATGTTAAGTATATGTTATGTCTTACTCTGAGTATTGATTTTTTCTTGCTTTATCGGTTAAAGATTCATGTTTATTTAATTTATTAAAAAATATATATAAAATAAAAAAACGTTTCCAGCCGTACCCGTTTCATGGATTTTGGGACATTGACGTTTCTAAGTACCCGTCCCCGTCCCCGTCCCCGTTTCCGTATCCGTCTCCGTGCAACATAGATTTAGGGGCCTTATGGCTAATTTGGTTTTCGGCTTTTGTTTCATAGTATAAACTTAATATGACATGATAAGCGTGTTAAACTTAATTTGGGTTTGTTTAAGCTTATTTATAGGTTTATCAGGTTATCTGTTTTCAGCTTATGATTGATAGGTGTTTGTTTCGCCTTATTTAGGGGCCTTATGGCTAATTTGGTTTTCGGCTTTTGTTTCATAGTATAAACTTAATATGACATGATAAGCGTGTTAAAGATCATGTTCAAATTTGAATTCCATTGTGGAAATTTGGATTTTTTTAAGAAGTGGATTGAATGGGTGTTTGCTTAAGATTATCTATAGGCTTATGAGGTTATCTGTTATCAGCTTATGATTTATAGGTTTTTGTTTCGGCTTATGGCTTTTTTGGTTTTTGGCTTTTGTTTCATCAGCCCCACTTTTTTTGGCTTGTTTTGAAACTTTTCGGCTTATATAAACTTGATATGACATGATAAGCTTATATAAGCCGAAAAGGTTGGTTGAAAATAATCCACAGAAAGTGGGTTTATCAAGCATAAGCTATAAGCTCGCTACATACAATTTTTTGGCTTATTTGGAAACTTATGGGCTTATATAAGGTTACTCCCAAAAGTTGCAAAATAAGCCCAAAAAGTTGAGCTTATGAAATATAAGCCGAAAACGGGTAAGCTCATAACACCCTTCCATATATGGGTGTCAAAGGGAATTTTAGTCTTTTGAGTTCCTTCTACGCATTTAGTTAGTGTTTACTAAGACGGACCGCAATGACTGAGTTATGAAAAAAATTACAGCTTTATGATAATTCTGTTGATTCAGTAACCAAAAAGGTAAATCTTTTTGGGTTTGTGTTATTTTATGAAAAAGATTACAGCTTTATGTTAATTGTTAAAGATCATGTTCAAATTTGTATTGCATTGTGTAAATCTGGGTTTTTTTAAAGAAGTGAATTGAAGGGGTCTTTGTTTAAGCTTATTTATAGGCTTATGAGGTTATAGGTGTTTGTTTCGGCTTATTTAGCGGCCTTATGGCTAATTTGGTTTTCAGCTTATGTTTCATAATATAAACTTAATATGACATGATAAGCGTGTATAAGCTGAAAAGTTTCAAAATAAGCCACAAAAAGTGGGCTTATGAAACATAAGCCATAAGCCCGCTACATACAATTTTCCGGCTTATTTGGAAACTTATGGGCTTATATAAGGTTACTGTGATATAAAAAGCTTATAAGCCCAAAAGTTGCAAATTAAGCCGAAAAAGTTGATCTTATGAAATATAAGCCGAAAACAGATAAGATCCTAAACCCATCATTTTGGTACTTAAATGGGTCAAATTTGTTGATTCAGTGACCAAAAAAAGGTAAATCTTTTCTGGGTTTGTGTTATTTTATTGCTAAAGATTACAGCTTTATGATAATTGTTAAACATCATGTTCAAATTTGTATTGCAATGTTGAAATTTGTGTTTGTTTAAGCTTTATTTATAGGTTTATCAGGTTATCTGTTATCAGCTTATGATTTATAGGTGTCTGTTTTGGCTTATGTAACGGGCTTATGGCTAATTTGGTTTTTCGACTTATGTTTAGTAAGCCCACTTTTTGTCATGATAAGGTATGAGCCAAAAAGATTTTTTTTATTTTTTATTTTTTTTTATTATTTTTTTTTTTGGTATGAGCCAAAAAGTTTGAAGCTACATAAAATTTTCCGGCTTTTTTGGAAACTTATGGGCTTATATAAGGTTACTGTGATATAAAAAGTTTATATAAGCCCAAAAGTTGCAAAATAAGCCGAAAAAGTTGAGCTTATGAAATATAAGCCAACAACGGATAAGTTCATAAGCCCGGACCCCATAAATAAGCTTAAACAAACGGCCTTCCATGTTGAAATTGTATTGCATTGTCGAAATTTGTTTTTTTAGAAGTGAAATGAAGGGGTGCTTATGAGGTTATCTGTTATCAGCTTATGATTTATAGGTGTCTGTTACGGCTTATGTAACGGGCTTATGGCTAATTTTGTTTTCGGGTTTTGTTTCATAATATAAACTTAATATGACACGATAAGCGCGTGTAAGCGGAAAAGTTTCAAAATAAGCCACAAAAAGTGGGCTTATGAAATGTAAGCCATAAGCCCGCTACATACAATTTTCCGGCTTATTTGGAAAGTTATGGGCTTATATTAAAGTTGTGCTTATGAAATATAACCCGAATACAGATAAGCTCATAAGCCCCATAAATAAGCTTAAACAAACACCCTTGTCAAAGGGTATTTTGGACTTTTGTGTTTGCTCTACGTGTTTAGTAAGACGGACCGCATTGACTGACTTATGAAAAAGATTACAGCCTTATGATAATTCTGTTGGTTCAGTGACCAAAAACGTAAATCTTTTTTGGGTTTGAGTTATTTTATGATAAAGATTACAACTTTATGATAATTGTTAAAGATCATGTTGAAATTTGAATTTCATTTTGGAAATTTCGGTTTT
This sequence comes from Glebionis coronaria, assembly GCA_025667525.1. Lineage (NCBI taxonomy): Eukaryota > Viridiplantae > Streptophyta > Magnoliopsida > Asterales > Asteraceae > Glebionis > Glebionis coronaria. The sequence continues at coordinate 266,676 of JANFOE010000012.1, read as the reverse complement.
TATAGGAAGTGAATTGGATGGGTGTTTGTTTAAGCTTATTTATAGCTTACGTATCTGTTATCAACTTATGATTCATAAGGTGTTTGTTTCGACTTATGTTGCGGGCTTATGTTTTTTTTTAATTTTCGGCTTATGTCATGATAAGCGGAAAAGTTTCAAAGTAAGCCACGAAAGGTGGGCTTATGAAATGTAAGCCATAAGCCCGCTACATAAAATTTACCGGCTTATTTGGAAACTTATGGGCTTATATAAGGTTACTCCCAAAAGTTGCAAAATAAGCCGAAAAAGTTGAGCTTATAAAATACAAGCCGAAAACGAGTAAGCTCATAAGCCCCATAAATAAGCTTAAACAAACACTCTTCCATATATGGGTGTCAAAGGGAGTTTTAGTCTTTTGAGTTCGTTCTACGCGTTGGTTAGTGTTTAGTAAGACGGACCACATTGACGGATTTATGGGATTGTGTTAATTTATGACAAAGATTAGAACTTTATGATACACGTAATTGTAAAAGATCATGTTGCAACTTAAATTGCATTGTTTAAGCTTATTTGTGGCCTTACGAGCTTTTTGTGATTTCGGGGTTATATTTCGTAAGCTTGAATTTCTCGGCTTACTTTAAGACTTATATTAGTTTTTTATATCGTAATGATCTTATATAAGCCCATAAGTCTCAAAACAAGTCGGAAAATTTAGGCTTACGAAATATAAGCTGAAATCACATAAGCTCGTGAGGTCACAAACACCCCTAACTAAATTGGAGTAATATCGGCTGATCCATTTTGATATAGATGAAATTCAGTAACTACTGTATAGGGCATGACATAGGAACACGTGATGAGTAGAAGTTTTTTGTGGTTTCCCTATAGGCTTTTTAGGCGATTCTAAGTAGCCTGCGCGTGTACATATTTGCCCCTGCGTTTAGGTATGAAGATTCACATATAGCTTAAAATTTTGGGCTTTCTAGACGATTTTAGTACACACGTTTGCCTCTGCTTTTTAGGTTTGTAACTTGAAGAGGAAAAGAAAAAGAGAGACTGAAAAATAAGGAAGGTTTCCAAACACACCCTTGAAACAAAACATTTTCAAGAACCTGAATTAAATTTCATTTTCAACCCTTTGATTCTCCGGTTTTCTCACAATAACAGACAAAATATTCAATTCAATCAAAACCCACAAAAATCCCTATAATCAAACTCATCATTTTGGTACTTGAATGGGTCAATTTTGTTGATTCAGTGACCAAAAAGGTAAATCTTTTTGGGGTTTGTGTTATTTTATGATAAAGATTACAACTTTATGATTATCGCTAAGATCATGTTGAAATTTGAGTTGATTACGGAAAATTTGGATTTTTTTAGAAAGTAAAATGAAGGGGGTGTTTGTTTAAGCTTATTTATAGGCTTATGAGGTTATCTGTTATCAGCTTATGATTTATAGGTGTTTGTTTCAGCTTATTTAGCGGGCTTATGGCTATTTTGGAGGGGGTGTGGGTTTAAGCTTATTTATAGGTTTATGAGGTTATCTGTTATCAGCTTATGATTCATAGGTGTTTGTTTCGGCTTATGTAGCGGGCTTATGGCTTATGTGGTTTTCGGCTTGTGTTTCATAAGCCCGCTCTCTGTGGCTTGCTTTGAAACTTTTCAGCATAAGCCCGCTATATACAATAATCTGGCTTATTTGGAAACTTATGGGCTTATATAAGGTTACTGTTTTATAAAAAGCTTATATAAGCCCAAAAGTTGCAAAATAAGCTGAAAATGGATAAGCTCATAAGCCCACGAATAGGCTTAAACCAACACTCCCAAAATATGATGGGTAGTAAAGGGTATTTTAGTCTTTTTGTTCGTTATACGCGTTGGTCAGTGTTTAGTAAATTGGACCAACATTTACTGAATTATGTTGATATAGATGACATGACATCTTAGGAACACGTGATGAGGGTCTAGGTGGTTTTCCTATTGGAGGGAAGTTTTTCGTCTAGGCTTTATAGCCTATCTTAAGTAGCCTTGCGTGTACATATTTGCCCCTGCGTTTCGCCGTTTCTGTATGCAGATTCACATATAGCTTCTTTTGGGCTTTCTGGACGATTTTAGTTGACACACGTGTACATATATATTTGCCCCTGCTTTTTAGGTGTAGAGAATCATAGCTAGTTTCTTCTAGGCTTTTTAGTAGCATCACGTGTACATATGTCCCCTTGCTCCTAGGTATAGAGACCCATACTCTCATAGCTATATACATCAAGAGATTTTGCATCATCCTTAGGATATAGACTTTTATATAAGCTCATAGGCCCAAATTTTCGAATGTCCTTTTATGCGGCGTACGCTTATATATGCTTCTGTTCTTGTATACTTTTATTTGTATCTTTGATTATATATGCTTCTAATTTATGCGTTTTACCCTCGGGTAGGGGTATGACTGTCTACATCCTAGTATCCTACTTTCCCCATGCCCCCGCTCCAACGGGATTGAGTGTTACTGTTGTCAGTAACTACTGTATATTTCTTGCATAATCGTGGAAACTAAAAGCCTAGTACTCTAAAAGCGACGCTAAGAATGATATGGCCTATTGAGTATGTGTGGGTCGCAACTTTTAGCTTTTATTTTTGAAACGATTAGCTTACATAAAAAGAAGCCTTTTTGAATGACAATGCTTGTTTCTGATTTCGGCTTGTAGAATAAGCTACTTTGGGTGTTTGGGTAAGTGTCTGTAATAAGCTTAACAGATACTTTTTAGAGTTTGTGCTTTATTAAGCTGTTTTGGACAATAAGCAAATTCTAACAGTTCTAACACCATCAACACCATTGCCCTTTGATACAGCGTAAAGTAATGTGAATAACCATAAAGTGTTTAATTAACCCCTTAAGTAGCTTTTAGACAAGATGCAGCTTCTAATCGAACCAAAATGACCCCTTTACCGTTAGCCTATGATATTTACCTTTTCACTCTTACATATGTTTCATTTTACACTTTTTGACTACAATTTACTTGATTTTTCTGCATTTTAGGATATTGGTTTTACATGATAACCACGTGAAGCTATGAGCGCCCTTATAACCAATACTATCAATGAAACAAGTGACAAAGATGGTAAAATTGTAAATTCTTCAGCCGTTGAAGGGGATAAAGATTTTGAACTTCATGAAGGTATCGAATTCGAATCTCACGAATCAGCATATTCGTTTTATCAAGAATATGCAAAGTCAATGGGATTCACCACATCAATAAAAAACAGTCGCCGTTCAAAAAAGTCAAAAGAGTTCATTGATGCTAAATTTGCATGCTCGAGATATGGTGTCACACCCGAGTCAGACAGTGGGATCAGCAGACGTCCGACTGTCAAGAAAACCGACTGTAAAGCGAGTATGCATGTTAAAAGAAGAAAAGATGGTAAATGGTATATTCATGAATTCATAAAAGAACATAATCATGAGCTTTTACCAGCCTTAGCTTATCATTTTAGAATCCATAAGAATGTTAAATTAGCCGAAAAAAACAATATCGATATTCTGCACGCGGTTAGTGAACGTACCAAGAAAATGTATGTTCAGATGTCTAGACAAACCCTGGGGAATAATCATGTTGACTTTTCAACGGTTGACTTGAACTACCAACATGACCGAGGCCGGTTTTTGGCCCTAGAAGAAGGTGACGGTCAAGTTATGCTTGAGTATTTTGTTCATATCAAGAAAGAAAACCCTAACTTTTTCTACGCGATTGATTTGAACGAAGATCAAAAGTTAAGAAATTTATTATGGGTCGATGCGAAAAGCAGGCAAGATTATAAGCTTTTTAACGATGTTGTGTCTTTTGATATAAGCTATGTTAGAAGTACTGATAAAATGCCGGTTGCGTTGTTTATCGGGGTGAATCATCATTTTCAAGCTATGTTACTTGGATGTGGTTTGGTTGCTGATGACTCAAAGTCAACGTGTGTTTGGTTAATGAAAATGTGGGCCCGGGCAATGGGCGGGACCGGAAACGGTCCAAAAGTTATAATTACTGAATACGGGAAATCATTCGAAGCATCCGTAAATGAGGCTTTTCCGGGGTCTCACCATTGTTTTTATCTTTGGAGTATATTCGAAAAACTACCAGAAAAAAATGATAAATTTTTGAGGAAATTTAATAAGTGTATATATAAGCCTTTAACGGATGAAGAGTTTGATATGAGGTGGTGGAAGTTGATTGGTGTATTTGAGCTTCAAGAAAATGAATGGTTTCACGGTTTATATGAAGATAGGAAAAAGTGGGTCCCAATTTATATGAAAGGTACATTTTTGGCGGGATTGTCGATTGCCCAGCGAGATTTAAGTCTGAATTCTTTCTTTGATAAATACGTTCAGAAGAAAGTGTCGGCAAAAGAATTTGTGAAGCAATACGGTACGATTTTACAAAATCGGTATGAAGAAGAAGCGATTGCAGATTTTGACACGTGTCATAAACAGCCAGCATTGAAATCGCCTTCACCGTATGAAAAACAGATGTCGACTGTTTACACTCATGCAATTTTTAAGAAGTTTCAATCTGAGGTTCTTGGGGTTGTCGGTTGTTGTCCAAAACGGGATAGGGATGACGGGCCAGTCACGGTTTATTCGGTTGAAGAATATGAGAAGAATGACAAATTCATGGTGACATGGGACGAGACGAAATCCGAGGTTTGGTGTTCGTGTCTTTTGTATGAATATAAAGGTTTTCTTTGCAAACATTCAATGATTGTTCTACAAATGTGTGGGGTTCCAAATGTTCCAAATCATTATATACTGAAGAGATGGACTAAAGATGCAAAGAATTATCGGTCAGTGAATGATGGAAGCGAAGGAAATGAACGAATGCAAACGAGAGTAGAGTTGTATAATGATTTATGCAAACATGCTATTCAGTTGAGTGAGGAAGGATCTTTATCTGAGAAAAGCTATGCTATTGCGCTTCGTACACTTGTTGACGTTTTGAAAACATGTGTAAATGTGAATAACAAAGAATCTTTCAATAATGCTAGCTCACTCCGTGATGTTGAAGATGATAACATGACGAGTGTTTCCGCAAAAACCACTAAAAGAAAGAGTGTTAGCAAGAAACGAAAGGTTGGTTTGTGAAGTTTGTTATGTATGCTTATGTGTGAATATAACGAACATCCTATAACTTATTCGTTGTTCGAATTATGTAGGTTCAGTTAGAACCTGAACCTGTAATGCATGAAGCTCGAGACAACATGCAACAGATGGTTAGTTTTGTTTTCATCTATACACATTTTTGTAAAGTGTCGAAATAAAGTGTAAGTTCTGTGTTTGAATTAGCCATGATGTTTGGTCTGAATTTCTGACTGATAGGAAAACATGAGCTCGGACGGAATAGCTTTACAGGGCTATTATGGTAACCAACAGAATGTACAAGGGCTGGTACGATGCTTTATACTATCTCCAAGTAAAGATCTAAACTGAAAATATCGATATCCTCTTATTTGAAAAGCTAATTCGTTTTCATTTGTAGCTGCAGTTAAACTTGATGGAACCGCCACAGGATGGTTACTATGTTAATCAGCAAAACATGCAAGGATTGGTATGCAAACTCTGTTGATTCATCTAAAGACTTATGCGAGTACTTATGGATTTCTTTGCCTTTCTAAATAAGAACTTATGGGTTTCTTTTGTAGGGTCATCTAAACTCATTGGCACCAACACATGATGGTTTTTTCGAAGCTCAGCAAAGCATACATGGTCTGGTATGTTTACTACTACAGAACGTATTAAAATCTGCTTAAAGATTTTTTTTATCCCATTGATTTGTTAATGACAACTCATTTGTGCGTCTGTGCAGGGACATATGGATTTTAGACCACCAAGTTTAGGTTACAGCATGCAGGTTAGTATGTGCAATTATTATGCCTTAGTTTTGATTAAAAGTTTGGTTAGAAACGGTCTGGGCGAGGCAATCCTCAAATTTTTCACTCATTTACTGGGAATAGTTGTAAATAGGGGTGTCGAAAAAACTGACCCGACCCGAACCCGAATAAGCCTATTCGGGTCGGGTCACTCGGGTTCAAAAACATATTCGGGTCAATTCGGGTTGACCCGAGTTCTAATTAGGCTCGGGTTCGGGTTTATATTTTTTAGCCGTGACCCGAATTGACCCGACCCGACTTGACCCGAACCCGACTTGACCCAAGTTTTTAACACATTTTACCTTGTAAATATACTTAAATAAGCCATTTTTTAATTTTTTTACTTATAATCGGGTTGACCCGAACCCCAGTTAACCCGACCCGAATTGACCCGAACCCGACTGACCCGAGTTCTAATTAGGCTCGGGTTCGGGTATGATTTTTTTGAGTCTTGACCCGACCCGAATTGACCCGACCCGATTCCCACCCCTAGTTATAAACGTATAGTTACAAAAACAGTATCATCACAATAGTCCAACTATTTAGATAAAACAGTTTAGCAGGATTTATGCATTACATTGATTTTGGGCGACTTTCAACAGAACTTGGACCGTCTGATCAGTTTGAGATAAAACACTACCAAAATTGACCCATTTTATATGTAACTGGATTAAACTTTCGATCTCTAGTCTCTTCCACTTACTTTTGCTCGTTTATGTGATATCTAAAACATCAATTGTATCGTCTTGTTTCCAGGAAGAACCTGGTTTGAGAACTAATCATATGCACAACAACCCGCCTAGACATCCTTGAGACACATCATATCATCCAGCCTTCTGAAGGTTACATCCTAAATCCAGTTGATTTTGGCACTCGAGTTTATGTCAAATGTATATTTATGTTATAATTGAGCTAGTCATTTAGTGAACCGTCGATTGTATTTAGATACTGTTAGATGGTCCAAATTAAAATATTGGACCCTATCTTTAGTTAGGAATAGCAATATAATGTAAGACTCAAACTTGATCCTGTTTACTAATTTTCGATGGAATAATTACCATGTTCATGATATTTGTATACGCGGAAGGAATCACCAATTAGATGCGTTGAAAGCGACAACACGGAAGTACAGGTGAAAGTGAGACGGCACCATTGTCGCTTTCATCAAAAAGAGAAGTTGAGTTTTGTAATCATATTATGTTTTATGAACTTTTAAATGTAATAGTAATTATTGTTGTTTTGTGTTTGCTTAAAGCTCGATCTCTTGGGTTATTTCGAGCCTTCTTTATAAAGCTGAGCTCCACTTGGGCACAACTCGTTTACGAGTACCATCGTTTTCTTTTTACATATAGGCCCTGGTACAATTCCACCAAAGTTGTATTCTGTTCAGACATGTGTTCATTTATCGAAATTCTGGAGTGATCACATATATTGATTCAAGGTTAAACCGATCCACTATAAGGACGGATTTAATTGTTACTAGAAGCTGCAATCATGGTTACACTTGACTTGTCAAGATCCTCGTAGTGGCGTTTGGACGCAGAAGCTATATCTGCAATACCTGCACATTTGCTGCTAGCACTTTTCATCTGCAACACATACTAAACAAAACAATATCACAAATGATATGTAGGCCTAGGCACGAGCACGGTACCGGTACCATACCGATCTTATACCGAATTAGTGGTACCGATTTGTTCCCGAGCATAAGTTAATGGTACCGGTACCGTACCGAACGGGATTCGGATATCGGTACCAGTACCGGGAAATCGGGATTTTCCCGTTCTTTTTCGAGAATTTCCCGATTTGGTACCGGTACCGTACCGAACGGAATTCGGTACCGGGAATCGTTATGGTTCCGGTTCGGTTTTAAGATTCGAGACGAAATGCTCATCTAGATCTGACCTACAAATCTTACTAGTGTAATACCCGTGCGTTGTACGGGTCATGTGTTAAAAATCAATTAGTTTTTTTCCGACAACCTATAGCAAATAACATATACCATCTATCAACACAAACATAAAAAAACACTATAATTTAACAAAGTAAACATATAAGTCGAAGTTCAAAATACAACGTGCAATTGAAGTTAAAAATAGCCAACCTAAGACCATTATCGTTGAAAATAAACAGAAACTTCAAAAATGAAAATAAATGTTTAAATATGCATATAAAATACCAAATGCGATTAACTCAAGCATCATCCACATCAACTGCTTCAACTTCGGCTCACCAACCACACCCTCATCCGCCTTAGTCTAACCAACTTGATAGTTCTCAACGCATCCTTAAACATTAAAAAATGCATCTTAAACGTCTAACAAAAATAATGGTTTAGAATATTAACCTATTAAAAGAGCTGGTGATCCAGTAGTTAGACAATCAAATGGTTATTTGACTCTCTGAGAGGGTTAGGAGCGGTGGGCTGACGCCAAAGACCTAAGGCACACACATTTTTGCAAACTATGTAATATTATATGAAGTTAAAATTTGTATTTTTGAAATTTTGAAAGTTGTTATATACTTTTATGTTTATCCTTCAAGGTTGTTAAATTTAAATGATATAAATTTATAATAAAAACGGCGGCAAGTATCGGATGTTATAATTTAAATGTTTGGTTATTTGTATAATGGTTGACAAAATGCAAAAAAATAAAAATTTATTAACTTTTAGTAGGAAAGCGACGATTGCTTCCAAATAGGTATATATAGTTCATAAATTTAAAATATACATCAAATGACTAAAAAGACAAACGAAAATTTGAAATTAGTACAACAAAACCCATTTAAATTAGTATATGTTAGTATCTAGTATTGAAAGATAAGTCACTGAAATGCATGAAGTGGTTGTCTAGTATGCATAGTATATGTTAGGTAAAGATATATGGGCTAATTATCCAAATAGACCACTTTTGAAGTGCATTTGTCAAAATACCCTAAGTTACTTTAAAGTTCCATAAATACACTAAGCGACCTCAAGTCACCTTATACCACTTTATGCTACATTAAGCTACCCTAAGCAATTTTAAGCTACCTAAGCGACTTTAATATTAAATTAATAAAAATACTATTCATCTGAAAAAAGTACTTTTTTTTGTAAGAATTGTGTAAGGGTACTTTCTTATGCGACTTTATTTTTTTAATTAATTAAAATTCAATTTTATTATTATTTTAATCATTAAAAAAACATTTTATATTATTCGACTTTTAATTAAATATATGCAACTTTAAATAAACTTATGTGACTTGTACATTGTACTTCGTGAGCTTAGTACTGTTTGAAATGACTAATTTTTTTTCATTTAACTGTTAAATTAACCTTAAGCCCCCTCTATCCACACATATTAAACATACATCATCTTCAACACTTAACCCACCCCACCTCTGTGAATTTATTTTATCTTCAAATCACACTCACTGGGTGAATTTATTTTATTTTCAAATCACAATCACCTTGCTACCCATTTGTACTCCATCTCTAACAGTAATAATGGATCTTATTGAATCAAGATGGGAAGAGTTGGTTGGAGAAATGCCTCTGAAGGTTTGTTATCCGGCTATTGAAGGTCATGATTGGAAAATAATTACTGGCCGTGATCCGAAGAATACGAGACGGAGGGAGTACTTGATAACTAGACTTGTTATTTTTCAATTTTCAGTTTTCAGTTTTCAAGATTTTTTGTTTTGGCCTCTAGACTTGTTATTTTTCAATTTTTTTAAAAAACCCATTATTTATTTATGCTTAATTTCAATACCCAGAAGTGAATTTGAAAATTATTAAGATGTTAATTTTCATAAATTTTTGATCAATTTTCAGTTTTGATCAATTTCAATACCCAGAAATGAATTTGATTAAAATTAGGGATGTCAATATACAAGACTAATTTTTTTGATCCACAATCAGCTGCTGAAAAGTAATTGGGTATGGATATGATCTCACATGTGATATCTGCTTAACCGGTTGTACACCAGGACCATCCGGTTCAACTCTGATTGAGCTTAATGAAACAGTAACTAAAGATCTTGTGGTACCTGGTGGTGTTGTTGTTCCTAATGTTTCGCATGCGATAAAGGCGAAAGGACTAGGTTTCAGTATGATGTTCTTACCTTTAATCAAGTAAGTTGTTTGACTTTTTAAAATATGTAGATTGATATGAATTTTGGATTGATAGGTAGTAGGTTCGAGTTTAGGATTCAATGCGAAGGTGAACCTTATGTTTGTGTGCGTAATTGTTGATATTTTTGGACAAAAAAAAGTGTTTGCGAGTCGCGATTTTTAGGTCTAAACTATACGATTATTTACGCGTATTATTGTTAATGATCATATTGTATAAGCTTAGATCATCATTTTGTACAAAAATGTGTTTGACGACGTTCAAACTGATTATCGACTATATATATCAACTTTTTTTCATGTTAGTGTATGATGATTGTGGAATTTGATTTATGTAAACTGATTTTTTTTTGCATGTTAGGTTTTTATGTGTTTTTGAATTATGATTTTAGGCCGAACTTGTGAATTATGCTTGTTACGGATGAAATAGTACGAGTTTGAGCTGATTATTGAATGTAAATGCGTTAATTTGTTTGTGAATCAGATTAGTTTAATCATTCGACTGATTTAGGGGGTGTTTGTTTCATAAGCCGCAATTTTGTGGCTTATTTTGAGACTTATGGGCTTATGTAAGTTTATAATGATATGATAAACTTATATAAGCCAATAAGACTCAAAATAAGCCACAAAATTGTCGCTTATGAAATATAAGCCGAATTTGGCTTATATTTCATAAGTCATAATATAGTGGCTTATTTTGAGACTTATGGGCTTATATACGTTTATCATACCATAATAAACTTATATAAGCCCATAACTCTTAAAATAAACCACAAAATTGTGGCTTATGACACAGAAGCCTATTTCGGCTTATCATTCGTAAGCTTAAACAAACACCCCTTTAGATGATTTTATTTACATATGTATATGAATAAGCATTTTGAGTCAAACTAGTTAATTTAGCTGATGATGAATTTTGTTTTGATTGAATATCAGTTTTAGCTTATTCTTCGCTTGTTTGTGTGTTAGGTGAATAGTTTATTACACTAATATTTTACTAATTTGCATCTTGTTGTACTTATATTTTAAATAAATGTTGAGTAGCATGATTCTGTTTGCTTTCTTATAGATTTTAGGGGAATTAGCTGATTTGCGTGAATGATTTATGTTCTAAATGAACATATATAATATCGTTATTAGTCCAAATTAGTCCTCCGTAACCATTTTGGCCATTCATCTGGCCTGTCCTTTTGATTTTTGACTTTTGACACACCTTGGTGCTTAGTTTCTCCCAAATTCCGATCGACTTCTCTAAACCAGGTCACCTTAGGATCTTTTATAAGTTTAGAGCTAGAAGTTAGCTGGCAGTATAATATATTAGAAACCACAAAGAGGATCTTTTATGGTGGAATTACTTATTATACTCATTTGTTTTTTGGGATAACTGTTATTTCAGCACGTGTCAATGACTACCTAAATTACCTTTATCGTGTATAATGTTTATATGGCAGTATAGAGAAAGTGTTAAAGAAGACCCGAACAGAAGTGGATAAGCTAACACGAAGAGCTAAAGGATTGACACTTGAAGTCCCAAGAAATGTCAGGCCTCCTGTTGTTAAAAGTTCGTATGATCTCAGATCAGCCAAAAAAGGGATGGATGTGATGGATGAGGATGTTGTTCCAACAAAAGAAGAAAAGCGTAAAGGAAAGGAGAAGATATCTGATGCTGAAGTTGTTCTCGGAAGTGTGAAAGCAGATACTGAGGAAGTGTGTAAGAAGGTTAAGAAGGAAAGAAAGCGTGATGATGAACCTGATAAGGATGGAGCAGGAGATGCAGCCGGACCACGAGCAACTCGTTCATGTCCAAGAACTAGGATGGTCAACCCCGTTTAGAGTGCTGTTATTTGTTACTTCTGGTAGTATAGTCGTGTCGTCATGTCTCAATGTTTTTGTTAGTTTGATTGTTTAGAATCTGAATGTTGCCAATGGTTGCGAGGTGCAGTAGGTTGAGTCCAAGTTTCCTGTGTTTGGCTCTGGAATCTGTTGAATGGTACTTTGAGATTGTTTTGGTTTTTTCGTCACATAGTTGTGCATAAGAGTGCAAGAGTTTAAGACCTTACTTTGAAGTTGTTTTGTTCCTATTTTTGAATGCTAAAATACTTGAAAAGTACACATTCGATAAGGAGAGCTGAGAGAGCACACCACTTATATGTTTCATAAATCCGCCGCAGGCATGAGAAATGCTTAGGTAATGATCCCCATTTCTGTATTGCAGCTGTAATCCAAGTGTTTCTGAACTTTAATTTCTTTTAGTAAATTTATCAACTCAGTTTCTTATGCAGGTCAAGTTATATCCACATATATGGTTCATAACGTCTGCAGAATTTCACTGTCACACTTTGAGCTAAAATACTTCATGCATATACTTAACCTTCAGTTTTTTGGGGTTAAGTTTAATACAGAACAATATGCCCTTTCATTTAACAGCCATTACATATTTTCAGTTATTTAGTGCTAAATAACATAGTGGCATTGGCCATTACTAACCAAGTGCAATACCATAATTGTTCATTAAGCAAAATCCTCAACAGCATCACATGACAACACTTGATGTCTATTTATGTTTCTGAATTTATTAGATCGACAGATATGTTATCTATAGAGAACTCACCTTACCGCAGTGATCTCCATATCAGCAGAGCTGCATGCACATCATAAAAGCTTGATATTTTAGCCTCTGCTAGCCATGATCTCATTACAGGTACTTGGTGAACGTACGTGTTCATTTGTCTACACACACTTTAATATGCAAGTAATATTAATATATTTCGATACACAACACATAATTCAATCAATATCAGTCTCAGTCTCGGCCATTATGAACTAAGAAATTCCATTGTATCTCATGGTCTTAATCCCATAGCCACACTATTCTCAATTTTGAAATGCCATAATTCATTACAAGATATTACTAACTACATCTATCAATGAACGTGTGAATCAAATCCAGCGTACACTAGTCATGTACTTACGGTACCAGAAAATAGAATCAAGTAAATTGCTGTCAAATGGTTTATAACCCCTGAAAGAATGCACAACCAAAACAACATCACATGGTAGCCAAAATTCTTCTTCAATTCATCCTAAGCCTAAATCGATAGACCTGCATGTGCCCCAGCTCCAGTTCCTACACCATCTGCACCTCCATCATTATCATCTGAGTCATCATCATTGTTCCTGTTCTTTTTGAGTCTCTTACACGCTTCCTCTGTATCTGTTCCTGAATCACTGAAAACATCTGTTTCTTTCTCATTTCCTTTGCCTTCTGCTGGCTCATCATCTGAAGAAAAACTGTAACCAAGGTCATTCAGTCCTGATCTTAGAGAAATCGACCTCTTGAGACCTCCACTTGCTCTCTTTCGTCTCTTTCCAGCAACAGCAGTAGCAGGTGCTTTTCCTTTTCCTTTACCAATTCCAGTTCCTTGCTTTTCAATCATAATTCCTTTGGCTTGTCGTGATAAGAAATCCACTGCATCCATGCACTTCTTCTCATCCACTTCATTATTGCTGCTACTGGTTGTAGAACTACTTTTCACATCATCATCAGGTTTTGTTTTGGCTCTGACTGTGTCGTTTCTTTCTCTTCCCTTTCAGTATCTGAGTACAGTGATCAGTTTCTAGTTTATGAGTACAGTGAAACTGAAATAAATTATTAGAGTAGCTGCAAAAATACTAAATCTGTTTATCAAGATTTGTAAGGATCGTTTTGCATAAAATTGTTAAATACCTCATGCTAATTAAGAACGTTTTAAATACCAAAAATTTGCCAAACTGATTCTTGTTAAAAATGGGCCCCTTCCCTTCCTCCGAAACACTGTCACAAACACCTATCAAAACGGCTTACTGGGTTGCTAACTTTATTATATTGAAAAAAGGGAATATTGATTACCACGTCTACTATGTTACAACCATGCATTCTATTTATACTAAAATACTAACCAAAAAAAATGCACCACTATTCCTTCAAAACCGGAACCAACTACTGAAGACTATGACTATGCCACGTAAAGCATGGAGAATTACTTGGTCTTCCATAATACTCGGTCATACTCATTCAACTAGTTCAACCCACTTCTTTATTCAAAAACCAGATGGAACATCCAAGTATCAACCCGCGACTAAACTAACCCGCTCCATTCACCCATCAAGATTACCAACATTCACCCCGTAATCTTGAATCCTTTCATGGTCTCGGCTCGAATTATCATGGTCATGTACACGGTCTCGGTCACATACTACTTGCTCGGTCTCTTGGTACTTTGCTTCTCAACGTACATACAAAGTAACAATCCTTGATACATGCTTTCTTGTGATCACCTCCTGTTACAAGATCCACTTGCTCAAAATTCTTGCTATGGGTTTCATACCTGCTACAGATATGGGAACCTTCTTGCTTGCTAACTTGCGAAACTTGCTGCCTTTTTTAGTTTTTGTACTAGTGATTCATGCTTCTTGCTTTGAAAAAAAAAACAATCCTTGCTATATTTCTTGCTACATTCTCTTGCTACCCTTCATGGCGCATTCTCTTGATATCTTTCTTGTTAGCTTTCTTACTAACATTCTTGTTACGTTCTTGCTTCTTTCCTGTTTTTCAAAAACAGTTCTTGCTTCTTTGTTTTATCTCTTAAGATAAACTTTGCTCGGTCTTTTCATTGAATCTTCGGTCCTTTGTTTCAATAATTCGGTCTTCGATCTTCGGCCTTCGGTCTTTTGGTTCAAACGGTATCTTTCTCCTACGGTCTTCTACCGTTGAAACTTCGGTCTTACTTTCATTCTCGGACAACCCACTGTCACGGTGTTGGTCTTGGTTGCCTCATTCGGTCTCTTTCTCGGTCGGAACTTTCTTTCTTTCTCATTCTTCTTTCTTTAGTGACTAACCTAGCTTCTTTCTTTCTTTCGAGGCCTTCTTTCTTTCTTGCGAAGAGACACCGGCCTCTTTCATTCTTTCTTGTGACGCCTCTTCTTCCTTTCATTCTCTCTTGCAAGAAATCTTGCTACTTTCTTGTCGACTACTTTCTTGTCTGACTCTTTCTGTGGACTTTCTTTCTTTCTCTTATTCTTGTTGTGATTTCTACATCTTCCGATGTGACCAACACTTGCTGCTTGCCTTCACCTTCCTTGCTGCGTCTGCCATGCAGCTAAGTGTTATGTCGGTTCTCAAAACTGACTCTCAAACCAGCCTTCTAAGGAAACCAGCTCTGATGTCATGTTAAAAATGGGCCCCTTCCCTTCCTCCGAAACACTGTCACAAACACCTATCAAAACGACTTACTGGGTTGCTAACTTTCTTATATTGAAAAAAGGGAATATTGATTACCACGTCTACTATGTTACAACCATGCATTCTATTTATACTAAAATACTAACCAAAAAACATGCACCACTATTCCTTCAAAACCGGAACCAACTACTGAAGACTATGACTATGCCACGTAAAGCATGGAGAATTACTTGGTCTTCCATAATACTCGATCATACTCATTCAACTAGTTCAACCCACTTCTTTAATCAAAAACCAGATGGAACATCCAAGTATCAACCCGCGACTAAACTAACCCGCTCCATTCACCCATCAAGATTACCAACATTCTAACCTTTCTCAAATATTGGACAAGAATGTTAGCTCCCATTGACCAACCAGCACCGTATAAATTGGCGTTCAGATACTTACAACCAACATGTTCCACTACTTCATCAAGATCTCCTAAAAACGAAGCTGAATAAATCTACATAGGTATAAAACAGAACGTAAAGACTAAGACAAAATCTTACACGTAGTATTGGGCTAATCAATCTGTAATCAATCTGGAATAACTTGACTTATAAGGTCATCCACTATAATATATGTGTATAAAATGAAATGGTTCGTAAATTAAGCCACCATGATGGAAGAGGTTCATAAGGACAAGGCATGGAGAAAATGCTTTCAAGTTTATGAACCTTCTCGGTTCTAACTGCATTCTGCACTGAAATATTTGTATCTACTTAATAGACTAAATTGCAAAAACCCTGTGTGGTATATTCAAATTGCAATCGCAGCCAATACAACTTCAAAAGTGTAGACACTATGACCATAGGAAATATTTGGTTAGTTATGAGAGTAAAATGTCCTATGACTAAAGGGGAAGAATACAGCGGCTATTTAGTCATTTGACTTCAGCGAGGTACCAAATTTGCTAATGATACCTGTCACGCGGACCATTTTTTCAATTTACTATAAAATCAAAGGTAATCTTTTGTAATACCATAGCAAATTCTACAACAACATTGAAATTTTTTGGCACCATATACACTTTAAAATTAAATTATAAATGTCATGTTTGACTTCAAAAGTTAATGCAGAAGCAAAAACTCTTTATAATGTGGAAACAAAGTTTATGAATTAAATGTATTCTTTGCAGTAATGGTGTATTTTAAAAAAAAATCGTTTTTAGAAAGGTAACGCTAGTGGTATACATATCATCGTCAACTCAATGTCATAAGTTTCTCACTTAACAACCAACATCAACACCAGCGGAATAAGATAATCAACATCAACACCCAAAAATAAATAGCGCACTTATACACAAATATATACCTGATAATACACTTACAAGATTATTTACCCTCTCCAAATAACTCAGTCATTCAGACCACCGAGTTCTTACCAAATGAAGGGGACAACTCGTTGAGGCATTTTGTCAAACATTTTGTGGGCATAGTTTAGATATATGCTTCAAACAAATCATAAATCACATTTTAAACACAACTATTGTAATCAATTTTAAATATATCTAAAATAAAGATTAATAAGAGACGAAAACTGTTGATTTTGTACTAACCTGTGCCCACAACATGTTTGGATCGAACTACGAAAAAGACGGATTAACAATATGAAGGATCTAAAAACAAGAACTTGGCGTTGGATTTTCTGGGTTTGAATTATTAATGGAGGTTAGGGTGGTCGAGTTAATGAGGATGTCGGTTTGAACTAGATGGATTGGGTTACAGATCTGCATGGGGCATGGGGTGGGGTATATTGAAATGGTAAATGAAATTAGGGGTGGACTATTAGCCAATGTACAAGTAAATATTGCCAATGTACAACTAACTAATTCATTCATTTTTTATTTGTTAAAATTAAATACTTTATAAAAAATATTAAATTATAAAAATAAAATACTTTAATATTTAATTATAAAAGTACAAGTCGCTTAAATTGTACACTTACACATTCTTACACAATAGTGACAAGTCGCTTAAAGAGTACAATGACACATTCTTACACCAAAAACATAAGTCGCATAAGTTTAATTAAAGTAGGATAATATTTTTAATATATAAAATATAATAAAAATATGTTACAAAAATAATATAAATAAAAAGTTGCATAATAATAAATTCAAAGTTGCATAAAAAGGTACCTTACACAATTGTACTTGTTTCTTACACAAATGGTACTTTTTTTTTTGAAAAAATACAAGTCGCTTAGGTTGCATAAGGTAGCATCGGTTGCATAGGGTAGCATAAGTCGCATAGGTCTATTTTGGGAAAATGAAACAAAGTTGGGTTAGTTTGACAAAAGGACTTCATGAAAAGTCTATTTGTTAAATTTATCTTATTACTACTTATTTGATCCGTTTATACTATCTTTTTTAATGTTACATGTTTGCAACAGGAAGTTATACCTATTTTGAAGTGGGAGATGATGGTCCTATGTGTCAGTTCGTAGGTCTGTTGTTTGGTTAGCAACAAATGACACTATATAACAACTAACAAAGGGTGTATCGTTTTGCATCAGGTTAGATGCTTATGTCCAAATATAAATTGCAGCAAGGAAATATTGACGAGTAGAATAGTGCTTAAAAGCTACTGAACTTTTTTTATGATAGGCTGTAGGAAAAATTGCATTTAGAAAGACTACTGAAAAGAATGGCAATATCTTCTATTGTTGCAGTACTGTAAAAATGACTTATGTAAGTGAAAAGATCTTATAGCAAACAATCACAATTAAGATAACTATTTAAACATAAATATTTCCTTGAAGAATGGGACAGTGTATCTGCAATAAGTTGAGTCATATTATAACTTACTGATAATAATACAATGCCTTTTTTTCTGACCCATAGTATGAATATGGGCAACTAAATGACACATCAATAAAAAATGTGTTGATTACTACATTTATAACTGTGAATAGCATAAAGTGTCAAAACCACAAATGTGAAAATACTTTTATAACCTACTGATAATAGTATGCTTCATTTTATAATGCAAACATCAATTACAGATCTATTGAATATTGGATAACAATTGATAACTCAAGAGGTGACCAAAAGAAACTACAACCACATGTATGAAAAGAACATTATTAGATTTATAAGATATAAGGAATTACAGACACAAACAAACTTTAAGGAAATCATGAAAATGCAATATTAAAAGTACAATAATACTTAATACTACGTAGTATTAGGAAATACACTTAGAAGAACTCAAACATGTCAATAAATGCATTCATCATTTTTATCCTTGATACAACCTTATTTTACCAGTTATTTTGACGCCACATACAAAAATTGAAGGAAATACTGAAAATGCATCTCAATTACCTTGGTTTTTATTATTTTTCATGTTTCTAGAATAGCAACTTTTTGAAAGTGATAGTGACTAATGTGATTGAGAGTGACAATCCTCTTGTGTCTATTCCACTCTTTATATAGAGTCCAAAGTGAAAAATGACGCTAAACTTTATAACTCAAAAGTAGCAACAAAATGTTCACAGTTTGTTATGATATATATATCCCTGAAACATAGGAGTGCAAGTTATATCTTTTATCCCCATGTGCTTTTATTGTCAAACTCATCTACGCATTTGCAGTCAAAGATTGTTGATAAGTACCAAGGAATTTATACGGTAGAGATTTAACAATTATGTGATCCAAGGGTTTAGAGATAGTGACATGTCATATTGATAGTGACATGTCATATTGATAGTGACATGTCATATTTTTTTCTCTCTGCTATGTTGGCAATCAGAAGGGAAATTGGTTCATTTGCCCGTAAATTCAGTAACTAATTTAACTTGTTTTATTATATACCCATCTTAAATAACTTTCAAGTTTCATAGACATATCTTTCTTTAAATTTATATTTGTTGCATCAATATTAGTCATAACCACTGACTCTAATATTCAGCAAACAACATAAATATCGACTACTATTAGGTTGTTTGTTTTAGTTTATATAACGTAAGTAGGGGTGAGCAAAATCGACCGAGAACCAAAAATCGAAACAAACCGACCGAAACCGAAATCGATCGACACAAACCGACCTTACTCGGGTCGGGACTCGGGATGAGTTTTCCACGATGTCGGGACTCGGTTCGGTTCAGGACTCGGGATTAAATCAGGATCGCACAAAGAAAATCACGCAAACCGGTATTAACTCGGGCCAAACTTGGTTCAGTTCGAGACTCGGGATTCGGGTTGAGTTTTCTACGATGTCGGTTTCGGGATGAGTCGGGATCGGGACAGGGCGGGTCGGTTTCTTTCGATGCTCACCCCTAAACGTAAACCTTGTAAGAGGTTCGGTGTGTTGTTATTTGGTGCGATGCCTTACTAGCCAACAAACGGTATCGCGCACCACATCGGCTTTGGCGTCATTAATTCTCGCGCCCTATTTCTCCGCCAACAAAAACTCGCGTTCTGAAATTTATTTTTGTGTTTTTATATAATAAAGTGAGATAATACTACTTTTTAACCCTATAACACCACTTTTGTCACGGCTCATTACTACTTCATAAAATGTAATGTCATAGCATTCTCGTGCCATGACCCACGAGTCACCTGTGACACCAATTTCGGCTACGACACCACACCATTGTACCCAGTACTCTTAGCCTTAAAAAGTACAAAAAATAAATACTTGCAATACCCTATTTGTCCCTATGGTTATAATATACACAATTTTTTTCACTTTCGCTGCCACATTTTTTGACAGTTAAATACTTTTGATATGTTAAAGTTTATATTTTTTATTTCACACTTTCCGTTTTACCGTTTTATAATAAAATCAAAATTATAAAAATTAAAAAATAAAAAAAAATGAAAAACTAAAGGGTATAGATTTTACATAGCAAAAATTTAAGAAATAGACTAAGTATCATTCGATCCTTGCGCTTTTTAAAAAAAATGAGTCTTAGTCAAGGTTTTAGATAGCAGATAGCGTGAGGTGTGATGTGAGGGTATGACAAACTTTTACACATTTATGAGTCATAACAATCATGATATTTTAAGACGTGAATTAAAGCGACACAAAATATAAAATTACACATAAATTTATATGTTTTGTAGATCATATTATAAATATATTGATGTCATATAAAAATGTCATACATAAAGAATAAAGTTAACAAACTCTTTTGAACTCTTTATCGAAACTGGATTTAAAAAAGTCTTCACGCATCCTATTTTATCGCGACTTATCCTGTTTTTTCACTTATCGTCTCACGTCAAGCCTTGAGCTCAATCCTTGATCTATTGCATGGCGTGAATTTCAAATTTCACGCCTTTACGACGCCTTTACAATGCTTTTGCGAGAAAATGATCTCTACTATCTTAAGGTTAAAAAAAATTGTGCTTCCGATAATCTTTGATTATAGCTACGTCACTGATCCCAAAAGAAGGCAACATTGTAAAGTCCCTATACGAACATAAGCATTTCAAATCCGCCCGAGAAATCGCTTTGCAACACTTCAAGGCTCAGGTCAACTAGTTCCGGGTCTGTCACGGAACGTTTGTACGCCGTCAGCTCATCCTTGTTCATGTCTCATATATCCGGTGCTTGCAAACAACAAAATACCGCGATCACGACCACAAAAATACCATCATCTCAGCCATTGCCACAACTTTACTGATTATTTTGGTCACTAAATGTGATGTCTTGTTTTAAACGTACTCCAATTAAATTAACTAGGCGAGCACCCGCGCATAGCGACGGAAATTTATAGCGACATATAATAACAAAACGCGATTGTATTAAATGTTTTGTGTATGGTATAAAATAAAACGTGATAATATTAAGATGTAATCGTAAACGGTCATTGTATGTGATGACTCAACTTAAACAATGATTTTTAACAATCCGTTATAACGATGAAGACCTATGAATTTTTAACCGTCACTACAAAAAAGAAAAATAAAATTTATATTGCCTACGTGGTATTTTGAGAAGGGCGCAAAGGATTTCCGACACTCCGTTACTGCTTCAAAATCATGAAAGAGGACTCAATCCTATTATTAACCAGTTCCCTTAGACATATAATAACTTTAAGCAAGTAGTAGTAAACAACAATATATACAAACTTTTCATTATGTAATAGTGCACAAATGAGCCAAAAAATTCCTTACGCTTTAATCATAACAAAATCATATAGTTCTTTCATATAAAAAATTAATCATATATACTTTATTTTAACAATGTATCTTTCAAAAAAGAAACAATATCCATATATTTCTTCATCTTATCCAACGATGATTCTTTTTTTTTAATACGACTATTCCAACGATTTAAAATATGAATGTTCCATTAAAATAATGCTACATTCATGTTCAGTGGTAAAAATAAACATCGCTTGTATGCCTAAGTCTCACTAACACCAACACTAAAAATACGGTTCGAACATAAAGCACATGCCCTCGTTTAAATTTCCATTTATCTTGCGTACACTACAAAATTTATGACATTTGCTTACTAAATTAAATGTGAAAGAGTAAGTAATAAAGGGGAGCACTAAAAGTCTATACTTACTTAATATTGAGTCAGCAAAAGTATTTTCTATTAATTTCTACTAAAAGTCATCAAAAGTTAATTTTTATCAACTCCTACTCTAAAGAAAAATAGTAAGTAATAGAGGGGAGCACTAAATGTCATTACTTACTCAATATTGAGTAAGGAAAAGTGTAAAACTTTTAATGACTCTTTTTTAGTAGGAAAAAGAGTAGGCAAATGTTGTGGGTTACTTTTGCTTACTTTTATATGCATTGTGTTTTAGTAAGGAAAAATTATAGTGACTTAAATAATTATAAATGTTATTAGTAAGCAAAACATTTAATAAGTAAATGTCATTTATTTTGTAGTGGTATGTGTTTTCATTTTATATTTACCTAATCTTCTAGGCCTAATATCAAATAACATTGTGTCCATTGTGCGAGGATACGTGGCCTTTGTGTTTGTCAGGAGTTTCACCCATTCCATTGATTTATGCTGGTCACGTTACACATTCCGTCCATGTATTCATCATGCATTCCATTTCGGACAACCTTGACAACAACATTAATGGTGATGGATTGGTCTTTTGATCATATTTTTTATACTTGATATAAAATAATATATTATAAATTGCCCACAACTTCATTCCAGGAGCCCTTTACTCAGATCATTTGTTAGCACTTCATGAACTATTAGTTTTCATAATGTTCTCTCTTTCCAACTGAAGGATAAAGAGGGTATAAGCTTGTACATGCTACAAAGTGACAAGTTTAAGCCAGTGAGTGCCTCTGCTTTCAAGCAAGAAATTGATCATCTTTTAGGATCTCTAAGACGTGTTTGTATACTATTTTTTTCTTCAAATTATTGACAACACTTATTTATTTGCCTATTTTTTAGGATCTCTAGACGTGTTTAGTAACCTTTATTTTAAACTTAATTTTTTGTCTCCTCAAATGGTACGTGGTACTATATTCACCCAAATAATTATAATATATGTAATTTGAGAAAAAATATCTATGTTCACAATATCTTCAATATGCATGCTATCTCAAACCAATCTTATCTACATGTCGATTTTCAAATTCTAAGCTCACCTCTTGTATTGTCTCATAGGGATATGAAAAATAACAGATTTCCAAGCAGGAATAACATGCCAACAAATGTCATCCTAAGGTTTATGTATAAGTAGAACAGTTATATGACTTGATCGACAAAGTAATTATCATGGGAAATGCAATGGGTAAGGTAGTTAAGAAGGCTGGATGAGGCTGCTATGATTTTCACAAACGATATAGGATAAACTCAGCATACCTCAAAACGTAAGAAAGATAATCAAAGCTAATTACAGTACCAAACTAACTAACTAACCAAAAAGTCCATTCTAAATCAAACTAAATTAATCATCTACATGTACACATTGGTTTAGCTAGTAATAGTGAAGGAAACTCGAATCCACGAACAAAGCCTCACTATGTAAATGTTTGTGCTCTCGAACAAAAGTGCCTGAAGTGCGTCCACTGATGTCATGAGGAATAACTTAAAGTAATACTGAAGCAAATATAAAATAAACACAGGAAAATATTAAAAAAAATTGCGGTTATGGGAGGTGCTTCTTCTGATTAAAAGGCTTGACATGTTTTATAGCCTTACTTAACAGTTATAAAGGAATTAGACACAAAACACATTGGGTTTGACTTGTAAAACTCATCGTTCAACCAATTAATTCCACAGCTGTCATATAAACTACAAATTCGTAAAAGCTTTACAACACTCAATGACCTTTATGTTACTTTTAAACTACATGACTTGTTAAATTCCACATTATATACTAACCAAATTTCTAAAACAATCAAAATTTAATGAAAATCATATTCATTTCATTCACTACCACGTTTAAAACCAAAGAATTTGACAAGATTTAAAATTTGAAACTTACTTTTACAAGCTAACAAAAAATCAAAACATCAATTAGACCAAAACCTATCGATGACGGATTATTTTGATTCTTTCAAAAAAGTGAAATCCAACAACAATTGTTTGATTACTGAAAAACATTCTATCAAATAACACTAAAATTGTAAAACAAATAGTCTAAGAACTTAATTTTTCCTAATGTTTTTGAGATCTCAAATAACATGTGAAAACTTTTAAAAGAATTAGGGACATACCAATATTGGATGATGACAGATGACAAATCACTGGCAAAATGGTGAAATCAAGTCTTGGTGGTAACTCCTTAATGAATGTTTGTTTAATAAAATTAAAAGTAATTGTCAACTTTTTTTTTGAACGGAAAAGTAATTGTCAACTACTCGATGTATTTTGAAAACAATTAAATAATTTTGGAAAATTTTTTATGAGATTAAATTTTAGTCCAAACTTGTTATGGATAATTTCAAACTTGCCTTTGGATAAAAGGAATGGCAGTGTAACATTTTCAACATTCGCTACATTGCCTGATGTAACACCCCACAATTGTTATGCGCAGCGAAACTACAACAATGGGTGCTACACAGTATTCATTGCACACAAGATATGTCAAACGACGCTAAAAAGACGTCGACTTAAAACTTGAAATTAAAATTGTTAGATAATACATGTCCACAGTTTTTCCAACCCCAAATAGTACCCAGAGTTTAGCGTTTTCGGTCCCCATGAATCTCAACCCACAAACTTCAGTTTTACAACCACATGACATTAAACATAAAAATTGTTTAAGTAGAAAAGGAGGGAAAAACAAGCGGACACCAAGCCATACACACAACATCCATCCCATGCATGCCCCATCCTACTTCTCAGCGGTTACCTGAAACACATGCCAAAAATTTGGTCAACGAAAACGTTGAGTGGAATTCATAGGTTTTTCAATCCATTTGAACGTATATATAATAAAAACCATTCGTGATCATTTATAGTCTTGTCGATCAAACAAACTATAATCAGGATACTGACAATTGTGTTTAAGCTCATGACACTAATCCGTTAACTCAATCACCCGCGTAAATATACCGGCATGATTCAGATGAAACCAGTGCCCCTTCTAAAGGCATCAGTTGCAATTATACCTTATTTCTCATACAAAATAATCTACCGCAGAACTTACTATAAGTACAGCTTCTCGGCTAGCATTGGGTCGTTAACCCCGTAGTACTACAAATTGCATAAGCGGCTATTTCCCCCTACTCGAGGGCAAGACAATAGTTAATAGTTCATGAATTTAGGGACTTTTGCAACTTTGGTACTCAACACAATTCTAAGGCAACTTTCGGGTCTAACAATCATTCATGATATACGTTCCTTTTAAAAACTAGCATGCATTTCCCTCGCGGGTAAAACAATTTGAAATAATATAAGCGAGGCTATAAATTCACACCTTAGATATTAAGTAGTCGGTAGTTCGAGGAGTGATCACTGACGACGAAACGGATGCCCGGTTAAATCAACACCTATCACAAATAACGCGTAATGAGTAATCTCATTTAAATACTTACGGTACTGTATAAAATACATATATACAAGTCACTTAGGACAAGTATAACTCACGCCAAAAACAAAACAACAAGTATCATTCATTTTATTCCATTCGTTCTTATTAGTTACATTGTCCATTTTTACTCGTTCTCGCCGGTACTTGACTAAAGTACGGGCTGTTTTACCTTATTAAACCATGCTTATAAAATTTGACAAAATTTCCAAAAATCCTATATGACCTGTAGATAACATGTTTTTAAGCCCAATAAAAGTTTTTACTTTTACGACCCGTTACGCAACTCATTTCCACGACTACATTTTACGGGCTGAAATTGCGCTTCGACCAATTTTGACCTCTTTGACCTATATGAAAAATACCTTTGACTTCCTTGACAACTAAGTCAACATATAGACCCATTTGTACAGGTTAGGGACCAAATTTTGACCCTTGACCATTTACCAAATTATACTTGTGACCCTCGGGATTTGACTAAAACTTTGCACAAATTCGGATTGTGAAAGTCCTCGTCTCCCGGTACCCGATCTTTAAAATGTCATAACTTTTAGCTCGTTTTGAGTCACGGGCTCTACCTTATACCAAATTAAAGCTAGAAAAACCCTCTATCACTACATTTAGTTTTCAAGACCTGGAACAAAAATCATTTTTATAAAATGGACCAAATGTTTCTGCCTAAAAATGACCATACCAAAAACATGCTTAGACTCGATTCCAAGACTTCTAATCATCACTAAACATCATCCTAAGCCTTCCCAAACATATCCTAACATCAAACTTCAATCCTACCCCTATTGATCAATCAAACTCAAAATCAAGAATCAAAGAAAATGAACATGCAAGTAATAAAACCTATGTGAATCATCCTAAAACAATGAACCAATCACAAGAACAACATGCAAAATCAACAACCACCATGGCTCCCCAAACACCCCCTTTGCCGTGGGGTTTGGGTGACCCAATCACCACAACCAAATTAATTTTGGTGGGTTTTCTTGGTGTTTATACTTCCATAACACTTAATATCAACATGCATTAGCTCATTTAGCCTCAAAAACGAATTTGGATCATATGGAAAAATCTTGAAAAATTTTATCCATGCATGTGGGATTTGAGCACATGAATATGTGGGGAATGACCAAACTAAGTGTGGTCTAACCTTAGATTTTTGAAAAATCAAGTGGAAGAAGATTTTTGGTGGGTTTTTGATGTGGGTGGGGGTGTCCGTCGATTTGAGAGAGAAGAGAGGGAGTGGGTTTGATTTTTTTTTTGTAAATGTTGTGTGTGTTTGTGTGTTTATCCATTTTGGCCCTTTTGATGGGTTAGGAGGGACCTTTGTGCAATTTTTGGCTTCTTTTGTCCTTAAATAGAAAACGACCTCAAAACTTTGCGGGTTTGACTCATTTGTCAATTTTGAAAATTTTACGGGAGTCGGAAATCTTCCCGAACGCTCCAAAATATTTTTGGGATACTTTAAATGTACTCGGAAGGCTATAAAACTCACCCGACTCAACTTAACACGAACCGTAAATAAAATTCTCGAAAAATTACATTATCGATAAATCGTCAAAAAATATACGAAATTGGGCATCCCTCGGGATCGTAATCGTCATCGTCCTTCTCAAAACGTCAAACGTAAAAATTATAACCTCGAACATCGGCTCTAACCAAAATACTTATAAGTATAGAAATTATAATTTATTAAAAATTTAAAAAATTAGCGTAATTTAGGGTAACGTTAATAACCTCGATTCTAGGGTGTCACATCCACCCCTCCTTAAAGAGAGCGACGTCCCGGCGCTCGCCTCTTCTTGTACTCACATTTCGTCTTACTGGAACAAATGAGGATACCTTTCCTTGAAAAAGTCCTCACGTTCCCAGGTGTATTCCGGTCCACGCTTAGAATTCCATCGGACCTTCACAATAGGAATCCTACTATGCTTCCACCGCTTGACCTCCCGGTCCATAATTTCCACAGATTCTTCCACAAAGTGCATTTTGTCGTCTAGTCGAATCTCGTCCAAAGGAATCACCAATTCCTTGTCTGCCAAACTCTTCTTCAGGTTCGATACGTGAAACGTGTCATGAATAGCACTAAGCTCGGTCGGCAATTCTAGCTTGTACGCTACTGGTCCAATTCGTTCAACGATCTTAAACGGTCCAATATACCTCGGACTCAACTTTCCTTTCTTCCCAAAACGAATCACACCCTTCCATGGCGATACCTTGAGCATAACCATATCTCCAACTTCAAACTCCAACGGTTTCCTTCGGTTATCGGCATAACTTTTCTGTCGGCTTCTCGCAGCAAGTAGTCGGTTCTTGATCTGCACGATCTTCTCTGTCGTTTCTAAAACCATTTCGGGTCCAGTCAATTGACTCTCCCCTACTTCACTCCAACACACGGGCGATCTACACTTCCTTCCATACAATGCTTCGAACGGTGCCGCTTTGATACTCGCATGATAACTATTATTGTATGAAAATTCCACTAGAGGCAAGTGGCGTTCCCAACTTCCTCCAAAATCGATCACGCATGCTCGGAGCATGTCCTCCATCGTTTGAATCGTTCGTTCACTCTGGCCGTCAGTTTCCGGGTGATAAGCCGTGCTTAAACTCAGTTCGGTGCCCATCGCACGTTGAAGCGATTTCCAAAATTCCGACGTAAATCTACTGTCGCGATCCGAAATGATCGATAACGGCACTCCATGTCTACAGACGATCTCTTTCACGTACACGCTGGCGAGTTTTTCCATGCTGTCCGTCTTCTTCATAGGTAAGAAATGAGCAGATTTCGTCAACCTATCCACAATTACCCATATCATATCGCATCCACTAGGAGTCCTAGGTAATCCCGTCACAAAATCCATTGCGATTTTCTCCCATTTCCATTCTGGGATTTCCGGTTGTACCAACAATCCAGATGGTTTCTTATGTTCTGCCTGAACCTTCGCGCAAGTCAAACACTTACTGACGTAACGAGCAATATCTGCCTTCATATTCGGCCACCAATAGACTTTCTTCAGGTCGTGGTACATCTTATCCGATCCAGGATGTATCGAATACTTCGATTTATGCGACTCATTCATAACCAATTCTCGAACTCCAGGCTTTCCTTCCTCAGATGAACACAGTGGTAACCAAATCCGATTCTCAAAATATCTCAGTCCGTCAGACCTAATCACGAAAAGAGGTTTCAACATTCGTCCCAAGTTCTCGGCTTCAACATTCCCTTTCATCAATCCTCTCTCCTGAGCCTTCAGTATGGTTTCGGTTAAGTCAACGCTCTCACTCATCACTAAAGCTCTAACCCTCAAAGGTTTCTCCCGTTCCTTCCTACTCAATGCATCCGCTACAACATTCGCCTTCCCAGGGTGATAGCGAATTTCGCAGACATAATCACTCAGTAGTTCAACCCATCGTCTTTGTCGCATATTCAACTCCTTTTGATCTAAAATGTGCTGCAAACTCTTGTGATCAGTGAATACAACACACTTTGTCCCATACAGATAGTGTCTCCACAATTTCAACGCAAAAACTACCGCTCCTAATTCCAAATCGTGCGTTGTGTAGTTCTCCTCGTTCTTCCTTAATTGCCTCGACGCGTAAGCTATCACCTTTTCACGTTGCATTAATACTGCTCCATAACCCTTACGAGACGCATCACAATACACCACGAAGTCTTCGGTTCCTTCAGGCAATGATAAAATCGGCGCGGAACATAACTTATCCTTAAGCGTTTCGAAAGCAAGCTCTTCCTCAATTCCCCATTCATACACCCTATTCTTCTCGGTAAGCCGCGTCAATGGTTTCGCAATCAATGAAAATCCTTCAATAAACCTTCTATAATACCCAGCTAAACCCAAAAATTGTCGAACTTCAGTCGGCGTCGTCGGTGCTGACCATTCCCTGATTGCTACGATCTTAGCAGGATCTACACGAACTCCCTCACTATCAATCACATGACCTAGAAACTGCACTGATTCCAACCAAAACTCACACTTAGAGAATTTTGCATACAGCTTCTCCTTCCTTAACAACTCCAAAATCTTTCTTAGGTGCTTCTCGTGCTCCTCCATACTCTTAGAGTAAATAAGTATATCATCGATGAAAACAATAACAAACTTATCTAGATACGGCTTGCACACGCGATTCATAAGATCCATGAATACAGCAGGCGCGTTCGTCAACCCAAACGGCATCACTCGAAATTCAAAGTGTCCATACCGCGTACGAAAGGCGGTTACAGGAATATCCTCCTCTCTTACACGCAGTTGATGATACTCTGATCTTAAATCGATCTTAGAGTATACACTGGAACCTTGCAATTGATCGAACAAATCATCAATCCTCGGTAATGGGTACCGATTCTTAACCGTCAGCTTATTGAGTTCTCTATAGTCGATACACATCCTAAACGAACCATCCTTCTTCTTTACGAACAACACTGGCGCTCCCCAAGGTGATGAGCTCGGCCTAATAAATCCTTTGTCCATCAATTCCTTCAATTGATCCGATAACTCCTTTAACTCAGATGGTGCTAAGCGATAAGGTGCACGTGCAAACGGCGCAACTCCTGGCACTAAATCAATTCGAAACTCGACCTCACGGGTAGGCGGTAAACCTGGCAACTCGTCTGGAAAAACGTCCGGATACTCGCGAATAACTGGTACCTCTTCGATCCTCGCCTCTACATCACCATCGCTCGAAACTTGTGCCAAAAACACATCGCATCCGCTCTCTACGTACTTCATCATCTTCAAACACGAAATCACCTTCAAACGAGAAGTGCATTCGTCTCCCTTTACCGTTAAAACCCTATTCCTCAGCGGAATCTGCACCAATCTCTCACCACAGACGATCGTAGCACTATGCGCCATTAGCCAATCCATTCCCACAATCACGTCAAACGATCCTAGCTCTATAGGCATCAAGTCGATTTTAAAAGCGTAGTTTCCTAACTTCAAGGTACACCCTTTCAGTATAGAATTCGTACTAACAAATTTTCCATCGGCTAATTCAACATTATAACTAGTCGTTAACAACACCGGTTCTCTATCGATATGACGACTAAATCTAACGTCTACAAAACTCTTGTCGGAGCCAGAATCAAATAAAATACTAGCATAACAAGCGTCTAGCAAAAACGTACCGGTAACCACATTTGGACCTTGTGGTTTATCAGCAGTTCCCACTTGATACACAGCTGCCGCATTATTTCCTCCCCGTCTGTTTCCTGTCTTCGGGCAATTTGCTTGCACATGCCCTCTTTCTCCACAGCTATAACATCCCCTCATCCTGATAGCATTAGCCCCAGTGGCTACTCCTCCCGTTCGACAACTAGCTGTCCTATGACCTGCCTTTCCACACTTGCCGCATGCCGGCGGGCAATTTCCAACATGATACAAGTTGCACTTTCCACAATGGGGGTTCACTTTCACACCTCTAGGGTTCGTCACTGCCCTCATCCCTTCGTTCCTTCTCTGATTAAACTACTGATTACGGTTCGGCCCATGGTTGTTTCGATTTCCTCCTCGGTTCTGGCCTTGGGATTGATTACTTTGTGCTGCCTCCCATTTCCTTTTGTTGCCCTCAGCAATGTAATTCTGCTTGTCCTGAAGCTTAACGTCCATCAAAGCGTGTGCCATTTGAACCGCTTCATCAAACGTTCCAGGTTTCGACGAAGTTGTTTCACCTTTGATGTTGCTAGATAAACCCTTAATATACTGCTTCATTTTCTTGGCATCATTGGCAAATATGTCCGGACACAAAAGACTTAACTCATTGAATCTCCTGGTGTAAGCAGCTATATCGTTGTTCTTTAAGGTCAAATGTCTCAACTCGTCCTCCAATTGCCCCAATTCCTCCTCTGGGCAAAACTTCTTTGTCAACAAAGCTTTGGTCGCATTCCACGTCCTTGCATTTGCTACAGCCAATCCAACCGTAGCTACCTGGGTATTCCACCAACTTAACGCATCATCCAGAAACGTAGCCGCTGCAAACTTTACTTTATCCGCCTCTGCACAACCACTGATTTCAAATGTACTCTCAACTTTTTCCAACCATCGCCTAAGTTCTAGGGCTCCACCCGTTCCACGGAACTGCGTGGGACCGCACTTCATAAAGCTAGAATAGGTACACACTCTCGGGGCTGGCTGTCTCCCCGCGTTCCTTCCTGGATCCTGATTTCTCCCAGCTCGGTCCGCTTGCAACGCATTAGCTATTGCTTCCTGAATCATGTTGTTAACACGATCGGCAGTCAACTTTGGAGGCATTGTTTTATCGAATATCTCTTTCTGCAAGACAAGGAAAATAGAAAAACAATGTAAGTATTCATATCAAGTTTCCCAGACATAAAATACATACAACGACACATCACTACGGAGTTACTAATATTCATCAATTCACACCACAAAAGATCAAATTTAAGACATATCACAGATCATGAAAGGTAACATAGATTGTATTGATAGTTAACCAAAATCGTGACAAGTAATGCCACTACAATCGTTCACCACAAAACATCAAGTACTTGAGTTTCTCGTCATAATACCATCATACAAAGGTCTAAAATAGTTCTATTACAATGATCAAAGAAAAATACAAAACAAGTAACTAGGCATGTGGTGATCCACACGGCCTCTTGGATGGCGGCTCGTCGTCGTCTTCCTCGGTTTCCTCATCACTCACGTCCTCATCCACATCATCCACTTTTCCCTTTCCTTTCTCATCCGGCCCACATTCTGTTTCCTTTCTCATCCCTGATGTGGATCCACACTCAATCGCTACCTGATTTCCCACCGAAATACAAGCACCTCCAGTAGGCGGCTGAACCATGAAGTCATTCGCCTCCATCTCCACATCGTCCACGAATCTCCAAT
This sequence comes from Glebionis coronaria, assembly GCA_025667525.1. Taxonomy (NCBI): domain Eukaryota; kingdom Viridiplantae; phylum Streptophyta; class Magnoliopsida; order Asterales; family Asteraceae; genus Glebionis; species Glebionis coronaria. The sequence continues at coordinate 234,557 of JANFOE010000012.1, read as the reverse complement.
CCGGGGGCAATGAATCCCTCACACGATGCTCCCAACTCTGCATCCTCGACAACCTCATCTGATCTTCCCTCACACGGTCAAGACTAGCACTTAAATTCGCAACCATTGATTTTAAACTGTTGATGGCACTTGTGTTCATCATCCCATCATACGCAATTCTTGAAGTCCTTTCCAACAGTCTTTCGTCCGCCTTGTCATTCTCGTCGAATCTACTGACCACCCTTGATTCCACTACATACCTCATGCACATCGATCCTTCCAAACCTCTCACAGTCCGTCGCACGTCATGATAAATCCTCGGTCCGGGACAGCAAATTCTTGGGATGCCTTGATGAAGAGAATTTGCGCTCATTGCACCTTCGGCTCTTCTGGGGATATCTGGTACACCAACCAGATGGGAAGTACGCATAGGCGTGGGGCAAGTAGTTCTCCTTGGGTCGGGGTCCTGGGCTCGTACATCGTTTCCGTTATCGTTGGGCGGTACCTCGGCCATTCCTGCAATAACAGCGAATTTCGGAGGGTACATAAGTAATTATACAATAGTTATAAATATATGCATGCAAATGCAATGCAAAGGTGGTACATATGCCCGAAATGTAATAATATGATGCTCATGCATGATTAATATGAAAATTACGATGTCGGATATTTCACGTAAAATTTAACGTCTACATATAGTAATTCCATACTTATATAATAATTACCCACATATATACTTTACTCAAATGTATACGTCAAATGCCATAAATACAACAATAAATCTTACCGGAGCCATGCAGGATAGTTGTGTGTGCTTGGACCCTTTTTCTTACGACACCAAAAGTTATAGTTTAGGATTTTCAAAAACGACCTAGTTCTCTATAACTCGTGGCTCTGATACCAATCTGTAACACCCCACAATTGTTATGCGCAGCGGAACTACAACAATGGGTGCTACACAGTATTCATTGCACACAAGATATGTCAAACGACGCTAAAAAGACGTCGACTTAAAACTTGAAATTAAAATTGTTAGATAATACATGTCCACAGTTTTTCCAACCCCAAATAGTACCCAGAGTTTAGCGTTTTCGGTCCCCATGAATCTCAACCCACAAACTTCAGTTTTACAACCACATGACATTAAACATAAAAATTGTTTAAGTAGAAAAGGAGGGAAAAACAAGCGGACACCAAGCCATACACACAACATCCATCCCATGCATGCCCCATCCTACTTCTCAGCGGTTACCTGAAACACATGCCAAAAATTTGGTCAACGAAAACGTTGAGTGGAATTCATAGGTTTTTCAATCCATTTGAACGTATATATAATAAAAACCATTCGTGATCATTTATAGTCTTGTCGATCAAACAAACTATAATCAGGATACTGACAATTGTGTTTAAGCTCATGACACTAATCCGTTAACTCAATCACCCGCGTAAATATACCGGCATGATTCAGATGAAACCAGTGCCCCTTCTAAAGGCATCAGTTGCAATTATACCTTATTTCTCATACAAAATAATCTACCGCAGAACTTACTATAAGTACAGCTTCTCGGCTAGCATTGGGTCGTTAACCCCGTAGTACTACAAATTGCATAAGCGGCTATTTCCCCCTACTCGAGGGCAAGACAATAGTTAATAGTTCATGAATTTAGGGACTTTTGCAACTTTGGTACTCAACACAATTCTAAGGCAACTTTCGGGTCTAACAATCATTCATGATATACGTTCCTTTTAAAAACTAGCATGCATTTCCCTCGCGGGTAAAACAATTTGAAATAATATAAGCGAGGCTATAAATTCACACCTTAGATATTAAGTAGTCGGTAGTTCGAGGAGTGATCACTGACGACGAAACGGATGCCCGGTTAAATCAACACCTATCACAAATAACGCGTAATGAGTAATCTCATTTAAATACTTACGGTACTGTATAAAATACATATATACAAGTCACTTAGGACAAGTATAACTCACGCCAAAAACAAAACAACAAGTATCATTCATTTTATTCCATTCGTTCTTATTAGTTACGTTGTCCATTTTTACTCGTTCTCGCCGGTACTTGACTAAAGTACGGGCTGTCTTACCTTATTAAACCATGCTTATAAAATTTGACAAAATTTCCAAAAATCCTATATGACCTGTAGATAACATGTTTTTAAGCCCAATAAAAGTTTTTACTTTTACGACCCGTTACGCAACTCATTTCCACGACTACATTTTACGGGCTGAAATTGCGCTTCGACCAATTTTGACCTCTTTGACCTATATGAAAAATACCTTTGACTTCCTTGACAACTAAGTCAACATATAGACCCATTTGTACAGGTTAGGGACCAAATTTTGACCCTTGACCATTTACCAAATTATACTTGTGACCCTCGGGATTTGACTAAAACTTTGCACAAATTCGGATTGTGAAAGTCCTCGTCTCCCGGTACCCGATCTTTAAAATGTCATAACTTTTAGCTCGTTTTGAGTCACGGGCTCTACCTTATACCAAATTAAAGCTAGAAAAACCCTCTATCACTACATTTAGTTTTCAAGACCTGGAACAAAAATCATTTTTATAAAATGGACCAAATGTTTCTGCCTAAAAATGACCATACCAAAAACATGCTTAGACTCGATTCCAAGACTTCTAATCATCACTAAACATCATCCTAAGCCTTCCCAAACATATCCTAACATCAAACTTCAATCCTACCCCTATTGATCAATCAAACTCAAAATCAAGAATCAAAGAAAATGAACATGCAAGTAATAAAACCTATGTGAATCATCCTAAAACAATGAACCAATCACAAGAACAACATGCAAAATCAACAACCACCATGGCTCCCCAAACACCCCCTTTGCCGTGGGGTTTGGGTGACCCAATCACCACAACCAAATTAATTTTGGTGGGTTTTCTTGGTGTTTATACTTCCATAACACTTAATATCAACATGCATTAGCTCATTTAGCCTCAAAAACGAATTTGGATCATATGGAAAAATCTTGAAAAATTTTATCCATGCATGTGGGATTTGAGCACATGAATATGTGGGGAATGACCAAACTAAGTGTGGTCTAACCTTAGATTTTTGAAAAATCAAGTGGAAGAAGATTTTTGGTGGGTTTTTGATGTGGGTGGGGGTGTCCGTCGGTTTGAGAGAGAAGAGAGGGAGTGGGTTTGATTTTTTTTTTTGTAAATGTTGTGTGTGTTTGTGTGTTTATCCATTTTGGCCCTTTTGATGGGTTAGGAGGGACCTTTGTGCAATTTTTGGCTTCTTTTGTCCTTAAATAGAAAACGACCTCAAAACTTTGCGGGTTTGACTCATTTGTCAATTTTGAAAATTTTACGGGAGTCGGAAATCTTCCCGAACGCTCCAAAATATTTTTGGGATACTTTAAATGTACTCGGAAGGCTATAAAACTCACCCGACTCAACTTAACACGAACCGTAAATAAAATTCTCGAAAAATTACATTATCGATAAATCGTCAAAAATTATACGAAATTGGGCATCCCTCGGGATCGTAATCGTCATCGTCCTTCTCAAAACGTCAAACGTAAAAATTATAACCTCGAACATCGGCTCTAACCAAAATACTTATAAGTATAGAAATTATAATTTATTAAAAATTTCAAAAATTAGCGTAATTTAGGGTAACGTTAATAACCTCGATTCTAGGGTGTCACACCTGATATATGAGAATTAATATTTCACGAGAGAATCAAACATTGCTGTAATTATACTTTTAACCTTTCAGAATATGTAAAGATGATAGCTATCAACAACCATTGATTCTATTTTTTTTGTGATGATTCATGACCATATGGTAGTTATTACATCAACAACTAAGGGGAAAAAATGATTAGGTTAGTTGGGTTTAAGAAATTACCTTAAGATGTCAAGCTTGTAAATGTATTGAGCTTCTCCATCGATCAACTCACATTTGCAGGATATTTATCACACTGAAACAAAAGCACACCATCAACTAATTACTAAAATCTAGCGAGAGCAATTAAATGCATATGGCAAAAGTATTCAATCTTTGGTGAAAACCCTCAAAAGTGACATCTATTGAATAGTAAAAAACCTAATGGCAAAGCATGAGGAAATAGAGAGTTATAGAGTAAGAACAACCTACTGCACATTCAGTATCATTTCATTTGCAAACTGTGATGTTGTGGCATGAAATCAGACTATAGCAACACATACCACCAAATTAACCATCATTAACCACAAACAAAACACCAATCCATCAAAACCACATCAACATCCGACAACATCACCTAAATATCCGCCCAAACCACCAATCCATCGAAACCACCCAAACCCTCAGCCGAAAACACCATTAGTAATGGTGGCTGTGGTGGCAATTTCCAAAGATAGTAGTGATGGCGAATATGGTGTCAATGGCGGCTATGGTGGATGTGGTGGTAGATGTGTTGGCGGCTGTGGTTTTTATGTTATTTAGAGAGAAAGAGAGGCTCAGTGTTTATTTTTGTGTATTTAGGGCTTTTGTTTATATAACAATGTGACAACTATTAGGATTCCAATTTTTCAAAGCTTAAACATGGCAATAAGATTTGAATTAATAATAAACTTTAAAGTCAAATAAATACTCTTCATAATTTCGTGCCTACTACAAAGTCATTTGGAGAAAAGCATTTCAATTTTACACAGCTGGAGAAATGGTTTCATCATGTTTCCATAGATAGAAAACAAGTTGAATTCTCCTCATGTTTCCATAGATAGCAAAATGTCTTAATTTTCCTCACTTTTACAACATTGGGATTGCTCCTTTATAAGGAGTACTAGGCGAGTATCCGCGCATAGCGGCGGAATTTCTAGCGAATTATTATAAAAGATGTGCGATGTTGTGGTAATCTTTTCATGTAACATGAAAGATCAAAATGTAATTGTAAACGATTTGTAACATTTGCAAAGTATGAATATATGACGAACACATCTCATGTAAAGTAGGAATATGCAACAAGCATCAGCCATACATGTCACTTGGCTATTACCGTAGTTAAATTACCTATTAGATCACTATTTTTACTACGGAATTCATCAATTGTGTCGCTACCGAAGACGTAAACAATGACACGTGCTTGAAACAAAACCTCCTCCAAAGTTCATTTGGTTAGTTAACACAATCTGGGGTGCACAAGATCAATAAAAACAAATATAATTCAACTACATACAAATCAATAAAGGAACATGGATGTCTTTTAATAATGGGTGCTTCACTTGCTGGATCTGTAATTCAAATCTTCATATTATATCAAGATGATCAAGAAACACAAAATAGTATATATATCAACACTTGATCGCCATTCCGGATCCAATCAAGACAAGTGCCACACCTAGAGCACCCAATACACATTATTGAAAGCATCAATCACCGTAACCTAACCGATTGGAAGCGAAACTAATAACTTAATGCATAACTCTTGATCTTGAGCATGATAGCTCAAAATATGTATATATAGTTATACTTCCTTAGCAACAAGAATATCAACTCGTTTGTGACAAAACACACATCTGTAATTCAGCATCCTCAACAATATAGCAATAGAAGTTCACGCAAGGATTATGTTGGGTTTGCTCGTCATTTTGGGTATGTAGTTATTGTTTTTATCCCCAAATTTGATATCAAGATCGATTTTTCATTCACATCAAACACCTCTACACTTAGCAACAAACTACTTGTTTCTAGAGCTGATCCTTAGTTCCTGCACTAGTACACGTTGAGATTACGTAGATATTACCCAATAATTCACACTAAGTGACGTGCGTATTTATAAGGTTGAAACTGGCAACTAACTATTGAAGAATGTACCAAGATTATTTGGCAAGCTCATAAATATAATAATAAGCTCAAATGAATAACCTGAGCAGAGAGTTTAAAGCCTATCTTAAAATCATTGAGGTGTCAAGCATCTATGTCAATTGCACGCCTCAATTTCTTAATCTAGTAAGTGAATATTTCAAGAAAATAACTATTCGATATGGCACAAAGATCATCTATGTCAATACACTAAGGAAACTTTTTTGTCGTATTATCTTAGAATAAGTTATCTTTAACTCAAAGAAGTATATACTTGACCTCACAAAACGTTGAATGAACTGGTATGCCAATTGTTGTCATGTTTTGCTTATGGTGTCCGAATCCATAGTCAGCAATCGTTGGTAACAAGGATAGTCTTCAGTTATATATTATCTGGAACTTAAATGTCTTAAACACTTAATCTACTATACTAATGTCAGAAATTAATTTTTCTTATTAACAACTTGTATTCAGATAATGACCCAAATTCAAGAGAGTTGCATCCCACATTGACCCATTCTCTCATGATTTAGCTTAGTTTTCTAATCTATTGAAGAATTCAAAACATTATTAGGAGAGATAAAATATCAGAGAATGGTTGAAGATTATGACCCTATCATTGTTAAATGGGATGAAACTGGAGTGACAAAGAAAAAACATGCAAGATTAACTTAAAAAAACATACATGAAGTTGAAGAAGTTTAATTTCATTCACCTTTTAGTCAATTCCTGATCAAGAAAAAAGACCATGTGATACTCCAACTCAAAATCCCGGACTCTTGAAATCCTATACAACAATAACAACAAATTGCATACATAAACATCACACCTGTCATACATAATTACATAAATATAAACAAAAGCATAGGATATTAAGACAAACTAACTGGATGAATACTCATCTAAAATGCACACCTTTAAAAAACAACTGATCACGACAATATATAACAATTTGGTAAAAGTATTTTGCATTAGAATAATCTCAAGATCTGATATGTGAGTGGTAATATAAATGTTAGCCAAATTACCACCATCATTAGTGCTAGGTAGCAATGCTCCAATATTAGTCTTCATCCAAATTATTAACTAACAAAAATGAATCAATATTATGAAAATAGTAATGAGCAAAAAAAGGAGAAAGCTAAAACACGGCAAATCATTAGGGGAAAAAATATTGCATGCAATCTTATACAAGAGAAATGCTAATAGATCAACTGCTCCTGCCTTCTTACTTATAAAAAAACTTAAGATTAATAGACTCAGATATCGCTGAACACAACAAGATCTCTTTACTTAACAAATAACCATACAAATACATATGCAGATACAATACTCAAGGTGCCAGCTAACAAAATGTTCTAAAGTATGAAGAGAGAAGAATCGAAAGGTTTTAGCTTGAATAGTTATTCTCATAATGGTATCTAACACAAAAAAGAGAAGGGAAAAAAGAGGGATCAAGAATCCTTTTTTAAAATTATTATTCAGAAGTTGCTTATCATACAAGATTAATAATTACAATATATTATACTAAATTATACAAAGAGTTGACACCCTTGAAGTGGAGCATATAAATATACCATTGGTATAATCAAGAAGACACGAGGGCGGCATCCTAAGATATAAGTAGTTACAACAATCTAATTAGAAACTTATATTTGAACCTTCCTCCTGATACGCATTCCTTTAATCTTCATTATTCCTTCATCATGAGAAAATTTTTTGAGAGGGACATAGAAATCATAAATGTGAAATCAAGAAATGTGATCTGACGAAAAATTGTAGAGCATGACTGAACACGAAACTTCATTTAAGGGCAAAATACCTAAAGATTCTCAAAACAAAAATGACTTATGGGGTTTCAAAATATATATAGCACTACAATCAGAATTTGGTTTATTGCCCATATTACATGATACAAATAGAATTGTCTCGATCAATTATCTAGTACAGCTCTTATAACCAATGGTAAAATACATGATAGCCTCCTTGTTAAAAAGATGACAATCCAACCTGAGTCATGGTCGTGGTTTCTAATAGAAGAAGGTATGCATAAAAGAATATGATTAATTTTACTTAATTATAAGGGTTGAGTAAATTTACCTTGCGCTTCTTGTGACGGACACCTGCATCACGAGGACAGGTAAGGGTTGCTGGAGTGAGTTCTATAGGGGTGTTTGGTTGTGCGTACTGATGACAACTTTGTAACAAGTATTCCTTCAACAACATTTAAAAACAAAATTTCAATTCATTAAATGGGTTAAAATGTTCAATGAAGACATAAAATTTTATATATACCTGGTACTTTTAAGCAACCAATCAAAATTAGTATATGAGAGCACTCACATATAACGGTTGACGTGACCTTGACGATGACTTGGTTATTAAATGTTTCAATTGCAAAGTATTTACCCTTAACCTGCAATGTCAAATTTGGCATGGTTAAGGATAAACACGATAAAGCATGTCAGTAGGTGAAATTAGCACGAAAAAGAAGCAATATTTAGATTCTTTAATAACAAATGTTTATTTTACCTAAAAACAGAAGTTTACGCAGCATTTGGGATTGCTTAAGGATTATTTGGTAACTCAAAGGGGTTTTAGTTCACTGTTGTTCAATCTCTTCCTCAATGTCATTTGAAGAAAAATAAAACACAAAACGCAAGACATACGACAAAAACATATGAGTTTTGTATTACCCTGATCAGAAAACTTACCTCGATCAGAAAACGGATGAGGATGCATGCCTCCTAATCACACATAAGATTATTAGGCTCCTACACATTAAATAAAAACATAGTAGCTTTGCTATATCGCACCAGTTGGAAATCAAATAAAAAATCAAAACATATAATACACATCAAATGAAAAGGTGAAATTCAAACGCATGCATCAAAATAGTTGCACTATCAAATAAAGCAAATATTAATCTGATTAACAGAAGTTGTGCATTGTGATTTTCGATGGAGATTATCCTACCTCCATGCCTGAGCTGTAGAATGAAATAAAAGGTTAAAAAAATTATCATAGTTTATGAATAACCGATTCATACAAACAGATTATCATCAATTCATAATATAATTTCACATCTTTTATTGTATGGACGCCAACATAAGAACATCCAATCAAATTGTTGGGTAGATAATAATGCCTGATTAAAATCGGATATAAAACTATCGATTTTGAATGGATTGAATAATTTTTGAAAGGCTTTTATTACATTAAAATCAATTGAAACTGATTGTGTAAATTTGAAAATTGTATAGGAGAAGTATAGGAGAAGCTTTAATAGATGAAACATATATTTAATGGGTAATTAATTTTTCAACACGAGTTTTTTCAACATTCAAGAATTTTGTCTTTATAGATAGTAGAGATTCAACATTGCCTTATATTGTGTAAATAACCATAGCTTTTTAACATTACCATAATTGCAAAGGTTTTCAATTTTCAACTTTCAACAATTGGGATACACCTTTTATAGGGTACTAGACGAATACCCGCACATAGCAGTGGAAATCGTTAAACAAGATATAGTTAACGATATGCTAATTGACTCAATGGTCGAACCAGTAACCCGGTGACTTGATCAGGTTGACCCGATGATCGAACCCGTGACTTGATGACTCGACCGGATTGACCAGTGATTGAAATCATGACCTACTGACACGATCGAGATGACCGGGTGGTTGAATCTGTGACTCGTGATTCGATTGGATGATCAAACCCATGACCCAATAGTAAATTTGCTTTATAATCTTTATAATTCCGTTAAATAAATGTGAAAAAAGTTTTATTAAATAAAAGTTGAAAATAGTATTTTTTTTTTAAAAACGTTACCATCGTTTATATACAGTAGAGAAGTAGATATGGATAATTTAACTTTCCAAATATAAAAAAAAAATTTCCAAATAAAATGTTTTAGGAGGTCTTTGTATGTAATACACATTTGGTGAGATTCTTCATAACCCATTTCTCTTCTATTTTACATGCCAGAGATAAATATATTCAGAATCAATCGGTCCAAAACTAAATGGGCCAAAATTACTACCTGTACACATAAGTTGTAACAACGTTTAAATGAGAAAGGGAGATAACACAATACATATAGCTTTGATAATAACAAAAGAGCTTCACAAGATGAGTTCTACAAGCTTCGATGGCTCAATGCAGTGGGGTCAACCCATCAATCGAAAACAAAGTAGGGATATTTTAATAGCATAACAAATGAGCCAATTTGATGAGCATAAAGTCAGAGAGAGCATAAATACTTCAACATACATCATCTCGGAGGTTTATATCCACATTGCAGTAGAAGAACTTTTATCGTCTGAAATGATGCTTTGCGTACGACATAATGCATGAGGGTAACTCCGTCATGTTCTACACTTCTACATTCAACAAATTACAGTACTATACTATTCTCAAAATACATTGTTATCTCAGCTACAATAAATCAAGTTTTGAAATGCTTGGTCACGAACAAATGGATTGGCGGAATTTTAGGTAGATAGTTACAAATGGCATGCTTTTTGTCAAGTACTGCTTCAAGAAATAACAAAAGAAAGATAAGATTAAAAAATGGATGCTAATGCTAGTAATTTGCTTTATTTTATATTAAAGGCATACGACAATAAATGAAAAAGAGAAAACCTGGATTGTTGACCATTTAACTGGTTAGAAACATTAATATCCACGTTGTATTTCATCAAAGTGTCAACAAGCTCAACTTCTCCTAATGCAGCAAGAGTGTGGAGGGGTTGCCATTTCCACTACTCTACTGCTCAAACAGTCAAATCAACACAAAATCAGAATATAATGCTATGCCCGTTCCATGAACATTGCAAGTTTGCAACTGGATGTGGCAATATGGCATGCTAACTTATCGCTTGAAAACATATTTTGTCCTCAAAAGAAAAGATTAATTTGTTTATCATGGTTGTAGTAGATTCAATAGTTTTACAATACTAAAATACATTTTTGAATAAAACATTTTAGAAGGGTTGTGGTACTTTACAACAATAACCTTGGGAAACTTTCGAACCTTTTCGCCCATTCAGCCTGATCTAACCTTTTCCTTTTAGCCAAATCATTTTAGTATGCCACATTTGACCGACACAGCCCAAATCAACCCATTCATAACTAACTGGTTCACAGGTTTTGCACAACATTCATGGGTCAGGTGAACTATTTCTCAACCGTAAAAGCATTGAACAAAAACTTTACTGAGGTGAGGAATCCGTCTATTCATAAGCACCTTCTCCTCATTTATAAAAGGCTAACAGTCACCTACTCTACATAATTATACCAAACATAAACTGAAAGGAAAGTTTACAAGAAGGGTGTTATGGATCTATATAGGGGGCAATGCCCTTTAACACATATGGGGGTGTTATGACTCCAAGCAGTTGGTGCAAAATTTTGGCTATAACATATGCATACCATTTGCTCTTGGTGCTAACGATGGAGATGCTCCAAAGCTAAGCTAAGTAGTTTGATTCTTTATGCACAGTTGTGAACTTTAGGCAATATACTCACAATCATATAGTTTAAATTTTGGCCACATATAGGATCAAGATTGGTATTGGATTTACTACAGCCCTTGTGTTTTCATTTAACTATTGATATACGCCGGAAAGCATGTGACATATTTAGTGAGAGGGCCGATGGACTCAAACTTCAAGTCCGCGTCACTGTTTATGTCGATACGTAACATTTAAAATCCATGCTCTAGTGAATTTCAAGTGTTTATTCAAACCAAACAGCTACTCTTTAGAACTGTAAAAATTAATAACCAGAAGTGTGAATGCAGAAACTAAACTGTCTTAAAAAAGAATCACAATCATATAGGGCATTGAAATACACCCAAATATTATAAAGCGTTGTGGCAGACTACCAAGAATAGAAGAGCATATTTTGCATCTTTTGTCAGATGTCTGACATTGTCTGTTTTGTGTAGTCACCATCAACCAGTTATCAAGTCAACCTCGTACCACTATAAATAGGATATGTAAGCTAGATTTAATGTTGTTCACTTTTTTAGATTTCACTCATTAACTCTTTAGAACTTGTAGAACGAACAACTGTGCCTGTGTTCTTAAGTTAGCTTTATTTTGTCCAAACTGTACACAACACATTGTCCTCAAACTGTGTTATCCATAACACATGTAATACTTGTTATACAATAATAAAGTATTTACTTGTGTTAATTATTTTTCTTAATCGGTTCAAGCTAGGTTTAGGGACTGTCATAACCTCTTGTGTTCCTTTGCGTTTTGATGTTCCTGTCAAGATTTGGAGCGGCAAATATGCTTCCTACCGACATTTACATGTCTTTGGATGCAAGGCATCAGTGCATATTCCCAAAGATGAAAGATCAAAGCTTGACATGGAGAATAAGCCATGTTTATTCCTCGAGTATGGTCAAGACGAAATTGGTCACCGGTTGTATGACCTAGTCCAAAAGAAGCTCGTTTGCAGCTGAGATGTTGAGTTTGAGGAAGATCAAACTCTGAATGATGTTGAGAAGACTAAGAAAGAGTCAATTCCTCAACGTAGTGATGATACCATTGATTTAGATCTGGTTCCTCCAAAACACTTTGACCAACAGTTTGGTGATGATATTCAGAATGATGAAGACCACGGTATTGAAGATGTTGATGCTGAAGAGCAATCGAATGAAGACGTTCATCCTGAGTTACCAGTGCTGATGCCACCATTGGTTCCAATCAGGCGGTCCAATAGGAATCTTCACCCTTCCATACACTATTCTCTAGTTGATTATGTTTTACTCACTGGTGGGGGAGAGCCCGAGTGTTATGTAGAAGCTATGGAAGATGACCACAAGAAAAAGTGGTTTGATGCTATGTAAGATGAGATGACTTCCTTGTATAAAAACAATACCTTTGAGTTAGTGAAATTGCCTAAGGGCATGAGAGCTTTGAAAAACAAGTGGGTTTTCAAAATGAAGATTGAAGATCATACCTCGAGACTGAGGTATAAGGCCATATTGGTGGTGAAAGGGTTCAGTTAGAAGAAAGGTATTGATTTTGATGAGATTTTCTCTCCAGTGATGAAGATGGGTTCTATTATGGTTGTTCTTGATTTACCGGCTGCCCTCGATCTTGAGGTTGAGAAAATCGATGTCAAGACAACTTCCTTCATGGTGATCTGGATAAAGAAATCTACATGGAGCAACCTGAAGGGTTTCAAGTTAAAGGTAAGGAATACTACATGTGTACAGATACTTATAAAGTTTTTTTCCGTTTACACCCATTATCTCAAGTTTTGGATCGAACTAATCCATTGACACAAATAGTTCATGGGAGAAAATTGAGTTATTTGGGCCCGGGGGGATTAACTGCACGAACTGCTACTTTTCCAATATGAGATATTCATCCTAGTCACTATGGGCGTATTTGCCCAATTGACACGTCTGAAGGAATAAATGTTGGACTTATTGGATCCTTAGCAATTCATGCGAAGATTGGTCGTTGGGGGTCGACTTCATAAAAGTTTGTATGGGTTGAAGTAAGCACCAAGACAGTGGTACAAGAAGTTTGAGTCGGTTATAGGGAATCAAGGATTTTGAAAGACCTCTTCAGATCACTGTGTTTTCTTTCAAAAGTTTGGTGATGATGATTTCATTATATTGTTGCTATATGTTGATCATATGTTGATTGTTGGTAGGAACATTGGAAGAATTGCCCAATTGAAGCGTGATTTGAGCAAGTCTTTTTCTATGAAATACTTGGGACTAGAAAAACAGATCCTTGGTATTCAGATTTCTTGCGATAGAGATGCCAAGACGTTACACATATCACAAGAGAAATATATTGAGAAAGTGTTGCATAGATTCAACATGGATAAAGCTAAAGTGGTTAGTTCCCCGCTAACTCCCAACTTTAAGCTTATTGAGACGGATTGCTCTTATTCCAAAAAGAGTATTGAAAGATGGATAGAGTTCCATATGCCTTAGCGGTTGGTAGCTTGATGTATGTTATGGTGTGTACAAGGTCGGATTTAGCTCACACGGTTGGTGTTGTCAGTCAGTTCCTATCAAATCTTGGTAAGAAGCATTGGGAAGCGGTTAAATGGATATTTAGATATCCAAGGAGTGCTTCCAAATTGGGGATAACATTTGGAAATGGGAAGCCCATGCTTGTTGGTTACACAAACTTAGATCTGACCAGAAATAAGGATAACATGAAGTCCACTTCTGGATATTTGATGACCTTTGCAGGGGGATTTGTTTCGTGGCAATCAAGATTGGAAAAATGTATGGCCTTGTATACAACAAAGGCTGAGTATGTGGCAACAACTGAAACTTACAAATAACTATTATGGTTAAAAAGGTTTTTGCAAGAACTTAGTTTCAAGCAAGAATGGTATACGGTTCTTTGTGACAATCAAAGCGCTATTCACCTTGCAAAAAATTCAATGTTTCACAAAAGAAGAAAACATATCGATGTCCGTTATCATTGGGTTAGAGATGCCATTAAAGATGTCATGTTTGAACTTGATAAAGTTCATATGGATGATAATGCTTCCAATTTGTTAGGAATTTTCTTAGTCTATTCAGATTAAGAATGAGTTGGCATTGTCATAGTTCTCCATTTGCTAAAAACTGGAGTACTTTTTGTTTTGGAGTACTATCTTCAGTTTTAGAGTACTTTCAGTTTTGGGGTACTTTCACAATTTTGGAGTTCTTTATGGATACTAGCTATTTGAGCACCAACATCTTGGGGGCCCATATTGGGTCCATTTACTCTATCCTAAGGTGTATATATCTTTAGATTTTATGAAGATAAGGTAATCAAGAGAGGGAGTGAGGCTAGTCAGAGAAAAAGAGGATAAGGTTTTTCTTGAGTGGTTTATCACCAAAGTGCAACAGCAGAGTGTTACATCGATCGCCAGAGTTTGCACCGTTGGATCGTAATGATTTTTGGGCTCTAGATTCTGCATATATAAAGGAACGATTTGACTATAGGAATCTTGATTTGGAGGCCTAGAAGTCTTGGCTTCGTGCCCAGGTATCTCGCATCTAATTCCTAGTTATTTGGTGATATCTATCCTTGTATATTCTTTGCGTGTACCGTATTAATGGTTGTATGCCTCTAGTGTAAACTAGAGAAGACTTGTATCTCGTGGTTCATTGTGATTTAAGTGGCACAAGTTTTCCTATGTTTTTTACCAACTTTAAGATTTTCCACGCTAAAAGTTTGGTGTTCTTGCTGTGTGTTTGTTGATTACTTAACTATTTGTTGATAGTTGATTGAATATTGATGGGGGCTGATTAGAGTTGCTTTAAGGTTGTCTTATTTGGTTACTTCCTCATAGGTTAATTCAGAGGCTTGGGTAAGTGTGGTCAAACAAAGATTAAATTTCGCATTTGTGTTTATACCGTTGTGACCCGTTCAATCTTTACCCATCAAATATTGGCTACAAAAAAATTGTTGCTTTTCATGATCAATATAAATGGTCATGCAGTGATGGTTCGGGTCCTTAACTCTACACTTCAAATGATTCTCTGTTGCAAAAGCAATAAGCAAATCGAAACATACCAAAGGATTCATGTGAAATAAGAAATAAAAAACATATACCAAAGAATTCATGTGTGTGTTTTTCTGAAAACGTAAATAGAAAAAAGTACAATACAATATCTAAGGAAAGGATATTGTCATATTGTGTACCATTCTAAGAAAAGTAGATGTGTGTTGAGAAAAGATGGGTTGAGCAGCCACCGGTAAAGGTGCACATAAAAACAGTTTTTCAAACCGAAATCTGTGAAAAACCAGTAACCGGATCGGTAAAAACCGATTTTGACCAAACCGGTACCGGTTTTTTCTGAACGCAGATTTGGGACCGGTTGGGCTTTTAGCTGTCAACTGGTTAGTATATGGTTTTGGAACCGGTTAACCAGAACTGTTTATGAAAACCGATTAGGAACTGGTTAGCAGCAGGTTTGAGATTTCCAATTTCAAAATTTGAAATTTTGAGTCAGACCGTTTGGTGTTAATGGAGGAGAGTTTTTTAAATATTTGGGACCCGTTTGGCTATTATTTATAATATTAATAACCTATCTGTGCATATGTTTAAAACACACAACACAACAATCTTCTTTCAATCTTTCAACTCTCAAGCAAAAATTCAAAACAAAATTTCTTCACTAATGGAAAATAAAGCTAGTTCCTCTACTACATGTGCCAACCCAAAAAGAACCCGAACTCGTGGTTGATGAACATGTCAAACACAACCGTACTATCGCGGTTTGGCAAGAGTTCAACCATATTTTGTTATCAAACAATTTGATTAAGGCTCAATGTAAACATTGCTATGGTTTTTTGACGCCCGGTGCCAAATCGTTGTTGAGGTCTCATCTCACACATTATGGGATGCTCAAGAAAACTCCGACATCGGGTCAAAGTTCTACGAGTCGAGACGGGAGTATATTTCTTTATAATTCGGATTTGGTTCGACAACAATTTGCTGAGATGGGGATTCAAGAGGGGCTGTCGTTCAACCATTTTGACAACACGCGCATCACTAAGGTGTTGCAAACGACTCTTCCACCGAATTATAACCATGTAAGTCGCACTACTCATAAGCGTGATGCTATGAAATTATGGAAAGTGGGTAAACAAGTATTGAAAGATGGTTTTAAAGAAATAGAAACTTGTGTTTATTTAACTATGGATATTTGGTCCGTGCTCATGGTTTGTCTGGCTCATACATGTAAAACCCGCATGCTTTTACCATGAATAGTACCCTTAAGACCGTACGTACTAGATTAAAACTTTCCTATTATAGCATGATTACGATTACGTGTTAGGATTTTACGTATTACGTACGTATTAGAACACGATAAGTATTTACTACGCACGAGCACGTAATAATTATTTGACAATAATTAATCACGAACATGCGATCATGAAATCATGAACGTAATTAAATCACGAACTATTATTAATTACGTATATATATTTATTACGAGCGTAAATAAATATATTAAGTCACGATAATTACTTAACGAGAACACATAAACGCGAACACAAATAATCACGAACGAGTAACTAAACATCGAGACACGGAAAACGGTACGGGTACCCCATGTGGGGCCCCTACCCGCGGCAACAAGGGAGAAATGAGCCAAACCCATTTCAATTTTCACTAAAAGGGGGTTAAGGGAAAAACACTACTCATTTTTCCACTTTATAGAGAATTTTACAAAAACTTAAAAGTTCTCCTCCTCCTTCTTTTTTTTTCTTTTTGGCCGCCACCCTCAAACACACCAAAGGGGTGTTTGATTGATCTTTGATCTTGGATTTATTGCTAGTGTTCGTGTTTGTTCATCGTCATTTAGATCCACGCATTCGGTAATTCTTTTAACCCTTTTCTTTTGATTTAATCTTTTAAATAATTAAGAACATGATATGTTTTTCTTAAAAACCTAATTAAATCATAGATCTAACATGAAATTGGTTTTGGAATAAATCAAAAGGGATGTTTTAGGGGTGTTTGTTCTTGGCCGCCGCCTAAATCGAACCCGAGAGGGTCTCGATTTGGCTATTTGACCACCACCGAGACCATATGGTCCCGGTTGGTTGGTGTGGGTCCCACGGCAGCAACAAGACAAGGGTAACCCCGATTTGGTTCGGGGTATGGTGTCGATTTCATGTCCGGTTCATGGTTCTTAGTCAAAATCCGGTTCACGGTGTATGTTAAGATTATTTTTCTTTTATAATCTTATGTTAAAATTAAATTAATAAACATGACATGATTAATTTAATAACATGACTTAGGTTATTTTAATTATTAAAATCATGAAATTATTAACTTAAGTATTTTATATTTTTAGACTTATAATTAATTAATTATTTAAAAACCATAGTTATAATTAATTAATTAACATGACTTAGGTTATATTATTAATAAATAATAATACATGTTTTAACCTAAGTATTTAACTTTATTTAATTAAAAACTTGATATACTTTAATTAAATATTTTAACCTATAGTTTATTTTAATTACATGAAATAATTAATAAACTATTTATTATATCATATGACTTAGAAAATAATCATGAAAACACTTAGGCTTATATACTTAGCTTATTTAACCAGCTTATTTCTAATTATGGAAACTTCTATTTTTAGAAACTTATTTAAATAAGGCAGCTAATCTATTTAGGGAAACGTTGTATTTTTAGAAACTTATTTATTTCAGGCAGCTAATCTATTTATGAAAACTTAATTAAATAAGGCAGCTAATCTATTTATGGAAACTTTCTATTTTTAGAAACATATCTATTTTAAGCAGTAATTCTATTTTTGGCAACTTTCTATTTTTGGAAACTTTCTATATTTAGAAAATTTCTATTTTTGGAAACTTTCTATTTTTGGAAAATTTCTATTTTTGGAAACTTTCTATTTTTGGTAACTTTCTATTTTTGGAAACTTTCTATTTTTGGAAACTTTCTATTTTAGGAAACCTGCTAGTTTTGGAAAGTTACTTATTATTACACAGTAAGTATAATAATACATGAAATACCAGAAATACTTAATCAGAGTAAACAGAATATAAGATAAACACAGTTTAAGGCTTTAAACAGTAAAACATGATAAGAACATATAAAATAAGCTAAGACATGACATAAAACCAGTTACGTATTTAGTAAGCAGATACTTATTCATGTATGTATTTTTGTAGTATTAGTGATACGGAAGTAGGATTCCTCTGAGTTCATCTTCTTCGTTCACTGGACATAAGGTACGGATTCCCGTCCTTTCAGTATGGACATTCTTTCCTTATTAGGATTCCCCGTATGCAGCCAAATGTTTTCCCGTAGTATAAGTATGTGTTTGAATTGCTTATGTTTAATTTAGAATCCTATAGCCATATACATGCATGACCAGTTTCACCTAGTTATGGAGGTACCATAACCATAACATTAGAGGCACTGATGTTATGACTTCACCACGGCGGAGTGATTGCTCGTGGCGTCCCTTCAGCTTTTGGCCATTTATATTATATTTATCATGTGGGGCGTATGGGTGCATCCTAGTTACATGTTTTCAGTCAGGATTTCATGGTGAATGTGGTGTGTGCCTTGCATCCTTCACAAGGAGTTGATCCCTCCTACCCAAAAACCAGTATATTAAATTAGAGGCAGCCCCTCTAATTTGCATGATGAGGTCACCCTCCAAGTATTCATGCACGGTGGATTTTCATGACCTATATTGGCTAATGGTAAAATATGACAAACAGTTTTTTACAAGATAAACATAAGGCTTTTCAAACTATAAAACCAGTTTATTCAAGACTTAACTAGATTACTCGGGACTTAGTTTCTTCCGCTGTTATATGTTATATGCTTATCCTATTCATGCTTTATTGTACATCCGTGCACTGAGCGTATTGCTCAGCCGTTTTTCTTTCTATGTTCCCAAAACGGCAGGTACTCAGGGACGCTCGTAGACTTTAAGAGTACGTGCATATGGACTGGAAGCTTTCTAGCCTTTCTTTACTTTATGCATTACTTTTCTTTTGATACACTTGCCATGGACATTGTTTAGTCCTTTCCTTTACTATACTATGTTTGTGTGTGATGAGCTTTACATTTGGACTACCGATGTTTGATTCCGGTATTTTCCTTTTATGTTCACGTAATGTTTAGACATTTTTCCTTGTATGCTTTGATGACACGCCATAATTACGTGTGACATTTCCATTATCAAAATGGGGTGTTACAATACATGTGTGTCACCGCACATTGGATTGAGCCTCAAACGTGGCAAATGATGAAATGGGTCATTGCATTCGAAGACTTTCGAGTCCTTACAAGGGATACATTTTAGCTAATATGTTAGTTAATGTGTTAAAAAGGTTTCATTAGGAAAATAAAGTTTTTTCAATTACGTTGGATAATGCATGTGATAATTCAAACGCCATGGGTAAATTAAAGATGAAATACGAACCAATTCTTAACAGCATATTCTTTCATAGTCGTTGTGTTGCACATATCATTAATTTGGTTGTGTAAGCGGATTAGAGGTTAGCCCGATAGCGCACATGCAGGATTGTTTTAAATAAATGATGAACGCTATATTTAATGCGGGAATGCAAGATATGTTTCGTATATTAAAGTTTGTATATAAGCCCAAAAACAATTTTTGGCACCTAATTAGGACGTTTTTACTACATGGAATTCCACTTATCATATGTTTCAATGTGCTTAAAAAAGACAACTTTAAATTAGTTTCATGACGAATTGTACTCTAATGGTTTGATCCCATTTGGATTTTCGGTCGAAAATTTGGATCATATTGAAAAATAATCCATTTACTTGAAGTTATTAACAATGCCACAAAACTAATATTGGGAGTTTATTATCCAACGACTCATTTAGTAATTCAACAAATCTTTATAATGTGCAAAAAACTATGTGAAGTTGATTAAATGGTGATGTTTATGCAACTATGGTTATTCAGTTGATATAAAAGCTAAATAAATATTTTGTACAATTCCCACCTATTCTTACTTGTGCGGCCGCTTTGAATCCATGTTTTAACATAAACGGAGTAAAGGTGTTTATCGACTCAATTACGAGATGACTTGGAGCTTTTTGAGACAAACGTGTTTTTTGCAAGAGATGCAAAAGTTGTTATGAATGATCAATTCAAAAATTTGTGGAATTTTTATATGGAAAAGTATGGCAACCAATCTCCTTCAAACTATGATGGTTCCTCATCGTCATCACGTTCAAAGAACGTGATTACGAACTTGTTCCATACTTTATAAGATACCGCAAACAAACGGGAAAGAAATGAACACGTAATGAATAGCGGTTTCACATCATACCTCCCGTAATTGGTTCTCAAATATGGATCCAAATCAGTTTAAAACTTCTGGTGTGTTGGAGTTTTGGAAAGAACAGAACCCATGTTTCCCGTTCTATCTCGAATGGTCCGAGATATACTTTCGGTACACGCTAGTTCAGTAGCTTCGGCATCTACTTTTTCTACAAGTGGAAGGGTGTTGATCCCAATAAACAGATCGTGATCCTGTTAAGGATTGAAGTTGTACGTTAGCTTGTAAACAAACTAGAGCGCGAGAGAGACACTTGTTGATCTCAATGATTAGATCGTGATCCTTTTGAGGATTGTACGTTAGCTTGTAAACAAACTAGAGCACGAGAGAGCTCTTACTGAACTAAGATAAGTCATGCGGAATCTAACTTATCAAAGATAAAAACAACAGAGGTTTTACTAACGATTCGATCTTTTATTAATTGTTAAAACTTGTGATGAGGTACAATAAGCTCATCGCACCTATGTTCATTCTATAGTACCAGGAACCCTAGAATATTCTATTAGGATACGTATATCACACACGATATACTCATATTTTAACTATGACATATCACACACTATATACTCATATTACAGCTATCATGCATTTTGTTAGTATTTAGGGGCTGTTTGGTTTGTGCCTTTTGAAGGCCAGGAATTGCTTTTACTTTAATTTACATCATTTGGTTATATTATATTTGGGTATCGTGCCACTAAAATCATAAGTGAGATGGGTTTAGAAATATTTAGTAGGTCCAACCACAAATTTTAACACATATACTTCACTCACTTTTTATGATATATAATTTATAATATATTTTAGAGAATAGTTATTTTGGATATTATACTTTTACTTGGATATGAGGGGACTCATCCCTACCATCTATTTTATTTTTATCCAATGGATGAGATTAAATATATTTTATTTTATTTTTTATTATTTTTTTATTTTTTATAATTTAAATATTTTCTAAACCGTTAAGTGTTAAACAAAAATAATTATACCATCGCGACGAGCGTTTAATTATCTTTATACCAATATGCAATATGATAACTTTCGAAGAAATTTTTTTTTCATTTTTTTCTTCTTGTTAAAATTTACGTGAAATATCATATATGATAATACTGTTTCATCATATATGCTAACAACGTTAAATCATATATGATATTGATTTCTATCATATATGATAGGGCATATCATATATGATACTGGTGTTACATCATATATGATTGTTAGTGCAAACATTACGATGCTTTGTCGATATAATCTCTTTATGTTTTTGTTGATGACAAACGTATAATTCGCAATACATTATGTAAAATGTTAAGGTACTCGTAATCACTCAAGAATACATTTGTATACTTCTCTTGAAACCTCCAAGATCGCATTCGGCATGAATCACTCAAGGTATGTACAAACATGTCATTAACCTAACTAAGTGATCAAGGATTAATATTTTCTTAAAACTCACTTTTATACAAAGTGACAAAGTAATTTTTAATTAACTTTATTTTTAAGAAAATATTTTATTAAAAAGAAAAATGGTAATTTGAATTTAGAATATTCCAAAGAATATTCCCTAAGGTATATTCTAAAGAATATTCTTTAATTTGAATTTGGCATATTCCATATGCCAAAGGAATATCCTTTGAGGATATAAACTACCCCAGATGGCATATCCCCACTAAAGGACAAATTTGCACGGACTCCAACGCGGAGGTTCCTTAAAGGAACCCGCGGTTACTTATTGATAAGGTACCGCGGGTAGAGATAAGGAACCGCGGGTGTTTTTGACCGTTGCAATGTTGTCCTATAAATAGTGGATCATTTCCAGGTTTTCTTTTAACACTTTTTGCACAGTTTCTTTCAAAAATCATCTTAGATCCTTGATTAGTTAGTTTTGATTAATCTTGTTTAAGATGTGATTCTATCCTCAATCTCCTCATCCTTTCAAGTGCAAAGAGAAGAACACTATCATTACCATGATGTGTTGGGTTCACTACATGATGAAGATCTCTCATTCTAAAGATCTAAGTTATGCTTTTAGTTTTCTTACAATGTAAACATGAAGATCCAAGTGATGTGTATACTTGGACTTGATGTATGGGTAGAATATCCAAGTGATGGGTATCCTTGGATTAGGTGTTAGTTGTGTAGATCCAAGTCTTGTTAGTACTTGGATATAGTGTTAGAGTTATAGATCTAAGTGTTGTGTGCTTAGATCTATATGGTTTATGTGTTTAGGCCATAAAGCACAAGGTTTGTTATGTTGGGCCATAAAACATAACTAGTGGGTAGATTAGGTGAAGATTGGTGTAGATTGGTCCTACCTATGATTAGGACTCGACATCTAGCCTTGTGTCGGAAAATGGTGAAGTAGGCAACGTTGTGTAGATTGGTCCTACCTAAGAGTAGGACTCGACATATAGCTTAGTGTCGGAAATTGTGTAAGAGTCGTGTATGGTTTTCCCCGCCTTGAAAGGAGTTTTGTTGACTAGTGAAGTAACTCTCGAGTAAGGTGTACTCGAGTAGTGGAGTAGGGCGAAGAGGAGCTTCGTGACCGAACCACTATAAATCATCGTGTCGCTACTTTCTTTTACATTTATGTCTTTACTATTATAGATGTATTTATATGTTGTGTGTTGTGTGCATCTCATAATCTAAACATCTAAGTTGCGGAAAAGCTAAGGCTTAGTACGTGTGTGCTTTGTGTTTAGATTATGGTCAAGTGTGCATCCTTTAGTCTAAACATCTTAGTTGCGGAAAAGCTAAGGCTTAGTACGTGTGTGCTTAGTGTTTAGACTATTGCTTGATGTACACTTGATTTGATGTGTTTGTGTGTTTCCTTACTTATAGTTATTATCAATTACAAACACATCTCATATCTAGTCAAGCTTAATCGAGAATTTGATACAAACGATTGTCAAGGTTTACAACGTATCAATATTTGGCATCCACTGTAGGCGGTTCTTTATTGAGCCCGCGTTTCTTTATTGATAAGGAACCGCGGTGATATTTAAGGAACCGCGGCCAGTAGAATAAACGAAATGTTTTGAAAATGAACTAGAAATTATTCAACCCCCCTTCTAGTTTCTACAATTGTTATCAGAGCGAGGTTATTCAAGATCTTTGAAATATATTTTACTTTAAAGCTTGGATCGATCTTTGCTCTCTTTTTCAAAACAAATGGTTTTTAAAATGAAAACGGTTTTTAAAAATAGAGACGATCTTTGTATCAAATTGTTCATGAAGAGTGATTACTTATGAAATATGTTTTGTTGTTTCATTCATACAAGTTTTGGTGTTAAATAAACTTTGTATAGTAGCTTGAATTAAATTTTTTCTTGTTTGGAAGTATAAAAATCTTTTGTGTCATAATTAACTCTAATATATGAGTTCTGTGTGTCTAAAATGATTTTTTAGAGTCCTAAGTCCTTCCAAATTGTTTCTAAATGATTTTGGTCAAAAAATCATTTTTTGTCCTCTGACCGCGGTTCTTTATTGTTCCCCGCGGATCCTTATCAATAAGGAACCGCAGTCAGTCTGACTCACTTTTTTGAAAACTTTGAAAAATCATATAAAATCGACCGTAAGTCCGTAGAAGTCGTGCCACCCTTCATTTCGAACGTAATTGAATTTTCTTTCAATTAAAAATGCTTCCAAACCTTTATTAAAACTTTAAAATTTTGGATTTTCTAAGTTCCATACTTTTTCCAAAGTATTTAGCGTCGGTTTGTCGTAAAACTTGTGTTTTACTCTTTTCTATTAAGTTGGACATCTCTTGGTGATATATCTTTGAAAATTGATATATTTACAAAGTGTTAAACTTAATTAAATTTTAAATGGGTCAAAGACTATTTTCAAATAAAATCAAGCTATGAATACTTTGTCGTATCTAACACTCAAAACATGGACGAATGCTTTTATGTGTTAAGCTAATTGTTTGTGTGTGTTTCCTTGTGTGTTATTATTATATGTAGACATTATTAAGTGTTCCTTGCTATTTGTAGTAGTATTGCTTATATGTCTAGTCTCTTGTGCCTTGCTTGGTATTTGTTAGTATCTAGTTTTTCCTAATTAGGATGTATGCTAGATTTCTTGCATTTTAGTTGCAACATTATGTGTGCATTGCATATAAGATTAACATCTCTTGGTTTACAAATGTTACATAAACATTTTGTACACCTTGGCATGTTCTTTAACACTTTTAGGGTTGAAAGCTTTGGGAGCTTGTCAAATCTATTGATTTGGGTCGTCTTACTCGATCATTGTGTTATTAGTTCAAGTAGATAAATGTCTCACTATAAAACATGAAACACCCTTCGAAAATCTTAGCTATTTTCTCTTAAAAGAGTGTTTGTGGGAATCAAGAAAGATTTCGATTAAATATCAATGCATTATTCAAACTATGATTGGTATCATTATCAAATCTAACTGACATGTTTTTTAGTGTAGACATGAATGTGGTTTATTAATAATATACATCGGATCATAACTCACACTTGTGTTGATGGTGTTATATTGAATCTATTTGTTCAAATTGTTAGACATATTTTGTTTAATAATTACTTATAATGCACAATAGAGTCGGTTTGATAACTTGGATGTTTCATCCGAAATACTCAAGGCATTTACATTGCTATGAAATTTATAAATGTGTCATTTCCAAAAGACCAATCAAGAGTGTTCCTTTGGTTTGTATAAACTTTGTTTATACACTTCAAAGTTATTAGCCTCAAGTTCTATTAAGGTAAATAACCTTAACTAGACTTGTTTGACAAGATATGCAATGGTGCATTCTTAACCCTCATTAGGTCATGCATTGTGTCGCCATGCAAGTTTCATCATTGCTAAACTTTATTAGGAAAATGTTGGAATTACATTTTGTCTAACTTGAGAATGGCTACTAGATAATTTATGCACTAGGATCTTAATTTGACCTAACGGTTGTGTATAATCTTGATAACCTATGAATCTATGAAGTGGGTTGATGTTTTCTAGAGAGAGAAACTAGAGAGAGAAAGTGAGAGAAAACTATGTGATATTTTATTAAGTGAAAACACAAAGTGAACAACAACCAACCCCTTTCCAAGGAGGAAAGGGGTATTTATACTTCCAAGCCTTATTTAGACTTGGGCCGGCCCATGACAAGCCCATGGGCCGGTTTCTTACTTAACTTAATGATTAAAACTAACTACGAGCTATTACAACATAAATAATATTGTGGAGTGACCAATACTTCTAATATATGTTAAAACGTATTTCCAACAATCTCCCCCTAAGGGAGGTCACTCCACGTTTACAAAGTTCTAAACCTAGCATACTATACTAAGTCTTCGTTCTTCAGCTCGTAGTCTTTTCTTCTTTCTTTTTGTTGTGAATATTTTGATTTGATCTTTTAGGCTTTGGCTTGAGAGCATTGTTCTTTTGGCCTTTCACGTGCGATCTTTGCCTTCTTGTGATTTTTTGCCTCCTCGTGACTCCATGTTCCACACACTTAAGTCTTTTTGTTGAATTCTCGAAAGCTTCAGAGTTTGGTACAACGGAAGACTTTATCTTGTACTTTCTTGAATTTTTGTTGAAGTTTGATGCAGAAAAACATAAGCATGTGGGAACGACTTCTACAGGTACACCGCAACACCACCGTCTTTAACTGGTACACAGCAACGACACGAATAAAATGGCTTTGACATTTTATTTTAATTCAGTAGCAATTTACCTCCGGTCGGTGAAGACCGTTGAACGATATTAGATATCGTACCCGTGACGGATAGTTTCAATTAAGTAACTTCCTGACAGGATTTCGCGGGTAAACCCGTTCTCTTTATTCGACCGTCCAAAGCTGACTGCGAACATAAAGAGTGAATCACTTGGATAAATTATCCTTGTGATTAAAAGCCGTCAATTCATGAGACCTGGAACAAGTGAATTTCAATTAAGATTTTCACCATCGTTGCTTTCCAGTTATCACGAGCTCAATTCATAACGAATCTTGCACGTCACCTACCAAGTGCTGTTTGATGTTAACACTAGAAGGATTTCCACTCGTCACTGTGAACAATAAAGAGTCACTCTGAGTGTTCTGGCAAGATCATATGATAATGCGTAGAGGCCTGGAACGAGTTTAAGTTCAATTAAGAATTAAACCACTGTTTCTTTCCAGTTTTTCACAAGATTGGTTCTAAAAGAACCGCACGTGTAACCTACCATGAGCTTGTTTGATGTTGGCTCAAGCAGGATTTCCATCTTCATTGTAATACTTGCGTATTACTCGGATGTTCTGGCAATATTACAGGAATACTGCGTAGGACTCATGAAAATCTCTTACTTTTCACAGTGTGTGAGAAAGCAAGGAATAAATGGAAAGTGTCCTAATGAGACTTTTGATGATCTCTTGGCTCTAGACTCGATAGTGTGTTTTGATTTAGTGAGCGATGGCTGGAGAGGAGTGCCACCTTTTCAATACCAGTCTTATTCGGAGTGAATAAACCAATAGATAACGTGTTGATCTCCGTGTGATTAAAACAAATACCTTTTGAGAGATATTTGAGTTAGCTGGGAAGGGTTGTGCATTGCATCACTGGGTCCATGATGTCTTTCTTCAATATCGAGAATCATTAACAAAAATGACCTCAATAGCATATGTTTTGACCCGGTTTCTGCCTAAAGTTGTAAGGAGGGCTTCTTTCTTTACACCCTTTATCTTTACAATTCTTTTTCATTCTTCAACCCCTTCAATGCTTACCAATACGTCATCACTAGCACCTTGTTGTGATTGTTCCAGTGCTAGCTTAAGTACTTGGTCGGCATTCAGCTACGTTCACAATCTTTCTCCAACTTTCCTAGGACTTCTAATTCTATCTAGGGAATTGTCCCTGGGAAGATTCCATCGGCTCTGATGAATCATTGGACTAAACCTATTCCTACCACCCTTTTGTCACCACATTCGTCGTGAATTAAGCGTGTTTTGGGAAAGTATAGCCACCACGAAAAATCATTGAAAATCACCTAAAGTACTTGTGATATTGTCATCAAAAGTTTTGTACCTTCGGTGTTTTGTTCATAAAAAACGCTCCCCCTCAACACGTGCTTTACACATATTAAGTTGGATAATCGTTAAGTCTTTTTCATCTTTTAGCCAAGTATCATTTAAATCTCATTAATCCCATTTTCTCCCCTTATCGAAAATGTTAACCATTAATATTTGGGATATTAAATGGATTAACCGGTCTTTGGGTAAAAATGAAATCGATGTTTGGCCACAGAACATGTTAATGCTCCCCCTTAAGTTAATAAGGGATAGTTGTAGTGCTTTAGTATGATATATTTTGAAAGATTTAGAATCTCGTGAGAAATTCTTGAAAAATTATCATACCTTAACACTACATCAAGCCGTACAAGCACAATATTCACAAATATACATATTCACAATTGAAAACCAATATAAAGTGGACCTAAAATGTACGACCCATTAGATGGATCGTTGCAGTAGCTTGTGGTGCACTAAATATGGTCTACCACCAACGAATCTTTCCAAGCTCCTCATCAATCTACGTTCACGGAGCTTTTGATCAATCTTCTTGATCATATACTTCGCCATCTGCCGATAACCCTGATGCCAATCCTCGGTCATCTCTGGTAAAGTCCCACCCGAATTAAGATGCTCCATCTTTCCTCTGACTTGTAGAAGAGTCCCATCACTATACTTATAAAGCTCACCCACCCTCATAAACTTCATTAATCCTCGACTGTTCAAGTAGAAAATCTCGTAATTCAGAACAGAAATGTCTGTATAGGGACATCTATCTACATGTTGAGGTAACACTTGGTTCACTGGACGGGTTAGGTTGAGCTTCCTTTGGTAGCTTTCGACTCCCAACTGAAGATCTTCAACTCGTTTCTTGATAACAACGCTTCGTGTGAACATACGAAGTGCTGTATTCAAGGCAATGATGTCTTCACGAGGAATATGTGTGAGTTGATCCCGGGTCATCATAAGCAACATATCTTCGATATCCTCAAGGCGAATGATAGAAAAATCTCCCTGCTGGATTTTATATTCTCTGTCATCCTCCCTTTTTAGACGAATCTCCGTCACATGATAATAGCCATTCTTGGCTTCAGTTTTCAGCCCTAAAATGCTGGAGATGCGGATATCGGATTTAACGTTGCTTCCTGAATTGGCTAAGCAACAACCCCTGTACGCCCTTCGGACTCGTTCGTCCCAATGAGATGCACCTATAACAGCATACATATCATAATTATGATTTACCTTTGGGACCCAGAGTCGGTTTACCTTTTCCTCGATAAAGGGTATTGTCCCCCAGTTGGCAGCTTTCAGCAAGGTCAAGGAGGTTGCGTACTTTGATGAACCCTTCAGAAGATACTCAAGATCATTGGTGACGAAGAAGTCGAGAGCAATCTGATTATCTTGAGAAGGATCAAGTGGAGGTGGAGCTCTTTCTGATTCATGAAGACCTGGCCGTTGAACGGTATTCAGAGCTTTCAGGATCTCATCAGCATAATACTCGAACTCCATTCGGGTTAACCGGGTTTTGGCGCGAATTCTCTTATCCTTCAGCGCTCTCTTCACCAAAGACGGAGTAACCGAAGTCTTATACTCATGAGCCAGAAATGCGCATAAGTCAATTGGACTGCGGATACGGAGATATAAAACATCTTTGTCAGCGTCTATGATTGGATCATATTGCGCCGCTGCCGTGATCCAAGCCTGTGGTGGTGCAGTCTCGTCAATCTCCAACGTGTCTGCCCAGTCCCGTGTGCTTGATTCAG
The DNA here is from genome assembly GCA_025667525.1 of Glebionis coronaria. Taxonomy (NCBI): domain Eukaryota; kingdom Viridiplantae; phylum Streptophyta; class Magnoliopsida; order Asterales; family Asteraceae; genus Glebionis; species Glebionis coronaria. The sequence goes on along the minus strand of JANFOE010000012.1, from coordinate 205,096 downwards.
GAACAGTAGATTGTGGTTCTTGTTGTAGAGGAGTGGAAACGTGAACATCTGCTGGTTCTGATTCAGGCATTTCAGCGGTGTCATGAACGGGCGAGTGTTGTGCAGCTTCAGGTTCAGTTACCGACTCTGCAATCACAGGAGCAACAACAACAGAACTAACAGGGTTAGTGGTAACAGGTATAGACACAGCAATAGATGTACCAGGAATTGATGATGCCGTAGTAGCATTCACATCATGACGCCACTTGGATCGTCTTGATTCCGTGGAAGTAGATTTTTCCTTTGCCGCTGCATCTTTCTTAGACTTGGTTCCAGATTTAGCGTGTTTCTTTGAGCTGGCAACCTTATCCCCCTTTTCAGGCTGTTTACCCCCATCATCATCCGCATCGCTGTCCTCGTTGCTCCCCTTAGCACTCTCCTCATTACCGTCACCACCATCATCACCATCATCATCATCATCATCATCATCGTCCTCATCATCATCATCATCGTCATCGTCATCATCATCATCGTCATCGTCATCATCCTTTACTTCTTCTTCACCTTCTTCTTCACCAGTACCCTCTTCTTCTTCACTTTCTTCCCTTTCTTCCTCAGGCAGAATGTGATATGGTACCACACTTCCAAACATTTTAAATAACCTATCATCCTCCATGATAGCGTCATTCAGGGATTTGTAAAGAGCCCGTTGAACCCTAGATTTATCAAAAGATCCAAGTTCCCTCATACGAGCTTTGAGGATCTTCTTCAATTCAAAATCCGTCAAGTCATAGGCAATTTTGTAGGCGGATTCAGAAGGATTGGATGATTTGATCATCAAATTATCAGCCGCGAGTGTATTCAACTCATCACGCAGTTTAGGCATAATAGATTCAACGGATTCTTGTACTCTCTCTTCAACAGAAGCTTCAAGTACTTCTTTCTGCTCCTTGTATCTATCCCTCATCGCTTGAAGTCTAGTGATACGTGCAACATGCTTATCAGCCTCAGCCTGCTTAACCTGAGCTAGTTCTTCTGCATGAGCTTTTCGAGTCAACTCCATCTCTGCAACAAACTTAGCAAGCATCTCTTCTTGTGCTTTCTTAGATGCTTCTTCACTTTGAACTCGTCTATGTAGCTCTTGGCGAAGTTCATCCATCTCTCTTTTGTGATTATCCGTATGTTTATCCAACATTTCGGCCATTACCAATGCAGCCATTGTAGACGTTGCAGAGCTGCTCTGGGTTGATTGAAGAGGCTCGGTTGTTACTACGGTACTAAGGATGGGATTTATTGGTGGTGGAAGGAATGGTGTTGAAGCCGGTCTGGTTGGTAAGGGTTGTATTGGTGGAGGTTGAGTTGCTAATGGTTGAGTTACTAACGGTTGAGTAGATACCATGAGTGTAGAGGCACCGGACTCCTTTTCAACACTTTCTGAAACAGGGATTGATGTCTCCTTCGAAGTAGAATACCGTTCAGGTGACCCAAACTCATCAATATCCTCTGGCTCCTCGTACTCTTCTTCAATATTTATCCTTGCACCTGAACCACTACCGCCCGTATCTTTCCTACTCCTTTCAATAGCTATCTTCATTGCTTTTCTCTCAGCCTTGTTAAGAGTAGGATCATCAACATCTTTTTCATCATGGAGAACTAACTCATCAGCCGTACCCTTTCCCTTCTTAACTTCAGTCTTCTTCTTTTTGGCTTTGGGTTCAGGTAAAGCTGTTTGCTTTCGTTTACCTTTGCTCTTAACCGTGGTAGATGAGTCTTCACCTGCTTGAATGCTTGCTCGTTGATTCTCAATTTCTTGTAGCAAGTTCTTGTAGTCAGTAGAAGCAATAATCTCATCGGTCAGGAGATGACTGGGAATGGGACCAGGAATAACCATATTCGAATGAGTCTCCTGCCTTAAGTCTACCAAATCATCATCATCCATCGTGTGGTGACGACTACCTGCACGCTTGTCAATGGAAGCATCGTTCTCCATAAAATAATGGATGATTAGTTTTATAAACCTAGGGTACTGAAATGCTTTGGCCTTAGACTTCGTGTTGGTAAAGAGTTGGAAAACAAACTCCTCCCATAGTAATGATGCATAGTCAATACCCATACCTCTGTATACCCCATAAAACAGCTTGACTATTGGTGGACGAACAACATCAAATCCAGTTGTTTTGGGTGTGAGACATCGGCTTAGAATCCCAAAAATAGCTTTCCATGGTTGACCAACTTTGGCAGTAGTAAACTCAGACACGGTTCGTATGTCAAGACATCCAATGGCAGTGAACATTTCCATGATCTGGTCCTTAGTCGGGTTGGCTGAGAATGATAAGCCTTTGAGTGACGGCCGAAATCCAAAGATCTTCCTGACGTCTGACACATTAAGCGTCTGCTGCTTATTGTCCAAGGAAAATGTGATTTTGTTCGATGTCCTCTCCTTGGTAGCCCAGAACTCGTAAAGATAGTCATAGGGCACTGAAGCACTTCTCCTTAGCGCATGCTTGAGATGAGAGTTATCAAGTATGGCTGAACCTACCTTAAATCCATTATGGGTAGAATGAGATACCTCCTTCAAACGGAAGTTGTTTGGAAGAAACTTTAGAGTCTTGGCTTCGGTAATGGCGGTGGCTCTGGCGTCTTGTATTTGTTGTACTGTTGGGTTAGTCATCGTTTCTGCTTAAGATAAAACACAAAGGTTGATACATACAGATATGAATATCATTATGATTTTATTCCTAAGCATTAAACATATGACCTAATCCCTTAAGCTTGTAAAAGAAAAAACTCAAACATCTTCTATTTGGAATAAACATTCAATTCGGAATAATTTCCTATCCGGAATAAACCTCCTAACCGGAATAAACCACTATTCGGAATAAAGCTCCTATTCGGAATAATGTTCCTATTCGGAATAATTATTCTATGCGGAATATTTGGTCTATTCGGAAAGTTAGTCCTATGCGGAATAAATTTTCTATTCGGAAAGATCAATCTATGCGGAATAAAATTTCTATTCGGAAAGATTTCTCTATGCGGAATAAAATTCCTATTCGGAAAGATTTCTCTATGCGGAATAAAATTCTTATTCGGAAAGTTTAGTCCTACGCGGAATAAAAGTCAACTCCCCGTTTCTGGCATGCTATAGTTATTTAAGTCTCTTGACGGCGGGAATGGGAGATTTCTATTCGGAAAGATTTCTCTATGCGGAATAAAATTCTTATTCGGAAAGTTAGGCCTATGCGGAATAAAAGTTATATTCGGAAAGATCATCCTATTCGGAATAATGCTCCTATGCGGAATGTTCATTCTATTCGGAATAATTCTCCTATACGGAATAAAACTTCTATTCGGAAAGTTCATTCAATGCGGGAAAAATGCCTTATTCGGAAAGATCATCCTATTCGGAAAGTTTAAACAGTTATGATTTTTCTAATTAGGCACTAATTCGTTTGATTCAAGTGTTCTAGAGGCCATATCAGTTCAATTTGTGCTATTCCGAATCAATCCCAGGCAAAACCCCCAATTAATTAAACCCTAATTTAAGCAGTAACTTAATTCGATTGATTTTAATTAAAAGGAGTTAATTAAATTGAATTGCATGAATGTTTAAACCGATTTAATACCTTTTGAAGATCTTGATCTAGAAGATGAATGTTTCGTTTGTGTGTTCGTGTATTTGTTTCAATGGCGGGCAAAGGAGAAAAAGAAAACAGAAGAATGAAAAGTGAGAAAGAAAGACGGGGGGGGGGGGGGGGGGGGTGATGGTTGACTAGGTCAAACTTTTAACAAGTTTGATACATGGTCACATTTAACCCCTCACTTTTTCTTTTAACAAGTTTTAATACTTGTCATTTTTGACCCTATCTTATGTTAAATTCCCGAGCCTTAGTGATTAACCTATCTTAACACACGCACAAATCTATTCATGACAAACTTATAAGCAACAACAAGACAAATGCCAAAGCAATCCAACCATTAACCATTGAGCTTTTTGAGTTTCCTTGAAAACTTTTGAAGATCTTTTTGATGTGAAAGATGATGTAACATTTTCTCCCCCTTAAACGATGACCCGTTTTCTAGTTAAAGAGCTGTAGTCATGGTTTAACGAGGCACATGATGATGAAAAACATTTTCCAATTTGATGTTTTGAAAAGATCGATTCGCTGGTGGCGACAAGATTTCTCTTATCTTGACAAAGTAATGCACTGAGACGTACACTAATTTGTGTTAGATCAAGTTGTAAAGTAAACTTGATCCCTTTGCATGATTTGGCTTGTAAATCATGCCCGAGAAAATTAATTCCCATTGTGAGCCAACGTTTTCCAAGGAAATACGTGACTTTAATATGAAAACCGGGTTGCAGTCAGAAATAACTACAAGCCATAATGGGCATGTTTTAAAAATGTACAACTTTTATACGGACTCTATTTATGGCGCCGTGTCAATTTTGATCGACATTTCTAAAGCCGTAAATATTACCGTACTAAACGACATGCCCGATTTAAAAAACGAAAAATATTTTTGGTTTTTCTTGATTTTATAATTTTTATGGTTTATCTTGATTTTATAATTTTTATGGTTTTTCTAGGTTTTATACTTTTTATGGTTTTTGTTGGTTTTATATTTTTGTATTTTTCTTTTTGTGGTTTATATATGTACGATAATATACATGATCACGAACAAAGGATGCTCCTGAATAGTTTACCACCACTATTCAGCTGATTCTTCTGCCAACTCTTTGAGAGTTGCTGGAGTGAATGATTTCATGCCAAGCTTGTCGATCAAAAACTCGATTCGTCCTCGATCTAAGGCTTTGGTGAACATATCTGCCAGCTGATACTCAGTAGTGACAAAATACAGCTCGATCACTCCGTTCTCCACCTACTCTTTAATGAAATGGTAGCGAATGTCTATGTGCTTGGCCCGGGAGTGTTGAACATAGTTGCAGCAAAGGGCAATGGCGCTATTGTTGTCACAATACATCGGGATTTTGTTAAATCCCAAACCGTAGTCAGTTAATTGAGATCTCATCCAAAGGACTTGAGCACAACAACCGGACATGGTGATGTATTCAGCCTCCGTGCTAGAAATTGCAGCGCTTTTCTGCCTTTTTGAAGACCAACTGATCAATCTATCTCCAAGGAGTTGCACAGATCCAGAAGTGCTACGCCTCGTGTCTTGACACCCAGCATGATCGGCATCTGCGTATGATATTAAAGCAATAGAGGAATCTTTCGGATACCATAGACCACGATGAAGTGTTCCTTTGAGATTCCGAAAGATCCTTTTAACAACATGTAGGTGCTTTTCGGTAGGCCGAGCCTGATACCGGGCACACATGCATACAACAAATTGCAAATCAGGCCTGCTAGCAGTCAGATAGAGAAGGGTGCCGATCATCCCACGGTAAAGTTTTGGATCGACAATAGTCCCATTCCTATCTTCATCTAACTTGGATTTCTCCACCATTGGAGTGTCCACGGGGTCACAATTTTCAAAGTTATATTTCTTTAAAGATTCTAGAGCATATTTGGATTGATTAATAAAGATGCCTCTGGGATTCTGAGAAATTTGTAATCCTAAGAAAAATGAAAATTTTCCCATCATTGACATCTGAAAGCGTGTGGACATTATCTTCTCAAAGCGATTTGACAATTCTATGTTAGTGGCAGCAAATATTATATCATCAACATAAATTTGTACCAGTATCATGTCGTTGCCCTCCTTGAGAGTGAATAGAGTGGGGTCCACCTTGCCTTTGGAGAAGCCTTCCGAAATGAGATATGTTGAGAGGAGATCATACCACGCGCGTGGAGCTTGTTTCAACCCATAAAGAGCCTTCTTAAGCTTGTACACATGATTAGGAAACTCCGTGCTAACGAACTCATCCGGCTGACTAACATAGACTTCTTCCCTTAGTTCACCGTTCAAAAATGCCGTCTTCACATCCATTTGATAGACGATCATGTTCATATGAGCAGCATACGCAAGGAATAGTCTAATCGCCTCCAATCTTGCCACAGGAGCAAAAGATTCTTCAAAGTCTATACCCAAGGCTTGTTTATATCCTCTAGCAACCAATCTAGCCTTATTCTTCAATACTGCACCCATCTCATCGAGTTTAACCTTATAAACCCATAAAAAAGTAAGGATGTTAACCTTGTCAGGGAGAGGAACTAATTCCCATACTTCAAGTCGTTGGAATTCATTTAGTTCCTCCTGCATGGCCTCAATCCAAGATGATTGAGTCATAGCCTGTTGCCAATTTTTAGGTTCAACTTCGGAGAGAAATGCATCAAAGTAGCAATAGAGTGCACTCTCTTGTAATTGATGGCGTGTAGAGACTGGTCGATCGAGATTACCAATGATATTCCTAATTGGGTGATCTTTTGTCCATTTGGTGCTATGTTTTTCAATCCTAGGTGGTCTGGAGTGAACAATAGAAGGAGCTTCTTCTGAGGTGGACGCGGCTGAAGGGTTTTCAGGTATCGCTACACCAAAGAAAGGAAGCTCTTGCAGGTGAGCATATTCCAAATCGTGATCAATAGAATCCTCTTCCACATCATTAGGCACAAGTAGGGGTGACGATTCAGGTGTAGTTTGAGAATCACTTGGTGAAGGTGCATCCGGTTCAATGTTAGTTGAAGATGCATTTGATAAAGCTTCGTTAGCAGGAGCAATGAGCTATCACTACAGGTGCTGGAGCTTCATCATTTGGGGGATCAAAGAATTCATCAAACAACGGTTGAAACAGTTTATCCCACTCGGGCCTTGTTGGTGGTAAAAATGATGTAGAAGTAGGATTATTGGGAACTAATCCGGAACTAATAGCACCGGTTCCCATCTCATGAAGCGCGGGTTCAGAGCTGCGTTGCTCAGAAGCCATCGCTGTCAGCTCATCGAAATCTGCGTCCATAGTTTCTACAATCTTACCAAGACGACGGTTGTAAATTCGGTATGCTTTCTTGGACGGTGAGTAACCAATGAAAATACCTATATCGGCTTTCGGTTGAAGCTTGCCCAAGTTCTCACTATTAATGTTTGGATAACAAAGAGCACCAAACACATGAAAAAAATGAAACATCGGGTTTACGGTCATGTAGAAGCTCATAAGGTGTTTTTCCATGGCGTTTCCGAATGATAGAACGGTTTTGGGTGAAACATGCAGTAGATATAGCTTCTGCCCACAAGAACAATGGAGCGTTCGCATAAATAAGCATAGTCCTAGCAGCTTCCATAAGCGTACGATTCCGTCTTTCAACGACACCGTTTTGTTGTGGAGTGCGTGCAACGGATGTTTCATGTGAGATACCAACTCCTTCATAGTAATCACGAAGAGTCTGGTTGACGAACTCTGTTCCATTGTCTGTACGAATACGGCGGACAGTAGTATTCAAACGTACCTGAATGAATTTCAGAAAAGTGATGATAGCCTTCGGTGCTTCATCCTTTGTACGTAGAAATCTAACCCATGTAAACCTGGAGAAATCATCCACAATAACCAGAATGAATTTCTTACCGCTCACACTTTCAGTTCTCATTGGCCCACAAAGATCCATATGCAAAAGATGAAGTTTTCTTGATTGGTGTCTTCAGCTTTGGGCTTGTATGATTTCTTGGTACTTTTCCCCCTTGAACACGCGGAACATAAATGATCCTTGTGAAATTTGAGCTTTGGAAGACCACGAACTAATTCGTTTTTAGCCAGATGATTAATAGCATCAAAATTAAGATGAGATAATCTGCGATGCCATAACCATGACTTGGTCTTAGATGCTTTAGAGAGAAGACATACTGGAGAGGCGGCCATCATGTCTTGTAGGGACAACGTATAAAGATTTGCACCACGAGATCCCTTCAACAAATCTTTTCCTTCCAAGTTGCGGATGAAACAAGTGTGTTGTCGAAAAGCAACCTCTAGGTTGGAATCACAAAACTGTCCTACTGAAAATAAGTTATGACCAAGACCTTCTACATAGTATACCCTTGAAATCGTAACGTTTCCAATCTGATATTCACCATACCCCATTATCTTTGCTATATGATCATTACCGAATTTAACCGTTCCAAGAAACTTGCTGACGAAATTTCGGAGCATCGAGCGATCTCCGGTCATATGCTTTGAACAACCGGAGTCCAAATACCAGAGGATGATTTGGACCACCTGAAAATATCACCACACGAAGACAATGTAGAGGTATCGGAATCTGAATGTTCCTTGTTATTAGCAGGTACAGATTTAATAATCTTAGATTTGCTAATTTTAGGTTTCTTAGATTTCCTAGCCTTCTTCCTCCTAGTTGGTGGTGTAGATTCTAGTTGGCTTAAATCCTGTGGTATTTCTTCACTGATAGGCACTATAGTGGGAGCTGACCTAATTAAAGGGCGCTGATTCCATACTTGAGTGCGAGTGTGCCTAACTAAAGGACGCTCAGACCTAACCTCAATGGATGCATTCCTAGTTAAAGGGCACATTTTTCCATCTAATGTAAAGGTCCTACTAGTGGGACGCCATTGCCAGCCAACTTGGGCACGAGTTCTACCTGTTGGCTTCCATTCAAGATTATTCCTAATGGCATTCATTTCATTCACATGATCAATAAGACACAAATCATGACGTTGAGAAAACATACATTCATTACAATTCCAACATTTCAAATCAGAATTCACAAATGGTTTAGGCTTCTGCACAGGCGTAGAGCTTTTAGTCTTAACATGATTCTTTTTATTTAAAACTGAACTAACATTCCTATGGTGAGCTTCTACGTTCTTCTTGTTGGTACTACTAGTGGAGGGCTTGATCTTATCTTTCTTGAGTGGCGATCCTTTAGCCTTAGTAGACTCTTTTACTCCTGTAGAAGGCAAAGTGGGAACATTATCAACAGATTTTAAAGGTGCCTTACTTGATGGTGCCAGTGACGATTTTGCTCCTGGAGTCTTATTGAATGGAGTTACAGCAATGGGCCTATTAGTAAGTAGTGCAGAGCATGGTTTACCTATGTATTGCAAATATGCTAAGCAATATTGAACTCGCTTAATATATTCATGAGCCGAATAATAGTAGCTACTTGAGGGATCTAAGGCATAAAGATCGTCTAAAATATCCCTAACAAGATCTACATGCTTAATGGCATTCCTCATATAATCATCGTAGGTAACCGGGTTTCTCTTATGAAGCGGGTTCTTATAAAGCACTACTGACTTGGTTGTTGGAGCACTAGTGGACGGTGCAGAGTCGGTAGCTAAGTTGTCAACAACTTCTTGTCGGGTGAGAAGAAGTGTCTCTTTTAACTCGGCCAAAACCATGTTTTTGTCAATGAGCAGGATGTTTAAGTCAGAGATTTCCTCACACTTTTGGTTAAGTTGTTCAACATAAGATTGTTGCTGTGCCGCATTAAAAGCGAAGCGTTCTTCTAGTGAACCATAAAGAGCGGATAGTCCCTGTCTTGTCCGATCCATCTCCCCTAGAACAGACGAAAGTCTAATTTCTAAGACCTGGTTTTTAGACTCTGCAGCCTCTAGTTCCAATTTTAGTGTTTCATTTGATGACACATCTCTCTTCAATCTCATAATCTCTTCCTCTAATGCCTTAACAATTGCAATCATCTTGTCACTCGTCTCAACACCGTTTTCACAACTATTTGTTATCAAAAGATCCTCATTTTGAGTTTGTTGTTTTAATTCTAAAGATATACAATGTTGTTCTAGTTGATTAAAGCGTTTTGAAAGTAAATTGTAAGAATCTTGTAGCTTTAAAAACTCAGCGTTAGCTTCGTGACAAGAATGATTATCTACCTCATTTACAGTATCAACAACATTTACAGAGAGATCACAAACATCATCACATATATTCACAGCATCACAATTAATCATAGCGGATGTAAGCTCATTCGAATAATTAACATTTACAGTAGTAAGCACATCACACGAGATTACTTCGGACAAGAATCGGTCATATTCGGATAAAATCTTTTCTTTTTCAATTAGTTGTAGTTCGTAAGCGGTGTCCATTTCATAAAACACTTTTTGAACTTCTCCAATTTCAAACTCAAGATTTTCCTTAAGAGATGCAAAACTTCCTTTTAGACTTTCGACAAACGGATTGATCTCATTTTTAAACACCTCGTTCATGTGTTCGAAAGCCCATTCTCCGGCGTTTAGGCCATTTGAAGTCGTACATTCCAAAATGACCTTGTCAAAATTAGTAAAGTATTGATTAATCTCTTGCAAGTTTAACCATACAGTGCTAACAGGTGGAAGATCCTTTGGAATTTCCTTAGGACCTTCCATATTGACAAGTGTAGGAAATGTACTAGGGTTTTCTTCATCTAACATGTAGGTTGGTGCTGTGATGAGATCTTTGTCCATATGGAAGCGAATTCTAAAATCCGTTTTTGCAAGCTCCTTATTCATTTTAAAATAATCACACTCGGGATATTTTGAAGAATTGTATGACCGATCCTCATCAACTAGATCCTTACTTGTTCGATCATCGAAAATAACAATCGGGTCTAAGACCAATCCTAATTGGGTAGCATTATAAAGTCTTGGACTATGTCTTAAAGCTTGTTTTGTATACCTTGGGTTAGGGGGAAGGCCTTTTTGACGTGATAAGTTAAATTCTCTAAACAAAGCATAAAATAAGTGCACTAGTTGAGAAGCAGCGTATTGTCTTAAAAGCAGATAATCTAGACTTCTAATCTTATTAGCAACATTAATCTCCATTTCATTCTTTTTAGACTCGAGTAACTCAAAATCCGTTTGGAGTTTTTGAAAATTAGTGACCACTAACTCTTTTTCGCTAAGTTCTTTAGAAAGATCTGCTCTTAAGGTTTCGATTTCTTGCAAGTGACCCATTTGTTTGTTTCTAAAATGATCATATTCGGGATTTGTTAGAACACTAGACGAAGGCACTAATTCCAAAGTGTGAACTTTCTCGTTGCTTAAGGCAAGCTCATCAGACAAATTCTTATTCTTAGCTAGGGTTTCTAAGAGAGCAGCATTCATTTGGCTAAGTAATGTAGCAGGAACCATGACCAAATCTTGTTGAGCAGGAGTAGGCGTATGCGAAATGGCTCCCGGTTGTGATTCACTCAAAGTCTGGGGACTCACATTGATATTACTATCATTGATTGTCTCCTCATTTGAAAGACTCACTACCAAAGACTCATTCGAATCAGCATTCTCTTGTACAACTTGATGTGGTTGAATACTAGCATCAGTGGTATTATCAGTGGTATTAATAAGTACCTCAGATCTCTTTTCTGTCCCTAAGCTGGAGATAGTTGCCATAAGAGCTGCCTTTGCAGATTGAAATTCATCACAGTCTGAGTCATACGCATCAAGATCATCTGCTTGGTATGCTGCATTCTGTGTGGTGACAACGTCTTGTTCAGCAATCCCTTGATCAACAAGAAATGCAAGCTCCTCTTCATCAAGTTCCCTTCCTTGTGCCTGAGCATTCACCAGATAAATCTTCTCTGCAAACCATTGACCATCCCTTCTCCTCTTGGGTTTCTTGCAATCCCTGGACATGTGACCTTCTTCCTTGCAGTTGTAGCATGTAATCATTCGCAACTTGCCTGTGGAATTAGCCCGTGGAGGAGTGTTGACCATTGGAGCAGGATTGACCGTGCGAGCATTGGTAGTTGATGTAGTAGGTCTCCCCTGATACGGTTGAATAGGTTGAACCATTAACCTGCCATTCTCAATAGTAGCTTGTTGGCGAGAATTGGATGAATTCCTCAACTGATTGTTGGTTGGAGCTGATCCCCTAAATCCTCGTTTGCTTAAAGTCCTTGTGAGATAAGCAGACATAGTGGTTAACACTTCAACTGGGTCAGCTCCTTGTTTGAATACAGGAATGGGGACTTCTTCATCATCACAATACATTGCTTGATCTTGTTGAGCTGCATAATCACTAGAAGGAATACTCATGTGATCAGAGTAGCTTGATGGATATGCTGCATTCTCTTGATAAGAGGAATATGAAGGCTGAGCATAAGGTGCAATGTTTGCTGGGTGAAGTTGTGAAGCATATTGTGGTGAGGGTGCATTAAACCGATATTGTTGCTGATGTGAGGTGGGTGGTTGCGGTAGAATCGAGTATTGGGGGAAGGTTGGTGTCATGTAAGGTGATGGATGATAGGCTTGATGTCCCAAGATATAAGATGTGTTGTTGTGTGACAAGCTTGGTTGATTCGCCATCAAAGCTAAGGAATCAGGGTACATACCTCGAGGCGAACGGTGCATGATCACATGTTTCTCATGCTGCTGAAGAAAAGCATAGATTTGATCCAAATTGCACTTATGCAAATCCCGGGTTAACTTAACATCGGTAATATACTCACCCCATTCAACTTGAGGTAAAGTATTCAAAAACTTGGTGTTAACCTGGAATGGAGCAATCACGAGATTGTATACATTCAGATCATTCATTAGAGTAGTAAATCTGAAGTAGTAGTCGTGTAGCGTTTCCCTTGGGCTGTACATGAATCTATCAAACAGATCATACAACTGACATTCCCTTTCTTGTTTGGTAAGAGACGTACCTTGTAGCAACACCTTTAGACGTTCCCATAAATCCTTGGCAACCATATATTGACTTACCATGCGATAAATATCATGCGGAAGAGCTTGGAGAAGAGTCTGTAGAGCCTTTTCATCAGCATCAGCAATGAGTTGTTGTGCCGGTGTGAGTTCTTCATATTCTCTTGGTCGAGTCACGTTATTCGCCACAATGGTACCATAGTCGAGTGGACCATTCAAAATCGATTTGACCATAAGCCTTCCGTATGTTGGTTTGCCCTTCAGGTATTGCATCATGCGGCCCTGCCATGCCTCAAACACCTCTTTAATAAGCATCGGTGGATGACTATCAGTTCCCGTTATGATTGAGATATCCGTAAGAGATGTCATTTGAGGCATTAATGAACTCGGATTCATTGTGATCACTTAAGAGACTCAAAGATTATCGGTTGATCGAGCAGTGAAGAAAGGTTGAGAATTTGTGTTGTGTTGTTGAAATCAAGTTTAAATCCACTAAAGATCGTCGAAAAAACTCAAATACCCCTTGAACTTGCTTATACGGAATAACCCTAACTCGGAATAAATCCTATTCGGAATAATCCCTATTCGGAATAACCCTATGCTGAAAAACCCTTATACGGAATGACCCTTACACGGAATAAACCCTATTCGGAATGTTCCTGCTATTCGGAATATTCTTCAATTCGGAATGTTTGGCTATTCGGAAAGATGGGCTATTCGGAATGTTGACTATTCAGAATGTTTTTGTCTATTCGGAATGATCGGCTATTCGGAAAGTTTGGCTATTCGGAAAATCTTTGCTATTCGGAAAGAATTTGCTATTCGGAAAGAATTTGCTATTCGGAAAGAATTTGCTATTCGGAATGTCTATTCGGAAAAATCCTGCTATTCAGAAAACTCTCCTATTCGAAATGTTTATTCAGAATAATCTGGGAATATCAGTTCGAGACTCAGACCAGCACTTTTCAATCCGATTTTTTTGATCAAAACCACAAAAAGTTTTATGATTTTTACCAAAATAAGCTAAACCCAATCCTTATCAATTAATCCCAATAACAAAAACACCAAAAACAACAAGATTCAAGATTGATTTTTTCTAAAGATCACTAATTGATTCAAAAACTAAAAAAGCAACACAATCCCTACCTTAAATCACCCCATGGCTCTTGATACCAAATGTAGAATCTTGATAACCTATGAATCTATGAAGTGGGTTGATGTTTTCTAGAGAGAGAAACTAGAGAGAGAAAGTGAGAGAAAACTATGTGATATTTTATTAAGTGAAAACACAAAGTGAACAACAACCAACCCCTTTCCAAGGTGGAAAGGGGTATTTATACTTCCAAGCCTTATTTGGACTTGGGCCGGCCCATGACAAGCCCATGGGCCGGTTTCTTACTTAACTTAATGATTAAAACTAACTACGAGCTATTACAACATAAATAATATTGTGGAGTGACCGATACTTCTAATATACGTTAAAACGTATTTCCAACAGGTTGAATTACTTCCATGTGGGAAGTTGAGTTGGTGTATAACTCGTAAAAATGATCGTGTTTGGCCTTAATTGAGCACCTCTAGTGATAGTCTCATACTCATTCTCTAAATTGGCTAAATGGCTCTTCCTATATATGACTAATGATAGTTTACTTTGATGAACTTTGTATGTCATTAGGAGTCTTTTTCTTTTGTAGTCATTAGGTTTTTCTTAGCTTTCTTCTTACGTGCTAATTAAACCTATGTGTCTTTCCTTTGTGTGTGTTCTAGTTTTTATTGCTCTTAATCATGACTTTATGATAAGTTAGACTAGAACATTAGGATTTGCTTAATTGGAAAATCCTCCGTCACCACCTAAACCAAGCCTATGTAGGCGGTTCTTTAAATAGACCGCGGCTCCATATCAATGTGGAACCGCCGGTGGAGATAAAGAACCGCGGGCAGAAGCTCTCAAATTCGGGCTTTCTGAAACTTCCCAATTGTTCCAACACCCTTTGGAATCTTTGTTTCAAACCTTTTATCACTCCCAAAATATCTTGGGCTTTCCCTTTTTAACCCTTTACTAGTTTGGATCATCCCCTCACCCTTTTAAACCCTCCTTGTTAGCCATGTTCTTCACACCTCAAACCATTCATCCTTACCCCTTAAACCACCCATTACTACCATGGTTTCTACAAGAACCTCCAATTCATCCAAAACCTCCTCTTCAAAGAGGCACCTTAAAATTAAGATTAAGTTACCCAAACTTAACTCTTCACCCTTTCACACACCCAATAATGAGATTGTTCCAATTCTCATCTCTTCATCACCCTCACCACCTCTTGCTCCATGCAAGACTACCTCAACCCATGGTACCAACCATTCTCATGGTTCTACCTCCTCTTCATTCCAATCTAGAATGAATGTGCTAACCCTTCACTCCAAGTACTCTCTTGGATGTGACTACCCAACCTCAACCCATCCAAGGCATTCCTATTGTGAGTGACTTTGTTGAACCCTTGGTGACTTCACCTTTCACCCCACCAAATTCCGCTACCACCCTTGTCTTTCATTTAAGCATGTGGATTGCTTATTGCTAAGACATCTAATTTAAGCAAATCTTAGGATTCTAGTGTAACTAAGATTAGAATTATGCTTAAGTTTTAGGCTTTTTTTTATATACATCTTTGTATGATCTTTATTCTCTTGTATTTTCTTTCATGTTTTTCAACATGATTTTTCTTTGAGTCTTGGATCTTGTTGCTATTATGTTTCTTTCTTTTCTCTTATTTTGAGTCCTTTTCTTAAACTAATAAGAATTAGGAATCTTCTTGGAGATTTACATTACTTGTAGCTTGATTTGTGATATCTAGATAGATGACTTGCTTGTATGCTACTTGCTTATATATCTTCTTGCTTATCCGTATGCTATATGCTTAATTATTTAGTTAATGAATGCATGCTTATTATAAAGGTTTTGTCTTTATCAAGCAATTCCGACATAATATCTCTTAGATGTGTCTAACTCATGCATGTCCTTAAATGCTACGTGCTAACATGTTTTACTTAGTCTTCTCTTTTTAAGTAATCATGGTTCTTGCATGCCATATGTGTTAATTACGCACCTTCTCTACATTGGTTTACTGTAGACTTCATTAGGCATTGCATGAATTATCCTATGTGCTTACTTGATTATGTGTTAGATTTTGTACTAACTCTTCATGTCTTCTTGAGCTTCTTTTGAGTTTCTTCTCTCATTTTCTTTCGAGATTTCACTATCACCTTCTAAGGTATAGTATTCATGAATCAATTTGTGAAGTTATCCTTAACTTCTTTGTTGAGTCTCTCTCAATTCATTTTAATCATGCTCTTCTAAGTCGAGTCTCTTTCTTCTAGTCTTTCTAAACTAAGTTGAGTCGAGCCTTACCCTTTCCTCATCATGTAATTGTTCTTTGAACATCCATAATGATTGAGAAGAGCTACGAAACTTTGAGCATGTAGTTTATCGTATGCTAAACACCATTTGGTGTCGACATTCATACGCATTTTTGCCTATAATGTCCTATATCCCGAATTTTCTTAAAGCGTCGATTTATCCGCTTTTGGTTTTCCTTTATTTTTTTTAGAGCTGATGGTTAAATCTTGATTTTTCTTGGGTGATTCCAAAAGTTCTAAGCTTTTTACCCTTTGACATATTATCATTACAATTGGTATGGATGTTTCTTTTCTATCTCTATTCCAACAATTGTGAATTGATCTTGTCAAGATCCTCTCCTTTGATTTGTTTTTGGATTGATAGCATCACATGCACACTTCTTTGCTTGTCATTGTTTGTGCAAACGACTTGTTTATCATCCCCGTTTGGGTGACATCTCTTTTTATATATGCTCTTGTCTACTAACCTTGTTTTGTAGGACACTTCTAAACCATTTTTGTAGCTCGTCACTATTCTTGCTTTGTTGGTGCCTCAAGCAAGGGGGAGATCAGATCAAGGGGGAGCATTTGCAAGAGTTTAAGTCATTACATTTGCGATCGTTACTCACTAAAATTGTATTCATCGAACATCTTGCAAGTGATGCATTTTGGACACTCGTAGATAAGCATATGATTATGCTTGGAGTTGGTTAACCTATGGTGATTGAAGACTTCACTAGGATGACGCAAGCTCAATTATTTTTGTATGATGGGTTTATGGTTTGGATTCTCGCCTCTCAAACGACAACCACTATGGATGATTAGATTTTTGGATGCATGTTCTCTCGAAGTCAATCCTCCTCTTCTACAAATGAAGACTACCTTTTTGATTCGACAAAAGGGGGAGAAGTAAGTGTAACGAGTAACTTATGCATTTCAATATGTGCTGCGGTTTACTTGTTTGTCATCATCAAAAAGGGGGAGATTGCTAGTGCAAACATTACAATGCTTTGTCGATATAATCTCTTTATGTTTTGTTGATGACAAACGTATAATTCGCAATACATTATGTAAACTGTTAAGGTACTCGTAATCACTCAAGAATACATTTGTATACTTCTCTTGACACCTCCAAGATCGCATTCGGCATGAATCACTCAAAGTATGTACAAACATGTCATTAACCTAACTAAGTGATCAAGGATTAATATTTTCTTAAAACTCACTTTTATACAAAGTGACAAAGTAATTTTTAATTAACTTTATTTTTAAGAAAATGTTTTATTAAAAAGAAAAATGGAAATTTGAATTTGGAATATTCGAAAGAATATTCCCTAAGGTATATTCCAAAGAATATTCTTTAATTTGAATTTGGCATATTCCATATGCCAAAGGAATATCCTTTGAGGGTATAAACTACCCCAGATGGCATATCCCCACTAAAGGACAAATTTGCACGGACTCCAACACGGAGGTTCCTTAAAGGAACCCGCGGTTCCTTATTGATAAGGTATCGCGGGTAGAGATAAGGAACCATGGGTGTTTTTGACCGTTGCAATGTTGTCCTATAAATAGTGGATCATTTCCAGGTTTTCTTTTAACCCTTTTTGCACAGTTTCTTTCAAAAATCATCTTAGATCCTTGATTAGTTAGTTTTGATTAATCTTGTTTAAGATGTGATTCTATCCTCAATCTCCTCATCCTCTCAAGTGCAAAGAGAAGAACACTATCATTACCATGATGTGTTGGGTTCACTACACGATGAAAATCTCTCATTCTAAAGATCTAAGTTATGCTTTTAGTTTTCCTACAATGTAAACATAAAGATCCAAGTGATGTGTATACTTGGACTTGATGTATGGGTAGAATATCCAAGTGATGGGTATCCTTGGATTAGGTTTTAGTTGTGTAGATCCAAGTCTTGTTAGTACTTGGATATAGTGTTAGAGTTATAGATCTAAGTGTTGTGTGCTTAGATCTATATGGTTTATGTGTTTAGGCCATAAAACACAAGGTTTGTTATGTTGGGCCATAAAACATAACTAATGGGTAGATTAGGTGAAGATTGGTCCTACCTATGATTAGGACTCGACATCTAGCCTTGTGTCGGAAAATGGTGAAGTAGGCAACGTTGTGTTGATTGGTCCTACCTAAGATTAGGACTCGACATCTAGCTTAGTGTCGGAAATTGTGTAAGCGACGTGTATGGTTTTCTCCGCCTTGAAAGGAGTTTTGTTGACTAGTGAAGTAACTCTCGAGTAAGGTGTACTCGAGGAGTGGAGTAGGGCGAAGAGGAGCTTCGTGACCGAACCACTATAAATCATCGTGTCGGTACTTTCTTTTACATTTATGTCTTTACTATTATAGATGTATTTATACGTTGTGTGTTGTGTGCATCTCATAATCTAAACATCCAAGTTGCAGAAAAGCTAAGGCTTAGTACGTGTGTGCTTTGTGTTTAGATTATGGTCAAGTGTGCATCCTTTATTCTAAACATCTTAGTTGCGGAAAAGCTAAGGCTTAGTACGTGAGTGCTTAGTGTTTAGACTATTGCTTGATGTACACTTGATTTGATGTGTTTGTGTGTTTCCTCACTTATAGTTATTATCTATTACAAACACATCTCATATCTAGTCAAGCTTAATCGAGAATTTGATACAAACGATTGTCAAGGTTTACAACGTATCAGTATTTGGCATCCACTGTAGGCGGTTCTTTATTGAGCCCGCGGTTCTTTATTGATAAGGAACCGCGGTGATATTTAAGGAACCGCGGCGAGTAGAATAAACGAAATGTTTTGAAAATGAACTAGAAACTATTCAACCCCCCCTTCTAGTTTCTACAATGATATTAGTATCATATATGATAATTTTCGAAAACGTGAAAAAAATGAATTTTTTTTTTGTCGAAAGTGTATCATATAGCATATCTATAGAAAGATAATTAAATGCTCTTCGTAACGATATGTTTTTTCGCGTAACGATTAATGGTTTAAGAGATATTAATGTTTGAAAAAAGAGGGTGAAAATATATTTTGTGTTTAATCTTATCCATTAGATTAAAATAAGATGTATGGTGAGAATGAGTCCCTTCATATCAAGGAAAAATATGGTATCCAAATTAACTTAAATATATATTTTATACTTATATTTATTTATAAAATAATATATTTAATAAAATATATTAATTTATCTCTCTTACATCAAATCTAAATTTTACCGAATTCTAAACCTTCTATTTTACACTCAAAGTAAAACCGGACTTCAAACAAAACAAACACTTGTAATAGCCTAAACCAATGATTGTGAGTGTGTATTATTTGTAGGGTTCTACTATACCCCACTAACCCACTAAATAGTACATAAAAAATACAAAATATTCCTTTTGTCCCCTCCCTGTTTCAGTCAGACACAGTTTTTATCAGTTTCTTTTCCGTGTTTTTTGTCTGTTTAATTTTTTTGAGTCACAAAAACTTATTATTTTTTTCCACACTTTCAGTTTCACAGTTTTATAACAAATAATAAATTATAAAAAAAAATAATAAAAAAAAGAAAAAGTGGGGGGGGGGGGGGGGTTATAGATTATAAAAATTGGGGGTCTTGATAACCTTGCCCTTAAAAAAAATACAAATAGGCCTAATCCATTCACCTTTTGACAAGTGTTATACATTCATTCTCTCTCATCATTAACCACCAATCAAATTTTTGTTTCAACCAATCACATTTGAATTAGGTCTACTAATCATTTTTCTTGTATGAAAGCGTGATTTTCTTTCTTTGTTAAGTTTATAATTTAGAGTTGTCATTATCGTCAACCGAATAACCGATCATGGTAAAGTAAATTGTACTAAACCATGAACATACATACATACCATTAGATCAACAAGTGGAGTGGTGTTGGGCTAATTTACGTTAAACTTAAAAAAACCCTGTAAGGGTCCATTAAGGTGCAATTTATATAAACAAGGACAAGAGATAGACGCATAAACCCTAAGAAGAAAAAAGATGTCAACAGTGCAAAATACTTATACAATGGCGGACATACCGCCGCGTAGACTTCGTCGTCGCTTCATGAATGCTACTACCCCGGAGGAACTGGCTAAAGTAAAAAAGCTGTATCGTAATATTCATCAAGTTGGTACTGCAAGTTGTCTTGAACGTCGTAACAACATTCAGGCACCAGAAGAACGTAAGTTTTTAAATACAGTAACTTTTTAGGAGACGAGCTTTTTTTTTTATAACTGATCTGTTTTAGAATTGCTAACTTGTCCGATTTTAAAAATTGACTTTATGCTTGTTACAATTATTATTATTGTGTTGGTTTAGATCTGCCTCGTTATGTCAGCTACTTTCCGAGAACTGTAAGTGATACATCCGAAGCAGCTTGTGGTATGTAACTTAACTAAACTAAAGTTTTTTACCTTTCATTTATTTTAACCACCCGGCTTAACTTGTTTTTTTTAATTAATTGCTTATTAGATACCGAAATTGATGCCCGTGTCTATAAAGTGCTAGCCAATTTAGACCCTCGTCGTGAGTGTTTGTTCCAGGTTTTCAACCCTGCCACCAGTGAGTGTTGCTGCTGTTTCTCGATTTTTATTTTTCTTTTTATAAACATACTTCACTGCTTCCATGATTGCCCATGATGTATATATTATTGTTTTGGTTATTAAATAGATTTACCAGACAAAGTGTTTACGGCATGTGTCATCCAGCGCTACCGCGAGGTTGCTGTTGTCCCACCTTCCGGTAAGCATTCAACCCACTCTCTCCTCTTATATTGTCCTCAAATGCAGTTTGCTTTATAATTTCTCTCATCTGCTTTTGGATAACCATAGCCAAGAGATTTTTTTAACTTGTCTAGATATGCTTTTTGGTCAGTTCAATTTTAATCATTTCTATCTATTCAAACTGTTGTCATTAACATGTATTACTGGTTTATTAAAAAAAATCAGGAAATTCAAACTCCACTACCATTCCAACTACATATTTCATTTCTTTCCAAACACTACAAAATTCGAACCCTTCCCTGGCTAAATTCGCGACGTTTCCCTGGCGACATGTCGCCAGGGAAGACGAATCCCTGGCGACATGTCGCCAGGGAAAGTACGCCAAGAAAGGCTGGTGCGGGATAGTTTCCCTGGCGACAAATTCTGATTTCCCTGGCGACAAGTGGGCCCCACAAACTCTTTGGTTCAAATATTGGTGCCACGTCGGAGTTGGTGCGGGATAGTTTCCCTGGCGACATGTGTCGCCA
Organism: Glebionis coronaria; assembly: GCA_025667525.1. NCBI lineage: Eukaryota > Viridiplantae > Streptophyta > Magnoliopsida > Asterales > Asteraceae > Glebionis > Glebionis coronaria. Next base: position 183,919 of record JANFOE010000012.1, on the reverse strand, counting down.
GGGAAAATATGGCTGATTAAGGAACTTAAGTTAAATAGGTTTTTTAAACCTCACTTTTCCCTGGCGACATGTCGCCAGGGAAACTCTAGAAGAACATTGACTTGTCAACGCCAGGCGTTGACTTGTCAACGCCTGGCGTTGACAAGTCAATGTTTTTCTTGAGTTTCCCTGGCGACATGTCGCCAGGGAAACTAGACGTAACGTTGACGAGTCAACGCCTGGCGTTGACAAGTCAATGTTTTTTCGAGTTTCCCTGGCGACATGTCGCCAGGGAAACATGGCTGACTTTTTTAGAAAGTCAAATTATCCAAAGTTTCCCTGGCGACATGTCGCCAGGGAAACTTTGACATTTTTTTTTTTTTAGCTGCCTGCACAGCAGGCTGTTTCCAGATTTTTTCCGGAATTTTTCCGGAAAAAATCTACCAAAACCTGGGAATACAAATACAAAACCTGAAGATAAAAATACCAAAAATCTACCACGAATCTAGTACCAAAACACAATAACATGTAACTCTCGATCAATACAAATACATGTCACAACTTGAGTACAAAGTTCCTAGTTACACTTATTAAACTTGCAATTCGGGGTTTACAATTATTAAACTTGCATGCTAAGGTAGGAAAAACAAGACAAGCATACTAACCATTACCACTCCCACCGGCGCCACTACCGCTGCCTCCCGTGCCACTCCCGCTAGCACCACCCGATAGAAATGCTCCGAACGCATCGGCAAACCTATCGTCACTTCTCATAAAGTTAAACACTTGAGCCGCTTGTTCCAACCGTGGGTCGACGGGAGGAGGAGGAGGAATATAGTGAGTACTCCTTCTCGGCACTATCTGGCCGACACCGGGCATGTGGCCTCGCTGCTTTCCACCTCGGACGATACGGTTGATCTCGTCGTCCGTATGTTTTCCTGCAGCCTTCATCGCAAGCATCTCCTCCTAATGAAGTGACAAAAACAAACGACAGTTAGTATATTATATATTAGTCGGTTGGTACATTATTTATCGGCAAGGAATAGTAAAAAACCAAGGCATATCCAAAAAAAAATTAATTAATTAATTAATTTAAAAAAAAATACTTACATACATAACGCGGTCCGCATCGCAAGGAAAATTCCCATCCTGGTCGGTGTGCGCAATGAAGAAGTGATCAATGACAGTCGGGGGTGGCACATCAGCTTCAATTGCAGCTTGCGTCTGTACATACATAGACACGCATATATAGAATGAAGCAAATTCAAAACAAAAAATCACAACACACCAAAACATATAATCAAAGACATATATGTATGTAAATTAATTATAGAATTTCTCACCACTTGGTCTCGAAGGCGTGCCAACGATCGGGATCCCTGCCGACTCGGCGTCTTCTGCTTAGACCGGTTCTGGGAGTTCGTCTGGCATCTTTTCTCGTAATCCGGATTACTCCAAAGTGCGATATGTTTCTCCCAGTCCTCTGAAGTAATTTCCTCTGGACGCTCGCTGCGGACTCTGCCGATATCTACCCTGCCGGTATCGATGTCTCGGACCCAATGCTTTGTCTTGAGCGTATTTTTTCGAGAATTATAACTCTTTGTAAGCATTTGATTGATGCCGCCACGTATTTCCTTCCATCTACCAGGATCACTCTTGTGTGGCGTCAAATTAAACTGATTCTGCATTCATATACAACAAATAAAACAAAAACAAAGTATTCTAAGGATAAGCTGTTTTTAAACAGCGTATTCTAATAAGCTTATCAGGATAAGCTGTTATCAAACAGCTTATCCTGATAAGCTTATTAGGATAAGCTGTTATCAAACAGCTTATTCTCATCAAATAGGTAACATAAGGAGTGTTTGGATTTACGTTTAAAAAAATTAACAATTTTAAACATCCCGGACGACATGTCGCCAGGGAATCTAAAAAAAACTAAAAAAAAACAATATGTATTCTCAATTACAATTAAAAGTTAAAAAAACATACCTTTAAATAGTGGTCGGGTCTCGGCTGTGGTCGGGGCGCGGGTGTGGTCGGGGCTCGGCTGCGGTCGGGTCTCGGCTATGGTCGGGCTCGGCTACGGTCGGGACTCGGCTGCGGTGACCGGATATGTAAAAACAAAACCAAATATACTATCAATTGTAAAAACAAAACCAAATCAATTACAATATAAATTATAAAAAAAATTATATAAAAAAAAACCAAAACAATTACAATATAAATTATATAAAATACCTTAATATATATTGCGGTGGTGGTGGTGCCGGTGAATGTAGATGGCGTGGTGGTGGTGTTGGCGACTGGAGATGGTGGTGAGTGGTGGTGCGTGCACGTGTGCAGGTGTGGAGGAGAATGATGGTGAGTGGTGGTGGTGAGTGGTGGTGGTGGTGATATAGCAGCGGGATGTGGAGGAGAGTGGTGGTGGTGAGTGGCCGGATATAGCAGCGAAGAGAGTAAGGGAGATGAAGTTTTTTTTTTGTTAAGTGTATGTGAGAAAAGATAAGGTTTCTGATGAATAAATCGCTTTTTCTTTTCCCCGGCGACAATCCCTGGCGACATGTCGCCAGGGAAACTTTTGCCTTTTGTCGTTTAGCCAAAAGCGCGCGTTAGTGAAAAATTTTGGAGGGGTGTGACGAGGTTTCCCTGGCGACATGTCGCCAGGGATTCCTTTGACTTTTCAACGCATATGCACGTACCTATAACTTTCGTCGGGTCTCCCAAAGTTTCCCTGGCGACACGTCGCCAGGGAAACATGGCTGACTTTTCTGAAAGTCAAGTGAGCCACATTTTCCCTGGCGACATGTCGCCAGGGAAACATGGCTGACTTTTCTGAAAGTCAAGTGAGCCACATTTTCCCTGGCGACATGTCGCCAGGGAAACTTGGCTGACTTTTTAGAAAGTCAAGTTGAGCACACGTTTCCCTGGCGACATGTCGCCAGGGATAGTATCCCTGGTGACTTGTCGCCAGGGATAGATACAAATGTCGCAAGGGATAATTTTTGTGAAAATAAAGTTTTTGTTACTTATGTATTATTATAATTAGTAATAAAATAATAATAATTATTATTATTATTTATGAAATAATAATTATTATTATTACATATTATAAAATAATTATTATTATTTATAAAATAACTATATCATCCCGGTCAGTTTAATTTCTAAATTCATTCCGATTTATTCCGTTTAGTTTCTCGATTTATTCTAATTCGGTAACCATTTAACATCTAACGTTTAACAAATGCATACCGACTCATCCATTGAACATCTAACATGTAACCAAGACATGTCGAGTCATCCATTGAACATCTAACGTGTAACCAACACATGTCTAGTCGTCCATTGAACATCCAACGTGTAACCAAGACATGCCGACTCATCCATTGAACATCTAACGTGTAACCAAGACATGCCGACTCATCCATTGAACATCTAATGTTTAACAAATGCATACCGACTCATCCATTGAACATCTAACGTCTAACCAAGACATGCCGACTCATCCATTGAACATCTAACATGTAACCAAGACATGTCGAGTCATCCATTGAACATCTAACGTGTAACCAACACATGTCGAGTCGTCCATTGAACATCCAACGTGTAACCAAGACATGCCGACTCATCCATTGAACATCTAACGTGTAACCAAGACATGCCGACTCATCCATTGAACATCTAATGTTTAACAAATGCATACCGACTCATCCATTGAACATCTAACGTCTAACCAAGACATGCCGACTCATCCATTGAACATCTAACATGTAACCAAGACATGTCGAGTCATCCATTGAACATCTAACGTGTAACCAACACATGTCGAGTCGTCCATTGAACATCCAACGTGTAACCAAGACATGCCGACTCATCCATTGAACATCTAACGTGTAACCAAGACATGCCGACTCATCCATTGAACATCTAATGTTTAACAAATGCATACCGACTCATCCATTGAACATCTAACGTCTAACCAAGACATGCCGACTCATCCATTGAACATCTAACATGTAACCAAGACATGTCGAGTCATCCATTGAACATCTAACGTGTAACCAACACATGTCGAGTCGTCCATTGAACATCCAACGTGTAACCAAGACATGCCGACTCATCCATTGAACATCTAATGTTTAACAAATGCATACCGACTCATCCGTTGAACATCTAACGTCTAACCAAGACATGCCGACTCATCCATTGAACATCTAACATGTAACCAAGACATGTCGAGTCATCCATTGAACATCTAACGTGTAACCAACACATGTCGAGTCGTCCATTGAACATCCAACGTGTAACCAAGACATGCCGACTCATCCATTGAACATCTAACGTGTAAATGCAAAGAAAGGAAACCTGTATTTGTGTTTGTATATATGTGTTGTAATAATAGTATACAACTATACATAGAATTATCAAATCCGACTTAATTAGAGATCAAGCTAGAGGCAATAGTGGTTTGTACCCAAAACAACCATTCAAATAAATCTTTAACCAGCTTCCGTTTTGAATCGATGACAAAAAGAGTTCCAGCAAACAAGTCGCGTAAGTTTGAACAAAAGAAAGAAGCTTTTCATTTGATGTAACCTCACCAAAATAGCTTACACAACGAGTATAGTCATTTGCCAGCTCAATATAGCTATGTTGCCAGCTCATCTAACGTGTAACCAAAACATACCGACTCATCCATTGAACATCTAATGTTTAACAAATGCATACCGACTCATCCATTGAACATCTAACGTCTAACCAATACATGCCGACTCATTTATTTAACATCTAACGTGTAACCAACACATGTCGAGTCGTCCATTGAACATCTAATATAACCATAACAAACCGGATCATCCATTGAACATCAAACGTACAACCATAACAAACCGGGTCATCCATTGAACATCCAACGTTTAACTATTGGCGGGAAAACGTTGGCGGGAAAACATTGGCGGGAAAATGTTAACTATTTCCCTCACTTTTTGACCATAAAATGATTCACACACACTTATCATCAGCAGATCACACACACACACACTTATCATCTCCTACCAAACTCACCACCACCACCACCTGATTTGGTAGCAGATGGATCCCCGTGAAGCTTATAAGTGTACATGTAGAAAGGGATATATTGTGTTGAGACAGTCACATCAACCTCATAGCTTTGGTAAACTCTACTATGCATGTCCTTTTTCGAAGGTAAACAATCAAATGTTTTAGTTATGTAATACGTGTGATTATTAAATGACATGTCATGTTATTTGTTTACTTTGTAACAGCCAAAAACAAATGATTATGGATGTAAATATTTTAAATGGAAGGATGATTTTGATCTCGAACTCCGTATAAGATCTTCAACACCTCAAGGTTCACATCCAAGTTCTTCTACAGGTCCTTCTCAATCTGCACCCACTGAGTGCTCAAATTGCAAGATCAAAGATCTAAAGATAAAGATGTTAGAGGCAAGACTAGAAATGGAAAGGCATCCTGAAGACCACGCATGTCAATCGGCTGCAATACTTCATGAGCTTTTAAATGAAATGGAAAATCTTAGCGTTGAGTAGTAATCGGCTGCACTACTTCACGAACTTTAAGTTGATTAGTAATGTCTGTTTTTAAGTTTTCCATTTGATTCCACAAGGGCTATGTATAATATTATGAATAAATAAATGGTTGTTTTATAAATGTCTCATTTTTATTATATAAACGTCGCAAAAATTAAATAACATCGGATCGATAGTTAAAATAATAACTAACAAGCAAAAACAAATTACATATATGTCAGGGAGTTTCCCTGGCGACAAGTCGCCAGGGAAACATTTGGGTTTTGGCGGGTAAAAGCCCGCCACACATTCTTGGCATGTAATTAAACATTTGTGTTTAATTTTGAAACTAATCACAAATGGCGAGGGTTTCCCTGGCGACTTGTCGCCAGGGATAATGTTGACATGTAATTAGCAAACATAATTTTTGTTAAATACGATGGACGGGTTTTCCCTGGCGACTTGTCGCCAGGGATAAGTTGGTCAAAGTTTGACTAGGTTTTCCCTGGCGACGTGTCGCCAGGGAAACCTTGGAGGGAAAATTTCGCGCTCTTTCACTTGGTATCTGGTTTTGGACCGAGTATCCCTGGCGACATGTCGCCAGGGAAACTCTAGTCAAACTTTGACTAAAAAGTAAACCTACTTTACCGCCACGTTAGCGTTGTCGCCAGGGAAAAGGTGTTATCCCTGGCGACATTGTGTCGCCAGGGAAACGCCCGTCATCTGTTCTCAACTTTCTTGTAGTGTACCCGACTCCTACAAATAACTACTTTGACATGTCACTGAACCTGCACTCGTACCATATTGGTTACAAGACCTAGGCCAGTAGACCAAAATGGATGCAAATTGTGTTGCATTTTGTAACTTTACTAAGAATTTTGTCCCATATTGGTTACAAGACCTTTTGCCTTTTGTCGTTTAGCCAAAAGCGCGCGTTAGTGAAAAATTTTGGAGGGGTGTGACGAGGTTTCCCTGGCGACATGTCGCCAGGGATTCCTTTGACTTTTCAACGCATATGCACGTACCTATAACTTTCGTCGGGTCTCCCAAAGTTTCCCTGGCGACACGTCGCCAGGGAAACATGACTGACTTTTCTGAAAGTCAAGTGAGCCACATTTTCCCTGGCGACATGTCGCCAGGGAAACATGGCTGACTTTTCTGAAAGTCAAGTGAGCCACATTTTCCCTGGCGACATGTCGCCAGGGAAACTTGGCTGACTTTTTAGAAAGTCAAGTTGAGCACACGTTTCCCTGGCGACATGTCGCCAGGGATAGTATCCCTGGTGACTTGTCGCCAGGGATAGATACAAATGTCGCAAGGGATAATTTTTGTGAAAATAAAGTTTTTGTTACTTATGTATTATTATAATTAGTAATAAAATAATAATAATTATTATTATTATTTATGAAATAATAATTATTATTATTACATATTATAAAATAATTATTATTATTTATAAAATAACTATATCATCCCGGTCAGTTTAATTTCTAAATTCATTCCGATTTATTCCGTTTAGTTTCTCGATTTATTCTAATTCGGTAACCATTTAACATCTAACGTTTAACAAATGCATACCGACTCATCCATTGAACATCTAACATGTAACCAAGACATGTCGAGTCATCCATTGAACATCTAACGTGTAACCAACACATGTCTAGTCGTCCATTGAACATCCAACGTGTAACCAAGACATGCCGACTCATCCATTGAACATCTAACGTGTAACCAAGACATGCCGACTCATCCATTGAACATCTAATGTTTAACAAATGCATACCGACTCATCCATTGAACATCTAACGTCTAACCAAGACATGCCGACTCATCCATTGAACATCTAACATGTAACCAAGACATGTCGAGTCATCCATTGAACATCTAACGTGTAACCAACACATGTCGAGTCGTCCATTGAACATCCAACGTGTAACCAAGACATGCCGACTCATCCATTGAACATCTAACGTGTAACCAAGACATGCCGACTCATCCATTGAACATCTAATGTTTAACAAATGCATACCGACTCATCCATTGAACATCTAACGTCTAACCAAGACATGCCGACTCATCCATTGAACATCTAACATGTAACCAAGACATGTCGAGTCATCCATTGAACATCTAACGTGTAACCAACACATGTCGAGTCGTCCATTGAACATCCAACGTGTAACCAAGACATGCCGACTCATCCATTGAACATCTAACGTGTAACCAAGACATGCCGACTCATCCATTGAACATCTAATGTTTAACAAATGCATACCGACTCATCCATTGAACATCTAACGTCTAACCAAGACATGCCGACTCATCCATTGAACATCTAACATGTAACCAAGACATGTCGAGTCATCCATTGAACATCTAACGTGTAACCAACACATGTCGAGTCGTCCATTGAACATCCAACGTGTAACCAAGACATGCCGACTCATCCATTGAACATCTAATGTTTAACAAATGCATACCGACTCATCCGTTGAACATCTAACGTCTAACCAAGACATGCCGACTCATCCATTGAACATCTAACATGTAACCAAGACATGTCGAGTCATCCATTGAACATCTAACGTGTAACCAACACATGTCGAGTCGTCCATTGAACATCCAACGTGTAACCAAGACATGCCGACTCATCCATTGAACATCTAACGTGTAAATGCAAAGAAAGGAAACCTGTATTTGTGTTTGTATATATGTGTTGTAATAATAGTATACAACTATACATAGAATTATCAAATCCGACTTAATTAGAGATCAAGCTAGAGGCAATAGTGGTTTGTACCCAAAACAACCATTCAAATAAATCTTTAACCAGCTTCCGTTTTGAATCGATGACAAAAAGAGTTCCAGCAAACAAGTCGCGTAAGTTTGAACAAAAGAAAGAAGCTTTTCATTTGATGTAACCTCACCAAAATAGCTTACACAACGAGTATAGTCATTTGCCAGCTCAATATAGCTATGTTGCCAGCTCATCTAACGTGTAACCAAAACATACCGACTCATCCATTGAACATCTAATGTTTAACAAATGCATACCGACTCATCCATTGAACATCTAACGTCTAACCAATACATGCCGACTCATTTATTTAACATCTAACGTGTAACCAACACATGTCGAGTCGTCCATTGAACATCTAATATAACCATAACAAACCGGATCATCCATTGAACATCAAACGTACAACCATAACAAACCGGGTCATCCATTGAACATCCAACGTTTAACTATTGGCGGGAAAACGTTGGCGGGAAAACATTGGCGGGAAAATGTTAACTATTTCCCTCACTTTTTGACCATAAAATGATTCACACACACTTATCATCAGCAGATCACACACACACACACTTATCATCTCCTACCAAACTCACCACCACCACCACCTGATTTGGTAGCAGATGGATCCCCGTGAAGCTTATAAGTGTACATGTAGAAAGGGATATATTGTGTTGAGACAGTCACATCAACCTCATAGCTTTGGTAAACTCTACTATGCATGTCCTTTTTCGAAGGTAAACAATCAAATGTTTTAGTTATGTAATACGTGTGATTATTAAATGACATGTCATGTTATTTGTTTACTTTGTAACAGCCAAAAACAAATGATTATGGATGTAAATATTTTAAATGGAAGGATGATTTTGATCTCGAACTCCGTATAAGATCTTCAACACCTCAAGGTTCACATCCAAGTTCTTCTACAGGTCCTTCTCAATCTGCACCCACTGAGTGCTCAAATTGCAAGATCAAAGATCTAAAGATAAAGATGTTAGAGGCAAGACTAGAAATGGAAAGGCATCCTGAAGACCACGCATGTCAATCGGCTGCAATACTTCATGAGCTTTTAAATGAAATGGAAAATCTTAGCGTTGAGTAGTAATCGGCTGCACTACTTCACGAACTTTAAGTTGATTAGTAATGTCTGTTTTTAAGTTTTCCATTTGATTCCACAAGGGCTATGTATAATATTATGAATAAATAAATGTTTGTTTTATAAATGTCTCATTTTTATTATATAAACGTCGCAAAAATTAAATAACATCGGATCGATAGTTAAAATAATAACTAACAAGCAAAAACAAATTACATATATGTCAGGGAGTTTCCCTGGCGACAAGTCGCCAGGGAAACATTTGGGTTTTGGCGGGTAAAAGCCCGCCACACATTCTTGGCATGTAATTAAACATTTGTGTTTAATTTTGAAACTAATCACAAATGGCGAGGGTTTCCCTGGCGACTTGTCGCCAGGGATAATGTTGACATGTAATTAGCAAACATAATTTTTGTTAAATACGATGGACGGGTTTTCCCTGGCGACTTGTCGCCAGGGATAAGTTGGTCAAAGTTTGACTAGGTTTTCCCTGGCGACGTGTCGCCAGGGAAACCTTGGAGGGAAAATTTCGCGCTCTTTCACTTGGTATCTGGTTTTGGACCGAGTATCCCTGGCGACATGTCGCCAGGGAAACTCTAGTCAAACTTTGACTAAAAAGTAAACCTACTTTACCGCCACGTTAGCGTTGTCGCCAGGGAAAAGGTGTTATCCCTGGCGACATTGTGTCGCCAGGGAAACGCCCGTCATCTGTTCTCAACTTTCTTGTAGTGAAACTGTACATGCATTATATGTTGGGACAGAGCCCTTATATATAGTCAAACTGGGTCAAAACCGGTAAAATTGACACTATACCCCCTTTAAACTTTTAAATATAACATAAACTAATCTTTAAACTATGTAAATCTGCATTTATACAAATTATGACCCAAAAAGTGTTTTTCCTAGAGTGTTTCATGGTATTAGAGAGGGTAGGGATTTGCTAACCTGCCACCTTTTTCCTTAAACTTGATCTCGCTTATATAAAAATATTCTACCGCATCTACGAAATAGGACGAATCCTTTGTAAGGGTATACTTTTACAATACTTAGATTAACAACTAGAAGACTTCCTCTGCTCGTCTTACCTTATCCTCATAGAATCTCAACCAATCTTTAGACTATCTTAAGTCTTTCTGTAATTGATATTTTTCCTCTGTATGGTCTTCACGCTTTGACCATCTTCTTGGGAATAATAGGTTATGCTAAATTAACATGACCACCCAAGTCCCCTCTTGGAATCTGACATACTCTAGAGGTGAATTTGTTGTCTCTGTTAGATTCAGAAGCTATAAAGATAGGTGTTTCATGACTAGCAATAATTCACAGAAATACAAAAATTGGTTTTTTTTTATGTTGATTCCTTAGTAAATATATATCAGTCGGAAGTCTAGAACTGTATTCTAGTGAAACAGTTGTATTGTTCCGCATAACATTATTCATCATGATTATATTCACTTATACTTATTACCACATAGGATTGTTCAAACATCGAAAGTTTATTTTCTCTATAGACTTGACCAATAACACGTGATCCTTACTATAATTAAGTGCATTTAGCACATTCTTGACTGAATTTGAAGTAATCGCTTAACTGAATAATAGAACTGTTCTTACACTAAACTAAATTTTTCTGCTGCAAGTTAAGCGATACCGCGATACAACTTGTCATTGTTTGTTTTAAAAACTAGATACTAGATATCCCTGAAGCTAAATTTTGTAATATTGGCAGTTTAACTTATAATGAAACTATGTGTGGGGCTCACTATCAAAACCGCACGTCTATAACATCATACTTAGTAAGTGCATAAAGCACAATGTACACTGATCTAGAACATAAGCACATTCTTAGCGCATAATGTACATCCTGACTTACTGAATGTATCAAGTTCTATTTGGATCAAATAATTTGCATACTCAAAAAGGTGCATTCTCACAATACTGAGTACTTAATGCACACCACATTAAGCGTATGAGTATAGTGCTGACTATATGCGTAAATCATTCTTTTTTCTTCCACACAAGACTAACTAAATAATCATAGCATAATGTACATCCTGACTTACTGAAACAACTGCAGCTCCCAAAGGGGAACTATCGGGGCAAGTAAGTTCCCATTTGCTGCACGCATTATAAGATCAGCTAAGACTATCCTGATGCTATGCTATTATTGAGTTATTATTTATCAACTACTGTATTATAAGATCAGCTAAGACTATCCTGATGCTATGCTATTATTGTGTTGCTAGGTGTTGCAGATGAAGAAGTGCTAGCAGAAAATGTGCAGGCATTGCAGATATAGCTATCAACATCTGTGCCCAAACGCCACTACCAGGATCTTGGCAAGTCAAGTGTAACCATGATTGCAACTTCTATTTAACAATTAAACCCATCCTTATAGTGGATTGGGATAACCTTTAATCAAGATATGTATTAATCTTGTCTTTGGATTTTAACTTGGTCTGGATTGTAAGTTATTATGGTAGATGTGTTAATGTTTGAAACTACTTTAATTAAGGTTGCACTAGCTAATCAGTCTTCTCATGTTTGAATTGAATGGCTCAATTCTATTACAACTTTGAAACATCCAAGCGGATAATTTGGCGCTGTAGACAGGCTTTATTTTGATTCGGAGGTCCCCAGGCAAAGATGTACTTGTCGACGAAATCAAAATAACACGCTGCTCGAAAATGGGACTTTGGTAATGAAAATATCATCTTGAGTGTCCAGAACACATGTTTATGAACAGGATATAACTTTGGTGGAATTGTACCCGGGCCTAAATGTAAAAAGAAAAAAGATGATGACTAGCTCATTTATAACATTATACATTTGACATAAACTCGAATGTCGGAAGCACCTGGATTTAGCACCAACATAGATGTGTAAAAAAGAGTGAATACTTTTTGATGGCTGGATGGTATGATGTGTGTCATGACATCTATGTCTAGGCGGGTTGTTGTGCATTTGATTAGTTCTCAAACCAGGTTCTCCTCCAAGACAATGTTATAAAAAGCGAGCTAGGCGATCATAATCCGTCTCGATTAATGGCTAGGGTAAAAAGTCAAAAGGCGGTCAAACATTCCCTTAAGCGGTGCTAGGTGGTCAACAAAATCAACGAAAGTCAACAAAAAGTCAATATGTTTTATAAAAAAAATGAAGTGTTTTCTTTCTAATATACATTGTCCATATTTATTTTAACATAACATATTAAAACAACTTATAAACCAATGATTGTTAACATACAATACTGAGTTTTTCGTATGAAATTGAAACTAACTGAATTATATATCACGTTTGAAATTTTAATTCCTTAAATTGTTATGTTTATTTGTGTATTTTACAACTTCAAACTAGGTGAATTTTGAATTATTAGCCGCCTACCCGCGCAATGCGGCGGCGGGTAGCCGGTGACTAATTTCGTGGACTTGGCTAAACCACCATTACAAAAACGAACATCTTTTCTGGAGACAACGACCATAATTTTTCTCGGCACCTCAAAGTTGACGACAACGGTTGGTGATGGAGAGAGAGCGATGGTTTTGTTTTGCTTATTTTACATCTGTGTTTTAAGATTTTTTGAGACTTTATATATTAAAAATTTAATTGTTTCTATAAAACGGTTAGAAAATGAGTTTTAAAAATGCTTTTATAAATTCAGTTACAACATGATTTGGACATTTAATTTTTGTTGTAACTTCTAATTATACTTAAAAACACTTAAATTTTTCGTTACAAATTTATATTGACTTACAATTATTTTTAGATTTTTAATATGCATTAATTTTTTAGCAAAAGATAAATATTAAGACCAATTACACTTTTAGTAGCTTTCCGTTACAATTTATGACCAATTAAGTTTTTGGAAGCTACTTTTTATAAAACGTTTTTTAGCATTATGATTTTTAACAAACGAAATTGTTGACCGTACCTTTAATATTTTGTGATTATATAAAAATTGAATTTTATAATTAGTTATCACACGTTTTATTTTGCATTGAAAGCATTTATTTGTGCAATAGCATAGATTTGTAAATGGTTGAGATTTAGTGGATTGTATATTTTCTCATAAACAAATGTTTGGATAACTTAATTTTTAAGACTTGTAACTATAGACAATGGCCTAAATGTTTTATAAAGTGATAAAAAGTGAGATTAGTAAACGAAATTATTGACAAGCATTTTTCTCCAGCAATGTAAAATGACAAACACAATTCTTTTAAACTTCAAAGAAAATACTTCACTTTTAGGATCAACAGTTGTTTTTTTAAGATGTTATTTTAGATATATTTATCTTTACCAATTTAGATGATTGGAAAAACATCAAAAATATTTAATAAGAAGCTAAAATGTCAAATAAAAAGAGTATGAGTGCAAACATGGAGCCCTTATCTTCACCCTCACCTTTATGTTTTAATTTTAAACATTAATGATGATAGTATTCATTCACGCAAATACTCGAATAGCATACACATAGGAGGATGCACACACTTTTATTATGAAACTTACGATCCTATAACAGAACCACATATATTCTCTTTAGATTCTCAAATATCATAGTTGACAAAATGAAATATGAACTTTAATGATAGAAAACAACGTTGAATAAAGTATTACTATAAGAGGTATGTACCTTGGCTTTCTTCAGGGCAAGGATTATTGTCGATTTTTTTCTTCAAAGATATATCACCATAAGTATAAAAAAACAAAATGTTGTTGTTGATGATCACACGAACAAAAGAGTCAAAAGTTAAATAATTGAGAGGTTGTCATGTTAGGAAATACCTAGGAAATGAAAAAATATATGAATGGCGTGGCCTTCTCATTCATGAGCAACTCAATTTGCAATATAAAAAAAAATTATGTGAGAATATATGAATATAAATACAAAATCATAAGAGAAATGGTTTTAAATAAGTGAGAGAAGGAAAGGGGAGGAGGCATGAGGTGTAATTTGTTTGAGATTTTCATCTAAACAAAGGTGTTACACTCCTACTTATAATAATGTTTTAGATGGTCCGTTACAAATTTTTAAATATGGTGTGTAAATGTTGGTCGGTTACAATCTTATATAATTTAATACATTTAATTATCATTATGTGTGTGATGAAAGCTTAATTTTTGATTTCTCTTGAAAATAACTTTCTTTTTAAAGAAATGTTAGAGGCTTAAAAAATTAAGACTTCTAAAAATAGAATGGCTTAAATCTTTTATAAAGTAGTATAGATTTTAAATTGGAAGTATTTTTTATGTTATACGTATTATGTATAACTTTTATATGTATAAAATTCCAATCCACCTAACCGGCGTCTAAGCGCCGCTTAGACAAATTCAACCTCAAAAATAATCGACCGGCTGACTAGCGCCTAACGATTTGGGCAAACTTGTCTTCCTCCCAAGATGATAGAATTGATGTTTTAGACGCCTTGTTAACAAACGCAACAAGGCTAACGAGTACAAATACGTCAAAGAGGAAGATTTCAATTCTGGTAGTGTTTTAAGCAATGTTGTCAAGAATCCCGATCTTGATCTTAGGATCTTTCGATTTTACGACACTGTAAAGCTACAATGATCCGGATCTTACGTAATATCTTTTTATCCTTGAGATCTTATAGGGTCCCGATCTTGATCATAAGATCTTAAGATATGCTACGGTCCGATTTTACTTTTTCTTGAACGACAAACTAAAAAACTACAAATTTATAGGTTTTATTTTGTATAATCTAGAAAACAACATGTAAATCTTCTTATACATTTCATAATAATAATTTAGGACCACATTTTTATGAGATATTCGTATAATTTTGTGTTTACGATGTATATTCATTTATAAATTTGTAAAATATTGTAAATACTAATAAGAAAATTACATTATAATAGGATCTTACGATCTCGATCTTACTTTACGAACGAAAACTATCTAAGATCCCGATCTTACTTACTTACCAAAGTTAAAGTCAAAAGTCAAAACTACTGCTAATTGCACATTTGTCGACGTAAAGAATTAAATTTCATCTTGAACCCTTTGAATTCTTCATTTTTCTTACCAAAAAACAGACAAAAGTTTCAATTCAATCAAAACCCATAATTTTGGTACTTGAATGGGTCAATTCTGTTGATTCAGTGACCAAAAAGGTAAATCTTTTTGGGTTTATGATAAAGATTGTAACTTTATTTTTTTGAACGACAGTTTGGTGCAGCAGAGTATCTTGCGTGCCACCGAGGCACCAAGTCTCTCAACCCGAGTTCAAATCATCTCACGAAGAGAATATCAACCCCATGCTAGCTATCCAGTTTTCCATTAAGGGGCTTCAAGGCATTGTGATGGGATTCAAACCCGACTGCCAATTCTGGGAAAATCCCCCACATACGGAATGACAGGAGTCGAACCCCCGACCTCCCCCATATGGAGACTATAACCAAATGCATCCATCCAACTGAGCTAGACTTCATTTGCATAACTTTATGATTATTGCTAAGATCATGTTCAATTTTGTATTGCATTCTGGAAATTTTTTTTTAAAAGAAGTGAATTGGATGAGTGTTTGTTTAAGCTTATTTATAGGTTTTTTATTAGGTTATCTGTTTATCAGCTTATGATTCAAACTTGTTCGTTTAAGCTTATTTATATAAGCCACAAAAAGTCGGTTTATCAAACAAAAGCCATAAGCCCGCTACATACAATGTTCCAACTTATTTGAAAACTTATGGGCTTATATAAGGTTACTGTGATATAAAAAGCTTATATAAGCCCAAAAGTTTCAAACTAAGCCGAAAAACTTGAGCTTTGGAAATATAACCCGAAAAACTTGAGCTTATGAAATATAAGCCGAAAACGGATAATATCCTAAGCCCATGAATAATCTTATACCAACACCCCGAAAATATGATGGCCAGTTAAGGGTATTTTTATCTTTTTGTTCGTTCTATGAGTTGGACAGTGTTTAGTAAGACGGACCACATTGACTCACTTATGGGGTGGTGTTAATTTATGACAAACACTAGAACTCCATCTTGAAATGTAAATTGCATTTTTTAAGCTTATTTTTGGGCTTACAAACTTTTGTGATTTCGATGTTATATTTCGTAAGCCTGATTTAAGACTTATATTAGTTTTTTATATCGTAATTATCTTATATAAGCTCATAAGTCTCAAACAAGTCGGAGAATTCAGGCTTACAAAATATAAGCTAAAGTCACATAAGCTTGTGAGGTCACAAACAAGCACCCCTAACTAAATTGGAGTAATATATGCTGGCTGATCCATTTTGATATAGATGAAATTCAATAACTACTGTATAGGACATGCCATAGGAACACGTGATGAGTAGAGGTTCTTGGTGGTTTCCCTAGGCTTTTTAGGCGATTCTAAGTAGCCTTGCGTGTACATATTTGCCCCAGCGTTTAGGTATGGAGATTCACATATAGCTTCTTTTGAGCTTTCTACACGATTTTAATAGACACACGCGTACTATACATGTGCCTATGCTTTTTAGGTATAGAGAGTTATAGCTTTTTAGGCGATTCTAGGTAGCCTTGCGTGTACATATTTGCCCCAGCGTTTAGGTATGAAGATTCACACATAGCTTCTTTTGAGCTTTCTAGATGATTTTAATAGACACACGTGTATATATACATTTGCCTATGCTTTTTAGGCTTGTAACTGAAAAATAAGGAAGGTTTCCAAATACACCCTCGAAACAAATCATTTTCAAGAACCTAAATTCAGTTTCATCTTCAACCCTTTGATTCTCCGGGTTTCTCGCAAAACAGACAAAATTTTCAATTCAATCAAAACCCACAAAAACCCTTTAATCAAACCCATAATTTAAAATGGGTCAATTCTGTTGATTCAGCAGCAAAAAAAGGTAAATCTTTTTTGGGTTTGCGTTATTTTATTTTACAGATTACAACTTTATGATTATTGCTAAGATCATGTTGAAATTTGAATTGCATTGTGGAAATTATGAGGTTATATGTTATCAGCTTATTATTTATATGTGTTTGTTTTGGCTTATGTAGCGGGCTTATGGCTGATTTGGTTTTCGGGTTTTTGGCTTTTGTTTCATAAGAAAACGACTGAAAGTGGGCTTACGAAACCTAAACCATAAGTCCGCTACATACAATTTTCCAGGTTATTTGAAAATTTATAGGCTTATATAAGATTACTGTGATATTTACATAAGCCCAAAAGTTGCAAAATAAGCCGAAAAAGTTGAGCTTATGAAATATAAGCCGAAAAAGGATAAGTTCCTAAGCCCACGAATAAGCTTAAACCAACATTTCGAAATTATGATGGGTAGTGAAGGGTAATTTTAGTCTTTTTGTTTATTCTACGCGTTGGTTAGTGTTTAGTAAATTGGACCAACATCGACTGATTTATGTTTATATAGATGAAATTTCAGTAACTACTGACGTGATGAGCACATAGGGGCGAGGTGGGTTTCCTATTGGAGGGTAGTTTTTCTTCTAGGTTTTCGAGGCTATTTTGAGTAGCCTTGTGTGTACCTATTTACCCCTGCGTTTTGGTAAGGAGATTCACATATAGTTTCTTTCGGGCTTTCTATATGATTTTAGTTAACGCACGTGTACATATATATTTGCCTCTGCTAGTTTCTTCTAGGCTTTTTAGGCGATTTTAGTAGTCTCACGCGTACATATGTGCCCTTGCTTCTAGGATAGCTACATACATCTAGAATTTTTGACGCATCTTATAGACTTTTATATAAGCTCATGGGCCCATATTTTCGAATGTGCTTTTATGCGCCTTACGCTTATATATGCTTTTGTTCCTGTATTCATTTATTTCTATCTTTGATTATATATGCTTCTATTGGAGGGTAGTTTTTCTAGGCTATTTCGTGTAGCCTTATGTGTATATATTTGCCCCTGCGTTTTGGTATGGAGATTCACATATATATTTGCCTCTGCTAGTTTCTTCTAGGCTTTTTAGGCGATTTTAGTAGCCCCACGAGTACATATGTGCCCTTGCTTCTAGGATACAGACTCATACTCTCATAGCTACATATATCTAGAATTTTTGCCGCATCCTATAGACTTTTATATAAGCTCACGGGCCCATATTTTTTGAATGTTCTTTTATGCGGCTTACGCTTATATATGCTTCTGTTCCTGTATACTTTTATTTCTATCTTTTATTATATTGACAAAAGTGAATATGGTGTTGTAATGCATCTAACCTTACATGCCAACAAGTCTAAAACTACGTAGTTTTGATTAAAAAACCATCTAAATTACATATAAAACTTAAAACTAAAACCTACCTTTCACATATGACAAACTCACATAGCTAACTTAACTACTCACGATTACGTCCTCCACAATGGCTGGTATCTTTTACATGATCACTTTTGTGCTGTTTAGGATTGGCTAATTGATTTGACATGCTTAAAAGAATGATGTTAAGTAATGACTTTTTCGTTCAATAATAACCATGTTAAGTAATGACAATTTTAACCGGTCATCCAGATAACTAACAATTGTAAAAGGGACTTTTAGGATCGGCTAAATATTTAATTTGAGCAATCTTCATTTAAGTGTGAATTTATTCTTACAATATTTTTTTGCTATCATGTGTATTTTGAGGAGTACTATACAATCAACAATTGAATGGAATTAAATTAGTCACGTGAAACATACTCGATCAAATGAATGTACGTAAGAATGATTGATTAATGAAATTATGTGATGAGGGAGGTTATAAATTTTAGGTTTTATATATGATTTAGATGGATTTTTAATCAAAACTAGGTAGTTTTAGGTTTTATATATGTTGTTGTGAGTTATATCTTCTGCATAATCATGGAAGCAACGATAAGAATGATACTCGCCTATCGAGTATGTGTGGGCCAAAACTTTTAGCTTTTATTTTTAAAACAATAAGCTTACATGAAAAGAAGCCGTTTAGACAAGATTCAGCTTCTAATAAAAGCAAAATGACCCCTTTTCAGTTAGCCTCCTTTGTAGTTAGCCTATGATATTTACGTTTTTCACTTTTTGGTGGTTTCCCAATAGGCTTTAATAAATGGTGGTGGAAGTTGATTGGTGTATTTGAGCTTCAAGAAAGTGAATGGTTTCATACTTTATATGAAAATAGGAAAAAGTGGGTCCCAATTTATGAAAGATACTGTACATTTTTGGCGGGACTATCGATTGCCCAGGTAGACATAAGTCTGAATTCTTTCTTTCATAAATACGTTCAAAAGATGGTGTCTGCAAAAGAGTTTGTGAAACTATACGGTATGATTTTACAAAATCGGTATGAAGAAGAAGCGATTGCAGATTTTGACAAGTATCGCAAACAGCCAGCATTGAAATCCCCTTCATCGTATGAAAAATAGATGTCGTGTTTACACGTACTCATGCAATTTTTAAAAAGTTTCAATCTGAGGTTCTGGCATGTGGTTCATCAGAGAATGTTGTTGATTGGTCTAATACCTTTGATGGCTTCAAGCATCTGTTCGTTGATCCTTGATTCCATGTCTGAGGTTGTTCTTCAAAGCAATCCATACTTCAACCGCGAAATGGGGGTTGTCGTTTGTTGTCCAAAACGGGATAGGCATGACGGGCGAAATCCGAGGTTTTGTGTTCGTGTCTTTTGTATGAATATAAAGGTTTTCTTTGTAAACATTCAATGACTATTCTATAAATGTCTGGGGTGTGTTCCAAATCGCTATATACTAAGGTGATGGACTAAAGTTGCAAAGAATTATCAGTCAATGAATGATGGAAGCGAAGGAAATGAACGAATGCAAACGTGAGTAGAGTTGTATAATGATTTATGCAAACATGCTATTCAGTTGAGCGAGGAAGGATCTTTATCTGAGAAAAGCTATTATGATATGATTCGGATTTGATTAAGACCAAGCTAAGCCCGGTGGGTAATCAATCCTCCAATCAACAAGGAAAACTAGGAATTAGAATAGTCTTCGATGAGGATCAGTAGTTGTTAGTAACAGACGATGTTAAGAGAATTAGAGAACAAGAAGATTTATCAGTTCAATCATTCATATTATGTGCTGCTGCAAATGCTTATAAGGATGTTTAAGATAGAAAATTACATAATAGACCTTCAACTTATGCAACTTACATTTAAGACCCTTACTTAACTTAGACACATAACAATACCCTCCCCTTCAAAGGATCCTTGACCCCAAGGATCAAGAGAATCAGTATCTTTCTTCAAAGGACATCGTTCTTCCATATAGCTTCTTCCACTTCCACTTAACTAGACACTTATCTGTTGTTTGCAATCTGTTTTTGATCACCATTTCTTGAAAATTATAAGCAACAACAACAATACTAGTAATATGTATTTTCTGCCTATGTTGACTTTTGAAAAAGCCAGCATAATCCATTTCTGAAAAAGCTTTGAAATATAGAATGTACTGGACTTCCAGCACATTGGAATCCTGCCCATAAATCATCTGCGGTAGAAGCAGCAACTGGAACAGCTGGACTATCGTCCATCGATAGCATGTCAAAAAGATCAATAGCAAAATCAACTGTAGGAGGAGAGACAGTTTCAACAACCTCTTTTGCCAACTCAGCAGAAGGAGCTGCCGCCTCAGTTTCTGCTGTAGCACAGGCTCAAACCCTTTTGGAGGCACACAAAGATTGAATCTTGAAACACTGCTTGTTGTAGTACGTGTTTGATATCTCTTTCTTTCACTAGCAGGACTCTCAACAGGTTTCTGTAACTTCACGCTTTCTTCTCTCACTGTAGGAGATGGAATTGGTCTTCCATCTTTAGCAGCCCGTCTTTTGTCTTCATACTTAGCCCGAATAAATTTCTCTATGCCAACTCTATCATAATTTGGTGGTAGCTCTGCTTCCCAATAACTATTTGACCTCTCATTTACCATAGACTGGATAAACGCGCTGCTCGGGAAGCCATGCATCAAGTGTAGCTGATATTACCTTAGATATGTGGACCCAAGGCTTCTATAGATTCCAGAACATTGCATACATATACAGATGCCTAAGTTGACACTAGTCCGTCGAGGACCTTTTGTTTTACAATCGGCGCACTCTCGATTTTCGGGCAACTTAAGGAGTCCTTTTAGTACCTCATGAGGAAAAAAGAGCTTGGAGGAGTACATATTTTGTTGATCCTTTCTCGACCATTCTTGTAAAATCCACAAGTAGATTGGTAATTCTTCACTTATGCTAGAGACGAGAGTACTGATTGTTCTTATGTCTGTCGGTTCAGAATGCAAAGCTGACAGTTCCAAACCTTGCAAGTTAATGTCAAGCCACTTTTTAGATTTAAACATAAACAAGCATATGAAATTAATTTTTCCCATCGCTCCTGAAATTTCATCATATTTTAGCGATAACCAAGCACCTACTTCCCCTAAAACACTTTCAAATCATCCCATTAGTAAAGAAGGATTGGTATTTTTTGTCTTATCAGCAACACTAACCACCAAAGTAGGTACCACTGCATCACCCCTATGAACTTGGCATGCGTCGGCTTCAACTCTTTTAACCCTGTATTAGTAATCGATGTACATCGATGTTTTAACATGAAATCTAAGAAATAATTAACCATCATAATCTAGTTTTACACCAACTAGACACACTTCTGCCCTAAATTTTTTGTAAACATACCATAGCCCATTTTTTATCGCGTCATCAATGATGGTATCACGTCCTATTTGAAAATCCCTTGTTCGTTCTTTTACATATACGGGTAGAATAACCCTTACTGCCATTCCACCAAACATCAAAATTTTTTTCTCCACTTGAATTCGAGTGAACTTCATCCTCCTAACAAGTATTTCCTTACTAATACGTGCAATAACAAACAAACATCTCCTTTCCATTGATTTATCGAAATACACACTCTCAATATTGCTATATGCACCATTTATCAAAAGTATATAGCGAAGAAAGTCTGAATCTACCTTCGGAAGAATCTTGGATTGAGCTTCATCTATCCTATCATTCACCTTATCGTATTTCATATTTTCCTTTCGGAACAGATGTTGCGCGTGAATTAAACCTTGCATCCTTCTTGAACTTTTATATTTTCTACTGAAGTATTGCCCCTCAAATGATCTAGTGCCAAACATAAGATGAACCTTAACCAGTACCCTTAATGAACGCCTCCTTATCACATCAGCAACACCATTTCCATTTAAACCATGTTGGAATTTTTTTTCCTTTTTCAACTAACCAAAAATCTATACCTCATTTCCATACAAACTTTTCAACAACAATCAAACTATCAGTAGGTTGCCTTAATATCTTATCTCTAATTAGTGAATCCTCAACAATCTTATCATATTCGTTAACATCGTTTAACTCTAACTTTCTAGTATCTTTGACATTTCCACATTGTATCTTATCTATTCTTGAAGCATAAACATATCTTCTAGAATCACCCTTATGTGCATTTTCAAACACGACTTTAGACCCTGTATTTGCACCTTCAATACCTTCCTTTGGATCCCTTGCAACTTGCATTTCAAAAGTGGGATTCCCACTCACAAAAGTCCTAAATTCAACAGATCTTGAGATTGTCTTAAAGTCGGTGCATCGGTTTGCAAACATTCATGAGAATCTGTGGGCATAGCATTATGATCAACCCGTTTATTGAGTTCTTCAAGGTACCCTTGTTTTGATATGCTTTTAGTGGCTAAGAGTCTTGTTTTAATGGGCTCCTTGGTTTTTGTAGCACTAAGTGTGAATTCATGTATCTTAGCTAAACAAAATGCCTCATGAATGGTTTGTGGTTTAAACAACCTCACCATAAATCGGACCTCTTCTTCAAGACCTACAATGAAACAACTAAGGCCGTATTTGGGAGAAACTTGTGAACCATCAAAGATACTAATAAAAGTATCATAGTAGTCCTGAACACCAGAAATCTGCCGAAGGGCTTTTAACTAACAAAACCGACGAGTTGATGCTACGACTGATTCTGCCCTTGTCGAATTAACATTCTTATGTTGGATTGCATCAAAGGCCTTATAAACATTCTCAAATTTTTTGTTATGCATTTCATCAAACACCTGGTAGGCATCCTCATATTTTTCTAACTTACGATCCGGTTCAAAGTTTCTGATTCCTAGCACAACTTTTTCAACATTCAATTTGTGACTTTCCACTTCAATACCAACCCTCTTTCTCGTTTTAGCCTCAAGTTATGCAAATTGTATAAAAATCTTAGAAGCTATATTCTCTATATTACATAACTGTATATATTGAGATTGCTGAATTCTATCAATTCTATCAATTCGATCAAGAGTGTCGTTTACATAAGATTTAAGGCTTACGTCGATTCACTTGACTCCATTGTGTACCAGACATAAGTAGAAGCCTAAATTCAAGATTTTTTTTTAGCTTCTGATTTCCAGAACTTTGTGATGAAGTACCGAGGAGCGTATGGCTCTAATACGAGTGATATGATTCGGATTTGATTAAGACCAAGCTAAGCCCGGTGGGTAATCAATCCTCCAATCAACAAGGAAAACTAGGAATTAGAATAGTCTTCGATGATGATCAGTAGTTGTTAGTAACAGACGATGTTAAGAGAATTAGAGAACAAGAAGATTTATCATTTCAATCATTCATATTATCTGCTGCTGCAAATGCTTATAAGGATGTTTAAGATAGAAAATTACATAATAGACCTCCAACTTATGTAAATGACATTTAAAACCCTTACTTAAATTAGACACATAACATTGACGTCTTGAAAACATGTGTAAATGTGAATAACAAAGATGATAACATGACGAGTGTTCCGCAAAAAACCACTAAAAGCAAGAGTGTTAGCAAGAAACGAAAGGTTAGTTTGTGAAGTTTGTTATGTATGCTTATGTGTGAATATTTTGTGTGTGAATAAAATGAACACATTTTTGTTTTCATCATTACACATGTACGTTAGGAGGCTTATTATTGTTGTTTGAATTATGTAGGTTCAGTTAGAACCAGAACTGTAATGGTTGAAGCTCGAGACAACATGCAAAAAATGGTTAGTTTTGTTTTCATCTATACACATATTTGTAAAGTGTTGAAAAAAAGTTTAAGTTCTGTGTTTAAATGTTTGGTCTGAATTCCTCACTGATAGGAAAACATGAGCTCGGAGGGATCGCTGATAGGGTCATCTAAACTCATTGGCACCAACACATGATGGTTTTTTTGAAGCTCAGCAACCAACCCCTTTCCAAGGTGGAAAGGGGTATTTATACTTCCAAGCCTTATTTGGACTTGGGCCGGCCCATGACAAGCCCATGGGCCGGTTTCTTACTTAACTTAATGATTAAAACTAACTACGAGCTATTACAACATAAATAATATTGTGGAGTGACCGATACTTCTAATATACGTTAAAACGTATTTCCAACAGGTTGAATTACTTCCATGTGGGAAGTTGAGTTGGTGTATAACTCGTAAAAATGATCGTGTTTGGCCTTAATTGAGCACCTCTAGTGATAGTCTCATACTCATTCTCTAAATTGGCTAAATGGCTCTTCCTATATATGACTAATGATAGTTTACTTTGATGAACTTTGTATGTCATTAGGAGTCTTTTTCTTTTGTAGTCATTAGGTTTTTCTTAGCTTTCTTCTTACGTGCTAATTAAACCTATGTGTCTTTCCTTTGTGTGTGTTCTAGTTTTTATTGCTCTTAATCATGACTTTATGATAAGTTAGACTAGAACATTAGGATTTGCTTAATTGGAAAATCCTCCGTCACCACCTAAACCAAGCCTATGTAGGCGGTTCTTTAAATAGACCGCGGCTCCATATCAATGTGGAACCGCCGGTGGAGATAAAGAACCGCGGGCAGAAGCTCTCAAATTCGGGCTTTCTGAAACTTCCCAATTGTTCCAACACCCTTTGGAATCTTTGTTTCAAACCTTTTATCACTCCCAAAATATCTTGGGCTTTCCCTTTTTAACCCTTTACTAGTTTGGATCATCCCCTCACCCTTTTAAACCCTCCTTGTTAGCCATGTTCTTCACACCTCAAACCATTCATCCTTACCCCTTAAACCACCCATTACTACCATGGTTTCTACAAGAACCTCCAATTCATCCAAAACCTCCTCTTCAAAGAGGCACCTTAAAATTAAGATTAAGTTACCCAAACTTAACTCTTCACCCTTTCACACACCCAATAATGAGATTGTTCCAATTCTCATCTCTTCATCACCCTCACCACCTCTTGCTCCATGCAAGACTACCTCAACCCATGGTACCAACCATTCTCATGGTTCTACCTCCTCTTCATTCCAATCTAGAATGAATGTGCTAACCCTTCACTCCAAGTACTCTCTTGGATGTGACTACCCAACCTCAACCCATCCAAGGCATTCCTATTGTGAGTGACTTTGTTGAACCCTTGGTGACTTCACCTTTCACCCCACCAAATTCCGCTACCACCCTTGTCTTTCATTTAAGCATGTGGATTGCTTATTGCTAAGACATCTAATTTAAGCAAATCTTAGGATTCTAGTGTAACTAAGATTAGAATTATGCTTAAGTTTTAGGCTTTTTTTTATATACATCTTTGTATGATCTTTATTCTCTTGTATTTTCTTTCATGTTTTTCAACATGATTTTTCTTTGAGTCTTGGATCTTGTTGCTATTATGTTTCTTTCTTTTCTCTTATTTTGAGTCCTTTTCTTAAACTAATAAGAATTAGGAATCTTCTTGGAGATTTACATTACTTGTAGCTTGATTTGTGATATCTAGATAGATGACTTGCTTGTATGCTACTTGCTTATATATCTTCTTGCTTATCCGTATGCTATATGCTTAATTATTTAGTTAATGAATGCATGCTTATTATAAAGGTTTTGTCTTTATCAAGCAATTCCGACATAATATCTCTTAGATGTGTCTAACTCATGCATGTCCTTAAATGCTACGTGCTAACATGTTTTACTTAGTCTTCTCTTTTTAAGTAATCATGGTTCTTGCATGCCATATGTGTTAATTACGCACCTTCTCTACATTGGTTTACTGTAGACTTCATTAGGCATTGCATGAATTATCCTATGTGCTTACTTGATTATGTGTTAGATTTTGTACTAACTCTTCATGTCTTCTTGAGCTTCTTTTGAGTTTCTTCTCTCATTTTCTTTCGAGATTTCACTATCACCTTCTAAGGTATAGTATTCATGAATCAATTTGTGAAGTTATCCTTAACTTCTTTGTTGAGTCTCTCTCAATTCATTTTAATCATGCTCTTCTAAGTCGAGTCTCTTTCTTCTAGTCTTTCTAAACTAAGTTGAGTCGAGCCTTACCCTTTCCTCATCATGTAATTGTTCTTTGAACATCCATAATGATTGAGAAGAGCTACGAAACTTTGAGCATGTAGTTTATCGTATGCTAAACACCATTTGGTGTCGACATTCATACGCATTTTTGCCTATAATGTCCTATATCCCGAATTTTCTTAAAGCGTCGATTTATCCGCTTTTGGTTTTCCTTTATTTTTTTTAGAGCTGATGGTTAAATCTTGATTTTTCTTGGGTGATTCCAAAAGTTCTAAGCTTTTTACCCTTTGACATATTATCATTACAATTGGTATGGATGTTTCTTTTCTATCTCTATTCCAACAATTGTGAATTGATCTTGTCAAGATCCTCTCCTTTGATTTGTTTTTGGATTGATAGCATCACATGCACACTTCTTTGCTTGTCATTGTTTGTGCAAACGACTTGTTTATCATCCCCGTTTGGGTGACATCTCTTTTTATATATGCTCTTGTCTACTAACCTTGTTTTGTAGGACACTTCTAAACCATTTTTGTAGCTCGTCACTATTCTTGCTTTGTTGGTGCCTCAAGCAAGGGGGAGATCAGATCAAGGGGGAGCATTTGCAAGAGTTTAAGTCATTACATTTGCGATCGTTACTCACTAAAATTGTATTCATCGAACATCTTGCAAGTGATGCATTTTGGACACTCGTAGATAAGCATATGATTATGCTTGGAGTTGGTTAACCTATGGTGATTGAAGACTTCACTAGGATGACGCAAGCTCAATTATTTTTGTATGATGGGTTTATGGTTTGGATTCTCGCCTCTCAAACGACAACCACTATGGATGATTAGATTTTTGGATGCATGTTCTCTCGAAGTCAATCCTCCTCTTCTACAAATGAAGACTACCTTTTTGATTCGACAAAAGGGGGAGAAGTAAGTGTAACGAGTAACTTATGCATTTCAATATGTGCTGCGGTTTACTTGTTTGTCATCATCAAAAAGGGGGAGATTGCTAGTGCAAACATTACAATGCTTTGTCGATATAATCTCTTTATGTTTTGTTGATGACAAACGTATAATTCGCAATACATTATGTAAACTGTTAAGGTACTCGTAATCACTCAAGAATACATTTGTATACTTCTCTTGACACCTCCAAGATCGCATTCGGCATGAATCACTCAAAGTATGTACAAACATGTCATTAACCTAACTAAGTGATCAAGGATTAATATTTTCTTAAAACTCACTTTTATACAAAGTGACAAAGTAATTTTTAATTAACTTTATTTTTAAGAAAATGTTTTATTAAAAAGAAAAATGGAAATTTGAATTTGGAATATTCGAAAGAATATTCCCTAAGGTATATTCCAAAGAATATTCTTTAATTTGAATTTGGCATATTCCATATGCCAAAGGAATATCCTTTGAGGGTATAAACTACCCCAGATGGCATATCCCCACTAAAGGACAAATTTGCACGGACTCCAACACGGAGGTTCCTTAAAGGAACCCGCGGTTCCTTATTGATAAGGTATCGCGGGTAGAGATAAGGAACCATGGGTGTTTTTGACCGTTGCAATGTTGTCCTATAAATAGTGGATCATTTCCAGGTTTTCTTTTAACCCTTTTTGCACAGTTTCTTTCAAAAATCATCTTAGATCCTTGATTAGTTAGTTTTGATTAATCTTGTTTAAGATGTGATTCTATCCTCAATCTCCTCATCCTCTCAAGTGCAAAGAGAAGAACACTATCATTACCATGATGTGTTGGGTTCACTACACGATGAAAATCTCTCATTCTAAAGATCTAAGTTATGCTTTTAGTTTTCCTACAATGTAAACATAAAGATCCAAGTGATGTGTATACTTGGACTTGATGTATGGGTAGAATATCCAAGTGATGGGTATCCTTGGATTAGGTTTTAGTTGTGTAGATCCAAGTCTTGTTAGTACTTGGATATAGTGTTAGAGTTATAGATCTAAGTGTTGTGTGCTTAGATCTATATGGTTTATGTGTTTAGGCCATAAAACACAAGGTTTGTTATGTTGGGCCATAAAACATAACTAATGGGTAGATTAGGTGAAGATTGGTCCTACCTATGATTAGGACTCGACATCTAGCCTTGTGTCGGAAAATGGTGAAGTAGGCAACGTTGTGTTGATTGGTCCTACCTAAGATTAGGACTCGACATCTAGCTTAGTGTCGGAAATTGTGTAAGCGACGTGTATGGTTTTCTCCGCCTTGAAAGGAGTTTTGTTGACTAGTGAAGTAACTCTCGAGTAAGGTGTACTCGAGGAGTGGAGTAGGGCGAAGAGGAGCTTCGTGACCGAACCACTATAAATCATCGTGTCGGTGCTTTCTTTTACATTTATGTCTTTACTATTATAGATGTATTTATACGTTGTGTGTTGTGTGCATCTCATAATCTAAACATCCAAGTTGCAGAAAAGCTAAGGCTTAGTACGTGTGTGCTTTGTGTTTAGATTATGGTCAAGTGTGCATCCTTTATTCTAAACATCTTAGTTGCGGAAAAGCTAAGGCTTAGTACGTGAGTGCTTAGTGTTTAGACTATTGCTTGATGTACACTTGATTTGATGTGTTTGTGTGTTTCCTCACTTATAGTTATTATCTATTACAAACACATCTCATATCTAGTCAAGCTTAATCGAGAATTTGATACAAACGATTGTCAAGGTTTACAACGTATCAGTATTTGGCATCCACTGTAGGCGGTTCTTTATTGAGCCCGCGGTTCTTTATTGATAAGGAACCGCGGTGATATTTAAGGAACCGCGGCGAGTAGAATAAACGAAATGTTTTGAAAATGAACTAGAAACTATTCAACCCCCCCTTCTAGTTTCTACAATGATATTAGTATCATATATGATAATTTTCGAAAACGTGAAAAAAATGAATTTTTTTTTTGTCGAAAGTGTATCATATAGCATATCTATAGAAAGATAATTAAATGCTCTTCGTAACGATATGTTTTTTCGCGTAACGATTAATGGTTTAAGAGATATTAATGTTTGAAAAAAGAGGGTGAAAATATATTTTGTGTTTAATCTTATCCATTAGATTAAAATAAGATGTATGGTGAGAATGAGTCCCTTCATATCAAGGAAAAATATGGTATCCAAATTAACTTAAATATATATTTTATACTTATATTTATTTATAAAATAATATATTTAATAAAATATATTAATTTATCTCTCTTACATCAAATCTAAATTTTACCGAATTCTAAACCTTCTATTTTACACTCAAAGTAAAACCGGACTTCAAACAAAACAAACACTTGTAATAGCCTAAACCAATGATTGTGAGTGTGTATTATTTGTAGGGTTCTACTATACCCCACTAACCCACTAAATAGTACATAAAAAATACAAAATATTCCTTTTGTCCCCTCCCTGTTTCAGTCAGACACAGTTTTTATCAGTTTCTTTTCCGTGTTTTTTGTCTGTTTAATTTTTTTGAGTCACAAAAACTTATTATTTTTTTCCACACTTTCAGTTTCACAGTTTTATAACAAATAATAAATTATAAAAAAAAATAATAAAAAAAAGAAAAAGTGGGGGGGGGGGGGGGGGGGGGGGGTTATAGATTATAAAAATTGGGGGTCTTGATAACCTTGCCCTTAAAAAAAATACAAATAGGCCTAATCCATTCACCTTTTGACAAGTGTTATACATTCATTCTCTCTCATCATTAACCACCAATCAAATTTTTGTTTCAACCAATCACATTTGAATTAGGTCTACTAATCATTTTTCTTGTATGAAAGCGTGATTTTCTTTCTTTGTTAAGTTTATAATTTAGAGTTGTCATTATCGTCAACCGAATAACCGATCATGGTAAAGTAAATTGTACTAAACCATGAACATACATACATACCATTAGATCAACAAGTGGAGTGGTGTTGGGCTAATTTACGTTAAACTTAAAAAAACCCTGTAAGGGTCCATTAAGGTGCAATTTATATAAACAAGGACAAGAGATAGACGCATAAACCCTAAGAAGAAAAAAGATGTCAACAGTGCAAAATACTTATACAATGGCGGACATACCGCCGCGTAGACTTCGTCGTCGCTTCATGAATGCTACTACCCCGGAGGAACTGGCTAAAGTAAAAAAGCTGTATCGTAATATTCATCAAGTTGGTACTGCAAGTTGTCTTGAACGTCGTAACAACATTCAGGCACCAGAAGAACGTAAGTTTTTAAATACAGTAACTTTTTAGGAGACGAGCTTTTTTTTTTTATAACTGATCTGTTTTAGAATTGCTAACTTGTCCGATTTTAAAAATTGACTTTATGCTTGTTACAATTATTATTATTGTGTTGGTTTAGATCTGCCTCGTTATGTCAGCTACTTTCCGAGAACTGTAAGTGATACATCCGAAGCAGCTTGTGGTATGTAACTTAACTAAACTAAAGTTTTTTACCTTTCATTTATTTTAACCACCCGGCTTAACTTGTTTTTTTTAATTAATTGCTTATTAGATACCGAAATTGATGCCCGTGTCTATAAAGTGCTAGCCAATTTAGACCCTCGTCGTGAGTGTTTGTTCCAGGTTTTCAACCCTGCCACCAGTGAGTGTTGCTGCTGTTTCTCGATTTTTATTTTTCTTTTTATAAACATACTTCACTGCTTCCATGATTGCCCATGATGTATATATTATTGTTTTGGTTATTAAATAGATTTACCAGACAAAGTGTTTACGGCATGTGTCATCCAGCGCTACCGCGAGGTTGCTGTTGTCCCACCTTCCGGTAAGCATTCAACCCACTCTCTCCTCTTATATTGTCCTCAAATGCAGTTTGCTTTATAATTTCTCTCATCTGCTTTTGGATAACCATAGCCAAGAGATTTTTTTAACTTGTCTAGATATGCTTTTTGGTCAGTTCAATTTTAATCATTTCTATCTATTCAAACTGTTGTCATTAACATGTATTACTGGTTTATTAAAAAAAATCAGGAAATTCAAACTCCACTACCATTCCAACTACATATTTCATTTCTTTCCAAACTGTACATGCATTATATGTTGGGACAGAGCCCTTATATATAGTCAAACTGGGTCAAAACCGGTAAAATTGACACTATACCCCCTTTAAACTTTTAAATATAACATAAACTAATCTTTAAACTATGTAAATCTGCATTTATACAAATTATGACCCAAAAAGTGTTTTTCCTAGAGTGTTTCATGGTATTAGAGAGGGTAGGGATTTGCTAACCTGCCACCTTTTTCCTTAAACTTGATCTCGCTTATATAAAAATATTCTACCGCATCTACGAAATAGGACGAATCCTTTGTAAGGGTATACTTTTACAATACTTAGATTAACAACTAGAAGACTTCCTCTGCTCGTCTTACCTTATCCTCATAGAATCTCAACCAATCTTTAGACTATCTTAAGTCTTTCTGTAATTGATATTTTTCCTCTGTATGGTCTTCACGCTTTGACCATCTTCTTGGGAATAATAGGTTATGCTAAATTAACATGACCACCCAAGTCCCCTCTTGGAATCTGACATACTCTAGAGGTGAATTTGTTGTCTCTGTTAGATTCAGAAGCTATAAAGATAGGTGTTTCATGACTAGCAATAATTCACAGAAATACAAAAATTGGTTTTTTTTTATGTTGATTCCTTAGTAAATATATATCAGTCGGAAGTCTAGAACTGTATTCTAGTGAAACAGTTGTATTGTTCCGCATAACATTATTCATCATGATTATATTCACTTATACTTATTACCACATAGGATTGTTCAAACATCGAAAGTTTATTTTCTCTATAGACTTGACCAATAACACGTGATCCTTACTATAATTAAGTGCATTTAGCACATTCTTGACTGAATTTGAAGTAATCGCTTAACTGAATAATAGAACTGTTCTTACACTAAACTAAATTTTTCTGCTGCAAGTTAAGCGATACCGCGATACAACTTGTCATTGTTTGTTTTAAAAACTAGATACTAGATATCCCTGAAGCTAAATTTTGTAATATTGGCAGTTTAACTTATAATGAAACTATGTGTGGGGCTCACTATAAAAACCGCACGTCTATAACATCATACTTAGTAAGTGCATAAAGCACAATGTACACTGATCTAGAACATAAGCACATTCTTAGCGCATAATGTACATCCTGACTTACTGAATGTATCAAGTTCTATTTGGATCAAATAATTTGCATACTCAAAAAGGTGCATTCTCACAATATTGAGTACTTAATGCACACAACATTAAGCGTATGAGTATAGTGCTGACTATATGCGTAAATCATTCTTTTTTCTTCCACACAAGACTAACTAAATAATCATAGCATAATGTACATCCTGACTTACTGAAACAACTGCAGCTCCCAAAGAGGAACTATCGGGGCAAGTAAGTTCCCATTTGCTACACGCATACTAATTCGAATCATCTGGGAACTTTTCATCATTGAGTTATTATTTATCAACTACTGTATTATAAGATCAGCTAAGACTATCCTGATGCTATGCTATTATTTTGTTGCTAGGTGTTGCAGATGAAGAAGTGCTAGCAGAAAATGTGCAGGCATTGCAGATATAGCTATCAACATCTGTGCCCAAACGCCACTAGAGTGTAACCATGATTGCAACTTCTATTTAAGAATTAAACCCATCCTTATAGTGGATTGGGATAACCTTTAATCAAGATATGTATTAATCTTGTCTTTGGATTTTAACTTGATCTGGATTGTAAGTTATTATGGTGGATGTGTTAATGTTTGAAACTACTTTAATTAAGGTTGCACTAGCTAATCAGTCTTCTCATGTTTGAATTGACAACATGGCTCAATTTTATTACAACTTTGAAACATCCAAGCGGATAATTTGGCGCTGTAGCTTTATTTTGATTCGGAGGTCCCCAGGCAAAGATGTACTTGTCGACGAAATCAAAATAACACGCTGCTCGAAAATGGGACTTTGGTAAATACCATCTTGAGCGTCCAGAACACATGTTTCCGAACAGGATATAACTTTGGTGGAATTGTACCCGGGCCTAAATGTAAAAAGAAAAAAGATGATGACTAGCTCATTTATAACATTATACATTTGACATAAACTCGAATGTCGGAAGCACCTGGATTTAGCACCAACATAGATGTGTAAAAAAGAGTGAATACTTTTTGATGGCTGGATGGTATGATGTGTGTCATCAGTCATGACATCTATGTCTAGGCGGGTTGTTGTGCATTTGATTAGTTCTCAAACCAGGTTCTCCTCCAAGACAATGTTATAAAAAGCGAGCTAGGCAATCATAATCCGTCTCGATTAATGGTTAGGGTAAAAAGTCAAAAGGCGGTCAAACATTCCCTTAAGCGGTGCTAGGTGGTCAACAAAATCAACGAAAGTCAACAAAAAGTCAATATGTTTTATAAAAAAAATGAAGTGTTTTATTTCTAATATACATTGTCCATATTTATTTTAACATAACATATTAAAATAACTTATAAACCAATGATTATTAACATACAATAGTGAGTTTTTCGTATGAAATTTTAATTGTATGTCATGTTTGAAATTTTAATTCCTTAATTGTTATGTTTATTTGTGTATTTTACAACTTCAAACTAGGTGAATTTTGAATTATTAGCCGCCTACCCGCGCAATGCGACGGCGGGTAGCCGGTGACTAATTTCGTGGACTTGGCTAAACCACCATTACAAAAACGGACATCTTTTCTGGAGACAACGACCATAGGCACCTCAAAGTTGACGACAACGGTTGGTGATGGAGAGAGAGCGATGATTTTGTTTTGCTTTTACATCTGTGTTTTAAGATTTTTTGAGACTTTATATATTAAAAATATAATTTTTTCTGTAAAACGGTTAGAAAATGAGCTTTAAAAATGCTTTTATAAATTAAGTTTGGACATTTAATTTTTTGTTGTAACTTCTAATTATACATAAAAACACTTAAATTTTTCGTTACAAATTTGTATTGACTTACAATTATTTTTAGATTTTTAATATGCATTAATTTTTTAGCAAAAGATAAATATTAGGACCAATTACACTTTTAGTAGCTTTCCGTTACAACTTATGACCAATTAAGTTTTTGGAAGCTACTTTTTATGAAACGTTTTTTAGCATTATGATTTTTAACAAACGCAATTGTTGACCGTACCTTTAATATTTTGTGATTATATAGAAATTGAATTTTATAATTAATTATCACACGTTTTATTTGCATTGAAAGCATTTATTTGTGCAATAGCATAGATTTGTAAATGGTTGAGATTTAGTGGACTGTATATTTTCTCATAAACAAATGTTTGGATAACTTAATTTTAAGACTTGTAACTGTAGACAATGGCCTAAATGTTTTATAAAGTGATAAAAAGTGAGATTAGTAAAAGAAATTATTGACAAGCATTTTTCTCAAGCAATGTAAAATGACAAACACAATTCTTTTAAACTTCAAAGAAAATACTTCACTTTTAAGATCAAAAGTTGTTTTTTGAAGATGTTATTTTAGATATATTTATCTTTACCAATTTAGATGATTGGTAAAACATCAAAAATATTTAATAAGAAGCTAAAATGTCAAATAAAAAGAGTATGAGTGCAAACATGGAGCCCTTATCATCACCCTCACCTTTATGTTTTAATTTTAAACATTAATGATGATAGTATTCATTCACGCAACTACTCGAATAGCATACACATAGGAGGATGCACACACTTTTATTATGAAGCTTACGATCCTATAACAGAACCACATATATTCTCTTCAGATTCTTAAATATCATAGTTGACAAAATGAAATATGAACTTTAATGATAGAAAACAACGTTGAATAAAGTATTACTATAAGAGGTATGTACCTTGGCTTTCTCCAGGGCAAGGATTATTGTCGATTTTTTTCTTCAAAGATATATCACAATAAGTATAAAATAACAAAATGATGTTGTTGATGATCACACGAACAAAAGAGTCAAAAGTTAAATAATTGAGAGGTTGTCATGTTAGGAAATACCTAGGAAATGAAAAAATATTTGAATGGCTTGGCTTTCTCATTCATGAGCAACTCAATTTGCAATATAAAAAAAATTATGTGAGAATATATGAATATAAATACAAAATCATAAGAGAAATGGTTTTAAATAGTGAGAGAGGGAAAGGAGAGCAGGCATGAGTTGTAATTTTTTTGAGATCTTCAACTAAACAAAGGTGTTACACTCCTACTTATAATAATGTTTTAGATGGTCCGTTATAAATTTTAAATATGCTGTGTAAATGTTGATCGGTTACAATCTTATATAATTTAATACATTTAATTATCATTATGTGTGTGATGAAAGCTTAATTTTTGATTTTTCTTGAAAATAACACACTTTCTTTTTAAAGAAATGTTAGAGGCTTAAAAATTAAGACTTCTAAAAATAGAATGGCTTAAATCTTTTATAAAGTAGTATAGGTTTTAAATTGGAAGTATTTTTTATGTTATACGTATTATTTATAACTTTTATATGCATAAAATTCCAATCCACCTAACCGGCGTCTAAGCGCCACTTAGACAAATTCAACCTCAAAGATAATCGACCGGCTGACTAGCACCTAACGATTTCTGCAAACTTGTCTTCCTCCCGAGATGATAGAATTGATGTTTTAGACGCCTTGTTAACAAACGCAACAAGGCTAACGAGTACAAATACGTCAAAGAGGAAGATCTCAATTCTGGTAGTGTTTTAAGCAATGTTGTCAAGATCCCGATCTTGATCTTAGGATCTTCCATTTTACGACACTGTAAAGCTAAAATGATCCAGATCTTACGTAAGATCTTTTTATCCTTGAGATCTTATAGGGTCCCGATCTTGATCATAAGATCTTAAGATATACTACGGTCCGATTTTACTTTTTCTTGAATGACAAACTAAAAAACTACAAATTTATAGGTTTTATTTTGTATAATCTAGAAAACAACATGTAAATCTTCCTACACATTTCATAATAATAATTTAGGACCACATTTTTATGAGATATTCGTATAATTTTGTGTTTACGATGTATATTCATTTGTAAATTTGTAAAATATTGTAAAGACTAATAAGAAAATTACATTATAATAGGATCTTACGATCCCGATCTTACTTTATGAACGAAAACTATCTAAGATCCCGATCTTACTTACTTACCAAAGTTAAATTCAAAAGTCAAAACTACTCCTAATTGCACATTTGTCCATGTAAAGAATTAAATTTCATCTTGAACCCTTTGGATTCTTCATTTTTCTTACCAAAAAACAGACAAAAGTTTCAATTCAATCAAAACCCATAATTTTGGTACTTGAATGGGTCAATTCTGTTGATTCAGTGACCAAAAAGGTAAATATTTTTGGGTTTATGATAAAGATTATAACTTTATGATTATTGCTAAGATCATGTTCAATTTTGTATTGCATTCTGTAATTTTTTTTTAAAAGATGTGAATTGGATGAGTGTTTGTTTAAGCTTATTTATAGGTTTTTTATTAGGTTATCTTTTTATCAGCTTATGATTCAAACTTGTTCGTTTAAGCTTATTTATATAAGCCACAAAAAGTCGGTTTATCAAACATAAGCCATAAGCCCGCTACATATAATGTTCCAACTTATTTGAAAACCTATGGGCTTATATAAGGCTACTGTGATATAAAAAGCTTATATAAGCCCAAAAGTTTCAAATTAAGCCGAAAAACTTGAGCTTCGGAAATATAACCCGAAAAACTTGAGCTTATGAAATATAAGCCGAAAACGGATAAGATCCTAAGCCCACGAATAATCTTATACCAACACCCCGAAAATATGATGGCCAGTGAAGGGTATTTTTCTCTTTTTGTTCGTTCTATGCGTCGGTCAGTGTTTAGTAAGACGGACCACATTGACTGACTTATGGGGTGGTGTTAATTTATGACAAACACTAGAACTCCATCTTGAAATGTAAATTGCATTTTTTAAGCTTATTTTTGGGCTTACAAACTTTTGTGATTTCGGGGTTATATTTCGTAAGCCTGATTTAAGACTTATATTAGTTTTTTATATCGTAATTATCTTATATAAGCTCATAAGTCTCAAACAAGTCGGAGAATTCAGGCTTACGAAATATAAGCTAAAGTCACATAAGATTGTGAGGTCACAAACAAGCACCCCTAACTAAATTGGAGTAATATATGCTGGCTGATACATTTTGATATAGATGAAATTCAGTAACTACTGTATAGGACATGCCATAGGAACACGTGATGAGTAGAGGTTCTTGGTGGTTTCCCTAGGCTTTTTAGGCGATTCTAAGTAGCATTGCGTGTACATATTTGCCCTAGCGTTTAGGTATGGAGATTCACATATAGCTTCTTTTGAGCTTTCTAGACGATTTTAATAGACACACGTGTACTATACATGTGCCTATGCTTTTTAGGTATAGAGAGTTATAGCTTTTTAGGCGATTCTAGGTAGCCTTGCGTGTGCATATTTGCCCCAGCGTTTAGGTATGAAGATTCACACATAGATTCTTTTGAGCTTTCTAGATGATTTTAATAGACACACGTGTATATATGCATTTGCCTATGCTTTTTAGGCTTGTAACTGAAAAATAAGGAAGATTTCCAAATACACCCTCGAAACAAATCATTTTCAAGAACCTAAATTCAGTTTCATCTTCAACCCTATGATTCTCCGGGTTTCTCACAAAACAGACAAAATTTTCAATTCAATCAAAACCCACAAAAACCCTTTAATCAAACCCATAATTTGAAATGGGTCAATTCTGTTGATTCAGCATCAAAAAAGGTAAATCTTTTTTGGGTTTGAGTTATTTTATTCTACAGATTACAACTTTATGATTATTGCTAAGATCATGTTGAAATTTGAATTACATTGTGGAAATTATGAGGTTATATGTTATCAGCTTATTATTTATATGTGTTTGTTTCGGCTTATGTAGCGGGCTTATGGCTGATTTGGTTTTCGGGTTTTTGGCTTTTGTTTCATATGAAAACGACTGAAAGTGGGCTTATGAAACCTAAACCATAAGTCTGCTAGATACAAATTTCCAGCTTATTTGAAAATTTATAGGCTTATATAAGATTACTGTGATATTTACATAAGCCCAAAAGTTGCAAAATAAGCCGAAAAAGTTGAGCTTATGAAATATAACCCGAAAAAGGATAAGTTCCCACGAATAAGCTTAAACCAACATTTCGAAATTATGATGGGTAGTGAAGGGTAATTTTAGTCCTTTTTTATTCTACGCGCGTGTTAGTGTTTAGTAAATTGGACCAACATCGACTGATTTATGTTTATATAGATGAAATTTCAGTAACTACTGACGTGATGAGCACATAGGGCCGAGGTGGGTTTCCTATTGGAGGGTAGTTTTTCTTCTAGGTTTTCGAGGCTATTTTGAGTAGCCTTGTGTGTACCTATTTACCCCTGCGTTTTGGTAAGGAGATTCACATATAGTTTCTTTCGGGCTTTCTATACGATTTTAGTTAACACACGTGTACATATATATTTGCCTCTGCTACTATCTTCTAGGCTTTTTAGGCGATTTTAGTAGCCTCACGCGTACATATGTGCCCTTGCTTCTAGGATAGCTACATACATCTAGAACTTTTTACGCATCTTATAGACTTTTATATAAGCTCATGGGCCCATATTTTCGAATGTGCTTTTATGCGCCTTACGCTTATATATGCTTTTGTTCCTGTATACATTTATTTCTATCTTTGATTATATATGCTTCTATTGGAGGGTAGTTTTTCTAGGCTATTTCGTGTAGCCTTATGTGTATATATTTTCCCCTGCGTTTTGGTATGGAGATTCACATATATATTTGCCTCTGCTAGTTTCTTCTAGGCTTTTTAGGCGATTTTAGTAGCCCCACGAGTACATATGTGCCCTTGCTTCTAGGATACAGACTCATACTCTCATAGCTACATATATCTAGAATTTTTGCCGCATCCTATAGACTTTTATATAAGCTCACGGGCCCATATTTTTCGAATGTGATTTTATGCGGCTTACGCTTATATATGCTTCTGTTCATGTATACTTTTATTTCTAGCTTTTATTATATTGACAAAAGTGAATATGGTGCTGTAATGCATCTAACCTTACATGCCAACAAGTCTAAAACTACGTAGTTTTGATTAAAAAACCATCTAAATTACATATAAAACTTAAAACTAAAACCTACCTTTCACATATGACAAACTCACATAGCTAACTTAACTACTCACGATTACGTCCTCCACAATGGCTGGTATCTTTTACATGATCACTTTTGTGCTGTTTAGGATTGGCTAATTGATTTGAAATGCTTAAAAGAATGATGTTAAGTAATGACTTTTTCGTTCAATAATAACCATGTTAAGTAATGACAATTTTAACCGGTCATCCAGATAACTAACAATTGTAAAAAGGACTTTTAGGATCGGCTAAATATTTAATTTGAGAAATCTACATTTAAGTGTGAATTTATTCTTACAATATTTTTTGCTATCATGTGTATTTTGAGGAGTACTATACAATCAACAATTGAATGGAATTAAATTAGTCACGTGAAACATACTCGATCAAATGAATGTACGTAAAAATGATTGATTAATGAAACTATGTGATGAGGGAGGTTATAAATTTTATGTTTTATATATGATTTAGATGGATTTTTAATCAAAACTAGGTAGTTTTAGGTTTTATATATGTTGTTGTGAGTTATATCTTCTGCATAATCATGGAAGCAACGATAAGAATGATACTCGCCTATCGAGTATGTGTGGGCCACAACTTTTAGCTTTTATTTTTAAAACAATAAGCTTACATGAAAATAAGTCGTTTAGACAAGATTCAGCTTCTAATAAAAGCAAAATGACCCCTTTTCAGTTAGCCTCCTTTGTAGTTAGCCTATGATATTTACGTTTTTCACTTTTTGGTGGTTTCCAATAGGCTTTAATGAATGGTGGTGGAAGTTGATTGGTGTATTTCAGCTTCAAGAAAGTGAATGGTTTCATACTTTATATGAAAATAGGAAAAAGTGGGTCCCAATTTATGAAAGATACTGTACATTTTTGGCGGGACTATCGATTGCCCAGGTAGACTTAAGTCTGAATTCTTTCTTTCATAAATACGTTCAAAAGATGGTGTCTGCAAAAGAGTTTGTGAAACAATACGGTATGATTTTACAAAATCGGTATGAAGAAGAAGCGATTGCAGATTTTGACAAGTGTCATAAACAACCAGCATTGAAATCCCCTTCATCGTATGAAAAACAGATGTCGTGTTTACACGTACTCATGCAATTTTT
The DNA here is from genome assembly GCA_025667525.1 of Glebionis coronaria. Classification (NCBI taxonomy): domain Eukaryota; kingdom Viridiplantae; phylum Streptophyta; class Magnoliopsida; order Asterales; family Asteraceae; genus Glebionis; species Glebionis coronaria. The sequence goes on along the minus strand of JANFOE010000012.1, from coordinate 142,924 downwards.
AATAAGTTTCAATCTGAGGTTCTGGCATGTGGTTCATCAGAGAATGTTGTTGATTTGTCTAATACCTTTGATGGCTTCAAGCATCTGTTCGTTGATCCTTGATTCCATTTCTGAGGCTGTTCTTCAAAGCAATCCACACTTCAACCGCGAAATAGGGGTTGTCGTTTGTTGTCCAAAACGGGATAGGAATGACAGGCGAAATCCGAGGTTTTGTGTTCGTGTCTTTTGTATGAATATAAAGGTTTTCTTTGTAAACATTAAATGACTATTCTATAAATGTGTGGGGTTCCAAGTGTTCCAAATCGCTATATACTAAGGCGATGGACTAAAGATGCAAAGAATTATCAGTCAATGAATGATGGAAGCGAAGAAAATGAACGAATGCAAACGTGAGTAGAGTTGTATAATGATTTATGCAAACATGCTATTCAGTTGAGCGAGGAAGGATCTTTATCTGAGAAAAGCTATTATGATATGATTCGAATTTGATTAAGACCAAGCTAAGCCCGGTGCATAATCAATCCTCCAATCAACAAGGAAAACTAGGAATTAGAATAGTCTTCAATGAGGATCAGTAGTTGTTAGTAACAGACGATGTCAAGAGAATTAGAGAACAAGAAGATTTATCATTTCAATCATTCATATTATGTGCTGCTGCAAATGGTTATAAGGATGTTTAAGATAGAAAATTACATAATAGACCTCCAACTTATGCAAATGACATTTAAGACCCTTACTTAACTTAGACACATAATAATACCCTCCCCTTCAAAAGATCCTTGACCCCAAGGATCAAGAGAATCGATATCTTTCTTCAAAGGACATCGTTCTTCCATATAGCTTCTTCCACTTCCACTTAACTAGACACTTATCTGTTGTTTGCAATCTGTTTTTGATCACTATTTCTTGAAAATTATAAGCATCAACAACAATACTAATAATATGTATTTTCTGCCTATGTTGACTTTTGAAAAATTCAGCATAATCCATTTCTGAAAAAGCTTTGAAATATAGAATGTACTGGACTTCCAGCAGATTGGAATCCTGCCCATAAATCATCTGCGGTAGAAGCAGCAACTGCAACAGAAGGACTATCGTCCATCGATAGCATGTCAAAAAGATCAGTAGCAAAATCAACTGTAGGAGGAGAGACAGTTTCAACAACCTCTTTTGCCAACTCAGCAGAAGGAGCTGCCGCCTCAGTTTCTGCTGTATCACAGGCCCAGACCCTTTTGGAGGCACACGAAGATTGAATCTTGAAACACTGTTTGTTGTTGTACGTGTTTGATAGCTCTTTCTTTCACTAGCAGGACTCTCAACAGGTTTCTGTAACTTCACGCTTTCTTCTCTCACTGTAGGAGATGGAATTGGTCTTCCATCTTTAGCAACCCGTCTTTTGTCTTCATACTTAGCCCGAATAAATTTCTCTATGCCAACTCTATCATAATTTGGTGGTAGCTAGGCTTCCCAATAACTATTTGACCTCTCATTTCCCATAGACTGGATAAACGCGCTGCTCGGGAAGCCATGTATCAAGTGTAGCTGATATTACCTTAGATATGTGGACCCAAGGCTTCTATGGATTCCAGAACATTGCATACATATAAAGATGCCTAAGTTGACACTAGCCCGTCGGGACCTTTGGTTTTACAACCGACGCACTCTCGATTTTCGGGCAACTTAAGGAGTCCTTCTAGTACCTCATGAGCAAAAAAGAGCTTGGAGGATTACATATTTTGTTGATCCTTTCTCGACCATTCTCGTAAAATCCACAAGTACGTTGGTAATTCTTCACTTATGTTAGAGACAAGAGTACTGATTGTTCTTATGTCTGTCGGTTCAGAATGCAAAGCTGACAGCTCCAAACCTTGCAAATTAATGTCAAGCCACTTTGTAGATTTAAACATCAACAAGCATATGAAATTAATTTTTGCCATCTCTCCTGAAATTTCATCATATCTTAGCGATAACCAAGCACCTAGTTCCCCTAAAACACTTTCAAATGATCCCATTAGTAAAGAAGGATTGGTATTTTTTGTCTTATCGGCAACACTAACCACCAAAGTAGCTACCACTGCATCACCCCTATGAACTTGGCATGAGTCGGCTTCAACTCTTTTGACCCTGTATGTAGTAATCGATGTACAACGATGTTTTAACATGAAATCTAAGAAATAATTAACCACATATGTTTGACCATCATAATCTAGTTTTACACCAACTAGACACACTTCTGCCCTAAAATTTTTGTAAACATACCATAGCCTATTTTTTATCGCGTCATCAATGATGGTATCACGTCCTATTTGAAAATCCCTTGTTCGTTCTTTTACATATACGGGTAGAATAACCCTTACTGCCATTCCACCAAACATCGGAATTTTTTTCTCCACTTGAATTCGAGTGAACTTCATCCTCCTAACAAGTATTTCCTTACTAATACGTGCAATAACAAACAAACATCTCCTTTCCATTGATTTATCGAAATACACACTCTCAATATTGCTATATGCACCATTTATCAAAAGTATATAGCGAAGAAAGTCTGAATCTACCTTCGGACGAATCTTGGATTGAGCTTCATCTATCCTATCATTCACCTTATCATATTTCATATTTTCCTTTCGGAACAGATGTTGCGCGTGAATTAAACCTTGCATCCTTCTTGAACTTTTATATTTTCTACCGAAGTATTGCCCCTCAAATGATCTAGTGCCAAACATAGGATGAACCTTAACCAGTACCCTTAATGAACGCCTCCTTATCACATCAGCAACACCATGTCCATTTAAACCATGCTGGAATTTTTTTTCCTTTTTCAACTAACCAAAGATCTATACCTGATTTCCATCCAAACTTTTCAACAACAATCAAACTATCAGTAGGTTGCCTTAATATCTTATCTCTAATTAGTGAATCCTCAACAATCTTATCATATTCGTTAACATCATTTAATTCTAACTTTCTAGTATCTTTGACATTTCCACGTTGTATCTTATCTATTCTTGAAGCATAAACATATCTTCTAGGATCACCCTTATGTGCATTTTCAAACACGACTTTAGACCTGGTATTTGCAACTTTAATACCTTCCTTTGGATCCCTTGAAACTTGCATTTCAAAAGTGGGATTTCCACTCACAAAAAGTCCTAAATTCAACAGATCTTGAGATTGTCTTAAAGTCGGTGCATCGGTTTGCAAACATTCATGAGAATCTGTGGGCATAACATTATGATCAACCCGTTTATTGAGGTCTTCAAGGTACCTTTGTTTTGATATGCTTTTAGTGGCTAAGAGTCTTGTTTTAATGGGCTCCTTGATTTTTCTAGCACTAAGTGTGAATTCATGTATCTTAGCTAAACAAAATGCCTCATGAATGGTTTGTGGTTTAAACAACCTCACCATACATCAGACCTCTTCTTCAAGACCTGCAATGAAACAACTAAGGCCGTATTCGGGAGAAACTTGTGAACCATCAAAGATACTAATAAAAGTATCATAGTAGTCCTGAACACCGGAAATCTGCCGAAGGGATTTTAACTCACAAAACCGACGAGTTGATGCTACGACTGATTCTGCCCTTGTCGAATTAACATTCTTATGTTGGATTGCATCAAAGGCCTTATAAACATTCTCAAAATTCTTGTTATGCATTTCATCAAACACTTGGTAGGCATCCTCATATTTTTCTAACTTACGATCTGGTTCAAAGTTTCTGATTCCTAGCACAACTTTTTCAACATTCAATTTCTGACTTTCCACTTCAATACCAACCCTCTTTCTCATTTTTGCCTCAAGTTTTGCAAATTGTATAAAATCTTAGAAGCTATATTCTCTATATTACATAACTGTATATATTGAGATTGTTGAATTCTATCAATTCTATCAAGAGTGTCGTTTACATAAGATTTAAGGCTTACGTCGATTCACTTGACCTCCATTGTGTAGCAGACATAAGTAGAAGCGCAAATTCAAGAATTTTTTTTAGCTTATGATTTCCAGAACTTTGTGATGAAGTACCGAGGAGCGTATGGCTCTGATACCAGTGATATGATTCGGATTTGATTAAGACCAAGCTAAGCCCGGTGGGTAATCAATCCTCTAATCAACAAGGAAAACTAGGAATTAGAATAGTCTTTGATGAGGATCAGTAGTTGTTAGTGTTAGGACCATTGGATTAGTTATGTGTAATAGGTAGACTAGGAGGTATGTAGTTCCTCCTGGTCATAGTAGTAGTAGGAGCAAGTCGTGCTCCTGGTCTTATTTAAAGTCAAACTTTATTATTTAGTTATTGTTCTGTTAGGATATGCATGAGATATGTTAGGAAAGGATATGCATATCAGTTTTACACGTTTTGATTAATGATGTATTAGGGTTTCCTTGTAGTATAAAAGGAACCTTAGGCAGAAGGGTTAGACACACCTTCATCAAACATAATTCTAGTTATTATTAATATTAGAAATCCTTAGAAAAGGATCAAGTCGTTATAGTTATTCTGTTCTTCTTTAGAGTATTTGTATTCTGTACTTATACTGTGTATAGAGTCTCTCTGTGAATAGACTAGTGATTACAGAAATCGTTCACCGTTCCTAACAGGCTGCAAGATCCACATCTAGTGGACCCAACAAGTGGTATCAGAGCCTGGGAGAGTCTCTTTACAAGAAGAATCAATTTTTCTTATTACTAACATTTTTGTTTAATCATGTCTGCCTCAAGTTTTACTCAAACAGGAGAAGATAGTACTCCTAGAACTCAACAACCTCAGCAGATCATTGCTACGGTTTCCAACACAAATGGTAAGTTTCCTCTTCTAAAAAAAGACGAGTATGATAGCTGGGCAATGAAGATGGAATGTTAGATCACCAACACTGATCAAGACCTTTGGAAGATCATTCTGAATGGAAACAGCAGGAAGTTGACTGGAAGAGACAAGAATGGTAATATTACTCTTCTTGACCCTAAAACTCATGAAGAAATCACAGCTGTTCAGAAGGAGATCAAAGCAAAGACTATTTTGCTTCAGTCTCTTCCTGATGATCACATGGGTGACTTCTATCATTTGGATGATGCTAGAGAGATCTAGAATGGAATAAAAGCAAGGTTTGGTGGGAATGAGGAGTCAAAGAAAATGCGAAGATCCATGCTGAGAGATGAATTCACAGAATTCAAGATCTCAGAAACTGAAGGTATCCATCAAGGGTATGACAGGTTCCAAAAGATATTGAGCCAGTTGAATCAACTTCGGTCGAAACCTGACGATGGTGATATCAATGCAAGGTTTCTTAGAGCCTTACCCTACTCATGGAATCAGGTGGTAATCTCTCTCAAAGCAAAAGGTGGGATTGACTATCTTAATTTTGATGATCTGTTTCATAAGCTCAAAACCTTTGAGCCTCATGTGAGGGGATACTCAAGTGATTCTTTTCCTACTCCTGCTAACTCTATGGGATCCAGTCCCATGTCTTATGCTAGTATCCCAAGCAATACTGTGTCTTCTCAACATACTTTTCAGCATACTTCTGAACCAAAAGCCAAGTCTAGTAGCATGGTAGAAGCTGTTCTTCACTCTTTTGTTGCTGACGTTGATGCTCAACAGCAACTTGCTTTTGATGATTTCAAACAGGTTGATAAACTTAACCTGGATGAAATGGATCTCAAATGGCAGATGGACATGCTCACTCTTAGGGTTCACAAGTTTGAGAAGAAAGCCGGTCGAAAATTTAATTACAACCCAAGAGAGCCAGCAAGGTTTGACAGAAGCAAGGTTCGATGCTATAACTGCCAGCAGCAAGGTCACTTTGCAAGGGAATGCCCTAACAAGCATGACCAGGAGAAGAGTAGATATTCAGCTTTTAAGATTCAGGAGGTGAAGGATGACAAGAAGGCGTTGGTGTCTGTTGACTCTATGGTCAACTGGAATGATCATCAGAATGCTACCATAGAAACAGCTGAGCCTTCTACTGATGTGTTTGCAATGATTGCTGGGAATCTGTCTGATGTCGAGGAAGCAGAAGAATTTGCTCTTATGGGAATCTCACCTCAGGTACCATTGTCCTCTTGGTTTTCATGATAAATATTCAGAATTGTTGTCCCAATATAATGACTTAAATGATCAGAATGATAAGTATTTTTTAGAGGTTCAAGCATATAAGGCTTCTTTAAAAACTTTGGAACAACAAAAGAGGTGGCTTCAAGATACTTAACGTGAGTACGAGGATAAAATTAGGATACTAAACATTGATTTAGAAAACACAACAAATATGCTTAAATACACCGAAAAAGTAAAAGATGACAGTATCAAAGAAAAACAAGAGATGAAGGAAAAATTAGATGCTACACTTCTGAGATTTGACAAATGGCAAAAGGCACCTAAGAATCTTTCAAAATTAATTGATAGTAGCATGTCTGGTAGGACTAAAAGAGGGTTAGGATTTGATAAATATATTGATTCAGAAGATGTGTTTGATTTATCTTTTTCAAGTGTCTTTGATCCTGACAAGGAAGAAGATGGAACACCTAGTTACAATAGGTTTAAACCAGCAGCAGAAATGCACGCTGTCCCTCCACCTCTTACAGGAACTTTCATGCCCACTCCTAGGCATAATGACTTGGATGGATCATAGATGCATGAGTCCCCCAAAAAGCTCTACTAATTCTAATGACTTTGTCTCGTGTACTTTCAGTGACAAAGCCAGTGACTCTGCATCATGTGGTTCAAGTGAAGAGTCGAGACCTACAAGTTCCAAGACAAATGACCATGCTGCTACTAGTGCTAGGAAGTGTGAAGAGAGAGTTGCTTTTACTTCAACAATGACTAGTCCTGGTTTATTGAGTCCTAGGAAGAATGTTTCTCCTAGAATTATGTGTAATAAAGTTAGCAGTATGAAACAATGTCATTCTAATAAAAGGTCTCTTAAATTTGTTTGTGGGAGTGAATTTCATTTGATTAAAGATTGTGATTTTTATGACAAACATTCTTCTGTACATCAAGCATTTCCTGCTCCTGGTCCACCAGGAGTTGTTCCATATTCTTCTAGAAGACTTAATCCAAGTGCTCAATCCTTTTCTTCTTCTAGAAGGACCTCTCCATTAGCTTCTGATCATTGGAGAAAACAATGGATTCATATCAAATAGACCAACCAGTAACTATTTTCAGAATTTTAATCCAAATTATGCATATAATTTTGACCACATGTTTTTTGGTTTGGGAAATCTGGGAACTGCTGTTAAGCCCTCAGCAGGTTGTTCTTGGTCAAACAATAACACCCATATGATGCATAGGCAACCAAAGAACAACAGTGGATCTCATCAATCTTCTTGGCTATCTACTAAAGATCCACAAGGCAGGCTCAAACCTGAAAAGGTTTGGGTCCCCTTAAGACACTAACTTTTGTATTTCTCTTTTCTTGTTGTTGTAAGTTACTCCATACCAAGATCCTACTCTAGGAATTGTTGATAGTGGATGCTCTAGGAGCATGACAGGGAATAAAAGTCTTCTATCTAACTTTGTACCATTTCAAGGCGGAAAGGTCTATTTTGGAGGAGGTGAAGGCAGGATCACAGGAAAAGGAACGATTCAGACGCCTAATCTTAATTTTGAGCAGGTCTACTATGTGGAAGCACTTCAACACTTAAACTTGATATCTGTCTCTCAGATTTTTGACAAGAAGCAGTTTGTCCTCTTTACGGATACTGATGCACTAGTGTTATCCAAAGACTTTAAACTTCCGGATGACTCACAGGTTCTACTCAGAATCCCTAGAAGACACAACCTCTATAGTATCAAGCTGAATGAAGTCAACCCTACTGGTCAACTAGCATGTTTGGTTGCTAAAGCCTCAGAAGATGAAGCCACTCAATGGCACCACAGGATGGGACATGTGAACTTTAAGACCATTCACAAACTAGCGAATCTGAATCTGGTCTCTGGTTTACCTCCCAAGTCATTCAGAAATGATATTAATTGTCTTGCATGCAGCAAAGGCAAACAACATAAAGCATCCTTTTAGGCCATTACTGCTCTCAGCCTTATAACTGAACCATTGCAGCTACTACACATGGATTTATTTGGTCCTACCTCTATTAGGAGCATTGACCACAAACAATTCTGTCTGGTGGTAACTGATGGGTATAGCAGGTTTACGTGGGATTTCTTCATGGCTGCCAAGAGTGAGACCTACTCAATTCTCAAGGATTTTATTACACTTATAGAGAATCAGTTGTCCAAGAAGGTTAAAGGTATTCGATGTGATAATGGAAAATAATTCAAAAATGCAGACCTCATAGCACTTTGTAATTCTAAAGGCATCAAAAGAGATTATAGTGCAGCAAGAACTCCTCAACAGAATGGCGTGGCACAAAGAAAGAACAGGACTCTAATAGAAGCTGCAAGAACAATGCTTGTCGATTCCAAGCTTCCAACCATGTTCTTGACAGAAGCTGTCAATACTGCAAGTTATGTTTTGAATAGAGTGTCTATTACAAATCCTCACAAGAAGACTCCCTATGAGCTACTAACATCCAAAGTACCAAACATTGCTCATCTGAAGCCATTTGGGTGTCCTGTCACCATTCTGAATACTAGTGACTATTTGGGGAAATTTGATGGCAAGGCAAATGAAGGATACATTGTGGGATATTCAGCTCACTCTCGGGCTTATCGTGTCTACAATCTCCAAGCCAAGCGAGTAATTGAAACTATAAATCTCAGGTATTTTGAGGAGAAGTCAAACATCCAAGGCAAGGGTCCTGAATGGTATTTTTATCTTGATTATCTTAGTGATTCATTAGGATATTTTCGTTTCAAAACTAACCATGATGCAGGTCCACAAGTGTTTGCAACTTCTAGTGCAGGTGCTCATTCTAGTCTTTCCGACTTAGATGACGAGGATGATATCTTTGTTGTTCCATCCTATTCCACCACAGTCTCTCCTACTCCTCCTAGTAATGCAACTCCATCAGATGTATTGGATTCACAAGTAGCTCTTGACACATTACTCAAACAACAACAAGAAGCTACTACAGCAGCTGCTCAAGGTGGCTTTGAGTTTCCTTTAAATACGACTACTGACAAAGCTGCTCCTCGTACTCCAACTATTACTCCTAATGCTAGTTCAACACCTATTGGTAGTCCGGCAAGTGATTCCACTTCCCATACTAGATTCTCAAGTCCTTCTGACTTGGGAACTATCAAAAGAAGTCTTCTACCAAGCTCGATGATATTCATAAGCAACCAATAGATGGCATTTTCAACTCTGCTTCATATGATGATGATTTTGTTGAGGATCTTAATAACTTGGCACCAGAAGTGGAAGGAGCTTCCAATCTAGTGTTGCAATCACACAAAGACCATCCTACTACTTAAATCATTGGAGATCCTGGTTCTACTGTCAAGACACGCATAATGCATAAGAAGGCCACGTCTGATCATCATGCTCTTGTGAGCTATATTGAGGATCAAAAGCGTAATAATCATACGGACTTTCAACATTGTTTGTTAGCTTGTTTTCTTTCACAGGTGGAACCTAGATCAGTCTCTCATGCTCTTGAGGATCAAAGTTGGGTGGAGGCTATGCAGGAGGAAATGCAGCAATTCTTGTTTCAGAATGTTTGGATCCTAGTTGACTTGCCGAATGGAAAGACAACAATTGGTACCAAATGGATTCTCAAAAACAAGAAAGATGCACGGGGTATTGTGGTGAGAAATAAGGCGAGGTTGGTTGCACAGGGTCATACACAACTTGAAGGCATTGACTACACTGAAGTTTTTGCTCCTGTTGCTAGGATTAAGGCCATTCGTCTGTTTTTGGCTTTTGCTTCTTATGTGGGCTTTATTTTTAGATGGATGTCAAGAGTGCATTTCTCTATGGCAAGATTGATGAGGAAGTTTATGTCACTCAACCTAAGGGCTTTGTAGATCCACTTCATCCCAAGAAAGTTTACAAGGTGGTCAAAGCTATTTATGGACTTCATCAGGCTCCTAGAGCTTGGTATGAGCGTCTCTCAACTTTCTTGTTGAAACATGGCTATAGAAGAGGCACAATTGACAAAACACTATTTATTAAGAGGAATACCAAGGACATTATCCTTGTTCAAGGGTATGTGGACGATATTATTTTTGGTTCTACTAAAAAGGAATGGTGTGATGATTTTGAACAACTAATGAAGGGCGAATTTCAGATGAGTGCTATGGGAGAGCTTACATTTTTCCTTGGTCTTCAAGTCAAGCAATAGTCAGATGGAATCTTCATAAGTCAAGATAAGTATGTTCATGAGATCCTTCAGAAGTTTGATATGGATCCTCTTCGACCAGCAGCAACACCTTATGAAGTTGCTAAAGTCAAACTTAAGAATGAGCCAGATCCTCCGGTAAATGTTCATATGTACAGGTCCATGATTGGCTCACTCATGTATTTGACTGCATCACGTCCGGATATTATGTTTGCAGTCAGTGCTTGTTCTAGACATCAGGTGGCTCCAACGGTTACTAACTTGAATGCAGTCAAGAAGATTTTCAAGTACATCAAGGCTCAACCCAAGCTAGGCTTGTGGTATCCTAGAGAATCACCTTTTTTCTTGAACATATAGTGATAGTGACTATGCAGGTGCTAATAATGACAGAAAATCTACTACTGGTGGTTGTCAGTTTTTGGGTCAAAGACTTATTTCATGGCAATGCAAGAAACAGACGATAGTAGCTACTTCTTCAACAGAAGCTGAATACGTAGCTGCTGCTAGTTGTTGTGGACAAGTTTTGTGGATCTAAAATCAGATGCTGGATTATGGGTTCAATTTTATGAACACCAAAATTTTCATTGACAACCAAAGCACTATCTGCATTGTGAAGAATCCTGTTTTTCATCAACGTACAAAACATATTGAAATTCGGCACCATTTTATCCGGGATGCCAATGAGAAGAAGTTGATACAGGTTCTTAAGGTTCATACGGATGATAATGTTGCTGATCTGTTAACTAAAGCCTTTGATGGTCCTCGGTTCAACCACTTGGTGGTTCACATTGGGATGGTCAATCCTTGAGACCTAGGATTGAGGGGAGGCTAAGCCTAAGGGGAGGCTAAGCCTAAGGGGAGGCTTAGTGTACATATTTACTTGCACAGATTAACATATTGGTAGATTTTAACAACAAATTGAATGGGTACTTGTGGTGTGTGTTACTTCTAGTGGAGGATTTTGCCCACTTATGGTGGTTGTCTTCATTAATTGTTGGCTTCTAGTCATTTATGGCTGGCTTCTAGTGGATAAAAATCATTCTTTGACAAGTGCTGGTTGGCTTCTAGTCTTGGTTTGGGTCACTGTTCACTTCGTTGACTTCTGTTGACCACATTATGCTTCTGGTGTTGACCCTTATGCGTTTTGACTTTTAGTCAACGCAAGCTAATTCTGGTATATATCATCTTATTTAACTTTGGTAAATTGGGATTTGCAAATAATGTTATAAGGGGCAAGTGGTTACTTTGCATTAACTGCCTAATTTGAAAGGGCATCTCACATTATTAGGGGTCAATGAACAGTTACTAGACCATTATTTATGGTCAATTACCCCCCTTGACTCATTCATCACAATCATAACACACACACACGCGCTCCTACTCTCTCAAACCCTAACCAATCATCTTTCACCACTTCCAATCAAAATCAATGGCTGCTTTGGTCTACCAACCTGTTCACAATAAGGTAGCATATCTAGGAGATGGTCCTAAACGTGATGAATTCACAGACATCCTAGAATTTATTGAGGCTTCTAAACTCAGGTATGCGTTTACTGTTTGCCCAATTGTTTATGATAGTGTGATTCACCAGTTTTGGGATACTACTACTCTTGTGGCTGTGTTTGGTCGTCCATGTGAACTCCATGCTACCATTGATGGACGTTCTTATGTGGTTACTGAAGCTTCTATTAGGAGTTCCCTTCATCTTCAAGATGAAGGTGGTGTTGTTTCCATCCCCAATGCTGAGGTTTTGGAGGGGATGGCTGCTATTGGGTATAACCATGGGGGGAAGTTTAACTTCCAAAAGAATAGGTTTTCCCCCCAGTGGAAGCTTCTAGTGCACTTTTTGATTCATTGTTTAAGCCTCAAGTCTGGGAGTTGGGATGCTTTTCCCACTCCCTTGGCTACTGGTCTGATCTGCATAGCATAGGGTAGGGTATTTAATTTTTCTCGCTATTTGTTTGATGGGATGGTTAGCAATCTGTCTAGCACCGGTTCTAGGAAGAAATTTTTAATGTATCCTAGGTTTTTACAGTAGATACTTGTGTGTTTACCTCGTAATAGGGAGGAGTATGAGACCCCCAAGCTTACTGCTAAAGTTTACTACAATATGGCTCATGGGTTTAGAGGGGATTGGAGGCCCCTTACTGATGTAATGCTGGGCCTTGCCCAAGGTCCTCCTGATGTTGTTCCTCCGGCTGTCGAAGCCGAGAAGGAACCTCCATTAGGTGATGATCCTATGGAGGAGGAGCATCCTGCTGGTGGTGCACCTAATGTGGTTGTGGAAGAGCCTGTTGAGGAAGTGGTGGTTGAAATGCCATCCACTTCCAAGGCTGCCCCCTCTTTGATGCCACATTCGTCTCCATTTGTGGATACTCCCCCTCCTAGTCCTGTCCCTTACTCTTCTGATAAGCCCTTTGGTTCTCGTACTCATAATGATGACCCCTTTATTGCTTCTGGTTCCAATGAAGCCTTCCCAGACCCAAGTCCTCTTGGTGGGAAAGCGGAGGAGCCTACTACACTGACTTCTTTGCTTGATCTCTTGCACAGGTACCATGAAAGGATTCTTTCTTTGGAGGCGGATTTGAATCAACATCGTAAGCTTACCAGGGAATTTGTTCTTCCCATGGCTGACCAGATTAAAGCTTTGGAGACACATCAGAGGAGGAGGAAGAAGCATGTGGTTCAGTTTGATTCTGATGAGGAGGTTGAAGATCTTGTGGAGGATGGCTTGAATTTGTTGGCGAAGGCTGCGTTTGCTGATAAGTCATATGATGATCTACCGATTCCTCCTACTTCATCAAGCATCCCTCTTACTGCTGCTACCCCTACACCAAAGGAAGATGTTTCTGGTACTACTGCCGGTCCGACTGCTGGATCATCTCATGATCCTAAGGGGAAAGCCCCTATGACTGCTGCTCCCTCACCCCCTTGCAAGCGTACTCGCAGACAACTTGAGGAGGATAGGTTGGGTGAGGAGGCTGCACAAAGAATGTAAGCGGAGATTGACCAAGCTGCTAGGACTGAGGAGGAAGCTCTTTAGAAACAAAGGCGTGAACAGTTGCAGCATGATGCTATGCATTGGGACGATAACGATTGGATGCGGGTGCTCACTATTCTTACCTCGGATTATTCGCAGTTTACTGATCTCTTGGGTTCTGATGTGAATGAGCAGAATTTTATTCCTCGAGCTATGACGGTAATGCGTAAGCAACAATTATCGCTTTCTGCTCAACTGCGTGAAAAGCGTAAGAACAGGCCTTTGACCAGAACCAAGGAGAAAAAGTTAATGCAGAGGTATGTCAAGTATCAGTCGGCTGCTCACTTTACTGTTGGTTGGACATGGGAACGAGTTCGGGCATTGTCTTTTGATGAGCTTAAGGCTCTATATGAACGAATGATCAAGCGTCAGAACACATCGGTTCCGGAGCGTTTCATCTATCGTCCTCCTGCACGAGTGGTTCCTACTTCTCCACCTGTTGTTTCTCCTGGTTCTTCATCTGATGTTCCTCTTGGTTCTACTGGTATTCCATCTGTTGTTGATGTCTCTACTGCTGGTACCACCTCTACACCTTTGGTTGCTCATTCTGTTTCATCTTCGGGTCCTACCACCACCACCACTTATGCTACCACTACCACCACCACTGCTACTCCTGCTATGGCACAACCCTCACCACCTGTTACTGGCTCTCAACCTACTCCTTCTCCTGGTGCAGCTACCGTTGATCCTTTGGTTGGACAAGGTCTTGATTCTACTTCTGCTGATCCTATTCCTGCTGCGAAGGTAAAGGTTGAACCCTCGTCTGGTGCTCCCACTCCTCGTCGTTCCATTCGCAAGAAGATGGCTAGACGTGGCAAGTCTGTTCCTTATGAGAAGCGTGCTCCGGAAAATCTTATTGATGCATCTTCCGACAGTGACTCAGAATTGCCAATGGGTACGGGGTTTATTACAGCTTGGACGGTTAAGCAATCCACCACTATTCCTGGTACTTTCACCCATAAGATCTCCATCAGTGATGGTTATGTTCGTTATGCTTCGGGTTTGCAAGGTGTGTTGACTTGGGTAGATCGTAGGGATCTTATGTCGTTGTATGGGTTTGTTGATGCTGGTATGCCTACTCATCCTAATGAGGTGCCCTCCTGGCCTGGTCTGACAATGTGGGCTGATTTGAAGATGATGCTTGATTCCCCTCCACATGCTCCACATTCTGGTGTCTGGAAGGACCAGCCACGATGGGTAATCAAGCGATGGAAGTTGTATGCTGGCTGTGGAGTGCATGTTATAGAGTTGGAGTCTGGTGCAATGGTGTTCATGCTTACGGATCTGGACTATCCGTTGACTATTGCGTCTATGGAGGCCATGCTTGCTTGTCACTTGCAGATTTCCAATGCCCCTTCTGGGAATGAGACTTCTATGGCGACTACACTGGTGGAAGGGATACAAGCTCGGTTTCAAGCTGAGAAGGTGGATGCGTCTGGTATGTGATGGGTTGGTTTGTAAGTTTTTATGTTTTGTGTTTTCTGTTCATCTGTTAATACTGTAATTCTTTTCACCAATATGTACAGTTATTGGTGACTTACATTTGTTATAGTTATAAAAAAAAAGAAAAAAAACAACCATACTTTTTATATAATATCTTCTTATAATTTAAACAAATCTTGGATTTTACACTTGTGAATAATGTAATATCTGCTTATACTTTTTCGAAACATTGGGTTCCTTTTTGACTGATTCACACTTGTGCTGGTTTGGTGTTTCATCTGGTGTTGGACTTGGTCCACACAACAAATGGTCCTCAACTCACCATGTCTCACAGACAAGAAAGAGTTGATTCACCTTGATGGTACGGCTCCTGGTGTGATTCTCAAATCCATTGATGGTTTCCAGGTTACCCAAAACTGGATGGTTTTCACTTGCCATGGTCCTAGACTGAAAAGTGGCTAATCCAAGGGGGTACGGCTCTTGGTAAAGATTTTATCAAATCCGTTGATAGCTATAATAGCTTGCTCAAAGCTATAGGGTTTTCAACTCACCGATGCTTCATTGCTAAGAGTTGGCGAGTCCAGAAGGGTACGGCTTCTGGTAAAGACATATCCAATCCATTGACGGCTGTGATGGTTTACCTAAAATCATCAGGGTACCCCCACTCACCATTGATTCACGTTCTAAGAGTTGGGCTGGGTTCTGGTCTCCCAGGGTGATGCTTATTCCACCAGAAAGACTGGCTAGCCTAAGAGCGAGCAGCTACTTGGTAAAGGCTCATCAAATCTACTCATGTCGCTGTGAAGATTCAACAAGATGCTGATTTGTTTCAAGCTTTGGAGAAGCTTCTAGTGTTCCTTGTTGCAGCGGTTCTTATGTTCCTTATATTGCTGATGCTGCTGTTTCTTTTGCTGTTCCAATCCTCAAACTTTATTGCACGATTTACCAGGAAACTTGAACTCAACATGTCAAATTCAAGTTTAGGGGAGGATTGTTAGGACCATTGGATTAGTTATGTGTAATAGGTAGACTAGGAGGTATGTAGTTCCTCCTAGTCATAGTAGTAGTAGGAGCAAGTCGTGCTCCTGGTCTTATTTAAAGTCAAACTTTATTATTTAGTTATTGTTTTGTTAGGATATGCATGAGATATGTTAGGAAAGGATATGCATATCAGTTTTACACGTTTTGATTAATGATGTATTAGGGTTTCCTTGTAGTATAAAAGGAACCTTAGGCAGAAGGGTTAGACACACCTTCATCAAACATAATTCTAGTTATTATTAATATTAGAAATCCTTAGAAAAGGATCAAGTCGTTATGGTTATTCTGTTCTTCTTTAGAGTATTTGTATTATGTACTTATACTGTGTATAGAGTCTCTCTGTGAATAGACTTGTGATTACAAAAGTCGTTCACCGTTCCTAACAGGCTGCAAGATCCATATCTAGTGGACCCAACAGTTAGTAACAGACAATGTTAAGAGAATTAGAGAACAAGAAGATTTATCATTTCAATCATTCATATTATCTGCTGCTGCAAATGCTTATAAGGATGTTTAAGATAGAAAATTACATAACAGACCTCCAACTTATGCAAATGACATTTAAGACCCTTACTTAACTTAGACACATAACATTGACGTCTTGAAAACATGTGTAAATGTGAATAACAAAGATGATAACATGACGAGTGTTCCGCAAAAAACCACTAAAAGCAAGAGTGTTAGCAAGAAACAAAAGGTTAGTTTGTTATGTATGCTTATGTGTGAATAAAATGTGTGTGAATAAAATGAACACATTTTTGTTTTCATCATTACACATGTACGTTAGGAGGCTTATTCTTGTTGTTCAAATTATGTAGGTTCAGTTAGAACCAGAACCTGTAATGGTTGAAGCTCGAGACAACATGCAAAAAATGGTTAGTTTTGTTTTCATCTATACACATATTTGTAAAGTGTTGAAATAAAGTTTAAGTTATGTGTTTAAATGTTTGGTCTGAATTCCTCACTGATAGGAAAACATGAGCTCGGAGGGGACCGCTGATAGGGTCATCTAAAATCATTGGCACCAACACATGATGGTTTTTTCGAAGCTCAGCAAAGCATACATGGTCTGGTCGGTTTACTACTACAAAACGGATTAAAATATCCTTAAAGATGTTTTTTATCCCATTGATTTGCTAATGACAACTCATTTATGCGTCTATGCAGGAACATATGGATTTTGGACCACCAATTTTAGGTTACAGCACGCAGGTAGTATGTGCAATTATTATGCATCAGTTTTGACTTTAAGTTTGGTTAGAAATGGTCTGGCCGGGTCAACCCTCAATTTTTTCACTAATTTGCTGGGAATAGTTGTAAACGTATAGTTACAAAAAACAGTATCATTACCATAGAGTCCAACTATTTAGATAAAACAGTGTAGCAGGATTTATGCATTACATTGATTTTGGGCGACTTTCAACAGAACTTGGGTCGTCTGATCAGTTTGAGATAAAACACTACCAAAATTGATCCATTTTATATGTAACTGGATTAAACTTTCGATCTCTAGTCTCTTCCATTTGTTTTTGCTCGTTTATGTGATATCTAAAACATCAATTGTATCGTCTTGTTTCCAGGAAGAACATGGTTTGAGAACTAATCATATGCACAACAACCCGCCTAGACATCCTTGAGACACATCATATCATCCAGCCTTCTGAAGGTTACATCCTAAATCCAGTTGATTTTGGCACTCGAGTTTATGTCAAATATATATTTATGTTATAATTGAGCTAGTCATTTAGTGAACCGTCGATTGTATTTAGATCGGGATCACACAAATAAAATCACACAAACCGAGATTAACCGGGGCCAAACTCGCTTCACGACTAAGGATTAAATCGGGATCACACAAAGAAAATCACACAAACCGGGATTAACTGGGGCCAAACTCGGTTTGGTTCGAGACTCGGGATTCGGTTTGAGTTTTCTACAATGTCTGTTTCGGGATGAGTCGGGATCGAGACAGGGCGGGTCGGTTTCGTCCCCATGCTCACCCCTAAACGTAAGTATATTTCGACTTATATAACATAATTCATGGCCTATTTGAAGACTTATCGGCTTATATAAGTTTGTTATTATATAATAAACTTTTATAAGCCCATAAGTCTCAAAGTAAACCTAAAAGATTCAGGTTTATGAAAATAAGCCGAAATATGGCTTATTTCCGGCTTATCTAACATAAGCTTTAGTTTTGTGGCTTATTTTGAGACTAGGGGCTTATATAAGTTTATGATGATATACTAAACTTATATAAGTCCATAAATCTCCAAATAAACCAAAACTAAGGATTATGTTATATAAGCCAGCCGAAATGGGCTTATCTTATATAAGCCAACCCAAACATACTTTAGGGTCTGTTTGTTTTAGCTTATATAATGTAAGCCTATTTCGGCTTATATAACATAAGCCTCAATTTGATGGCTTATTTAGAAACTTATGGGCTTATCTAAGTTTGTTATGATATCATAAACTTACATAAGCCCATTACCTATAAGCTAAAAAAATTAGGGTTTATTAAATATAAACTGAAATATAGTTTATTTCAGCTTATATAACGTAAGCTCTAAATTTGTGGCTTATTTTGAGTCTTACAAGTTGATATAATTTTATCATGATATAAACGTGAACCAATACATTCCGTTATACTTTTCACGAATCCCGTGTATCAGTTTAAACTAAATCATGTCATCCTTAGGTTTGACAGTGTGACTCATCAATGGATGGAAGACATAATCGAGTTCAAACCGATCCATGGATTCTACGAACATGTGTCATGGTGTCATGTTTAAGACCCATAGACATAGTTTTGAGATTGTTTTGTGTTTTTTGAAGTGTTGTGTGTGTGTGTTTTTTAAAGTGTGATTTATCAAATGTGTTGTGTGTGTTTTCCTGCTACATAGTAGGACTTACAGTGTACGAAAACGCCTTTCAAGATCACAACCATTGATTTTCTGGCTTAGCCGTATGGTTAACAATTAATCATTCAATTAACCAAAGATAAAAAACATGTGATTTAAGGGTTTCAAATTTTATTATTTGTTTTAAATCGTCTTAAAAAACGTGACAAACAAAACCCTAAAAAAATTTTAAGAAACCAAAAAACATGTAATTTTAACTCAAAACAATTATTAATTAACAGGTATTGTAGACATCGATAACTATAACATGTAAAAATGGCTCTTGATGCCACTGATGGTCTATGAAGTTCATAACAATTATAAAAACATAATTAAAGATCAAAGCACGTAATAGCGATAGTGATTTAAACAAGATTATAATTAATCGAATTAGGGTTACGTACTTTTTGCAATGCGATTCCAATGAACAAGAACAAATCACCAATTAGGGTTTATTAGGATCAATGATTAACCCCTTACTGTTTTGTTAATCGATCCAAGATATAATCTATAGTGAGATTTTACTACGTTCTTGTACACACGTATAACAACGAGCTAACCGTAAACCTTGTAAGAGGGTTCGGTGTGTTGTTATGTGGCGCGATGCCTTACCATCCAATAAACAGTATCGCGCACCACATCGGCTTTGGCGTCATTAAGTCTCGCGCCGTATTTCTCCGCCAACAAAAGCTCGCGTTTTGAATTTTATTTTTGTGTTTTTATATAATAAAGTTAGATAATACTACTTTTTAACCCTATAACACCACTTTTGTCACCGCTCATTACTACTTCATAAAATATGATTTCATAGCATTCTTGTGCCATAACCCACGTGTCACCTGTGACATCACTTTCGGCTACGGCACCACACCATTGTACTCGGTACTCTTAGCCTTAAAAAGTACAAAAAATAAATACTTGCAATACCCTATCTGTCCCTATGGTTATAATATAACACAATTTTTTTCACTTTCGGTGCCACATTTTTTGACAGTTTAATACTTTTGACACGTTATAGTTTATATTTTTTATTTCACACTTTCCGTTTTACCGTTTTATAAAAAAACCAAAATTATAAAAATTAAAAAATAAAAAAAAATGAAAAACTAAAGGGTATAGGTTTTAGATAGCAAACATTTAAGAAACAGACTAAGTATCATTCAATCCTTGGGATTTTTTTTAAAAAAATGAGTCTTAGTCAATGTTTTAGATAGAAGATAGCGTGAGGTGTGACGTGAGGGTATGACAAACTTTTACAGATTTACGAGTCATAATAGTCATGATATTTTAAGACGTGAATTAAAGCGACACCAAATATAAAAATACACATAAATTTATAAGTTTTGTAGATCATATTATAAATATATTGAATCATATAAAAATGTCATACATAAAGAATAAAGTTAACAAACTCTTTTTGAATGATATATTTTATATTTTTATATAAAAATACAATTTTTTATCGAAAATGAATTTAAAAAAGTCTTCACGCATCCTGTTTTAACGCGACTTATCTTGTTTTTTCACTTATCGTCTCACGTCAAGCGTTAAGCTCAATCCTTGATCTATTGCGTGGCGTGAATGTCAAATTTCACGCCTTTACGATGCCTTTACAAGGCTTTTGCGAGAAAATGATCTCTACTATCTTAAGGTTAACAAAAATTGTGCTTCTGATTATCTTTGATCTTAGCTACGTCACTGATCCCAAAAGAAGGCAACATTCTAAAGTCCCTATACGAACATAAGCATTTCAAATCCGCTCGAGAAATCGCTTTGGAACACTTCACGGCTCAGGTCAACTAGGCCCGGGTCTGTCACGGAACGTTTGTACGCCGTCAGCTCATCCTTGGTCATGTCTCATATATCCGGTGCTTGCAAACAACAAACTACCGCGATCACGACCACAAAATACCATCATCTGAGCCATTGCCACAACTTTACTGATTATTTTGGTCACTAAATGTGATGTCTTGTTTTAAGCGTACTCCAATTAAATTAACTAGGCGAGCACCCGCGCATAACGGCAGAAATTCCTAGTGACATATAATAGTAAAACACGATTGTATTAAATGTTTTGTGTATGGTACAAAATAAAACGTGATAATATTAAGATGTAATCGTAAACGGTCATTGTATGTGATGATTCAACTTAAACAATGATTCTTAACAATCCGTTATAACGATGAAGACCTATGAATTTTTAACCTTCACTACAAAAAAAAATAAAAATTTATATTGACTACGTGGTATTTTGAGAAGGGCGCAAAGGATTTCTGACACTCCGTTACTGTTTCAAATCATGAAAGAGCACTCAATCCTATTATTAATCAGTTCCCTTAAACATATAATAACTTTAAGCAAGTAGTAGTAAATAACAATATATACAAACTTTTCATTATATAATAGTGCACAAATGAGCCATAAAATTCCTTACGCTTTAATCATAACAAAATCATATAGTCCTTTCATATAAAAAATTAATCATATATACTTTAGTTTAACAATGTATCTTTCAAGAAAGAAACAATATCGATATATTTCTTCATCTTATCGAACGATGATTCTTTTTTTTAATATGCCTATTCCAACGATTTAAAATATGTATGTTCCATGAAAATAATGCTACATTCATGTTCAATGGTAAAAATCAACATCTCTTGTATGCCTAACTCTCACTAACACCAACACTACAAATACGGTTCGAACATAAAGCACATGCCCACGTTTAAATTTCCATTTATCTTGGGTACACTACAAAATTTATGACATTTGCTTACTAAATTAAATGTGAAAGAGTAAGTAATAAAGGGGAGCACTAAAAGTTTATACTTACTTAATATTGAGAAAGCAAAAGTATTTTCTACTAAATTTCTACTAAAAAAGAGTCATCAAAAGTTAATTTGTGTAAAACCTTTAATGACTCTTTTTTAGTAGGAAAAAGACTAGAAAAATGTTGTGAGTTACTTTTGTTTACTTTTATATGCATTGTGTTTTAGTAACGAAATATTATAGTGACTTAAATAATTATAAATGTTATTAGTAAGCAAACTTTTATTAAGTAAATGTCATTTATTTTGTAGTGGTATGTGTTTTCATTTTATATTTACCTAATCTTCTAGACCTAATATCAAATAACATTGTGTCCATTGTGCGAGGATACGTGGCCTTTGTGTTTGTCGGGAGTTTCACCCATTGCATTGATTTATGTTGGTCACGTTACACATTCCGTCCATGTATTCATCATGCATTCCATTTCGGACCACCTTGACAACAACATTAATGGTGATGGATTGGTCATTTGATCATATTTTTTATACTTGATATCAAATAATATATTATAAATTGCCCACAACTTCATTGCAGGAGCCCTTTACTCAGATCATTTGTTATCACTTCATGAACTGTTAGTTTTCATAATTTTCTCTCTTTCCAACGGAAGGATAAAGAGGGTATAAGCTTGTACATGCTACAAAGTGACAAGTTTAAGCTAGTGAGTGCCTCTGCTTTCAAGCAAGAAATTGATCATCTTTTAGGATCTCTAGGACGTGTTTGTATACTATTTTTTTTCTTCAAATTATTGACAACACTTATTTATTTGGCTATTTTTAAGGATCTCTAGACGTGTTTGTACACGTTCTTTTAGGATCTCTAGACGTTCACCAAAGCCGACACCAGCCTTTAACTAATCGAGAACACACCTACCCTCTTCTTATAGGGACTATTTGTTAGGTTTTTGAGAAGGTTTTTATATGTGGTAATAGGATAAAAAATGTGCAGATGTCTATCAAACATCATCTTATTGGACCTATTCCTCATGGCTTTTCAGGCCTTCCTAAACTACAAAGAAAGGGGATTTATTAACCTTTATTTTAAACTTAATTTTTGTCTCCTCAAATGGTACGTGGTACTATATTCACCTAAATAATGATAATATATGTAATTTGAGAAAAAAATATCTATGTTCACATTATCTTCAATATGCATGCTATCTCAAACCAATCTTATCTACATGTCGATTTTCAAATTCTAAGCTCACCTCTTGTATTGTCTCATAGGGATATGCAATCCAAGCAGGAATAACATCCCAACAAATGTCATCCTAAGGTTTATGTATAAGTACAACAGTTATATGACTTGATCGACAAAGTAATTATCATGGGAAATGCTATGGGTAAGGTAGTTAAGAAGGATGGACGAGGCTGCTATGGTTTTCACAAACGATATAGGATAAACTCAGCATACCTCAAAACGTAAGAAAGATAATCAAATCTAATTACATTACCAAACTAACTAACTAACCAAAAAGTCCATTCTAGATCAAACAAAATTTATCATCTACACGTACACATGTGTTTAGCTAGTAATAGTGAAGGAAATTCGAATCCACGAACAAAGCCTCACTATGTCAATGTTTGTGCTCTCGAACAAAAGTGCCTGAAGTGCGTCAACTATTGTCATGGGGAATAGCTTAAATTAATAGTGAAGCAAATATAAAATAAACACAGGAAAATATTAAAAAGATGCGGTTATGGGAGGTGCTTCTTCTGATTAAAAGGCTTGACATGCTTTATAGCCTTACTTAACAGTTATAAAGGAATTAGACACAAAACACATTGGGTTTGACTTGTAAAACTTATTCTTCAACCAATTAATTTCACAACTGTCATATAAACTACGAATCCGTAAAATCTTTACAACACTCAATGACTTTTATGTTACTTTTAAACTACATGACTTGTTAAATTCCACATTATATAGTAACCAAATTTCTAAAACAATCAAAATTTATTGAAAACGATATTCATTTTATTCACTACCATGTTTAAAACCAAAGAATTTGACAAAGATTTAAAATTTGAAACTTACTTTTACAAGCTAACAAACAATCAAAACATCAATTAGACCAAAACCTATCGATGACGGATTATTTTGATTCTTTCAAAAAAGTGAAATCCAACAACAATTTGTTTGATTACTGAAAAACATTCTATCAAATAAAACTAAAATTGTAAAACAAATAGTCTAAGCACTTAATTTTGCCTAATGTTTTTGAGATCTCAAATAACATGTGAAAACTTTTAAAAGAATTAAGGACATACCAATATTGGATGATGACAGATGACAAATCATTGGCAAAATGGTGAAATCAAATCTTGGTGGTAACTCCTTAATGAATGTTTGTTTAATAAAATTAAAAGTAATGGTCAACTTTTTTTTTGAACGGAAAAGTAATTGTCAACTACTCGATGTATTTTGAAAACAATTAAATAATTTTGGAAAAGTTTTTATGAGATTAAATTTTAGTCCAAACTTGTTATGGATAATTTCAAACTTGCCTTTGGATAAAAGGAATTGTAGTGTCACATTTTCAACATTCCCTACATATATGAGAATTAATATTTCACGAGAGAATCAAACATTGCTGTAATTATAGTTTTAACCTTTCAGAAATGTAAAGATGATAGCTATCAACAACCATTGATTCTATTTTTTTTTGTGATGATTCATGACCATATGGTAGTTATTACATCAACAGCTAAGGGAAAAAAATGATTAGGTTACTTGGGTTTAAGAAATTACCTTAAGATGCCAAGCTTGTAAATATATTGAGCTTCTCCATGGATCAACTCACATTTGCAGGATATTTATCACACTGAAACAAAAGCACACCATCAACTATTTACAAAAATCTAGCAAGAGCAATTAAATGCATATGGCAAAAGTATTCAATCTTTTGTGAAACCCCTTTTTTGAATAATTTTTTTCCATCAAAAGTGACATCTATTGAATAGTAAAAAACCTAATTGCAAAGCATGAGGAAATAGAGAGTTATAAAGAGTAAGAACAACCTATAAACCTGCACATTTAATATCATTTCATTTGCAAACTGTGATGTTGTGGCATGAACTCAGACTATAGCAACACATACCACCAAATTAACCATCATTAACCACAAACAAAACACCAATCCATCAAAACCACATCAACATCCGACAGCATCACCTAAATATCCGCCCAAACCACCAATCCATTGAAACCACCCAAACCATCAGCCGAAAACACCATTAGTAATGGTGGATGTGGTGGCAATTTCCAAAGATAGTAGGTGATGGCGAATATGGTGTCAATGGCGGCTATGGTGGACGTGGTGGTAGATGTGTTGGCGGTTGTGGTTTTTATGTTATTTAGAGAGAGAGAGGCTCGGTGTTTATTTTTGTGTGTTTAGGACTTTCGTTTATATAACAATGTGACAACTATTAGGATTTCAATTTTTCAAAGCTTAAACATGGCAATAAGATTTGAATTAATAATAAACTTCAAAGTCAAATAAATACTCTTCATAATTTCGTGCCTACTACAAAGTCATTTGGAGAAAAGCGTTTCAATTTTGCACAGCTGGAGAAATGGTTTCATCATGTTTCCATAGATAGAAAACAAGTTGAATTCTCCTCATGTTTCCATAGATAGCAAAATATCTTAATTTTCCTCACTTTTTCAACATTAGAATTGCTCCTTTATAAGGAGTATAGATAATCTCTCTTATTCATCGTATACAAAATCCTATCATTTACGAATTGATCGTGCCCACCACTAGATGAGTACTATAATTTGATTAAATGTCAAACATAACACTTTACAAATACAAAACAAATTTTTGCGGGAGATTAGTCCACTCGTGTTAATGGCGGTGAAAACTCTTCGTCGTAAACTAAAAAAAAACAAATACAAATCAAATTTCCTTCGTATATTCAAAGACCTTGTGTCGGCTCTTATAAGTGAACTTTTTGACAACACTACTGTACATACCCTTAATTAATGGATTGATATAATTTTTCATTAGTTTCATGTACTGTTAATTTTTGAAAAAAACTATCGATTTTCAAATGAATATAAAATGCATTCGGTTTATCAAAATGTGTTAAACTATTTGTCTTAATTTATTTTTTAACTATGTTATATTAAGATTAAAAATATTTGTGCAATCGGTCATATTAGGTCTAATCGGGCAGTATACAAGTCTCGAACCTTTCGCTTTAACGGATAAACCTCACACCTATCCAAATATACCTCAAATTATTATGGTGTTCAAGTGTGCTAAAAAAATGGTTAAGCCTTAAAAAATTTTACATCGCACGATTATTATTTATCCACTTGTGTATTCTATACAGATTGTTGCCGCACCAAACATGTTAGACCTATTTGTTTACCTTTGCATATACTTTTTACAACAACCAAAACTTTTATGGGATAATTATTGAAAAGTCTCAAGATCACTCATTATTTTATTTTTTTATGTACCAAATCAAAATTTCTCTAAATGTCTCATGCAAAATTTCTTAGTTTTTTATTTATTTTGTACTAAGTTGCATAGGTGGCATAGGTCGTCGCATGAGTCATTTAGAGAAATTTTGGTTTGATGGGTGAAAAAAAGAAATAATAAGTGATCTTGGGGCTTCAAGAATTATCCAACTTTTATCACGATAATTGTTTGAGATTAAACTTCAGAAGCCAAACATGCGTGCTTGGTATAACTTCCCTACATTACTTTACGTCCTTCATCAAACATTTTTCTGCCATTGTAGATAACTTTTGCATGTTCTCTCAGAATAGCCTTCAAGCCTCGGGTCAACTATTGGCTTTGCCTTCCCGACACCTGTATAACGCACAAACCACCTCATGCATTCAGGTTTGTTCCCAGGGGTCTTTTGGGCAAGTGGGCGACATTGGCAGTAAGACGACCCTTTGGGCATATTCAGGAGCTGCATATCCCTTTGTTCCTACAACCTAGATTCGGTTTTACACACGTAAGTTCGGTATGAACATAGGTTGCTTTTGAGAAATGAGTCTGTACATCTTGAGGACCTTGCCAAGTGAATCCAAAGTCCGAAAGCTTGGCAGTCATTTCGCAGTCTATAAGAATATTCTAAGGTTTGAAACCTCTAAAGATGAACTGCAACGTATGAAACACCGATTTAGAGAATATTATCAATATACTATCAACCATGTAATTCGTGGTTCCGCATATACAAATATCAGGAACATGGTGAAAAATGAGTATATATGATCAAGTTAATTTGAGCGTTACATTATATTGCTATTCATAACTAAATATATAGGCAA
Source organism: Glebionis coronaria (assembly GCA_025667525.1). Classification (NCBI taxonomy): domain Eukaryota; kingdom Viridiplantae; phylum Streptophyta; class Magnoliopsida; order Asterales; family Asteraceae; genus Glebionis; species Glebionis coronaria. Next base: position 116,146 of record JANFOE010000012.1, on the reverse strand, counting down.
GATTTGCCAACTTTTTTTCTAAATTAATGTCTCACAAACTTTGCAGACTCTAGTATTATAAACACTAGCTTAAAGACCCGTCTAACGCCGGAAGTAGTTTAAAAAATGATTTTCGTAATAAAAAATTAACGGATGTTTATATTTAAAAAAATAAAACAGGACCTCGTAATATACGAATACAATAATATAAACAACATGAATAATAAGCTACTAAAGTTTGTAACCATAATAAAAAGCATTCGATTCATTAGGGTCTTCACGCATGACGTTTGTGAGTCCCAATTAAGTGAAAAGAAATTGTCCATTTCGTTAACACAAAGTTGAACAATAAAAGTTATTAGAATGAATATAAGTGTTTAAAATACATCATTTTTTCTATCCATACATACACCATACATACACCATTAAAGTAAAATACATGGAAGCATCAGTAGAAAGTTTGATATATCAATTCGTCGAAGCACCAGTAGCAAGAAAGATGTGTATATAAGTGTTTAAAATACACCACTTCTGGAGCCGCAACAATAAGTTATGTTTAAAATAACCACAGCACTCTCTTCACGCCAAGACCTTTTTCAGCAGGACCTTACGAAGCACCAGTAGCAACAGATGGTTGTTGAATCTTGGCCCATTTATCCAACTTTAAATAAGTAAATCTGCAACGCATAAGCCAGATTCATCATGGTTCGTCCCAGACCATACGCAGCTTGTTGACCTAGACTTGCAAACTTGCAGGCAGAAACCACTGAAGCACTTTTATCTCAGATAATAATTACGCTTTCTCGCCTTTTGTAGGGTCTCATTTGTAGTTTCACACCGGGCCACTCAAATCAATGAAACAGCCCTGTCAGAACTCACAATCGGGGATTTGTCAACGTCCATAGAAGTAAAGAACAAACCACTCCAGCTCTCCGTGACATTTATCAAAAACCCCTTATACTCCATACTATGTATAAGATCATTTCCGAAAGGCTTGAAACCAACCACTATCAGCGAAATACAAACTAAAACAACACTTTCCCCAATTAAACTACGCGACAAACTAACTCTATTAATATTACTCACCACACAACTAAAAAAAACAAACTTATCAACCCCATCCAAGAATAACTATATCCATATAGATGAGTTCACTTTTAGACCCATTAGATATTTTTTTTCAAAAGTTAGCCAGCGCTCATGTGGTTCAAAACAAACTTCTGTTGGTCAAAATGGTTTAGACTGAATAATTATTTCAAGACTGTTTAAAGCCGAATCGAACCAATAAAAAACCATGGTTTACCATGTAGTATTCAAATAAGCAGCCCCTATATTACTTTAATGTCACAAACAATACTTAGTTACAAAACATGTGAAAAGGGGCAAAAGTTATTAATTTTATATAAATTTTGCAAGTCATCATTTAAGTGTTTATAAGCACGGATGTAGTCATGTAGCAAAATATATCATGATTCATGTGCGTGAAACAAAATATACTTGAGAAACGTTAGAAGCAAACTTATTCACCAATTGTGTAAATTTGTATCACTATTTTACATATCTAAGCAATTCTATTCACATAACTGATAATCAGATTTTTCTCACTTGTATGTTAGTTTTTCATTTAACCCCTGCTCTCTCTCTCTCTCTGTATATATATATATATATATATATATATATATATATATATATATATATATATATATATATATATATATATATATATATATATATATATATATATATATAGTAAAACAAAATCCTGTAATCTTACTTTCCAGTGATCAGGCAGACTTGAAGAAAGCCGGATCTAAATAAGTCGCCATTCTGCAGTCATCAAAAGCTTTCCTCGTCTTCCCAATAAACAGCGGGTAGTGCAAGAGAAGATATTCAAGTTCTGGTGTCTTCTCAGATAATATGCATCTCCAGCCACAATATGCGCTTTTTATCATATACCAATCGTCAGATCGGTTTTCAGGTGTATGTTGAATTTGCCACTAAAGCGGCTCAGGTGAAGGTGTGTTTTGACCAATGATTTTTCTGATATATTCATTTTTAATTAAGGATTGTTTATACTTACATCTACCTACTCGACAACTATACTTAGGAGAAGTGTGCGTTAACCACTACTTACATTCTGCTATTTCTCCTTATTTATATCTAATTTTTTACAAATACAATCATCCCAACTGTCATCCAACCAAAGGATGCTATATCAGAGCAATGTCATCCAAGATTGTCAATGACTGATTTCTTTTAGTCTATTTTTAGATAGTAATTTTTTACCACTTCAGATAAATTTTGACTCATTTGACCCGTATCCTTTTCATTAAAACTTTAAGTATAACCGTTTGACCCGTTAGAGATAAACATAGCCAAAATCAGCCAATTTAGTTGATTCCACTGGTCAAATTTTGTCACCGCCTGATGTTATAACCTGAAGGTCTGTACTTCTTGAAAAAGTTATTAATAAGTAATGTTATTACCTAACGTTATTTACTAAAGTCTAGTTCTTCTTTATTACCTGATAACTGAATCACATACATAACCAAACACCAACTTCTATAGCTAGATTTATAATGAATTGGTTATCTTATTCTGATTATTACATATCGTGTAAGCACTTTTAAAACACAATCCCAAACACCCCTGAACTCGTGTCTTCTTATTGTTGTGTACACATGGGCAACCTAAACTATGAATTTGCAGCAAACAGGTTTCTGATCACTTTCTGTTGCATACATACACCGCTTCGTACCTATAAATATTATCACAAAGATTATGATTTAAAGTCATATGATTTTGTTTAAAAAAGGGAAGGATCCTAAAGAGACCTACAACCAAATTGAAGCAAGAACAGGACATCCTAAACCACATTCTACTTTTAGTAAAGAACGATTTTCTCTATATAATAACAAAGATGATGGAATACACTTTTTCTCCGTATGATCATATCCAGAAAATGGAAAGAAAGTAAGTAAAAGTTTCACTTTGCTATATTATGTAATCTGACCCGTTTGATATTTTTCAACATTACCTCGTAACCCTCGTTCAAACTTATAAGATGGAATACACCTAATGAGCGTCATTCGTATTCCCTGAAAACTTTGTGGGACTTATTAGCTCCTCAAAAGTTTAAAAGGCTTATAAGCCGATCAAATAAGATTATAAAACACCCCTATGTAGATTCAGTCTCAACTACGTATCATATTAACAGGTCCTATAGACATCGTTTCAACTTAATATGTGTAACCAAAATTATGTTTGAAATATCCAAAAATGGAAAAAAAGTAAGTAAAATTTCACTTAGCTAAGTTATGTAATCTGACATGTTTGATATTTTTCAACATTACCTCGTAAACCTGCTTTCCCTCGTTCAAACTTATAAGTTGGAATAAACCTAATGAGCGTCATTCGCATTCCCTGAAAACATTGTGGGCTTTATTAGCTCCTCAAAAGTTTAAAAGGCTTATAAGCCGACCAAATAAGATTATAGAAACACCCCTATGTAGATTCAGTCTCAACTGTGTATCATATCAACAGGTCCAACAAACATCGTTTCAACTTAATATGTGTGACCAAAGTTATGTTTGAAATAATACAACTTTAAGACCAATATGTAAAAATAGAGAGATTCAAAGAACATCAGATCACATGTTAAAAAATTAGGATCCATGAGCAAATCACTATTCTTAAGAACAGCTAACATCAACTATAAGATATAAGAACAATAAAATGACATAGACAAACTGGTGTCAATTTCTCACTGCTAAAGTTTGGCCACAATGCTTTATAACTACAAAGGAATATGTTCTTCAGCTAACATGTATGAAAGATACACCATGACCCATGTGAACCGTCAGGGATAAACATAGCCAAAATCAACTTATAGTGTAACCCTTTCCCAACCTGAACCTACATTAAGCTATATCTAATAATTCAGAAACTTTAGCAAAAGACTCTCATAGGGAGGTTAAGTCATTTTCTCATCATATCAGGCATTGCATAAAAACACTCACCAAAAACTTATTGCAGTCAAACTTGCATCGCTAGATTACGATCTACCTAGAAAGCCAAATGAATATGCTATCTTCTAGTTTTACAAAGTGGATAGCAGCTAACTATCAAACAAATATAGTAAATGGACTTAAGGTCAAATGTAATACTATAAGGAACTAATAACATTAACTTTTCATAATACAAAATATGCATAATCTTGATGTTACACTAAAATTTTCATAATACAAAATCTGCATAATACAAATTCACATCAAATTCAATGACACGTACATTAAAATTTTCATGACTTTTTTCGAATTTTTAGAACTTCAATTGCAGTCTAAACTCACTATTACAACAACCAAAGTACACAACAACAAAAGAGACATTAAAAAGTGACATACACACTTTTAAGTAAGCGTATAACATTGTATAACATTGTTCTTGCAGGCTTAAACCGTCCCCATTCCACTACGGCCACCAAAACCACCATCCCCTGGGCTACCACGACCTCCAAACCCACCGTCTCTTGGGCCACCATGAGCTCCAAACCCATCATCCCTTGGGCCACCTCTGCCTGCAACCATCCCTCACAACATAATGCAAAATGCTCCTCCAACCATAATGTAGAACGCTCTCTTTTCATAATCTTGATTTTTTTAATGAAATCGACAATTTACGCTCCTTTATTAACAACATTCTCCTGGTTTCCCCAATCCTCATCGTCACAAGTTATTGATTTGTTATCAGAATAATGACCCATTCTTCGTGAGATAGCTTCTTTTGGAAAATAGGACAAAAAGTCACCACAGTCAAGGAAAAATACAGAAGCGTGTATGTATTTCACTTGCATACACGTATTATAAGAAAACTTTATAAGGTGCTGCTAAAAAAAACACAAATTTACCTACTACCATTGCTTATGCTCTAGGTCAGAGCTTGATTCCTAATATACAACATAGTTATGTCTTTTAGAAAGGTGCAATAGCATTTAGCAGATTCCTAAGGTTTAATCATTGATATTCACAATTGCAACAGGAATACACCTTTAGACAGGACTCGAGGAACAACCAACCTGATTGGTTCTCATGATGAACAACATACTGGTTTGGCACTGAAATTGAAATATGACATTTTAAATATGGCAACTGATGATCAAACCGAGATTTATTCTGTTAGATTTCATCACTAATTTGGAGGTGCTTATAATGGTAATCATATTCAATATATGTAATTCCGCATATATTTTGGCCATCACGCCACTAAAAAGATTGGAATCCTAACATGAGGCCAATGATTCCCGAACTAAATAAAGTAAAGACCAGAACACTCTGGTCAGTGATTTACTCAAACAGATTCTTGCCAGCATAGGACTTTGAAGGATGCCCTAACATCAGGCCAGTGATTTACCCAAATTCTTGCCAGAATTTCTAAGATATGTAAGACTAAGAAATGCTCTTTTCTACATGTATATTTTCACTAAATATGGCATTTAGTTATCTGAGAAAAGCACAAAAGAAGGCTTTGCCAGAAAAGATAGAATTGGAAATAATACGAATTTTAACCAATGTAAAAATATCCAACACCCTCAAGTATATGGCATATGAATAACTTCTATCAACGACAGCTTATTGAAAGAGTTGGTAAAATGATCAAACAGAATACAGTCCTGGTTTTATTCCTTTTCAATCAGTTATAAAGACAGTCTAAGAAGTTGTGTTACTACTATGACAGTTTAAGCTTCCTATACTAATAAAGCGATAATAACATCAACCAATTTAAGGTCAAAAGAAGTGATTTTACCTTTCTTTCCACTATTCTGAAGTTGCATCCAACAACACATCACGCATCTGAACCGACAGGTATCTAACCGCCCGTGAAAACTGCCATGGCTTTAGGTTGCTTATTTTTTTCTATGTTTGTGCCATAGAACAAAACACCAATGGCGAAGGTTCCCCAAAACCATGAATTAAATAAAAATCTATTACACCTGGTTTAATCAATCACAAAGAACTGTATATAATGCCAAACGACATAAGAAAACATACTAAATTTTGTTACCAAGGATTATGCAATAAAAAAACAGTGTTGATCTATTAATGATAAAAAAACAACTTGATCTTCATTCAATTATATTTTTTCATTGAATGAAGATCAAAAAGAGGGATTATTTTCTGGTTAATCTTCATTCAATTACATTTTTCATTGAATGAGATAAAAAAAGGGATTTGTTTGTTCAGAACAATGATCAGCAACTCATATTGTTGTGCAAATAATTAGATCAACGCTGTTACAGGTAGGGGTGGGAATCGGGTCGGTTCAACCGGGTTCGGGTCAATTCGGGTCGGGTCAAGACTCAAAACAATCATACCCGAACCCGAGCCTAATTAGAACTCAGGTCAGTCGGGTTCGGGTCAATTCGGCTCGGGTCAACTCGGGTTCGGGTCAACACGAGTATAAGTAAAAAAATAAAAATTGACTTATTTAAATGTATTTACAATATAAAAACGTGCTAAAAAACTCGGGTCAATTGGGTTGGCCGGGTTGGGGTCAGGTCGGGTCGTGTCAATTCGGGTCAAGGATAAAAAATATAAACCCGAACCCGAGGCTAGTTAGAAATCGGGTCAATTCGGGTCAACACGAATTGATCCGAATACGTTTTTGGACCCGGGTGACCGGCCCGAATAGGCTTATTCGGTTTCAGGTTTGGGTCAGCTTTTTTGACACCCCTAGTTACAGGAATGAATCTAAATCCATTCCATTCTATGGCAACATTATAAAGAATGGAGATGAAGAAGAGAGTCTTGGTTCTAATAGATTGCACAAACATGGATGTCGAGCATTATGATTTTTGTGATGAAAATGTGGTGTGTGGGGGGGGGGGGGGGGGGGGGGCTTATACACTACAAGAATCTCCTTGTTTAGAGTCGAAAATTTCGACCCTAAATAGGCAAGACATTCGACCCTAAACTTTAGGGTCGAAATATTCGACCTTAAACTGGCGACCCAAAATTTTCGACCCTGAAAAATTAGGGTCGAAAAACTCTATGTAATTTAGGGTCGAAAATCGGGCCCCACCACTTTTCAGCCAAATTGTTGACCAAAATGTAGGGTCGAACCCCTTTGTATTTAGGGTCGAAAATTTTGACCCTAAATATTATCCACGTGTTTATAAAAAAAAACATTGTGAAAATGTTTTTATTTGTTTTAATGTATTAAATTAGGGTCGAAACTTTCTTTCATATTTAGGGTCGAAAATTTCGACCCTAAATACCATTTTATATTAGTTTTAATAACGAAAACATGTTTGCAGGATTGATTTTGGGTCGAAATTTAGGGTCAAAATTTTCGACCCTAAGATTTAGGGTCGAAATTTCGACCCTAAGTATATGGTTAGGGTCAAAATTTCGACCCTAACTATATACTTAGGGTCGAAATTTCGACCCTAAATGTTGCCTGGGCAAAAAAAAAATGCATTTAGCAGCTTGTTTCCAGATTTTTTTCTGGTATTTTTTCCCGAAAAAATCTATATTTCAACAAATCCACAATACTACAAATCACTAAATGGTACAATACTAATAATGTACAATACGATAAATAGCCAAAACGTTAGAATACATTTCACCAAATCCTTATTTCACAAATGTAACAAGTCTAAAATTATTACACATCACAATAAATCCCTGTTTCACAATTTAACAAGTCTAAAGTTATAACACATAATAAAAAGTCTAAAACCAACAACAACTCCTAATATGAATAGTCCCCCTCATCAGCATCCCCCTCATCATCCCCCTCATCAGCATCCGAGTTAATTAGCTCATTATCGGACATGTTGTTGGCATTCTCAAGATCTTGAGCCAACTCGTCGACGGTCCGAGTATCATTTTGATGAGGATTTAGGCTGACGGAATAGTTGGGACTTTCCCGAGAGTTAGAACTCGAGGGGCCAGTAGTGTTGACAACGGGTCGATGACAGTTGTTGAAACTGTTATTTTGGGTAAATGGAGGTTGGAGTGGGTTGAGTGGAGCATTATATGGAAATCCAACCTTTACGATGACACGGGGAACCTTAGTTTGAACTAGTTTGTGATGTGTTTTTTCCGTGTTTACGAGTCTAATATCGTAGTAATATCCATGTTTAATTAAACGCGTGTTTAAGTGTCCGTGACGAATAAAATTATGTTTAAGAGTGTTTGTCTGTAAGTCTCCCATGTGATATTACAAAAGGTTTTATGTAATATTTGGAATAAATAAATATTTGTTTTATAAATGTCTCATTTTTATTATATAAACGTCGCAACTGTTCGTAAAGTCTAATGACTTTAAGTCCCCGTATCGAATAAAATGTATCGTTAGGCGTTTTGTTTGTATCTTCTAACATAAAAGTTACATAAGTTATATATAAGTATAATAATAATAATTCAAAATTTATTCTAATAATTATGAAAAAAAAATATTTTTTGCAATTAAAACACATTACCATTGAATAAAAACATATATTTAAAATTTAAATATATACGTATATTAATATTTTAAAATGATTCAGACTAAAGAAAATTTTAAAAATATATTTAATAATTTAGGGTCGAAATTCGACCCTAAATATAAACCGTGAAAATTTTTGGTATGAAATTTTAAATTTTTCGTGAAAATTTTTGAAAATTCTAAATTTAGGGTCGAAATTTCGACCCTAAAATATTAACTTTAAAAATAAAATGTTTTAAAATTATTTTTAATTATTAAAAATATATTCTATATTACATAAATATATTAAATTTACACTGCGTTTTTTTGTCGAGACCCCTACCACCTTTTTGACCAGCCCTTTTGTGTTGAAAATTTGTGGGCCCCACACTGTATTTAGGGTCGAAATTTTCGACCCTAAAAAACTACCGACCCTAAACAGCCATTTTGTTGTAGTGATATAGGTTTTATATTTAGAGTTATTTAGGGGAGCGTACACTGATTAACAAAACGCGTTTTAAGGTTTTAAGAGCTATAAACACATTCCTAAAATACATAAGCGTTTTAAGGTTTTAAGAGGCATAATGATCATTAAGACATTTCCATAAATATTGTTTTTAGTTTTATGCATTTGAATTTTGAAATTTTGAAAAGTACTATTTTTAGAATTGTTTTTAATGCTCCTCCGTTTTTATGCTTTAAAGTCATTGTACATTGTTTTTATTTTAGGAATTGTTTTTAATGCTCCAAGCTTTGGATGCTTGTAATTTGTACCATTTTATTAGAGAAAAAAGATTTTGAACAAGACTTTAACTCGAAACCTCTTGTTTACATACATACGCGATTTGATTAATGTTATATATGATGATGCAATTTAAGACCGAGAAATTGTTCCAAAACATCAAACCTTGTAGATATAGGAAAACAAATGTTAGTAAATACATTTTAACATGTTTTTGTTAGTCTGATTATGAGACATTGGCCATTTTTCGACTTGTGAAGCTTGATGTGCTAGAGGTTACCTCTTTAGTTTGAAAGAAATCTTTGGGACCATTGTTTGGATGGATCACATGCCAAATATATTTCATTTAGCGTACGTGTTTTGTTGAATGATCCTAGCTTGTGCTTTGATTAAACAAACTGAAAGCCTATTAGTATATTACCCATTACAGGAATTTTGGGAAGATGACACTGTTGCATTCTATTTCGGATTGGCACAAATCTGTCGAACCACATCATGGACATTCCTATCTTTTTTGTAACAGAACTAAGATTTGGATAATTGACAGAACAAGGAAGGGTAATTACTTTCAGTATGGTGTTTGAAAACGCACTCGACACTTCCTCTTAGCTCTTAAAGACTCTTCTCACATGATGTCTTTAACTTAACAGACAGCTAAACTACTTAAATTAAACTAAATATGTAGATACAGCTAGCAAATGGATTAACTTTTGAGAAGATGAACTTAATGAATGCATGTGTTTGGAACAAGCCTACATTAGGTTATTGACTAGCAACTCATGTCTTGTGCCCGATAAAAGTATCCAAAAACTAAATACTAAATTTACTACTCAATAAAGAAAAGTTACATCATCGATTCAAAGTTCCAAAAGATATCTAAACCTGGAGCACCTTAACACAGTATTCTGGTATTTCCTCATCAGTCATCACGTAGTCTTTATACCAAGCTGGTGCAAACCGAATTACGTTCTGATTTTCCCAAGCATGGTGCAGCATACGGTTCTATTTCTACAAGCATTAAAAAACATTATTGTATAATTATACAAAAATAAGATCTTGAAAAAATAACTAGGATTTATAAATGAAAATAGTTCCAAGAACATTTCTTTCAAATTCAGTGTAACTGTGATCTAGCATATATAATTAAATACTGATGCACTTCTACAAATATTTTGTGTATACTATACTAGAAGGTCACATACACATAAAGAACAAATGAATACTTGATCTGGACCTGCCAATTCAGCTAGGAAGAATAGAGATCGCTAAAAAAGTCATAAGAAGTGTCTCAAAGAAGTTCATAGGTTTTAGATTTGCCAACTACATTGTGGACGAAGCTGAGTTTGGAAGCACTGATTTGAACGAATGGAATGTTGAAGTGAATGGCTCATATGTTTAGACTTTAGAATGATGAAAAAAATGTAAAGCTCTGTAAAGTCCTCAAAATAAACTAAACTGGAAAACTGGAAACTCGTGTCAAACGGAGTGAGGGTGGACTTCGACTAAAGCCGGGATGAAGTTTTACTTACTAAGCATATTTGGAAGCTTAAATTGAACTTAGACCAAATTATGTTCAAGCATACCTAGACAAGTTACAGAAATCTCTTGGCTATGCTTATCCAAAACAAGATCAGAGAAATTATAAAGCAAACTGCATCTAATCACAATATAAGAGAGAGTGGGTTGAATGCTACCAGACGGTGGGACAACAGGAACCTCACGGTAGCGCTGGATCACACATGCCGTAAACACTTCGTCTGGTAAATCTATTTAATAACCAAAACAATGATATATACATCATGGGTATGATGGAAAAGTGGAGTATGTTTATAAAAGAAAAAAATCGAGAAACAGCAGCAGCACTCACTGGTGGCAGGGTTGTAAACCTGGAACAAACGCTCATGTGGGTCTATATTGGCTAGCACTTTATAGGCTATACTAGAGCATCAGCTTTGGTATCTAATAAGCAATTAAGTAAAAATAAAACAAGTTCAGTCGAAATATATGAAAGGATAAAAAGTTAAGTTTAGTTAGACGACATACCACAAGCTGCTTCGGATGTATCACTTACAGATTCCGGAAAGTAGACATTACGAAGCAGATCTGAACCAACACAATAATAATTGTAACAAGCATAAAGTCAATTTTTAAAATCGGACAAGTTAGCAATTCTAAAAAAGATCTGTTATAAAATTGTATTTTTTTGGAAGGAATAGATCTAATACAAAAAAGCTCGTCTCCTAAAAAGTCTTAGCTCATCAGGTAGCTACGACCTAAAAGAATACTTGCACGACCACCTAATTTATTTTTAGGACCCATTACTGTTGAGATATTTTTCTTCTTCTTCTTCTTTTTCTTAGGTTTAGGTTCAGATCTAGGGTTTGTGCGTCTGGGTATCTCTTGTCCTTGTTTATATTGCACCTTAATGGACCGGTGGGCTTGCTTAATTACATGTTTCAGTTATACACCGGGCTGACATGGTTTTAAAACTTTAACGACTTCATATCTTCAAGACATACACATATACGTTAGACTCACATTTTAAGGGAACGCACAACCGCACAAGTTTACCAACTAGGGTGTCAGATATTTGGTCGAGCTAGCTCAACATCACTTGTTGATCGAATGGGTTAGTACAATGCATATCACATGTTTAAATGCTATAAAAGACTGTAATAATAAACTATCTACTACGGTATGTTTGGAATGAAGCTTATGAGGATGTTGTGCAAAAGTTGGGTTGCGTCTGGAATGACCCGAATAGGCTACATAACTCGATTATAATGAATTTGTCCTAGAAAAGGTTAAGAATTTTATAAAACCCGAGCAATTTTTCTTAATGTTGATTTATCATACTTGTTCGGGTTACGCAATTTTGTAAAGTGTTGTTAAATATAATATTAATCACGTTTTCTTCATCATGAAATAATTTCAAAAAGAAAATTTGACCACTCAAATGGAGAAGGAACACGACTGATTACTGACTGCTCATGCGGATAAAATGACATTGTCATTCTTGGGTTTTAGGTTGTGTTTCATGAATTATCTTGTATAGTACATGTAGTGAAACTTTATAAATATGATGTTCGAGTACAATTTTTCAATAATTTTTTATTAAATTCAGAATTTTTCAAACTTGTGTACTCAACATCTATATCTCATTGTTTTCCAAGGCCTCTTGAATTCCAAGATTGCCAAATTCTCTCCAATCATGTGTTGGTGTTTACCGTATTTCAGAAATGTGCAGATGGGTGTTTGGCATTACTATTGGCAGAAGTAAGATTGGTGATTTGGTAAAAATACTTGGTATGTGAAACAAAGAGTAAATAAAAACGTAATAATATTGATATTTGATTGTTTGTACATAAACCTATAATCGTTGTGATGAGAACGCACAATGTTAATTTTCATAAAAGTCATACCCTCGGTCATAACTAACTGTATATGTCGGGTACAAGGCCAAACATATTCTATATATCTAACAGGATGGTATTATGTGTTTCTTAAGCATGTTTTAACCAATCTATTATTAGTGGTTAGTGGGTGGAGTCGTGCAATAATATCCAACCGGAAAAATGTTTTCTTCAAACCCTCGCCTAATGGCCTTCATATGTTCTAAACTATTTAATCATGAAATGGTGTTTTTGCCCACGGAAAGAGTTGCACGTCCAAATCATAATTAGGGGTTAGATGCGGCGTTCAATATAAAATAAGAGTAATGGATGTTTGATCGGCAATCAAAATGTACAAAAATACAAGCCCATCTAATTTTATACTAGTATTTCTTCAGCTACATCAATAATCTTCAATTAATGATTCGTTTATTGTTTATTGTTTCAGATTTGGAAGATCAATTCATTGTGTCATTCATTTTACTTGTAAGAATTGAAATCTATCAATTTAGGGAGAGTATTTACTTTTAGCTCAAAAAAGTTTTTGGCCCACCCGATAAAAAACAATCCTGGCTTCATCACTGCAGATGTTAGCAGTTAGCCCAATTGAAAAGTTTATATTTCCTAATTTTTCTTTCAGGTCCTAATCATTTTAATTATATTCAAGAATATCTAGACAAGTTATGAAGCAAACTGCATCTAATCACAATATAAAGGAGAGTGGGTTGAATGTTTACCAGAAGCTGGTACACTTGAGTCCCATTTATTCTTCTTACTCTTCTTACGGTAGCGCTGGATGACACATGTGGTGAATTTATAATCTGGCAAATCTATTTAATAACCAGAACAAAAATATATATACCATCATGAGCGAGCAGGTTATTTACGATGGTAGCAGTGAAGTATGTTTACAAAAGAAAATAATATCCAAAAGCACTCACGGGTGGCAGGGTTGTAAACCAGGAACAAACGCTCACGAGGGTCCAAATTGGATAGCATTTTATACTAATAAGCAATTAATTAAAAAAAACAAGTTAACCGGGGCGGTTAAAAATAAATGAAAGGTAAGGTAAAAAAGTTAAGTTTAGTTAGACATACCACAAGCTGCTTCTGATGTATCTCTTACCGTTTTCGGAAACGAGGCCGATCTGAACCAACACAATAATAATTGTATCAAGCCGATAGTAGAAATATCCATCAAAAAATGTAATTTTTTGGAAGGAATAAATCTACACCTCATAACATGATACTCGAGAACAGAGAGTGGTTAAAAAGTTTTGTTTACTTACCAAAAAATCGGGCTTTTGATGCATCGCTTACAGATATCAGAAATTCGGCACTAGTTAATCGTTGATCAGCTGAACCAACACAATAGTTTATAAAATAAGCTTGGAATTGTCAGAGTTACTATTAAAAAAAAGAAGAAAAAGGTTATTACGTTTTCTAAAATTGATCAGATCCGGGCGGTTAGGACGAACACGAAGACAAAAAGGAAGTCGCACTGGCAATTTTTCTCCAATCGCCTCATCGTTTTTTTGACATCGTTTTCTTCATCTTCTTCTTTTTAGGTTTAGGGTTTAGGCGGCCAAGGGTTGACCAAGACCCCATAAACCCTAGTTTCCATTGCTACAATCACAACTTTCTTTATATAAACATGCAATATATAAAGACTACTTTGTCGGCTTAATTAGTTATGTATCGGGCTTAGGCCCGTTCCATATAACTTGTCTATATATATTGTATTCGGCTGTTCAGTTTAATGACATATACAATCGAAACACACTTAAAAAAATAGCCCTTGTCGACCGTATCACTACCTACGACCTCTGGAGTTTAGTCCTCAAGAAATTAGACGTTCCCGAAGTCGTAAAGTGTGGTGTTCTTTCAAAAGAACAGTACAACATGATGACAATACCTCTCTTTGTCAAATCTTATAACAAAAACAGAGCTGTTTGTCCATGGATATTTGGGTATACAGTTGTCACCAACAAAAATGATAAAAAAGAAGGGTATCTTTTTGGTGAAAGAATTAAAGGTGGTACAAGAAGACTTGAAATCGGTACTTTTAGTAATGGGGATTTTCAGAATTGGCGCCTTCATGACATATGTCATAATTTTGCCTTAGTTTCTTGTTGCTGATGATACCTATGCTGACCCACTTTTAGCAGTTGTGTTCAACGTAGTCACTAGGAGAGTCGTTGGCTCAATTAGAGCCCCGGTACCGCGCGATGGTGTTTATGACATGAGGATCTTTACTACAGATGCTGGTGGATATAAACTTGCTTACATCCAGGCTGTGGTAGGGGAGGGGGGGATAAGCCGCAGTATTGGGTTCATGACCCATCTTCTGTTGTTGTTGTTAGTGAGTGGGATGAGCGTCAGTTGGAGCATATGAAGCAAAACACTGTCGAAATCGACAACAGTCCAAAAATGGTGTTGATTCTTATTGAGTACACGATTCTGCTTGGCCCTGCGGCTATAAAGCGATGTTGCTTAACGGTGTCTCATTTTCTAGCCAGGCAGAGCCATATTCCTACCAAATTGGAGATGAGCAAGTTATGGAGGCGAGTTGGTTCGACTGCGGAAGGTTTAGGGTACGTGTCCAGCCTGAGGATGGTGTTCCAGTCTGTTGATGTATATCAGCGTGGGAATACTGGAACCAGGTATTCATGGATTGGTACGCAACATGAGATGAACATGCCGAGGCAAGTTCATGTCGATTTAATCTCTCTAAAAGAGGTGGATGGCGTGCTGCACTTGGCCTTTCCGGTCCGTAGGGATGGCGATCACCGTGAGACAACTTATGTGTATCCTTTTGACGCTCAGAGTCTGACTTGGCTAGAGCGGTTTGAATTCCGTCCCATTGTCGGGAATGGAATTTCAAAGTCACTGATCACCGCTGCCTTAAGATTGCCATTGTCGTAAGGTATATATCATCAATTCTATACATTTAAGCCAGCGGTGATGATATATACCTTACGGTGATGGCAATCTTAAGCCAGCGGTGATCAGTGACTTTGAAGTTCCATTCCCGACAATGGGACGGAATTCAAACCGCTCTAGCCAAGTCAGAGTCTGAGTGTCAAAAGGATAGACATAAGTTGTCTCACGTTGAGCGCCATCCCTACATACCGGAAAGGCCAAGTAGAGCACGCCATCCACCTCTTTTACAGAGATTAAGTCGACATGAACTTGCTTCGGCATGTTCATCTCATGCTGCGTACCAATCCATGAATACCTGGTTCCGGTATTCCCACGGTGATATACATCAACAGACTGGACAACGCCATCCTCAGGCTCGACACGTACCCTAAACCATCCGCAGTCGAACCAACTCGCCTCCATAACTTGCTCACTCCGATTTGGTAGGCATGTGGCTCTGCCTGGCTAGAAAATGAGACACCGTTGAGCAACATCGCTTTATAGCCGCAGGGCACATTATCTTCGCCAAACAGAATCGTGTACATGACTATATCAATAAGAATCAACACCATTTTTGGACTGTTTTCGATTTCGAGAGTGTTTTGCTTCATATGCTCCAACTGACTCATCCCACTCACTAACAACAACAACAGAAGATGGGTCATGAACCCAATACTGCGGCTTATCCCCCCCCCCCCCCCCCCCCCCCCCCAATCCTGGATGTAAGCGAGTTTATATCCACCAGCACTATAGCAAAGATCCTCATGTCATAAACACCATCGCGCGGTACCCCGGGGCTCTAATTGAGCCAACGACTCTCCTAGTAACTAGGTTGACCACAACGGCTAAAAGTGGGTCAAAATAGCTATCATCAGCAACAAGAAACAAGGCAAAGTTATGACATATGTCATGAAGTTGCCAATTCTCAACATCCCCATCACTAAAAGGACCGATTTCAACTCTTCTTCTACCACCTTTAATTCTTTCACCAAAAAGATACGCTTCTTTTTCTTTTTTTTCCGTTGGTTACAAATCGATACCCAAAAATCCATGGAAGGGCAGCTCTTTTTTCTTTATAAGAAGTGATAAAGGGAGGTTGTTGTTTAATCATGTTATACTGTTCTTTTGAAAGAAGACCACACTTTACGACTTCCGGAACGTCTAATCTCTTGAAGATTAAACTCAACACGACCGTAGGAAGTGATAAGGTCCATTATAGTGACAAGGGCCATTTTTTGAGTGTGTTTCGATCGTATATGTCATTAAACTGAACAGCCGAATACAATATATATACAAGTTATATGGAACGGGCCTAAGCCCAATACATAACTAATTAAGCCGACAAAGTAGTCTTTATACATTGCATGTTTATATAAAGAAAGTTGTGGTTGTAACAATGTAAACTAGGGTTTAGAGGGTCTTGGTCAACTCTTGGCCACCAGTTGCTGTCCAAACCAAACTATCTTTGCCAACGTACGGGATATATGATCTTCCTGCCATTAAAATCAATAGTACGTTGGGCCAATATAATATTCTTGAAACATATACTACTAAGTACTAGGTCATATTTGGCATCATATACTTGAAATATCGTTTTATTACGTACTATGTAACGTGTCACAACCCCATTCATTTGTTTTCATTCTTTTTCCTGGCAAATATTTGTTTAACTCATTTGGACAACGTCCTTTAAAAATAAACTTGTTACCAACTTTACTACCTACTTGCGTGGTCCATTTGAAACTAGCTAGGTTTCTGAGAAATTAATCATTATATATTCTAAAGTATCATTTTTTAGTCGCTTCCAACAAAGTAACAGATCTCCATTCATGCATGCTAAGCCGTAGGATGAAGCTGTACATTAGCTATTACAACACTCTTTTATATCTTTGCATAATTTTCGCCATATATAATGTGCTTCATTTTGCATATATCTTTGATATGCCATGCCACTTTTGAGTTTCTATAAATGTTCACATCCTATATAATACACATTTACTTAACATGTACTTAGAAAAAGTATAGAAAGTAAAACATTAATTACCTGACATTACTTTGTGCTTTATTTTTCTTTTCTCAATCAACCACTCAAGCCATCCACTTATCAAACATTAAAATGATGACATATAACAAAACGATGAATCTTTGTTATCATTTAAGTTAACCTTGCTCATTATACTTTTAAGCTAAATGGAATGGTGATTCTAGATCCAACTTTACTTTAACGTCAACTCAACTTTCTCTCTACACATACAACTTATTTTTTTTACCGTAATAGGAGTGGTATCAAACTCACCTTTTACTTAAATACACATTTTATACAAAAATATACCCACTCAATATTTTCACTAACTAAAAACTAATAGATATATTAAAAATAAATAAATACACAATTTTGTAGTGACTCGCGCAGGATGAGAAACTCACCTTTTTCACCATATCTCGTGTGTGAGTTCAAAGGTGAGGTGGTAACTCACTTCACTTGTCATACTCACCTACCCAAACCTAACTTTACTCCGTCAAGCTTTAGTGACCAAAACACAATTAAGTAGTCAAGATGCTCGGTTTAACAACAAATTTAGAATGTACAACATCATAAACACTAAGTACAACTAACATAATGTAGTCATCTATTGTTACGTGTTAAAAAATATCATTGATTTTAGATGTTTCAAACCATCAAACTTATCAAACATCGAAATCTGAATTTTTTGTGACACGTGACTAAACTTATTTGAAGGTAATCATTGTTCGCATTTAAGTAAACCTTGCTTTCTATGAAAAACCGTGTTACACTCTTAGTGGTCAAACCAAATTAAAAGGTAAGACACTTAGTTTAGCAAACAAAATTTCAATGCACGACTTATTAAAGACTAAATACAACTAACATAATTCGGATTTGGTTCGACAACAATTTGCTGAGATGGGGATTCAAGAGGGGTTACCGTTCAACCATTTTGACAACACGCGTATCACTAGGGTGTTGCAAACGACTCTTCAACCAAAATATAACCATTTAAGTCGCACTGCTCATAAACGTGATGATATGAAATTATAGAAAGTGGCTAAACAAGTATTGAAAGATGGCTTTAAAGAATTAGATACTTATGATATTTGGTCCGTGCTCATGGTTTGCTCGTCTCATACATGTGTGTCACCGTACATTAATTTGAGCCTCAAACGTGGAAAATGATGAAACGGGTAATTGCATTCGAAGACTTTCGAGTCCTTACAAGGTTTACATTTTAGCTAATATGTTAGTTAAAGTGTTAAAAAGGTTTCATTTGGAAAATAAAGTTTACTTGAATAATGCAAGTAATAATTCAAACGCCATGGGTAAATTAAAGATGAAATACGAACCTCCTCTTAACGGCATATTCTTTCATAGTCGATGTGTTACACATATCATTAATTTGGTTGTTCAAGACGGATTAGAGGTTAGCCTGATAGCTCACATGCAGGATTGTTATAAACAAATGTTGAACGATATATTTAAAGCGGGAAATGCAAGATTTATTTTGTATAATAAGGTTTGTAAAGAAGCACAAAAACCATTTTTAGCACCTAATTAGGACGTTTCTACTAGATGGAATTCCACTTATCATATGTTTCAATGTGCTTAAAAAAAGACAACTTTAAATTATTTTCAGTACGAATTGTACTCTAATGGTTTGATCTCTTTTGGATTTTCGGTCAAAAATTTGGATCATGTTGAAAAAATAACTAATTTACTTGAAGTTTTTAACAATATCACAAAACTAATATCGGGAGTTTATTATCCAACGACTCATTTAGTAATGCAACAAATTTTTATAATGTGAAAAAAACTAAGTGAAGTTGAATTAAATGGTGATGTTTATGTGTGACAACCGTGGTTTTGAGGTTCGTCGCTTGGTCTTATTTTAAGGTTAATTTATGTGTGACTATGTGATTTACGTGTTTACATGTTATTTTGCGTGAACGAAGTTGGTGTGGACATCGTTTATGGGTATATGGTACTCATAAGTAAATCGAGGAACGGTTATTTCATGTTCATGAGGTCACAAATTGGTGACTATGAAATGAAATGGTTTTATTTTGGTGTTTACGTATACGTATAAGTATTATAGTAAATCGTATTTTTTTATGATTTGGGGTTTAGCATTTACAGGTCTAGGGTAAGGTGTTTAGTCATGGGAGTATTTTTCGAGATGGTTTTAAGTCATTTAGGACTTAGTTATAAAGTTTATTTCAAAATAAGAGTTTTTTAAAATTGTATATTTTACGTTTTTTTGTTATACACGTAAAATTGACTAGTTTTACGGTTTTAAGGTTTCGGAGGCTTTAGGAGCTGAAATAAATTAAGGTAAATTAAGGTATTATTAATAACATAATAATAAGTCTTAAAAAGAAAAATATGTATCTTTACTTATATATGGGGCTAACTATGACTTAGATAATGCTGACTAGGATAATTCATAAAGGATGACATGGCGCTTCAGTTTGTATCGACTGTTTTTATTTGGCATCTTTCTATTTTCTGTCTATAAAAAAAGTGGTCATTACCAAAACAAACTCGATCTTCCTATATCAAAAAAAAGCAGGAGGCTTCATTACCAAAATAAACTCAATCTTCAATGTTCCAAAAATAAACTCAATCGAATCCTAATTCAATTGTACACTATTTACAATTGAATCCGGTATTCCTCAACACATACATCCACAGAAAAACAAGTGAAAAATCCGATCATACATACACAGAAAAACTGTCAGCTGCTTTCAGAATCATCTTTGGAGGTACTACTTTATTCAATTTGTTTGAATTAAATCAAATTAGGTGTTTGTCAACTGTAATGTGCGATTTAGGGATTTATTTAGTTTGCAATTATGAATTTCAATTAAGTTTTAATGTATGACGATTGATTTTAGTTATGTCTCCCTTAGCGATCCAAAAACAATAGTTATATAAACAAGGAAAGAAAAAACGTGGATTTTGTTTGTTCAAGTTATTTTATTCGTATTCATCGATATTGTATTTGTCATATATTTTTTAAGAAAAAACAAACAAACGTTTCCTATGCTATGAGCAACGTAACCTAGACACGGCAAGGTTCTTGGAGATGGTTATTAACCATTATAAGCATTTTATAGAGCGTGATCCTGAATTTTGGACGCTTTTATAATAATCTGGTAAGCTTTATCTCCTCAACGATCACTATGTTATATTAGTTTTCATAGAACAACACTATAAGGAAACAAATGCCAGCTAAAATCTAAAGAAACCTCCACAATCATACACCAAAAAGCTCCATAGACTAATCACTGATACATGGAATTCTATTTGCAAGAATGTGCATTATAAAGAGTAGCTATTGACTAATGACAAACGAAACATGGCAATAAAACTACAAAGGCATCAGTAGATATTTGTAAGCCAAATCCTTTGGAATTATGAACGTAAGTTAGGATGCATCAGTAGATATTGTTGAATTGGAGTACGTTAGGATCAAGCCACTAAAAACAGAATAAGGTGTGTTCCGGTTAACGAAATGATTGAATACCGGAGCTGGCTAAACAAGGTTAGAAGTCATTTGAGCTAACTGTATATTTCAAAGCTTAAAATGACACGGTGGCTTTTTTTTCAATAAATCGGACAAGCAAAGTTACGTTTAGAATGCTTGATCAGGTTTTATTTACTTGATTTACTATCAATATTATTCATTTAATGCGAAAGTTGTAGCAAGTTGTATCGATTAAATTATTCACATTTGTTTTTCATACATCTTTATTGTTGTTCAGTTTACTGTGAGGTTTGCATCACCATACCAGAAGATGGGTGATTAAATGTCAAGTTTGCGAATGCATGCATAAAAGTGGATTTCCAAAAGTGTGTAAGGAGCTTAACAACGTCCTACAGGATTTCTTGCAGGAGCAGACCCAAAGTCATAATCCACTCACTGGTGAGTTTTGGTTCTATGTTTCTATGGTTTTCTAGGTCACTTTGTGGCAGATTGTATGTGATTTAAGTTATTTATGATGTTATATCTATCAAAGTGTGGACAAGTCATGGATCTCCCAAGGAAGGTAACTAATTCTTCTATGTTTAACAGATTAGCATTAAACCATCTGACAGACGATTAGTGAAGAGTATAGCAACTATCGATTCTAATGAATCTAAATGTGATGGTCTTTTTATTAGATATATCAACCTCAACACTACACACGTTATTTACCTATTTGTATCTTAATCGACTAAATCTTTCTTGATGTCTTTTGTGCAGAGCCTGAAGACGCATCTAGGAGATGACGATATCAAGGTACTATAGTTTTGTTTACTTTCTTACGCGTATACTAAATGCTTAAATATAGTGGGTGTTTGGATTATTGCAACTCGAAGTCAGACACTGGATAATAATATAATTGGCTAATAAAAGTTTATGTGTTTATTTTTCGTTTGAGCTATAGCCAAACATCCGGCTTCAGAGATACTTACTTTATCCATCAAGGAAACGCTTTGAGCATATTGATTGCTTATTCTCTTACGATTAATCTATTTAGTAAAGCTTATACGGAGTAGTTTTTAGTTAGCTTGGGGGATAAGTTATTACGCATAACCCTTTTCTAATTGTCATGGCTTAGCATTTAATAAAGAAGCTGCTAAGCACATTTTCAATCAGTAAGGTTATCCGAACACCTAGATAGAAAGTCTGTGGTTATCTGTTAAGAAATCATTTTGTGATGTATGGTAGAGTACGGGGAAACACAGCTTCATAATAGATTTCCCCTGCATAACATAGTCGACTTAGGCTTACCCAAACGCCCCTTCCGTAGGCTTCTTTTTACATTGGATAAAAATCCTACTCGGAAGTTAGTATTTTGTACCACTCTTTAGTATCTATATATACAGATCAAAATAAGAATGGTACATCTAAGAAAGACTCACTAAGTGACATAAATGTATTGGATATCATGAAAATGAAATACTTTTTTAGTTATCATTGGATATTTTCTAGCCTAGCATGATCTATGATTAGACCCAGGGGCTTTAACTTTGTTAGTAAACTGGGTCAGGTATTTTAATTCATCCTTGTCTTGGCCACCTCGCCAACAACAAATGCCCATCAAGGTTATTTCAAATATTTGTAGATTATTTTAGCTGATAGGTGAAACGTATTGGCAAAACACCCTCAAGTAGAATAACCGAGGTTGCATAGAAGGTTTTTCTTTGAAAATCTTGATCCTAAAAATTAGTCCCTTTTGGTTAGACTTATTCAAATTATTTTAAACCGATATTCAGAGAGTGATTAGTCATCATCGGGAACGACTTGCAACTATAATTCGTACAATTTAGAAGATATATAATGAGTCTGACTTGGATAGCTACCCCTTTGTAGATTCTGTCTTTACTCGTGGTTGAGTACAAGACATGACATTTTAGGAGAAGGCGTATGGTCAAGTTAGTGAAAGGATTGATCGCCTATGCCCTTTTTAGTCAATTAAAATCTATAATATTTATGTTAATAAAGTGTAGGACAGATTTGTACGCATTTGTAGTCATTTTTATAACTTGATTGTACACAAGTTTGGCAATGTTTAGTTGTGGTATAAGGGGTTAATGCTCTAGAAATTTAACTCTGGCTTTTTGCGTTTCTGAACTTTGATGCTATAGTGAAGAGTGAAGACTAAGTCATCGTGAGTCGCTAATTCATTGTGTCCCATTAAATCATCTTAAATAAGTTATGTACAATATACATTGATTTTTAATTTAGAGGTTGTACTCAATTTTCTGATGTAAATACATGATTATAATTTCGGATATGTCGTGTATGACATATTGGGCAAAGTCATCCAACATGATGCTCGAATAATCTATTTAAGTTATTCGAGCCGAGGGCCGAGGCCTTTGTTGGACTATAAGCCACAGTTCGATAACACAAAATGTCTACCATACTTGATTAAGAGTTCGGAAACTTAAGAACTGATCTCTATTTGATTCGTTGTTTTACAATGGATTTTTTCTCTTATGTTCCTCTGTTTGCATTTGGAAGGGATGGCACATTTCTTTTGCAAGTTTTTTTGAACGTGTTGATCCTGAGTATGCTATGTGTTTTGTTAAGAGTGATGCTTCTATAAGATTGTTTCATTTATGAATTATATATTATATCATACATGATTTATGTTTTAGCTATTATACTTTTGTTTGTGAATGTTAGAAAATACGTGACTTGCTGTTTGATGTCACACTACGGTATAATTAGAAATAGAAGGTAAATTAACTACACTAATAAATAGACATTCCCTTTATAAGCTCCTAATTTTGCTTCGCTTGTGACGCTATTATGACGACTGTTTAGAATTTACAAGGCTCTCTTTTCCATTCTTCAACAATCAACTTTTTTTCTCAAGTATGATTATCCAATGTACCAAGATCATCAGGTGGTCACTATTATGTCTTTATAGAAGGATTGTTGTACGAGTAAGTAGTTCTCACGTCCGTGCACTGAAATTCTTCACATGAAACGGGATAGGTGACAAGGAATAATGCGAGACATAAACTTAAGCCTAAAGTATAAGCTTAGACAAATGCCTCATATAATTCAAATTTGTGTCTCTTTTAGTTTACTAATATTTTTTTTCTACTTAAACAAGTATCATGGCAATAGTTTTTGTCACCTCTCTTATCATTCTTTTGACATGTAC
This sequence comes from Glebionis coronaria, assembly GCA_025667525.1. Taxonomy (NCBI): domain Eukaryota; kingdom Viridiplantae; phylum Streptophyta; class Magnoliopsida; order Asterales; family Asteraceae; genus Glebionis; species Glebionis coronaria. The sequence continues at coordinate 91,966 of JANFOE010000012.1, read as the reverse complement.
TCACAAAATATACCACTATATATATTTAATAACATTTTAAGGATTCATTTAATATTTCTATGTAAAAATTAGTATCATTTTAGAAAGCATAAATATTAGTGGTTCCTGGCTGCAAACCAACTCTAGCGGAACATAAAGTGAGCATCATCATGCACTTTGCAATATGCTGTCAAAATTTTCAGCACCAATTGTAGATGACAGAAGGTAAGACTAACAAAAATGACCCTCAAGAGGCAAGGTGAGTACCAATTGATATATCATGAGTACCAATTGATATATCAGCTCAGGTTTAATGTTCATACCTGACAAAAATGGATGGATAAAGTACAGAGGATGGGTTTGGCATCCAAACAACGAATGGTAAAGACATGGGTGTTGGTGCAGGCTGAAATACTTTTACAAATAATCAAACTTTTAAATGCACATGCACACACCCTTCTTAACTGTTTCTCTCCGATGGAATAGATTATATGGTTTTGACTTTTGACATGGCTTCTTTTTCTACTACAGCCTTGCAGGTATAATTGTGAGTAAAGGAAAGCGAATGACATATGAAGAACTCTACAATGAAGTTTTGTCGGTGTAATTCTAAGTAATAATGGTAAATGTATTTTATGTAAATAAAAGGTTATTTTAAGTACCAATGGTAAATTTACATTGGGTCTATAAGTTGTGTATCAACAGTTTTTGAAGTTTGAATGACAGTGTCTTTATAGAGAGTGGTGACAATAATCTGTGTTGACGTGTTAAGATCATGAACTTTAAAAATGAACGAAAAAGGGTTGGGAAATTACACCAAATTGTTCTGCTCGAGTATATGTGTCATAAAATTATAATCAGCTCAAGTTTTTCTAAATATGTACCAGTAGTATTTATGGTTCAAATCATGTACAAAAGTTTATAATCTAAGCCATTGTTCAGGTTCTTAAGTGTCACATCAGGTACAAGTACACAACACATACACTGACATATACAAAAATTAAGAAGATATGTATGATCTAAAAGTGAAAAAGAATTATTTAGCTGGGTTGCTTTGAATATCAATTTATTTAAAAAGGTTTCAAACCTTAAACAAGGGTGTTTGGCCAAATTATTTTAGGGGTTTAATAGCTTTATGTGGTGTCACAAATCTTTTAAATCTTTTAATATGTCAAACATGATTTAGATAATAAAGGGACAGATCAAATGAGAGGGTTTAATTGATATGGAAATAGAGCCTATTGTCGACCAACCTATGAAGGACGGAAAAAGATCCTTTCAAGTTGAACTCAACTTGATAGATCAAGTTCTCCAATCACAATAAAAATAAATACACGTGCCCCATGCATTTCACTAAAAGAAAAACTTTTATACAAAAGATATCTTTAAGATCATTGCTTTTCACCAACTCAGTATGCACATGAAAAATCTCAAGCCTCGCGTTGTCCCCTTTAAAAAAGATCCTTAGCCTGTCATAGTTGTGTCTCTAATTGCATGACAGTCTGTCATTTATTTCCTTAAATGCACAAATATAAGTACCCAACACTTTCCAGCTACACATGCCTTTTCATAACAAATATCATTCATCAATTGAAGTCTCTGCAATGGTTTCTTTACGGTAGTTCCAGTGTACCAACGAGCAAGTGGAACCCGCCTAAAAGAGTTGTCAAATAAAAAGGCCTTTTTTAAAAGTCTATTCACAAAAATAATGCAATATCATCATAGCAAGGAAGTGTAGCAGACAATCCAACCAACTGAATGTGGTATGGGCAAATCCCTGCTGATCTTTTGTTAACTCCTGGATATCTAACCTTTATAGGAACCATAATGACCTTAATTCGTTAACCAAGATGATGAAACTTTAGAGTTGCTCGATGCACTTAAGCCATAATTCCCGATACAGCAGGTTTCTCCTTAAAATTTTCAAATATATCATTCAATCGACTGAAAAATGTTTCTCAATAGTCTTCTTTGTGTATGCATAACTATGTGCTGGTGCTTTGGTTTGAAGTTCTACGAGCATTAGCAGAAATCCTTTGGAAAAAAATCTGGTCTTGAAGCTGCACACTGACCCCACTTAATAAATGTTGTTCCAAACTTTTCAAAGGTGAGGTGAGCACATTGTTGCCATGTCTTAAGAGACTCAATGCCAAAAGAATCAACTAAAGGAGCCATAGCTATGCAAGGTGTAAAAAGAAATTCAAAAGCTATTTCTCTAAGACACAGTACTACAACAAGGGAGATTAGAAACAAAGTCAAGTAAACATGCCCATCTTGTGCATGAGTGTAATGATCGTATTTATAGGAAAACCCTTCCGCCTCGGCCAATGATATATAGGTCCATGCCAGCTCACCAAGTAGATAAACTAATATACTCTGCCGCTCAAAAAAAGAACTAATATACTCGGAGCGATCAACCATGAACAATTATGGGTACACATATGGAAAACCCGTCTCCCCACAAATTGGGCATGACGTGAAACTTTAGTACTGGTAACGGATCATAATCCGACCAAAGTATATTTCCAGATGCATATAACCTCTGAAATTATTCTATTTAGACTTTATACTGTTATCGAGATAATCCAACTATTGTAATCATATGACACACTTGATTGTGTATACTAACCATATTATTTTGAAGAAATTGAGATATTATACTGTTTCTGTTTCTGATATGATTTAATCTATTTTTCAGGACAATATTTGCGAGTTTTTTTTTTATCAATTTCAGTCTGCATTACCAACTTTGCCACGGAATAAACAATGCAATGCAAGATTTCTCCCTAGGGGCGATTTCAATCACCACCGTAGTTATAGTGGGTATGAACATAGGGCAATCTCCCCCATGGTTTTTCGACTCATATCAAAAAGTACAAAAGGTATAGTACTAATTAATGTATGAACCTGCCATAAGATATGTGTAAATTTTTATTTTTCTGGTCCAGGTTAAATTATAGAATTAGATAAAATAATTTGATGCATCTCCGGTCCATCCGTTTGTCTGATATCTGGCATTTAACAAAATAATTTCTAGATGATGAAAATATTGATGTAAATACCGTTTTTGGTTCTTATATTTAGTAAAACATATTGCTTATGTTATAGGCCATTAAAATGGTTAATGGATCTTGATTTTCTTCATCGTGTTTTAAGGTTTTATTTGAGTTTTTACGGTAGCCACCAAATCGTGTATGAGATTACCTTGACAGTATGACACTACAACTTGTGATATTCTAAAGAATCAGATATTACCTTTCACCTAAGTTCAAGTTTAAACCCGTTTACACTGCTGCAAAAAGCTGATTAAGCTTCCCACCTGACCACCTGTAATAGCTATTTTATGTGACGATACTATTATAAACTGCAGATGATAGATACACTGGTAATTGTCAAATTGGCAGGTGGTTGATGTGCTTAAATCGAAGGGTGTTAAAATGGTATTGTCAAGCTAAACTACACTGTTAAACATGCTCAAGGGAATTTAAATATCACACAGGATGTTGATATGATTGCTCACTGTGACACTTGGTAGTGATCCAGGAAAGACAATGAGTAGAGGCCCAAGATCAATGGCCTACAGAATTGTGATGTTCAGCATAATAGCAGCTGTAGATTACACTTTTGGAGCTGTAAATGGTTGGTTGCTTTTTACTTGAGGTATCTTGGTCTTTTGGATATAACATTTACGAGCATTATATAAACCCGGTAATAGTTTTAGATAAAATAAGCTCAAATGCATACCTATTTGCATTTCTTCTTCAAAAGTATTACATTTACCGTATTAGATCTTCAGCACGGATAACATTGGGCGCTGAAGGGCTGTATAATGTCTAAAGCCTATCTTACTGGAAACTGCTACATCATATCATAGACATATGGCTTTTTTGCTTTAAAATACCAGTACGTGCCATAGCCACCACTACCACAGGATTACATTGATTGAAGTCAGAACATATTATTATTGAAATCTTTGACTTTAAGGCTCTAGGACAGTTAAGGGAATAACCCTATAGTCTGTAGTATAGTCTTAAAAAATTTAAGTCTGCATTTTATAAGAAAGTAGGACTGATAAGATGTCACTTATATTTGGTGGATATTAAGAGGGTCGAGCCAAAATGAGTTGCGGTGATTTCTCATATGACAACCGGTCGCATCGTGGTGGTGGTTTCAAGTCCTATGGTGGTAGATTTGGTACTGTCAAGCGTTTAAAGACGACACATGTTGAGTGTCGTTTTTGCAATGGGCTTACTCTGGCCCAATTTGGGATTTCATTGTGATTTGTCAAAGAATGTGCGGGGTTATGTTACTAGATAGTCAAAGTGGTATAAGTCGATATGAGTTATTTCACAGGAAGTTTTATGAACAGAACCGGATAATATTTTTAATCCGGTTCGGGTGTAGTCAACTGGTCAACAAACCTGTTTGATTTAAACCGAATCTGTTTAAAACCGGATTTAGTTTAGATTTTACTCGATTTTTAACCAGATCATATCGGTTTTAACTGGTTTTTAACCAAAACGGTTCGGTTTTAACCGTATTTTCACCGGTTTTTAATCCGACCCCGGTCATTTTATTAAATCGGATCGGATTGGGTAAAAACAGTTTTTAGAAAAATCGTTTTTTTAAACCGATTTCGGTTTTCTTTTCCCGAATCGGATCATAAACCGTTGTTTTTACAACCTCTAAAAGAACCCACCCGTTGAGCGGTTTATGTTACTAAAAAAATCCAAAGCTAATAGCTCTAAAAAATCAAAAACAAAAGAGGAATAAATATATATTTACACTAACAATGCAACTATTACAACCGAACGACAAACGTTGTTTCAAACCAATATTATGAGCTAAACCCTTCTGTTGGATGAGCAAAGCCTTGATAATATTAAAAGTTGTTTCAAAATAAGGTTTATGAACCAAACCCGTTTGTTGGGTGAGCAAAGGCTAAAAATTATCGAAGGTTGGTTTGTTGACAACTGTATGTCTCATATTCTTGATGAATCATTTATTGTTTTAGAAAAAGATTTACGAATCAAACCCACCCGTTGGATAGATTACGCTACTATTATCAAACAGAACTATTCTTGATGAATCATTTATTGTGCTTAGAAGAGACCACAACCATTAGAGCTAAACCACAAACGTTGCTTCAAAACAATATGTATGAACTAAACATTTCCGTTAGGTGAGTCAAGGGCAGACAATATCAAATGTTTCTTCAAAACAAGATTTATAAACCGAACCCATCAGTTGGGTGAACCAAGGCTAAACAATATCAAAGGGTGATTTTCTTTTAACAAGCACAATATTCTCACAATAACAAGAATAACTATATTTCCCATCGTAAATAGCCAAAAGAAAGAGGGGAACAAAGACTCTTTATATACATAAACATGACAAACATTGTAACTAATCGACCAACATTTATCAAAAAATGATTAACGGACCGAACCCGCCCGTTGGGCGGGTTACGACGCTAGTATATATATATATATATATATATATATATATATATATATATATATATATATATATATATATATATATATATATATATATATATATTTTAGTTAAAGTAGTGTAGTATCTTATAATTGTAAAAATAAAAAGTGTTTTGGACCTTTAGATATACTAGTTGAATTAAGATGACACTAATCTCATTAAAAGAACATTAAATTATTAATTAATTTCATTTCTATGTATGTTAGGAGATTCATAAAAAATGGTCTCTTGAATTTAACAATATTTATTAACCTTATTAATTGTAATAACTTTAAATGTATGATATTAATTGAAAAAAAATACAACCATATTTTTTGGGAAAACGTAACCATATTGTACTAATATGTACTTGTAATTTTAGTTTTTTTTATGTTGTATCATGTTTTAATTTATATAATTCTAGACAAGTTATGTAAAGCATATTATATTAAGTTATAATTACGGATATCGATTGGTACATGATTATTTTTTATTTTTTTAGGTAGTGTACGGGTTAAATGTCAAATATGTATCATCATGTTCGTAATTTTAGATGTGGCATAAATTGTATATATTTTTTGTATACCATTTTCTTGTTGATGTATCATATTATTATTTTATAAAATATTGAATATGTGGTTGTTTACACTTGTAAAGAATACTATTTAGACATGATGTATCAACATTTTGCGATGTATCAAGTCTACCTAATATAAAGAATAAAAAAAATAAAAAATAATAAATATGTAGATGTATCAAGAAAAGCGTTATTATTTAAAAGTTTAGTTAAATAAAAATTAAATATTGTTTAAAAGAATAAATAGTATTGTTTAAATGAAAATTAATTTTAGGTTTCTTTATTAATTGTTGTATATTTGACTAGATATTTGCTACATTAATGCAAATCAACTATTATTAATTTCATTTAATACTAACTAATTAAATTCAATGGTTCATACTACTTTTTATTTTAACAATTTTAAAAAGCTACACCACATTAACCTAACTCTCTCTCTCTCTCTCTCTCTCTCTATATATATATATATATATATATATATATATATATATATATATATATATATATGAATCGGGTTTTAAACCGACTAGAAAAGAAAAAGAAAGGATAATGGGCCAAAAGACCCAACTTGAGCCCAATTTGGAAAAGCCTTTTTAATAAAACATATAAATACCATGTTTATATCACAAAAATCAGTTTTTCATTTATTTTCTCCCCTTTTGGCCGAATTTTTACAAGCCCAAATTTAGGGATTCATCAAAAATAATTTTCTTGAAGAATTGAGGTAAAAATCTTGATTTAATTCTTATAGTTTTCTTGTTTTATAGCATTAAGGCTTCAAGTTTTATGTAATCAATTTATATGATGGATTAGAGTTCTTAATAGATCTTTAATTAGGGGTTTTATAAACAATTAACATGATTAGGATAATGATTGGTGATTATTAGTGATGTTAATTAGGGTTTAACCATGTTTAAATTCGTTTTTAAAAACTGGCAGATTTTTGAGTCACTTGTTTTGATCATATCTAGAGTTATACAAACTCTTATTTTGCGAACCAAGCATCCCTGAATAGGTAATTGAAGTGGATTTCAAATGCAAGAAACGGGAACTAAATTGGAGGTCGGGAGGTGGGACAAAAACAGGTTACAACAGTCGGAGGTCAAAACAGTTTTGAAATCAGTCGGGTTTAATTTAACGTTTTAAGGTGATTGGGGTACTTAGGAGTACACTTGAGCCCTCTAATGAGCATGGTTGTTGGTTTATATATTAAATAAGAGCCTTAAGGGTGGCTAAGCAATTGGGTTAGGGTAAGACCCCCTAATCATAACAAACTTTTTGTATGTTCAATATCGGTAAAATGCGGATAGGCAGAAGTATATATATATATATATATATATATATATATATATATATATATATATATATATATATATATATATATATATATATATATATATATATTGGGGCCTTAACAGTAGCTATAAGGTTGGGGCAAAAGGGATGAGTTATCTAACATATGTAAGGGCATAGGGTTTCCTTTACAGAGATCATGGGTATGTTTAGGTGTTCGTTTGGCTTATTTGGAGACCTAAAAACCGGGACTGTTTTGGGTAAAATGTTAACGGGACGGGTTATGAAGTAAACTAAGTTAAGAGCATTATAGAGGGGTGTAATGAGATGCTTAGAGCATATAAATGAGGTATATATATGGGAGAAGGTTAGATGTCCATCATAGGTTGATGAGCCATTTTAGTGTTTGGTTCATGTTTTGATTGTGTGCTTTTGTTTGTTAGCTTTTTGCTAGTGTGCGGACTTTTGGAGAAGCTCAATCAGGTGAGTTTCATTGTCCCATGTCTTTTTATGATTTGATTTCCAGATGGGATGGAAGAGAAACTGTTTGGTTTTATAACTTATGATGTGAATGTTTTATGATTGATAATGGACTTGTGTGTACACTTACGTGATTAATTGCTATGTGTTTCTTGATTGTGTAAATGATTTGGATCGGGGGACACGTACCGTCTCAGTTATTGTGGTTTAACTTGGTACCAAGGGGATGTTGACAAGGCGGGGCCTTGGGGAGGTACATAGATGTGGGAGCATCTATGGGACCAATGGATAATGACAAGTGGGGCCTTGGGATTGGTACATAGGTGTATGGGCGCCTATGGTACCATGGTGTTTGGTAAGGCTGGGAGCCTTGGATTTTGTTTGGAATGATTGATCTTGAATGTTAGTTGTTAATGCATATTTGTAGCACATTGTCCATATGTTTAGTGGTTTATGGTGGTTCATAGCTTATTTTAATCTGTTTTCGGTTGGAGTCTAAACCTATGGCTCTCACAAACATTATGTTGACGTGATTTAGTGTCTCTTTCAGGTGATTAAGTGGTTAAGCGTGAGAACATATGTGGCTAGGATTGGAGTCGCATAGGAATGCATTTAGAAGGAGATCCCTGTTCCTTCTTAGTTTATTTTTCTGTTTGTTTCAATAAGTGATACTATGAACCTATATGTTGCTTTGTTTGTGTTATTTGTTTGTCTTGGGTAAGAGGTAGGACTGTTACCTACTTACCTAGACTCCTGAATTGATGAGATATTGTCATGACATTTGTGTCACCTTTTATGACATTTTTAATTCATATAGTTCTCTCTATATACACGCTGTTGTTGTGATGATATCCATACGTCGCACCCTATATTCCGCCATGGTGGGGTGTGACAGAATGGTATTAGAGCCAATGGTTATAGAGAATTAGGTTGCCTAGTCTAGTAACCTAGTCTATAGCTTAAGGGTCCCTGCATATAGGCGTCATAGGAGTATGTGTGCATTTTATATTAATTAATGTTTTCTGAATGTTATTGGTTTTTACTTGCGATGTTTGTTAAGTTTTGACTAGTATGGGTTGAACCATAGTAGTTCATTCTTAGCCACATGTTATTTTCTTTTCGGGGTGTGACTAGTGCAGGTTGAACCATAATCATCCACGCTAGTCATTGTTGTATTTTGCTTAAATTGTACATTATAGTACATAATTTGGTACATGGTAGTTTCTATCTTTTGTTGGGTTATTTTATGTACCTGAGGTATAGTATTTTTCTTTTGATGTTTAAGTCATGTTCCCTAAGAATCATGTGGTGGTTCGAGTTATTAGGAGTAGGTGGATATGAAGGATTTTAAGCTGTTTCCACTCTTATGGGCGACATGACTTATAACTGATTATGTTTTTATTTTGGATTTAGTCTATGCTGTGTTAGCTAGACTATGGATTTATGTAGGGTTAAAGCCATAAATTACCAACGAACTTTACTCTTTTTCTCGATATTACAAATATAGAACATAAAATACTTATATAGTCATTGAAACTTGTTTGTACCGGCTATTATTAGTAACATACAAATATTATTTCTACGTCATTATTTTTGCCCACGTGTTATTGATTTTTACTCAGGTTGTTGACTTTTATTTTCCACTGTCATTATCTTATCAAGCAAGAACAAGACAATCATATTTGCAGCCACTGAAATTAATACTCCATATTTTAAATTTGCACTCACTCAAATTAATCAGTTTCCTTCATTCTCCCCTTCGTCTCCTTCAATCTACCCGGCCTAAATCATCAACAATAAACCAAACTCATCATTATCAAAAACATTTTTCTGTCCAAATGTTTGATACTGATGTAGAGTATCAGTTTTAGGCGATTGGAGATATTCATACCCATTCCAATGCATAAATAGGGACCATCATAACGAGTCCAATTAAAAACTTCTGCTCTTGAAATCAGATAAATTCTCACTGCCATCCGCTGGAGACGATACAAGACTATCATTTTATTATCACATGCATGATTGTTAGACAGAGTTGAAACATCATATATAAATCTATATTTTGGAAGTCGAAATCCAACCTCAGGCTGATTGTAAGAAGCTAACTGCTTAAAGATTAAACACATCATTATCAAAACCATTTTCCTATCCAAATGTTTGATACTAATGTGGAGCATCAATTTCACGTCATTGAACCTTGCTGATCATTGACCAATTGAGGTTTGATTGACTCAATTAACAATTAATCATGATATTGTAAATTAGGATTTATGTTTTAGATCTGGGGAAAAAGATTAAAAGTGTTAGATCTGTGATTGTATTAGGTGTTGGATTTTTGTTAGTTAAATATTTTAAGTAAAAGATAATGAAATACTTATGTGGCTTAGGTGATGATGTGTAAGGATGAGATGGAATTAAATAAATAAAAAGTAATTGTTATTGGTATTTTTTGATGATGTGTCGGTATTTTTAACCTTTTAACCTGCTATTACCGGTAAATTTTTAGGTCGCTGGTAATATTAGAACAATTTTTAAATGTTCAATGACTATATAAGTATTTTATGTTCTATATTTATAATATCGAGAAAAGAAGCAAAGTTCGTTGGTAATTTATAGCTTTAACCCATTTATGTATTCCAATAGTTTGATTATATTTTTTTTAATGGAGGGAGTTTTGGACTTATTGTTTATGTGGTTATGAGCTTATGTGAGTAGATGGATATATGTGTTATGTGTTGTATTAATTCTTATAAGTGTCATCATAGGAGGGAGTGCATTGGGGAAAGGGTAATTGTATAAGTATGGTGGTCAACATAGTTATACAAGTACCATAACTCCAATGGATTCCTAAGTATGATTGCATGAAAGAGGGATAGTACATGCTTGTATAGTAGATGTTAGACGAATTTAAGTATATGTATCCCGATATGCCTATATATGTTTGATCCCCTACAATTATCGATTGTATCCTTAGGAGGGTGGCTAGCTCATTTTTTATATTAAACCTCCGTTGTAGCGTATTCTTTAAGTTTCGTATTTCACGTGTACGTTTTAAAATGGTGTCCTTGGTGTTAAGCATATTGAAATAAATTGAGATTTCTTTTGGGATAATGAAATATTTTGTGTTGGGTCTTACATTTCTTTTGGTCGGTATATATTGAAAAAAAGGGACTTGGAAATCTACTATAGAGTTAGATAGTTGGTTGTATTCGGTAAAATAAGGGTAAGGTGTTGGAGTCGTGTTTGAAACAAGATGTAACATAAGAATTTTTTTAATCAACACTTATTTATTTCAAATTCTAAAAGACTTTCTTTAAAATAAAGCGAAATAAAATATCTTTTTACTTAAATAGTTTATATAAGTGAGCTTAATCAATATACGTCATTTATAATTATTTATGCAAGACTAAACAAAGTTCATGAAAATTTCACATACATTTATTTCTTTTCATTTAAAAAGGATTACGTTAATTACTAAGAGGATTCTTTAGTTTTTTTTTTAAAAAAACTAGTATAAAACTGTTTTGGTCATAACTTGTTCGTTTTTAAAGCTTTTTGGGTGATTCAAAAGCCTAAAATTATGTACTCGGAATGTACTTTTCAAATATTTGGTATGAATAGTCATGGGGTGTCAGTAGCGTGATCGAAATTTTGGTACAAGTGACGGGTTCAAGGTTGAGTTTTTAATAGTAGTTTTTTTATGATTTGGGATGCACGGGATACCTAGTCTTTGAGTTGAGTTTTGAGATTGTCTAGAAGGTTATTTGTAGATTTTTTGATTCACATAGATGTGGTGAGGAAAGAAAAAAAAATATTCTTTTGGAAAAGTCGATCTTGTGCACGGTTTAAATAATATGTCGCGGGGCATAACATGTTTTGGTTGCCATTAAGTGTTACTTGGATCATTTTTTGTTGTCATGAGTCATTTGAATTGGTACATGTTTGAGTTTTCCTTTTGAGTTTTCGTGGTTTTGGTCTGTTTTAACTCGTGCACGTGAAATGTCGTTAGTTATCCGTGGGTTTGATTCGCTGATCGTATCTAGTGGATTCAGGATGTAGTTTTGGGTTCGTATTGATTGGGAGCGTTGAGGTAGACATATGAAAGACTTGGTCACGCCTACACGATTAAGTAGGTGGCCTCGAGAGAATGGTCGGAATGCCCTTAGTGGGGATGAAAGAGTTAAAAGTTCGTAGACGAACTAATGTGGTCATGAGGTCTCTTAGGAGTGCCAAGGGAGATGAATAAAGATTTGTATAATTTATGGATATTGGCACAGTAACGCGCCATAGAGAGTGTTGGAAGGGGATATAATACCTCAAAGGTATTTATGATTGTTCGTAAGGCATGTAAGTTTTCCGAAAATATCCTGAGATTTAGTAGGTTTGCCTATTAATGTGAGGTAGAACCATAAATGGAGCAAGTAGGAGAAGTGAGAGGAGTTGTAGTTAGTGCCTTTCCAAGGAAATTGTTGATGGAATGATTTTAAGAGCAAGAGTTGTTAGAAATTGCAACGGATGCAAGGTAAAAATTTGAGTTGCTTAGTAGTAGATTGGCTGTGAAAAGCGGTTGAGTGGTCTGATAAGAGGAAGTATTGGTCTTTTAGAATACGTGTAGATTTTCGCGAGTAGAACGAGGTAGAAATTTATTCGTATTGCTTCTAAGAGAGGGTGCAAGGAGGACGTAGTTGAAACTGCTAAGGATGTTGTATGAACGCTTTGGGTTTACGGTTATGATTTTGGCTTCGCCGAGGCGCTAGCAGTTTTCATGGAGTCAATGAACCGGGGGTGCATGACAATATATAAAAGAGTTGTCATCGGGAGCATCGACGACATCTTGATCTACTCAAATCTAAGAAGGAGAGTGAGGCGAATTATGAGTTGGTTTTGGAGTTGTTAGGAAAGGGAATTATACGTGAGATTTTCAAGTGTGAGTTTTAGGATTAAGTTGGCCAGGACGAGTAGTCAGAGATGATGGCATATCATGGAACCAGCAAGGGGCAAAGTGAAGAAGGGTGAGGAAGCGTTTTGGAGGCTAAACAGGTGGATTGGATAATGAGCAGATCTTGGAATTATCAGAAGGACTAGACGAATTCACGAAGCATGACGATACGTGGAGCTAGGATTTGGATGTATACGAGAACGACAAAGAAAGGCGGTTGTTTATACGTTGTGGGAACTAAAGATTTGGAAGAACTAGATAGACTTAGTTAGTGGAGCTGGATTGTTATATCTGCCTAGAATGCTAGAGGCATTTGGGGTACGAGACGTAGAGAATGATCTATATAGATCATGAACGCCTCCAACACATATTTAATCATCTTGATTGAACATTTGGAAAAGGTGATGGGTGGAGTTAAGTGATGAAAGAAAATTGCAAGGTCAAGTACCATCTGGGAAAGGCAGGCATGGTTGATGAGACATGGAATAAGAAGAATGAAGTGAAGCTGAGACGAACTTGAACTATATGGATGACGTATTGGGGTGGTTTGGATGCAGGATGTAGGTTGCATGAGTTGAGTTGTCTAAAGCAGAGAACGCACCAACATTTATGTTGCGTGGCTTGGACAATCATATGGAGAAAAGGGACGTAGACTATACTTCCTACATAGATAGGAGTGGCTTAGAAAGGGCAATTTAAGGACGAATTTGGTGGAAGGGATACATAATGCGGTGGAGGAATAAGTACGATGAGAGTTGGGTGATAGTCGATAGACGGACTAATTCATCCCATATTTCAAGAGGAATGAGAAGTCACATAGTTGAGAAGTTGGAAGGATTACGCACAAATGCGATGGAATAGGAGGTTTTGTGTAAAAGTTAACCTAATAGGTATGGAATTCCTTATGAAGGATTATGGAAAGGGAAGAAACGACGCGAAGCAAGCTTAGTATATCGTTGATAGACTAATGGTTGGTATGAGCATACTATAGAGGTAATTGAGAAAGACGCCTAGAGCATTGGCGTGAGATTTGGAGATAGTTGGAGAACGCGTTATATTAGGAAGAATTCTCCTACAAAGAGAGAGTCACCGGTGATAGGGGCATGTTCCCCATTGATGAGGATGTAGGGAATAAAGGAGGAAACGCCTAAATTGTAGGTTGCAGACGGGATATAAGATGGTATGGAAATTAAGATTGTGGAAATACAAGCGAAACGTAGTATGGAGGAAGAATGATTAGAGGGAGCAAGAGGTTGTCAAGATGGTGGGGTGATATTGAAGGGAAAACCGTTATAGCAAGAGGTTAGTAGTCACGAACAATGGAACGTTCACCTAGAGAAAAGGTGTAGCACCTGTTAGTATGAAGGATTGTTAGTTACTTGGTTCCGAGCATGGGAAAGCAAGGATGAGGTGGTGGTTATGACATGTTTCATGTGAATGTTATGGGAAGATTTTGGTTATGCAATATTGCATATACCATTGGATGTGATAAAGGTTGGGAGAACTTCCGAATGATGGAAAATCCGTCGAGGATAGAAGTCGTTAGGTATGGTGATAGGAATTGTAGTAGAAACTGCTGGAGTTAATTCATAGGAGATGAGGTGGATCACCGTTACAGCGGGATGAAGTTAGAAACGGCCAACGTATTGGACCGGAGGTGGATCAGACCACTATGGAGGTGGTGGCAGTGACTAAGTAGAGGTTGAAAATAGCAAAGAACCGACAAGAGAGCTATGCGGACAAGAGGCGTAAGCCGTTGAGATTTGAGATAAAGTTATGCTAAAGGTTTCACCATGGAAAGGGGTGATGCGGTTTGGAAAGAAAAGGGAAGTTAGCACCTAGATTTTTGGGTCCATTTGAAATCCTTGAAAGGATTGGGCTAGTGGCGTATAGGTTGAGATTACCGAAAGAATTGAGTAGTGTGCATGACGTATTTTATGTATCAAACTGAGGAAATGCTTAGCAAGAACTGACTTGCAAGTACCGTTAGATGATATTAGTATGGATACGAGTCTTCGTTTTATCGAAGAGCCGATAGAGATTTTGGGTCGTGAAGCTAGGACGTTGGATAAAAAGGGTAACATACCGTAGTTATGGGTAGATAGAATTTGGAACGTGGACTAGAGTTCACGTGGGAACGGGAAGGATTTATGAGGAGCAAGTATCCTCAGTAACAAGTGTGTAAACACTTATCCTTTTGCCACTAAAATCAAGGAAAAACAAGACCTAATCATGTGTTTAATATCGTAAAAGTCGGAATTACGCGTGGTTTTGTGTTTCGTGTGTTAAATAGGTACAAATGATCAAAAGGAAAGAAAACACGGGATTTCACTGTCAAAAGTTGAAGGAAAGTCCAAAAAGAGACGAAGACAAAGTTAAAAGATCAAAAGTGTGCCCAAGATCACGAAAACCGGGAATTTAACACAGTTTTGAAGAAAAGATCGAGAAAGCCGAAATCGAGCTCGTTTTAGTGGATTTATTCATTTACGAAGATTTCGGGCTTAGTGGGTCCCACATTCGAGTTAATGGGCTCAAAAGCCCATTTGGAAGATAAAAGCCCAACAAAAGTGAGACTTGTGAAACTTAAAAACCCAAAAGCCCAAATTAAAATGATATACGGATGGATTTAAGGGTGAATTGGGCCAAGCCCAAATAACCAAAACACAAATATACGGATGAATTTATGAAAAGATTTATTTTCTTGGTCAAGCATCACAGTCAAACAACACACGAATAAACTTTTCACTCCCTCACACAATAAATAAACTTTATCCATCACCTCACCACACACGTGTAACCTAAAGCTACTCACTCCACACGTTTTCATTTTTTACCCTACCTGTGACAATCTAACATTTTCAGGTAGTGAATTATTTTCTCGTATAATATTTTGAAACTTATTTTTGTGTTGGTTGATGAACTCACAATTTACGGATTTAAATTTGGGCTTACGTGCATAATTTAGCGTCTTTTACGACTAAACCGGAAACCTTAGGATTACGTATTTACGTTTTTGAACTCCGTTTTTGATGAGACAATTTTCATTGGATTCGTTTTGTGACGTTGATTCATAATTTATAAAAACGTTTTTCGTAAAACGACCCAAGGGCACGCAAATCGAGAAAACTAGAATCGAGGAATACCCGTAAACTAGTGAGATGGGACAAAATACATTGTCCCACCCCACTAGCTAGCATGGGACGGCATAACATGACACCACAACCATATGTGGCATCATGTTAGCTAAGTTATAACAAGTGTAAGACAAAGCTTACAACTTAAGCTTACTCTTTCCACTTCCTAGCTAAAACCATCAACTAACTCATTTCCACCATTTCCATAAATGCAAAACAACCTCAAATCCTCTCAACCACTTCACCCTTGCCGTCCACTTTTAAGCTACAAACACCCCTTTTGATCTTTTCTAGCCATGAAATACATGTTATCTAGCTCTATCATGGAGTTATCTTGAAGCCTTGATCATTTGGTGGCCATATTAACAACATTGGAGGTGATTTGCTTGTGTCCTAGGGCTGATTTCTCAACTATTGTTCTTGGTGTTTGATGATCTTGGAGTTACTTTTGGTGTTCATCAAGTTCTTGTCTTCCAAAAACAAGAAATACACTTGGTTGGTAAAGAAGATCATCCTCTCCATTTTCTCTTGTTATTTTTGTAAAGAATAAATGTATTTTCTTTCTTATTGTATATGTATATGATGAATATATGATGATAAAAATGTTGTGTGGGGATCAAATGTTGATAAATATGCTTAAAAAGGTTAATAACTATAAGAAATAAGGCTAAAATCATGATTATTTAGTTGGCTGTATAAAAACAGTATATAACTAAAACTTGAACTGATAAACTTGCATGGTATGATCCATTTATAGAAAGTAAAAGATGTTATACACATGTGAGAGTTGGCCATGCAATGGAATCATTATAATGAGTGAGATATGATCAAAACAAGATGAGTATGCAAATCTGAATAAGCTGTTTTGTAGGGACTGTTAAGCATAGATAAACTTAAAATGAGCAGTAGCTATAACTAAGTTAAATGTAGCACATAATATGAAGATCATGCCATCCAAAAATGAGCTTCTAATTCATTATAGAACTCTAGATATGATAAAAATGGTGAACATGAAAATAAAAATCAGATTTTGAGAATTAATGTTTATTATATAAGCACTCAAATTTTATTGTATAAAATGTATAATAAAAACCCAATAACTTATAGAAATTTATTTATATAAATATGTAAAAGGTTAATAAATGGATAAATTATATAAATGGTAGTGGAATAATACTTATAAGTAATAAAAACTATAAACTTGATTTTTACGACTTTTTCGGCTATTACCGTAAAATTAACGTTATTCGCCAATTAAAACTTAGACGATCAAACCCGTCTAATGTAAAGTTTTTAAAAGCCATATACTGATATATAAGTAACTAATACAAGTAAAAACCGATAAAACCCGAACTATAGGACATACGGACATTAACGAGCTAACTAAGCATATTGGACTAATAAATGGACTAAATAAGATAAATACTTATAAAAAGAACTTATTGGGCTTAACCCATTTGGGCCCAATATGGAAAGTATAGATACTGATAATATAAGTATAAAATGAAACAAAACAAGTTAAAGAACTTATACTAAGCTTATTGGACTTAAAATAGGTAAATAGGTAAAACTAGCAAACTAGTAAAAAGTTACCAAAACGTAAACACTAAAATGAGTAAACAAGGATATATAAACCCACTTGATCATCATCATATTTACAAAATCATCATATGTATATTGATATTTTGATAAAAGTCATTGGACAAAGTCTAAGACCGATTATTATTTATATAGGTTTCCGTGACCGAAGCACGCCCGTAGACGATAATCCGCCTTTCATTATCAACGTGAGTTCATAGCCTCGCACTCTTTTAAATGTTTTATAAAATGATTTGTAAACCCGCAAGGGAGATAACATGCTAGATTTTGATAAAAATAGAACACAAGTAGTCCCGATGGTTTGCTTAATGATATAGACCCGAATGATGCTATGACCCTATAAACGAGACTAAAAGGATTATTAGTAGTTAGGTTATGTCACTTAAAGTCCCATTAGCATGAATTGTGAACTACCTGGATTTGGTAGACGCTTATGCATTTGATAGTACTATTTGGGGATGATCACCCCAGTTCGCGTCTTGACGGTTGATCCCCGTCGTACCACATTGATTGGTAAGCGAATTTATGTATGAGAAGATTCCATAGCGTGATTTTTGTGACGACACGCTAACTTAGATGGGCAAATTGTTTGTCGGGTTCGCGGCCCGCTGTTTTCATAGTAAGGTAACAATGTCATGCGTCTAGTAATAATCCTAATCCAAATAAAATGTATCCTATACATAATGTAATCCAATAACGACGCTATTAACGATGAATATATTACCTATTATGGTAATATTGAGGCTACGGTCTCATGGACGGTTTAAGATGTATGCTTGATTTATATATTGCCTGACTAGCAATATGAGGACTTACTTCTGATATTATACTTGTGTTCTGATTATGAATGATTGTTTTATATAACGGTTTTCATTAAACTCTATGAATTCACTCGGCATTTGCTGATATGATTTTTGCATGTTTTTATCTCAGGTGCTTGAAGGTAATCCGGATGGAGATCGACTCTGATGGCCTACATAATATTAAAAATGTTCATTCGATCTATGTTTTGTAAACTAAATGACCTGTATAATTTGGGACCTGTTGTACACTTTAAAACTTTTTATCGAATGAATGTATGTTAAACCTTGTACAACCATTTTTATGTGTTGTCTATGATTGGAGTTATTGTGCTATCCCGTAACACTCTGAAAGACCCTTCCGCTGTACCGATACGAAAAATGAGAGTGTTACAGTTTGGTACCAGAGCTCTCGTTATAGAGAACAAAAGATTTTAAAAACCAAGGTTTTGAACAAAACTTTTTCAAAATCTTTTGACAATGAACATTTGAGAAAATATTTGAAAAATCTTTTGACTATAACGGTGCCAGAGATCTCCGACGTTACCAACAAGCCCTATTGAGAAGATATATATTTTGATATATATAATTTAATTTATATATATGTATATATCGTGATTTCATTATGTAATTGTTTAACTAGTATGTTATCCTAATACGAGATATATATATAAATGCAGATTGTCATGGCTGACCCTAATATTCTTGTAGAAAACCATGCTATTCCCGAACCTAATGTAGATGATGATCCTTATTTAGACTTAGTAGATTATGATATGGATGATGAGGAGGAACCATTTGAGGATCCCGAGCCCGAGTTAGGACTAGGAGATCAGATTGCCCCTCAGGTTGACTTGGTAGAGAATGAGATTGAGAATGTTGATATTGAGAATGATGAGGAGATTGGGTTAGATAATTTAGATGATGAGATTGACGACGAGGATGTCGAGGAGGATGTAGGTATAGATGTTGAGGTCGATGATGATGAGGAATCCGAGCTTATTTACCCTTATGATGTTCCAAAGGGCGAGCCTTTGCCCCCACCAGTTGATTTGTCTGATTCTGAGGTTGAGCTACCTAGGGATGAAATGTCTGAATCATCTGAATCTGATTCTGAATCAGAGGAGGATGAGGATGACAATGCACCTGACGGTACTGATGGTATTGCTACTCGTAGACGTGTGATAGGAGAGTCGTCTAGTACTCGAGAGGCTACTCATATTGATGGTCTTGCACCATGGGCCTTGAGACGTGATCTAGATGCTTCCCGTGTTAAGAGTTGTATGACAGAGGTTGGATTAGGTGTTGTTCAGACTAAGGTTGGTGAGAAAGAGCGGGAATTGCTTAGTTTTGATTTGACTGATGTAGAGCATGGTTTGAATGAGGCTTTTAGGAGGTTATCAGTGTTAGAAAGTGGTGAGTTTGCTGCTATGAAGAGAAAGGTGAATTCTATGGAGATTCAGTTGAGTGTAGCTCGTGCGATGCGTGAGAAAGCTGAAAAGGAGTTGAATATATCCGTGGGTTGGAATAGTAGATTTTATGCCGACATGGTTGAAAGAGGAGTGATCCGTAAGCGCCCAGCTGAAGATGTGTCTAGTGATCGTCCAACGAAGATACAGAAGACGATGGATGATGGACCATCTAGCGGTTCTTAGTAGACCAGTCTGTATTTAGTAGTGACCTTTGTATCTTTTGTACCTTTGTAACTTTGACTAAACCGACTTGTTAGTAGTAGACTTGGCACGAATTTTGAGTGTATATAGTGCTAGAACTTTGATATGGGATGTACTAAGACAATACTTTTGTTTCAAATCGAATGAAATATGTATCTTGTCTTGAATTCCATATTGTGCCTTATTTGTATCTTGATTATGGATTCAATCCATATTATATGAATCCTTGTTGAGTGAATGCTTAATATTTTGAAATTGTGAAATTATAGAACTATGCCGCCCGAGAAGGCTGTGACTGAGGATGATGTACGTAGGATTATTACGGAGCAAGTTACCGCATCTATGACTGAATTTATGGCAAATGCTAGAAATGAAGTTGGCGGTAGTGGAGCTGGCGGTAGTGGAGCTGGCGGTAGTGGAATTGGTGGTACTAATGTGAATGTGAATGCTAATAATGTGAATGCTAATGCTGGAGGAAATGTAGGAGGACTTGGAACTAATGCACCTGAAGTTGGTGGCTGTACTTATGTGACGTTCATGAAGTGTGAACCTCTACCTTTTAATGGAACTGAAGGTGCTGTAGGACTAAGCCAGTGGATCGAGAAGATTGAGTCGGTGTTTCGGATTAGTAAGTGTAAGGAGGAAGATAAGGTGACTTTTAATATGGCTACTCTTAAAGGTCGTGCGTTGACTTGGTGGAACGGGAGAATTGCTTTCATGGGTCTTGATGCTGCTAATGCTACTCCTTGGGTTGAAATTAAGAAGTGGATGACTTTGGAGTTTTGTCCTCGTAGTGTGATTATTAGGTTAGAACAAGAGTTGATTCATTTGAGAATGAAAGGTGTGGACATTGATAGTTACACAAACCGATTCCATGAGTTGGCCTTGCTATGTCCTCGATTGGTTGAACCCGAAGAGATCCGAATTGAGCAATATATTAAAGGGTTGACCAGGAATATCCGGGGGGACGTGACATCATCTAAACCACTGACCATTGATGATGTTGTTCGAATGGCTTACCAACTCATTGGACAGATAATTTAGGATAGGGAAGATGAAGCCCGTGTTGGTGAGAAAAGAAAGGGAGACGGTGATCGTGTAGATAGAGGTGATAATAGGAAGAATTTCAATCGCCGTCAGAACCAGAGAAAGGGGAATGCAAATGCTCTTACCAACAATACACCGCGCAACGATGATAGATGTCCTAAGTGTGGCAACAAGAGGCATGCTGGCGACTGCTGGAAGTGCCGAAATTGCGGAAAGCTTGGACACAAGGTTGAAAGGTGTAAGAAGGGAACCATTTGCTTTAACTGTAATGAAGAAGGTCATAGGAAATCGGAATGCCCCAAGTTGAAAGCGATTGTACCTGGAAGAAACCCCCAGGGTGGTATCTATCAACTTGGAACAATTAAGGTGAAGAAAGAGGATCCGAATGTCGTTACCGGTACGTTTTTACTCAACAATCATTATGTTGTTGCTTTATTCGATTCGGGTGCTGATAGGAGCTTTGTATCCACAAAATTTAGTGCCCTTATTGACATTGAACCTGTTGAGATAAATACCAGTTACGAGGTGGAATTGGCTGATGGTAAATTAGTGAAAACTAATAAGCTATTAGAAGGATGCTCTCTAAATCTCTTAAATCATTCCTTTCCGATTGATTTGATGCTGATAGAATTAGGTAGTTTTGATATTATTATTGGTATGGATTGGTTGTCATTGAATAATGCAACTATTTTATGTGGAGAGAAGAAAGTTAAGATTTCTCTTAGGAATAGGACGTTAGTAATTGATGGTAATCGAGGTGAATCCCGTTTGAAAATCGTTTCATGTATTAAAGTCCAAAAGTACATCAGGAACGGTTGTGATTTATTCTTAGCTCAAGTGACAGGGAATGAGTCTAGGGAGAAACGATTGGAAGATGTACCTATTATTTGTGAATTTCCTGAGGTATTTCCTAAAGATTTACCCGGACTTCCACCGATAAGGCAAGTAGAGTTTCGAATCGATTTAATTCCTGGTGCTGCACCGGTGGCACGTGCGCCTTACCGATTAGCCCCTTCTGAATTAAATGAGTTATCTGAGCAACTTAAGGAGTTGTCTGATAAAGGTTTTATTCGACCGAGCGCGTCGCCTTGGGGAGCTCCAGTCTTGTTCGTTAAGAAGAAGGATGGATCTTTTCGTATGTGCATTGATTATAGGGAACTGAATAAGTTGACAATTAAAAATCGATATCCTTTACCTAGGATTGATGATTTGTTTGATCAACTGCAAGGATCTATTGTGTATTCTAAGATAGATTTGCGGTCAGGATATCACCAACTTCACGTCCGTGAAGAAGATATTCCTATAACTGCATTTAGAACTCGTTATGGACACTATGAAATTCAAGTAATGCCATTTGGGTTAACTAACGCACCTGCGGTTTTCATGGATTTAATGAATCGAGTGTGCAAGCCCTACTTGGATAAATTTGTGATTGTGTTTATTGAAGATATTCTAATCTATTCTAAGAATGAAGATGAGCATAGAGAACATTTAAGGATTGTTTTGAATTTGTTGAAGGATGAAAAGTTGTATGCTAAGTTTTCGAAATGTGATTTCTGGTTAGATTCTGTGCAATTTCTTGGTCATGTGATTAACAAAGATGGAATTCATGTTGATCCTGCAAAGGTTGAAGCTATTAAGAATTGGTCTGCATCGACAACGCCAACGGAAGTGCGACAGTTCTTAGGATTGGCTGGCTATTATAGGCGATTCATTATAGAATTTTCTTTGATAGCTAAACCCTTGACTAAGCTTACCCAGAAGAATAAACCTTAGGTTTGGGGAAGTGATGAAGATGGAGCATTTCAGACATTGAAGCAAAAATTATGTAGTGCGCCAATCTTATCATTACCCGACGGGAGTGAAGATTTTGTAGTGTATTGTGATGCATCTCTTAGAGGCTATGGAGCTATTTTGATGCAGAGGGAGAAAGTGATAGCTTATGCTTCTAGGCAATTAAGGAAGAGTGAGGAGAATTATAATACTCATGATCTTGAGTTAGGAGCTGTAGTCTTTGCTCTTAGGTTGTGGAGACATTATCTGTATGGCACCAAGTGTACAGTATTCACCGATCACAAAAGCCTACAGTATATTCTCGATCAGAAGGAATTGAACATGAGGCAACGAAGATGGATGGAGTTGTTAAGTGATTATGATTGTGATATAAAATATCACCCAGGAAAAGCCAATGTTGTTGCCGATGCGTTAAGTAGGAAAGATAGAGAGCCTATCAGGGTACGTTCTCTAGTCTTGACCGTGCACAATAATTTGCCTGAGCAAATTAGAAATGCGCAAATAGAAGCTTGTAAGAAGGAAAATTTTATTAATGAAGGGTTCCGAGGAGAAGGAGGTCCTTTAGAGGTTTGAGTTGATGGAGTGAAATGCTTAAGAGGTCGTATGTGGATACCTAAGTTTGGAGGCTTAAGAGACTTGATTATGTTAGAATCCCATAAATCTAAGTATTCCATTCATCCGGGATCTGATAAGATGTACCATGATTTGAAGAAGTTGTACTGGTGGCCGAATATGAAAGCTGACATAGCTATGTATGTTCTTCAATGCTTGACTTGTGCTAGAGTTAAAGCTGAACATCAAAAGCCATCAGGACTACTTCAACAACCAAAGATTCCTGAATGGAAATGGGAGCGAATTACGATGGACTTTATCACCAAGCTTCCTAGAACATCATCTGGAAACAACTCGATTTGGGTTATTGTCGACAGACTGACCAAATCAGCACACTTCATTCCGGTTAAAGAGCAGTTCTCACTGGAGAAGCTGACTCGTATATACCTTGATAATGTTGTATGCAAGCATGGAGTGCCTGTATCGATCATTTCAGATCGAGATCCTGATTCGCATCGAATTTTTGGAAATCTCTCCAAAGATCTTTGGGAACGAATCTCGACATGAGCACTGCTTATCACCCCCAGACTGATGGGCAGAGTGAAAGGACGATACAAACACTAGAAGATATGTTGAGAGCTTATGTGTTAGATTTTGGTAAGAATTGGGATAAACATTTGCCGTTAGCAGAGTTTTCGTATAACAATAGTTACCATTCTAGTATTAAGGTTGCACCGTTTGAAGCTTTATATGGTAGGAAGTGTAGATTTCCTGTATGTTGGAGTGAAGTTGGGGATACCCAGCTCACGGGACCGGAATTGATCCGGGAGACTACGGAGATGATAGTTCAGATTAAGAATAGGTTGTTGACTGCCCGTAGTAGACAGAAAAGTTACGCGGATGTGCGGCGGAAGCCAATGGAGTTTAAAGTGGGTGACCAAGTAATGTTGAAAGTATCGCCATGGAAATGCGTTATCAGATTTGGAAAGCGAGGGAAATTGAATCCCCGTTATATTGGACCCTTTAAGATTTTATCTAGAGTAGGTCCGGTGTCTTACAAACTAGAGTTACCCCCAGAATTTCATGGTGTTCACAACACATTCCATGTATCTAATCTGAAGAAATGTCTAGCAGTGAGTGATGAGAAAATTCCGTTAGGTAAGGTTCGAATAGATGGGAAATTGCATTTTATCGAAGAGCCCGTAGAAGTTATGGACCGTGAGGTAAAGCAACTGAAACAAAGTCGGATACCTATTGTTAAGATCCGATGGAAATCAAAGCATGGACCGGAGTATACTTGGGAGCGAGAGGATGAAATGTGGAAGAAATATCCGCACCTCTTCGATTTCAATAAGAAACGGACATCCAAATGAAATGGATCACGAGGACGTTGATCCCTTTTAGGAGGAAAAGCTGTGACAATCTAACATTTTCAGGTAGTGAATTATTTTCTCGTATAGTATTTTGAAACTTATTTTTGTGTTGGTTGATGAACTCACAATTTACGGATTTAAATTTGGGCTTACGTGTAGAATTTAGCGTCTTTTACGACTAAACCTGAAACCTTAGGATTACGTATTTACGTTTTTGAACTCCGTTTTTGATGAGACAATTTTTATTGGATTCGTTTTGTGACGTTGATTCATAATTTATAAAAACGTTTTTCGTAAAACGACCCAAGGGCACGTAAATCGAGAAAACTAGAATCGAGGAATACCCGTAAACTAGTGAGATGGGACAAAATACATTGTCCCACCCCACTAGCTAGCATGGGACGGCATAACATGACACCACAACCATATGTGGCATCATGTTAGCTAAGTTATAACAAGTGTAAGACAAAGCTTACAACTTAAGCTTACTCTTTCCACTTCCTAGCTAAAACCATCAACTAACTCATTTCCACCATTTCCATACATGCAAAACAACCTCAAATCCTCTCAACCACTTCACCCTTTCCGTCCACTTTTAAGCTACAAACACCCCTTTTGATCTTTTCTAGCCATGAAATACATGTTATCTAGCTCTATCATGGAGTTATCTTGAAGCCTTGATCATTTGGTGGCCATATTAACAACATTGGAGGTGATTTGCTTGTGTCCTAGGGCTGATTTCTCAACTATTGTTCTTGGTGTTTGATGATCTTGGAGTTACTTTTGGTGTTCATCAAGTTCTCGTCTTCCAAAAACAAGAAATACACTTGGTTGGTAAAGAAGATCATCCTCTCCATTTTCTCTTGTTATTTTTGTAAAGAACAAATGTATTTTCTTTCTTATTGTATATGTCTATGATGAATATATGATGATAAAAATGTTGTGTGGGGATCAAGTGTTGATAAATATGCTTAAAAAGGTTAATAACTATAAGAAATAAGGCTAAAATCATGATTATTTAGTTGGCTGTATAAAAACAGTATATATCTAAAACTTGAACTGATAAACTTGCATGGTATGATCCATTTACAGTATTTACAAGATGTTATACACATGTGAGAGTTGGCCATGCAATGGAATCATTATAATGAGTGAGATATGATCAAAACAAGATGAGTATGCAAATCTGAATAAGCTGTTTTGTAGGGACTGTTAAGCATAGATAAACTTAAAATGAGCAGTAGCTATAACTAAGTTAAATGTAGCACATAATATGAAGATCATGCCATCCAAAAATGAGCTTCTAATTCATTATAGAACTCTAGATATGATAAAAATGGTGAACATGAAAATAAAAATCAGATTTTGAGAATTAATGTTTATTATTATTATATAAGCACTCAAATTTTATTGTATAAAATGTAAAATAAAAACCCACTAACTTATAGAAATTTATTTATATAAATATGTAAAAGGTTAATAAATGGATAAACTATATAAATGGTAGTGGAATAATACTTATAAGTAATAAAAACTATAAACTTGATTTTTACGACTTTTTCGGCTATTACCGTAAAATTAACGTTTTTCGCCAATTAAAACTTAGACGATCAAACCCATCTAATGTAAAGTTTTTAAAAGCCATATACTGATATATAAGTAACTAATACAAGTAAAAACTGATAAAACCCGAACTATAGGACATACGGACATTAACGAGCTAACTAAGCATATTGGACTAATAATTGGACTAAATAAGATAAATACATATAAAAATAACTTATTGGGCTTAACCCATTTGGGCCCAACATGGAAAGTATAGATACTGATAATATAAGTATAAAATGAAACAAAACAAGTTAAAGAACTTATACTAAGCTTATTGGACTTAAAATAGGTAAATAGGTAAAACTAGCAAACTAGTAAAAAGTTACCAAAACGTAAACACTAAAATGAGTAAACAAGGATATAACCCACTTGATCATCATCATATGTACAAAATCATCATATTTATATTGATATTTTGATAAAAGTCATTGGACAAAGTCTAAGACCGATTATTATTTATATAGGTTTCCGTGACCGAAGCACGCCTGTAGCCGATAATCCGCCTTTCATTATCAACGTGAGTTCATAGCCTCGCACTCTTTTAAATGTTTTATAAAATGATTTGTAAACCCGCGAGGGAGATAACATGCTAGATTTTGATAAAAATAGAACACAAGTAGTCCCGATGGTATGCTTAATGATATGGACCCGAATGATGCTATGACCCTATAAACGAGACTAAAAGGATTATTAGTAGTTAGGTTATGTCACTTAAAGTCCCATTAACATGAATTGTGAACTATCGGGATTTGGTAGACGCTTATGCATTTGATAGTACTATTTGGGGACGATCACCCCAGTTCGCGCCTTGACGGTTGATCCTCGTCGTACCACATTGATTGGTAAGCGAATTTATGTATGAGAAGATTCCATAGCGTGATTTTTGTGACGACACGCTAACTTAGATGGGCAAATTGTTTGTCGGGTTCGCGACCCGCTGTTTTCATAGTAAGGTAACAATGTCATGCGGCTAATAATAATCCTAATCCAAATAAAATTTATCCTATACATAATCTAATCCAATAACGACGCTATTAACGATGAATATATTACCTTTTATGGTAATATTGAGGCTACGGTCTCATGGACGGTTTAAGATGTATGCTTGATTTATATATTGCCTGACTAGCAATATGAGGACTTACTTCTGATATTATACTTGTGTTCTGATTTTAAATGATTGTTTTATATAACGGTTTTCATTAAACTCTATGAATTCACTCGGCATTCGCTGATATGATTTTTGCATGTTTTTATCTCAGGTGCTTGAAGGTAATCCGGATGGAGATCGACTCTGATGGCCCACATAATATTAAAAATGTTCATTCGATCTATGTTTTGTAAACTAAATGACCTGTATAATTTGGGACCTGTTGTACACTTTAAAGATTTTTATCGAATGAATGTATGTTAAACCTTGTACAACCATTTTTATGTGTTGTCTATGATTGGAGTTATTGTGCTATCCCGTAACACTCTGAAAGACCCTTCCGCTGTACCGATACGAAAAATGAGAGTGTTACACTACCCACCCCACCATTTATTGCCATTTCGATAATAACTAGAAAGTCACTCACCCCATTCACTCTTTACCCTTACTGTTTATTCTTTCTCTATCTCAAGAATCATACACAGCCCCCATTTTTTACCGAATCACCCAAACCCTGTTGATCCCAAAGTCAGATCTTAAACCTTAATAGCTTGTTTAAGGGTTGTGATAGAGAGAAAGAATTCAATCTAACACTAGAGAAACTTTGCAAAGCAAAGTAACTAAACAAGATGCGGAATATAATGTTTAGCACAAGAACAAATGAGATTCAAACGTTGCACTTTAATATATCAAAGATATACGAATACCCAAAGTGGTATTAGGGTTTACAAAACCTTAAAGTAATAATAATGAAAAACGAAAATGAGAAAGACACACATTGCATGCTAACCTAGTGAGTCCTTTTATAGATGCAAGGACCCACGTACAAGATCACTACTAACAAACTATGGAAAGTATTAAGGAATAATAACTGAAACGCGTAAATATCTATTCCATGTTTATCTTGACAGCAGGGCCTTTGACTCCAGCAGGGGAACGGATCCCCCTGCCTTTGTTATTTAGCAGGGGGAACTTACTCTAGCAGGGGTATGAATAATCAACTAGCAGGGGAAACAAATAAGCATAGATTTATTCCCAACAATCCTCCCCTAAACTTGTGCTTTCCCCTAAAGACAAGTTTCTGAATAAATGCTAGTTGATGAGGATGCTTACAAACTCTCTGGCCAAATCTGACTATGAACCATTCTTACCAGATCATAAGCAACAGGCTTTTTGGCATCAACAATTAACTTAGCCTGTGCTAACTTCTTCAAGGTTTCCTGAGAGAAAGGATAATACCTGTGATTGAGTAAATAAACACTCACACCTTCCATTACTACCTCATAAACCCCAGAATTGGTAAACAGCTTCCAATACACCAAATCTCCTTTATTCACTGCATCAAATAGAGGATCAAATAATTCATGCTCATACATTCTATGCATGCACTCCCAGATTACCCAATCCTTCTCAACACCATCCATGGTAGGAGGTTTTGCAGCAAACGTCTTCTTCAATATTTTCCACAGATCTTCTAAGTCTTCACTATCCAAAATTTGAAACATGACATCTAGGCTTAGAAAAGTTTGTGCTGTATTGTCAGCCCTTGTAAGCTTCCACCAGGTTCTCCCTCTGTGTTCATAAACAGCATACTCTATGATAGCAAACTTCTTTCCAAGTTCACTAGGTGAGATTTCATCATTTTCCTGTAAAATCAGCTGTTTGTCAATTTCATCATTTGATGGCCCTTGAGACTCTTTAGTGATTATGCCCACTTGCTCCATTCTCTTGAGTCTCTTTGCTGCTCTTTGTGCATTAAGTACTGACTTCTCAAGTACTTCTGGAAGACTTTCACCTGCTTGGTGTGATTCCCCTGATGGGGATGATGCACCTGCTTGTGTAGTCTCTCCAGCTTTTCTTTTCTTTGTTGCTCTAGCTTTCTGTATCACTTCACTTTGTCTCCTAAGATACTCAGCTTCCTCAGGAGTGTTGATAGTCATCCAATCCTCCACATCATACAACTTTAGAACTGGTCTGACTGCTCTCTTTATGGCTTCAAAGCTCATATCTGTGAAGTCACCATCCTTCCACTTTCTGTGCCTTTTAAGCAGAAGCTTGTAGTGATCAAGCTGCCCTTTCTCTGAAGTTCTATACTTCTCACTCTGAATTTGCATTGCCCTTCTTTCCAGATATTTAGTTTGATATTTGTAAACAAGGCAAGTCAACTCATACCTTTCTTCTAAAGGAGCATTTTTCAACTCCTTCTCCCATTGATCAAGAAATTCTTCAACATGAGGTACCCTCTCATCTAGTTCCCTATGCATAATCTCAACCTGCTTGAGCATATCTTTGGGCCTCATCTTCTCCATCCTTTGATCCTGCATATCCATTTCCTCTTGTTGTAGCTTCAGAGCTACTTGTGCATCATGAGCTTCTTGGATCTTTTGCTGTTCAGGAGTCAGATACTTGAATTTTCTCTTGGGCTGTTGCACCATGATTCCTTTTCCTTTATCTTTTGGATCCACTGATGGTGCTGGTTTTGCTTTAGTTGCAGGTTCTTTGATTGTTATCCCCTTCTGAGCTGGTTGCTTTCTGTTCTTCCTAACAAATGTTTGAGTTATGTTTTTAGCAGGGGATAAACTTACAGCAGTGGGATCAGCAATGGCAGGGGAAACTTTGGAAGCAGGGGCTTCTTCTTGATTGCCCATAGTGAGCAATGTTTGAGCAATGTCTTTGGTTGCACTCCCCTTGTCACTTCCTTTATCAGCACTTTCTTTCTCCATTCCTTCCTTAGCACTTTTTATCTTTCCATGCTCCATACCAGGATATGAATAATACTCAGTAGATCCTTCTTTGGTTGGAATTTCCTCCCCTTTGGAAGCATCCTCATCTGTGGAAAGAATCAGTCTGGGCTTTCTCCTCCCCTCAAGAGTAGCAAGTCTGGTTTCCAAATGAGAGATAACCAGACCTTGCTTTTTGACATCTTGTACAAGTTGTGCATTCTGCCTTTTCAGGCTCATGCACATTTTCGTCAATTCCAAGTTTGTCAAAGGTTTCATACTGCTCTCAATCCTAGAAGGGAATTTCTCCCCTTGTTGGATATCATGGAGTGGGGGAGAGGACTTATTGATGGTGTCACTGTCCTGCTCACCCCTTGAGGATGAGACAGTAGTGGCAGCCAAACCCCCAGGTTGCTCCAAACTCTTGGAGACTCTCCTCTCTGCTGCTTGTGAAGATTCACCAGGCAAGGGAGACCTGGCAAACCTGGATTTGGAACGCCTTTCTTGGTGTGGATCAGCAGGTGGTAGGTTATTGGCAGGGGATTCAGCAGGTGGATTTATGGCTGTTTGATGTTTGGCTTCTTCCCGTCTGATTTGGTCTAGCATGATTGAAGTAAATGGAATATTTCTGCCAGAGAACAAAGGTGATGGTGCAAGTAATGTGGTGAAAAGTTTGGTTGTGTGTTTGGTTGCTGAAAAATAGTTTATGTGTGTAATGGGACCATGATCACTCATATTCAGCAAAACTTCTATAAACCTTGGATACATACAAAACTTTGAGGTGCTTGAAACATTTTTCACCATGCCTTTAAAAATCATTTGAGAAAAACAATACTTCCTTCCTGTTGCAAAGCAGATCAGGGCAGAAGCTATCTCACTACCAACTTCATTAAAAGCAGTGGTTTTGGGTGACAAACATTGCATAATAGTATGAATCAAAAGTTTCCAATGAGGGGCAAACTGGCCTTTAGCAAATTTTAATTTTTGTTTTTCAGAAAGTTTATACCCCAATTTTTCAAGACCTTCAAAAATTTCAGCCTCAGAAAGGTTGGTTATTCCATCCTCATCATCAAGGAGAAGATTCTCCCTAATGGAGGCAAGTGAGATTACCTTGGAATGACCATCAACTGTGCTTTGTATTATGACCTCTCCATTCACTGTTTTGGTCATGGCTTTAGACCAGAACTGTTGAATGTGTGAGGTATAAATGCGAGGATTGATGAGAAGGGCCACTTTGAAGTACGAGGACTTTAGAAAGGCCACAGCCTCAGCAAACTCGGCTGGCTCATCATGAAGCAAAGCAATTTGGTTATGATTAGGAGCAATTTTAAGAGTCATGATGAATTTGAAAAATAGTTTAAAGGTTTATAGAGATGGGAGGTAAGTGGGATTAGGTCGAAAGAGATTGGTGGACCTGCTGGTAAAGGGAATTAAGTTTATATAGGCGAATTGAAGAGCTGTGATTGGACCAAAATTTTCAAATTGCAAAAATATCAGGAATAAATCTTGATAAAAAATTAATATATTTGAAATAGAAGAAAAAGATTACCAATCAGCTAAGAAAGCGCCTTAAATATCTTTTAAAAAGAATAAAATATTCCCTAACCAAAATTTAAGCAAGCAGGCCCAACGGCTATGAACAGGGTAACGGTATTGTCGGTCAATGGTCAAACAGGGGAATGTTGTGAAGGCAGGGGAATAAAAAATAAAAGCAGGGGAAACTTTCCTAGGGGTATTAAACTAGTCATGAAGTGACTAATGCTAACTAGCTCTGCTCTAATGCACACACTTGTATACACAAGATAGATACATAGAATCTCAAGAGTCCTCTTTTCAGCAATGGTCCCAATACAAAAAGTTAATACATAAATCCCCCCTACACCAGGTAATCCCAAGAAATCATGTATACCCCAGTCACCATCCCAACCTTGTCCCTTACCTATGGTCAGTTAGTCTTGGCAATGTGTGCCACACATCTGTATTTTGAACAGCAAGCTGCTTAAATAAAGAAATGCAAACACACACCACAGTGCCTCAAGGTTTCAGAGTTTAGACAAGCTGTGCAGCAAGTCATCATTACTCTGAACCCCCACTCACCAATGGATATGATCTAAGATCATATATGAGCATTCTAAGAATACCCTGAATCCTAAAGGTTTGACCTAACCTCCCCTGAAACATAGAGTATATACCTGATCCACCAAGGAGAGTAGTATGCACCAATATGAACCTCTGCATTGTTAGTCTAAAACCACATAAAACCACTTTTGTAAACAGAACACACCCTGCTTAAGAAAAACTTCTCTTGGCAGGGGAATAAACCCCAAGCAGGGGAATCAGTGTTAAAAAGCAGTGGAATGAAAGAAATGGTAAAAGTGACTAACAATTATACAACAACAGCAATGAAGTAACCCTGATTACACATGACACAAATAGACATCAGATTTTAAGGGGTAACCATTCCAATGCCTGCAACCAGATACTGAAACCTTCCTACCTCAAAAGCTTTTGTTAAAAGATCAGAAACATTAAGTTCTGTATCAATTTTCTCAGGGACAATCAGTCCTTTTTCAAAACAATCTCTGATAAAGTGATGTCTAATTTCAATATGTTTGGTTTTGCTATGAAAAACAGGGTTCTTTATAATGCAAATAGTGCTGTTGTTGTCAATAAATATCTTGGTTTTAAGAAAGTTGTACCCATAATCAAGTAATTGATTTTGCACCCAAAGAACTTGACCACAGCATGCAGCAGCTGCTACATACTCAGCTTCAGTTGTGGATGTTGCCATGATGGTCTGCTTCTTACATTGCCAAGATATAAGCCTGCTCCCCAAAAATTGGCATCCCCCTGTTGTAGACTTCCTATCATTGTTGTCACCAGCATAATCACTATCTGAATAAGCTATCAGCTCAAATGGTGACTCCTTTGGATACCAGAGTCCTAGGGTGGGATGACATTTGAGATACCTAAAGATCCTTTTCATAGCAAATAAGTGACACTCTGTTGGTGACACTTGGTATCTTGCACATAAGCAGACTGCAAACATGATGTCAGGTCTGGAAGCAGTGAGATACATAAGAGACCCAATCATAGACCTGTACATCCTGACATCAATGGGCTTGCCAGGACCATCCTTGCCCCATGGATGATCCTTGTCCATGAGAGTGGACACCTTCTTCCCATCAGACATGCCAAACTTCTTTACAATCTCAGCTACATATTTGTCTTGTGAGATAAATATCCCATCTTTCCGCTGCTGAACTTGTAACCCCAAAAAGAAGTTTAGTTCTCCCATAGCACTCATTTGAAACTTATCCTGCATCAATTTGGCAAACTCTTTGCTAAGCATGGAGTTAGTTGATCCAAAAATGATGTCATCCACATAGACTTGTACTAGCAAAAGGTCACCCTTTTGTTTCTTTGTGAACAGGGTCTGATCAATCTTCCCCCTGCTGAATCCATTGTCTAGGAGATATTTGGAAAGAGTACCATACCAGGCTCTAGGAGCTTGGTGAAGGCCATACATGGCCTTTTTCACCTTGTATACTTTGTCAGGATGTTCTGGATCTTCAAACCCTGGTGGTTGCATGACATAGACTTCTTCATCAATGGTTCCATATAAGAATGCACTTTTCACATCCATCTGAAAAACAGTGAAGTCCATGAATGAGGCATAAGCAAGGAATAATCTAATAGCTTCAATCCTTGCTACTGGAGCAAACACCTCTTCATAATCAATCCCTTCTTCCTGAGTATACCCTTGTGCTACTAACCTTGCCTTGTTCCTGACAACTATTCCCCTTTCATCCTTTTTGTTCCTGAGCACCCACTTGGTCCCAATAGGCCTTGCCCATTTGGGACAATCAACCAGAATCCAAACCTCTTGTATGTCAAATTGTAAGAGCTCCTCTTGCATAGCTTCAACCCAGCTTGGGTCATTTAAAGCTTGAAAAATCTTCTTTGGCTCTTCTTGTGACAAAAATGCAGTAAACAGACAACATTGCATGTTGTCATGATTGAACTTCATGGTGATGTTAGCAATGAAGCTGTGCTCCTTTGCTGTATACCTTGTATGTCTTGGAGCTTCAGGATCACCAATAATCTGTGAGATAGGATGATCTTTATTAATTCTATAGGTAGGCTGCATGATGACTTCTGTTTCATCTTCTTCCAAATCAGAATTGATGGGGCTGTTTTGATTAGGAAAGAAGTCCTCAAAGGAACTTCCAAATGTGACAGCATGACCTAAAGATGGGTGCTTGTGAGCAGAATGAAGCTCTGAATAACTAGGACCTCCACTCCTGATGATTCTGCTTCCACTGCTGGATATGATAGGACCATCATTTATGGGTGTAGATGATGAGATGAGTGGGGATTCTCTTTCTGCATCAGAAGTCTCATTAGCATCATGGTCCTTTGTGAGAGAGGAATCAATTCCTCTAGCAGGGGAATCCAGGATTCCACTGCTTTCAGCCATTCCACTGCCTTCAGACATAGCAGGGGATGAGATTGGCTGTTCTGTTCCTGAAGCAGAGTTATCTTCTTGTTTATCAGCTTCACTAGGAAACAATGAGGGTACATTCATGTACCTTAGAGGTGACTTCTCATCAGCAATTGATTCTTGAGTACCTGAAATGTTAGTGTTCTGCAAGACAACAGGTACATAATTCATGGACTTAGAAAGTACATCTATATCAAAGAACCAATCAGGACCTGTTTGAACATCTTCAGGTTTGTCTTCAAGAAAGTTCACATGAAGATTTTCTGTGATTTTGCTTGTCTTCTTGTTGAAGATCCTATATCCCTTGCTGTTTAAAGAATAACCCACAAAATATCCATCATCACCCTTTTCACTAAACTTACCAAGATTGTCAATGGTGTTCAAGATGATAACATGACACCCAAAAGGTCTGAAAAAGTCAATTAAGGGAGGTCTTCCATTAAACAGCTGATAAGGGGTCTTGTTGTGTGCCTTGACCACCAAGGCCCTGTTTTGCACATAGCAAGCAGTGGATACAGCTTCAGCCCAAAAAATAACTGGAAGTTTGGAATCAGACAGCATAGTTCTTGCAGCCTCAATGAGTGTCCTATTCCTTCTTTCTGCCACTCCATTCTGTTGAGGTGTTCTAGCAATGCTAAATTGCCTCTTGATGCCTTTGTTTATGTAGAAAGAATCCATCTTGTGATTTCTGAACTCACCACCATTGTCTGATCTTATGGTAACTACCTTCATGCTTTTTGACAGTTCAATTTGATTGATGAACCCAATGAGTACATCAGTAGTGTCACTCTTTTCAAATAGAAAGAATGTCCATGTAAATCTTGAAAAATCATCAGTAATAACTAGGCAGTACCATTTCTTCATTATACTTGCCACAGAGGTAGGACCAAAAAGATCCATATGCAATAGTTCCAATGGCTTGGTGGTGGACATACTTGTTTTTTACTTGCAAGATGCTCTGTGTTGCTTCCCTTTCAGACATGCTGCACAAGTATGTTCAGTGACAAAAGACTTGGAAGGAAGACCATGAACCAGATTATGCTTTACCAGTTTGTTCATGTTCTTGAAATTGAGATGACCAAGTCTTCTATGCCATTTCTTACATTCATCTGCTGAAGCTTTGGCAATGAAACATGTTTCATTGTCTTGGAGAGAGATGTCCTTGAGATCAATTGTGTACATGTTCTTCTGTCTTGGTGTTCTGAGAACAATTGGAGTGTCTTGTGGCAAGACAAACTCCTTTCCTAATACCAAGCATTCAGTGTCAGTAAACAAGACAAAATTCTTGTTATCAGTCATCTGTGACACACTGAAGAGATTATACTTAAGCTCCTTCACCAAATACACATTGTCAAAAGTCATCCCATTGGTGACAATAGTTCCTTTTCCTGTTATAGTTCCATGCCCATCTCCAAAAGAAACACCATCATTGTCATGCAGGGGTACAAAGTTAGACAAGTAAGCTTTGTGTCCAGTCATACTTCTTGAGCATCCACTGTCCCAGTATGCTCTATCATCCTTTGTCTTCTTTGTCACCTGCAAAAGGAAAAACAAATTAGTTTTTCTTGGGGACCCAAGCCATTACAGACTTGGATCTACCTCGTGTATCAATGTAAGATAGCTTATCAAAGACTAGAGATACACCATTAGATTGAGTACCCCTTTTGGGTGCCCAAACCCAACGAGCTGAGGCTTTCACAGCTTTTCCCCATCTTCCCATGTTCCTAGAATGCACACCTCTTCTAGCAGGGGATACCCCAGTTTTAGCAGGGGAATCCTTATGCTTGGCAGAGGGAACCCACCTTTTGTTTTGGCCTCTATTCATGTGTTGGTAAGGTCTTGGGCCAGTTTTATATTCAGTATAAGGTGTTGGGGTAGTCACAGAAGTGTTGGGCTTTGGGTGAACATCATTTTCCTTTCTAAGGGCTGGAGCAACATATTTCTCAGCAACTCTATTTCTCAAGGCAGGGGCAACATACTTGGCAGGGGAAAAGGATTTTGCCCCTGCATTTAGAAGAATGGCTCTAGGTTGCATATCCTTTAAGGGATTTGCAGCCACCATCTCCATTGGTGCCTTACACTCTTGATAAGTGTGTTCAAAACTGCCACATGTGAAGCAGGGCTTGGTATTGATCACAAAGTCTTTTCCTAACTGATGAGACTTTTGGTCATGCCAATTCCTTTGATTACCTCTGACATTCCTGTACATACCAGCATATTTAATGATAGGTTTAGGAGACTGTGGTCTAGCCCTGCTCTTAGAGTTTGCATTGCTGCTGGAACTTCCTTCTTTTGAAAATTTAACAGGGTTGTCAATTTTCTTTAAGCCAACCTGTTCCTGTTTAATATCCCTAATGACACTAGTTTTAACTAGAGACTCTTCTGTATCAGGATTATTAGGTATATACGCACTCAAGTCAAACTCAATGTCATCCTGTTTTTCAAAACAAGGGAGACCAGTCCATGACAAGTCTTTTCTAGGATAGGGAGCATGGATGTTAGCAGGGGGTGGGGGTATAGTAGCATTCATGTTCTTAATTCCAAACCTTGTTTTGTCCTTAGGAGATTGACCAATTTCAAATGCCTTGGTTAAATCTTTTGAAGCTTTTCCAAATTTTTCAACAGTTTCCTCATCTATCTTTTGGTTAGCTTTAAAATTTTCAAGTTCAGCAGTTAAAGCATTTATAGATTGGTTATTCTCCTTGGCATCTCTTTCTAGAATCACAATGTGATCCCTATATTCACTTTCCCTTTGCCTATACTCTCTTATGGTGGACTCTAGTTGTTCTAAAGCACGTTTGTAGTTATCAAGATCATTATCACAATTTATATAGTCAGCTTTTACCTTTCTGATTTGATCATTCAAAGATTCAGTATTTTTCCTACAAGCTTTAGTACAGTATGAGTCATCATATACCTCATTGTCAGAGCTAGAACTTGACATGGCCATAAGTGCAAAGTCTTCTTCCTTTTCTTCAGCCACCAAAGCTTGGTTTATTTCCACACTTTCTGTCATAGCACTCCAGTCCCATCCATTAGCTCCATCTATCCCCTGCATTGCTACCATAGCTTTAGCACCAGAATCCTCATCCTTTCTATGGCTATTTCCAGACTTAGGTCCTCTGCATTCCCTGGCAAAATGACCCTTCTTGCCACAATTGTAGCATTCAACTTTTCCTTTATCAAACCCAGCCACATCAGATGGATTAATTGTGATCTTCTTGCCATACTTCTTGTGGAACCTGTTGGCTCTCATGCTTAGCAAAGCCATATTCCACTTGATATCCAATTCTTCTAATGCTTGCTTACTGATTTGATTCAGATCTTCATGTAGCACTGTAGATCCTTGTGGACCTTGAGATGCTATGAAGGCACATGCAGTATCAAGGCTGAATGTAGCTGGTCTTTCTTCATCATAGGAAGGTCCAGACCTGGTAGCAGGGGAATAAGTAGCAGGGGCTACTTCTATTCCACTGTTCTTGGAGATTCCACTGCTTTGTGATATGAATGCCATGTTAGCAGGGGAATCAGCGATTCCACTTGAGTTGGTGGGAATTGTCCCTTTTGACTTCATTTCATTGACAATAGGTTCAAAAACTTTTAGGTTATTTTATATATCATCAATATTCTTGTTGTCCAAGTCATCCTTATTCTGCCAGATTGCCTTATAGACAAACCATTCTTTCTGGAGGCTGTTAAGAAACCTGGTATTCACCTGTTCTTTTGACACCTCAATATCAAAGAATTCCAAGTGGGCCACCATGTCTTGAAGCCTATTGTAAATAGCTCCAATTGATTCATCACCAATTGCTTTGAAAGAAGCAAAATCATCCAGCATTTGGTTCTTCTTCTTCTTCTTTGTGGCTTCATTTCCTCCAAAGGTTGTGCCTATGGCTTCCCATAGTTCTTTAGCTGTTTTGTATTTCCTGAATCTGAGTTGATGTCTATCAGGTAGGGCCAACAGCAATGAGCTATGAGCCCTGACATCATGCCTTCTAGCCAGTATTTCCTTATCACATAAGGCAGCAGATTTCTTCTTGTCCTTACCTTTGGAACTTTCACCTTCATCCTTGCCTTCTTCAACTGCCACCATTTTGTTGAATTGATCACCAAACTCTATGATCTCCCAGAGAACATAGTGTTCCATTTTCAGGTATTGTTGGATTCTGAATTCCCATAATTCAAAATTTTCAGGATCCAACATGGGTAATTTGAGAGCATTGTGGTTGTTGCTGTTTGTGGATGAATCTGAAGACATGTTTGCTATGAGGATTTTGTTCTTGATTTAGACAAAGTTTCTCAACAAGCTCTGATACCACTTGTTGATCCCAAAGTCAGATCTTAAACCTTAATAGCTTGTTTAAGGGTTGTGATAGAGAGAAAGAATTCAATCTAACACTAGAGAAACTTTGCAAAGCAAAGTAACTAAACAAGATTCGGAATATAATGTTTAGCACAAGAACAAATGAGATTCAAACGTTGCACTTTAATATATCAAAGATATACGAATACCCAAAGTGGTATTAGGGTTTACAAAACCTTAAAGTAATAATAATGAAAAACGAAAATGAGAAAGACACACATTGCATGCTAACCTAGTGAGTCCTTTTATAGATGCAAGGACCTACGTACAAGATCACTACTAACAAACTATGGAAAGTATTAAGGAATAATAACTGAAACGCGTAAATATCTATTCCATGTTTATCTTGACAGCAGGGCCTTTGACTCCAGCAGGGGAACGGATCCCCCTACCTTTGTTATTTAGCAGGGGGAACTTACTCTAGCAGGGGTATGAATAATCAACTAGCAGGGGAAACAAATAAGCATAGATTTATTCCCAACAAACCCTAATAACCTTAATCATAAAAATTACCAAGGAATAATTGGGGGTTTTATCTTAAGTGTGTGATTCACACACTTGGGGATTAAATCCCCAAGTTTATCGGAAGCTAACACCACTGTGGTCCTCCCTCCTCTCCGACGTGGCTGTTTTTCCTTGATTTAATTGGTGGAACCACCTCATATCAACAAACCCACCAATAGAATCATCCCACATCAGCATGAAGAAACACAAACACGCCAACCTGGCAATCCGTGTGAAGTAAGGACAAATTTCAGCCGTTGATCAAGTGTGAGAAAAGAAAGGGAATAAAGATGCGGCCCTGATTTCAAGACGTGAGCACCAAGGATATTAGGGTTTTCCTATAAAACCCCACTCCATAACATGTAAAAGGATATATTCCATTTTCTTTATTTTTACTATTTTTTAATTAATTAAGAGTAGGATTAAATTAGATTTAATTTTTATGCAAATTAGATTGTAGGTTTAATGTATTTTTTTATTTTCCAGTAATGTAATGATTTTGATTTATTAATGAAAAGTTCATTTTCAATTAAATTTAATCTCGTCTAAATTTATTTTATTGCAATTTAAAACTGTTTTTATTATTATTTGTTTTTTTATAATCATTAAAAAAGTAAGAAAGTGGATTATAGTAATTTCCCCCACTGGGAAATTATTACAAATACTGTTCGAGAGATTCTGTGGGTTCGAGAAGATGATGATGATGTTTGATGATTAAGGTGGTGTTCGGTTTGTTCTCAAAGACGGCTCAACGCCGATCTTCATCCCAACGGATTCATCATAAGGTTCTCATCCTCTTTTTAATTTTCTTGTTCTAGTTTTAATAAGTTACTGTTTATCTGTTTTTGTTATCTGTTTTGTCTGAGTTATTTAGATTATTTTGATCTGCTTTTGTTTTATTATTTGTTTGGTTTGCTAGTTTGTTTTGATTTAGTTTTGTTTGGATTTAGTTATGTTTGGATCTGCGTATTCTGTTGTCTGCTTATGTTTATGGAGTTCATTTGGTTTATTTAAATCTGCTTATTTGAGTTTTAAATATGGTTTCAAGTTTATTTAAATTAGCTTTACTTTTGTTTTATGTTTCCTGTTTGATTTTGTTAGTTTGATTTGCTTAAGTTGCTTTTTTGCTTATTTGTTTAATACTGTTATAGCTTATCTTGGTTTAGCTTATTTGCCTTTTCTTTTTGTTTATGGCTGTTGCTTTTTCTACTGCTTATCTGATTTAGGTTATAGCATATTTGGTATTTATTCGTACTGTTATACTACATAAAACTCAGACCATTTGGTGGCAAATTTTAGTCATTAGTTTAAATTCAAGTTTAAGTTTATTAATTTTAGTTTAAAAGTTTTTATTTCTTTTATTCAGTTTTGAAAATATATATATAAAAAGATATATATATTTTATTTAAATTGTTTTTTAAACTTAGTTTTATTTCTTTTAGTTCAAAATTAATATAGTTTTCTTTAAAAATAGTTTTAAATAGTTTTCATTAAAAGTTTTTATTTTTATTTAGTTTCTCATAAACTTAGTTTTAAATTTTGTTTAAGTTTTCAAAATAGTTTTTTTATTAAAATTAGTTTAAAGTAGGTTTTTGAATTAGATTAAAAAGTTTTTAATATTAAATAGATATTAGTTTTAAAATACAAAAAAAATATACGTTACCAAAAACAATAAATCTCCACGTTAATTGAATATCAATTCGAGTGAGTCAAGTAACGAAAATAGATCTAAAAAGAGTTTGCAAAAACTTAGTATTAAAATGGCGCCGCTGCCGCTTCGCTCGTTACGATTGACGATTTGGATTTTGGAATCCGTTCGATTTTGAACGTTATTTTTCTTGTTAAAAAATCAAAAACATAAAAAATCAAAAACATAAAAATTAAAAAAATTAAAAAAATCACAAAAGCAAATTCTTTCCTAAGATTTGCACCAAAAAAATTACAAAATCAAAAAGTAATACTTTTCCTAAAGTATTACACCAAAAATATTACGTATTTCGATTTTTTCGACACTACCATGGATAATCGTCCGATTTGTGAAATATTGCAAGAAGAGCGTTATAAGATTATGCCCGAGGAGTGTACGACTTGAGGTGGGCCTCATGCTTATTTTAATTGTGACAAAACTTATGAGGAGGTTTATAATAATGAGGAAAGTATGTGTTATGATACTAATACTTATTTTGGCTCCCCTAGTTTTCCTACAACTAGTGACCCACCACATTATGATCAACGGTTTTATGGGGAATTTCAAAATCAAGGGTTTTCAAATAATGAAGGTTTTCCAAATGAAAGCAATTTTCAAAACTATAATCAAGGGAGTATTTCACAAACTCAAATGGACTTAATTCTTCATAAACTTGAGGAACATGATAGATTCCTAAGAGAATGGCAGGAGGAAACTGATAGAAAATTCATGCTCATTTTAGAAACCTATCAAGCTCAATGTGATATTGAGCCGTCTTTGAGAGTTGATATTGAGGCTAACACCACTACTAGTAGTGATGTTCCCACTGTGGATCCTTCCATCTCTCCACCAATAAAGGAGAGACAAGGCCCGGAGATTATCATGAGTTTTACTCACCCTCCAGTGTTGACACCCACGGATACTATTAGCTCTCCTCTTTCCTCACCTATTGAGGAAATTCCCAAGATTATACTTGAGCCTCCATTACCCATTGATGACCCCATTTCTTTTATGAATCCTTCACCTACTCCTTCAAATGACTTTATGCTTTCTTCAAATCCTCTTTGCGAGACATGGTTTGATAAACCAATTTTTGAGAAGTGTGAAGAACTTTATAATGAGTGCATAGAAGAAGAACCCATAAGTTGTCCTACACCTAAGGAGTTTGTAGATAGGGATGAGTTATCTTGTGATTCTGACTACAATATTAATTATTCCTCGAGATTGGATGAGGATGATTCACCTATTTTACCAAAACCGACTTTTGAAAACCATGATACTAATGATTTATCGGATTCTTTAGTCCTTAGTGATGACTTTTATACCCCGAGTATTGAGAAATTCCATCACGAGGATGCTTTTTATGATCCCGTGTTATTGGATTTCTCGCATGAGCTTAATTGTGATCATGGTATTGATGAGAAGGAAAATGGAGTTTTAAAACTTGATATTGATATTGATATTGAAAACTCGGATTTTGATAAATTCACATTTGCCTCTTCGCCGATTACTTTTGATTCTACCATCGATTCTCTTCCACATATCACTTTTAGTGATGATGATGGTTTTCTCATTCCCGAGATCGATGAATTTCTTGATACTCCCGTGGATGATAATTTCACATATGTTGAGAGGACCTTTTTACCTTTTATGACTTATCCTCCTGCCTCTCATTTATTATGTTCCTCCGGGACCGAGGATAAGATTTTTGATCCCGGTATTACATTAGAGGCTTCCCCATGGACCATTTAATTCGGGGTCGAGTCAGGCTCGTGACCCGGTTAACAAAAACAAGCGCTTCTCGGGAGGCAACCCGACGATCTATCTTTTATCTATTTTCTACAATAAGTGTAGGGGGAGCCTTGTAGGTTGTTTGTTTTGTGTTGTGATGTTGTGTGCAGGGACATGTGCTTAATAATCCACTTTTGGTACTTTTGACGCGACCCGTGTTCCCGTGTTTCCCGTGTACCCGGTTCCTTCGATAAGTTTTTGCTATTGTGATTCAATCTTGTATATAAATAAAACAAATAAATGTAATC
Organism: Glebionis coronaria; assembly: GCA_025667525.1. NCBI lineage: Eukaryota > Viridiplantae > Streptophyta > Magnoliopsida > Asterales > Asteraceae > Glebionis > Glebionis coronaria. The sequence continues at coordinate 48,673 of JANFOE010000012.1, read as the reverse complement.
ACTTTAGTTATCCCTTCCTTAGCTCGATTTTAAACAACGTACTCAATGTCCTAAGTGTAGGGGATTTTATTCTCCCACATGCTTAAACATTGAGGACAATGTTTTTATTAAGTGTAGGGGGGATTTCTATCGAAATTTTAGTGGGATTTTCCATGAATTTGACCCCATTTAATCGGAAAATTTAAAAAAATTTCAACGTTTTTCAAATTTTTGATCTATTTTGGCCTAGTAGTATTTTGTTTTCTGTTCTTTCCTTTTATCATCGCATCTTATTTATATTTTCCATTTCAAGAATAAAGTCAAAAAAAAAAATAAAAAAAAAATGGTTTTAACAAGTTTAGATATCTTTGATATATTAGGCCCGTCGTGAATATTTTGACTCAACCCGAGTTTACTTATCTAAGTTTACTCTAGCTAGTATCCTTAACCATATGGACCTTAATTGGTTTATTAGGCTAAGCATCCACGAGTCTCATTCTTTGAGATGTTAAATTGTGGAGAACGAGAGATGATAGAGTTGATAATAAGTTTAAGGGTTAATTTTTGCTTATATGGTTTTTGTGGCTCTTTCTTCCCGCTTGTATATTTAATTGCTTAATAAATGAGGATTTTTGCGGTGTAGATTCGATATCTTAACTCTTAGCCAAATCTTTATTCTCTTTGTAATTAAAGCATGAACACATTGAGGGTGCCAGCGTTGTGGACTTCCGACTAAGGTGGCTCATAACCACTAAGTAGGAGGTATTCAGACCATGGGACCGCGGAATTTGGCCTACTATACATATCATAAATAAAGAAAGAATAAGATTAAAACATGACCTCAAGGAGCCTTAGGGTGTGGGGCATGTAGCACGAACCTTGTCATTAGAGCCTTAGGGTGTATGGCATGGTAAGTGTTGAATAAAAATTGATCAAAAATCAATTTCCTCGTTTATCGTTCAAGGAGCCTTAGGGTGTGGACAATAGACGGGGAGCATTTTTACATCTTAAAGAGCCTAAGGGTATATGATGTGAACTTGCTAAACTCCACATAAAGTCTACATGACTTTGGAGGAATAATTAATAAGTATTACTATTGGCCAAATTTTGGGTCTGGGAATTTATTCCCCAAATCGTGTTAAATCATCCTTGATGTGGGCTTACTTTGGTGACAACGTTTTTGAGGACGAGGTTAGGTTTTGAGTATCGGGTTTGCACCATTTGGCCTTCATTTTTGGATTAATAATTATCGAGTAAGTCAAATGAGCATACGGGTGAATGACAATCAATAAAATCTAGAGATACAACGTAGGAATTGAAGAAAGAGTTTTACACAATTATCTTATATGAGTGGTTTTAACTTAAGGACTTATGGTAGACAATGATCTCGTTTTTAAGCTTGGCATGGGGAACGTGAAACTTGAGGATGATTAATATTGATGACACCAAAGCCCTAATTCAAGTCTTAGATTTCTTTACGAGTTTCTTCCATCAAATAATTTCCAAAGTTAAATAAAGTGTTATAACTTTTGTTTCCTTTAAAGTTCTTTTCATCGTAGTAGTATTAGTATATCTTAATAAAGGCCGAGATGGATTAATTATGAGAAAAATGTAACTTTATCCTTTAAAATAATGCATTGCATGGGGTCATTGCAATGATCAAGTGTAGGGGATTTAATAAGTGTGTAAACACTTATCCTTTTGCCACTAAAATCAAGGAAAAACAAGACCTAATCATGTGTTTAATATCGTAAAAGTCGGAATTACGCGTGGTTTTGTGTTTTGTGTGTTAAATAGGTACAAATGATCAAAAGGAAAGAAAACACGGGATTTCACGGTTAAAAGTTGAAGAAAAGTCCAAAAAGAGACGAAGACAAAGTCAAAAGATCAAAAGTGTGCCCAAGATCATGAAAACCGGGAATTCAACACTGTTTTGAAGAAAAGATCGAGAAAGCCGAAATCGAGCTCGTTTTAGTGGATTTATTCATTTACGAAGATTTCAGGCTTAGTGGGTCCCACATTCGGGTTAATGGGCTCAAAAGCCCATTTGGAAGATAAAAGCCCAACAAAAGTGAGACTTGTGAAACTTAAAAGTCCAAAAGCCCAAATTAAAATGATATACGGATGGATTTAAGGGTGAATTGGGCCAAGCCCAAATAACCAAAACACAAATATACGGATGAATTTATGAAAAGATTTATTTGCTTGGTCAAGCATCACAATCAAACAACACACGAATAAACTTTTCACTCCCTCACACAATAAATAAACTTTATCCATCACCTCACCACACACGTGTAACCTAAAGCTACACACTCCACACGTTTTCATTTTTTTTACCCTACCCATCCCACCATTTATTGCCATTTCGATAATAACTAGAAAGTCACTCACCCCATTCACTCTTTACCATCACTGTTTATTCTTTCTCTCTCTTAAAAATCATACATAGCCCCCATTTTTTACCCAGTCACCCAAACCCTAATAACCTTAATCATAAAAATTACCAAGGAATAATTGCGGGTTTTATCTTAAGTGTGTGATTCACACACTTGGAGATTAAATCCCCAAGTTTATCGGAAGCTAACACCACTGTGGTCCTCCCTCCTCTTCGACGTGGCTGTTTTTCCTTGATTTAATTGGTGGAACCACCTCATATCAACAAACCCACCAATAGAATCATCCCACATCAGCATGAAGAAACACAAACACGCCAACCTGGCAATCCGTATAAAGTAAGGACAAATTTCAGTCGTTGATCAAGTGTGAGAAAAGAAAGGGAATAAAGATGCGGCCCTGATTTCAAGACATGAGCACCAAGGAGATTAGGGTTTTCCTATAAAACCCCACTCCATAACATGTAAAAGGATATATTCCATTTTCTTTATTTTTATTGTTTTTTAATTAATTAGGAGTAGGATTAAATTAGATTTAATTTATATGCAACTTAGATTGTAGGTTTAATGTATTTTTTTATTTTCCAGTAATGTAATGATTTTGATTTATTAATGAAAACTTCATTTTCAATTAAATTTAATCTCGTCTAAATTTATTTTATTGCAATTTAAAATTGTTTTTATTATTATTTGTTTTTTTATAATCATTAAAAAAGTAAGAAAGTGGATTTTAATAATTTCCCCCACTGGGAATTATTATAAATACTGTTCGAGAGCTTCTGTGGGTTCCAGAAGATGATGATGATGTTTGATGATTAAGGTGGTGTTCGGTTTGTTCTCAAAGACGGCTCAGCGCCGATCTTCATCCCAACGAATTCATCATAAGGTTCTCATCCTCTTTTTAATTTTCTTGTTCTAGTTTTAATAAGTTACTGTTTATCTGTTTTTGTTATCTGCTTTGTCTGAGTTATTTAGATTATGTGGATATGCTTTTGTTTTATTATTTGTTTGGTTTGCTAGTTTGTTTGGATTTAGTTTTGTTTGGATTTAGTTATGTTTGGATCTGCGTATTCTGTTGTCTCCTTATGTTTATGGAGTTCATTTGGTTTATTTAAATATGCTTATTTGAGTTTTAAATTTCTGTATGGTTTCAAGTTTATTTAAATCTGCTTTACTTTTGTTTTATGTTTCTTGTTTGATTTCGTTAGTTTGATTTGCTTAAGTTGCTTTTTTGCTTTTTTGTTTAATACTGTTATAGCTTATATTGGTTTAGCTTATTTGCCTTTTCTTTTTGTTTAAGGCTTGTTGCTTTTTCTACTGCTTATCTGATTTAGGTTATAGCATATTTGGTATTTATTCGTACTGTTATACTGCATAAAACTCAGACCATTTGGTCTGAGTATCAATTTCCAAAAATATAAATTAATTAGCAAAAAAATTGGTCACTGCTGGGGATCGAACCCCTGACCTCTCGCATAGCAACCATATGACCTTACCAATTGTTCTAGTCTTGTTTTCGTGTTCTTTTTCCTTATGTTTTATTAATATAAGTTCTTTAATATTAGCTGGCAAATTTTAGTCATTAGTTTAAATTCAAGTTTAAGTTTATTAATTTTAGTTTAAAAGTTTTTATTTCTTTTATTCAGTTTTAAAAAATATATATAAAAAAATATATATTTTTTATTTAAATTGTTTTTTAAACTTAGTTTTATTTCTATTAGTTCAAAATTAATATAGTTTTCTTTAAAAATAGTTTTAAATAGTTTTCATTAAAAGTTTTTATTTTTATTTAGTTTCTCATAAACTTAGTTTTAAATTTTGTTTAAGTTTTCAAAATATTTTTTTTAATAAAATTAGTTTAAAGTAGGTTTTTGAATTAGATTAAAAAGTTTTTAATATTAAATAGATATTAGTTTTAAAATACCAAAAAAATATACGTTACCAAAAACAATAAATCTCCACGTTAATTGAATATCAATTCGAGTGAGTCGAGGAACGAAAATAGCTCTAAAAAGAGTTTGCAAAAACTTAGTATTACTCAACTAATTGATAATGACGATCCTAAGGAGTAAATCTCGGGACGAGATTTCTATTAGGAGGGAGTGATGTGACAACCGTGGTTTTGAGGTTCGTCGATTGGTCTTATTTTAAGGTTAATTTATGTGTGACTATGTGATTTGCGTGTTCACATGTTATTTTGCGTGAACGAAGTTGGTGTGGACATCGTTTATGGGTATATGGTACTCATAAGTAAATCGAGGAACGGTTATTTCATGTTCATGAGGTCACAAATTGGTGACTATGAAATGAAATGGTGTTATTTTGGTGTTTACGTATACGTATAAGTATTATAGTAAATCGTATTTTTTTTACGATTTGGGGTTTAGCATTTAGAGGTCTCGGGTAAGGTGTTTAGTCATGGGAGTATTTTTCGGGATGGTTTTAAGTCTTTAGGACTTAGTTATAAAGTTTATTTCAAAATTCAAGAGTTTTTTAAAACTGTATATTTTACGTTTTTTCGGTATACGCGTAAAAGTGACTAGTTTTACGGTTTTAAGGTCTCGGAGGCTTTAGGAGCTGAAATAAATTAAGGTAAATTAAGGTATTATTAATAACATAATAATAAGTCTTAAAAAAAAATATATATATATATATATATATATATATATATATATATATATATATATATATATATATATATATATATATATATATATATATATATATATATATATATATATATATAAATATATATATATATATATATATATATATATATATGAATTGGGTTTTAAACCGACTAGAAAAGAAAAAGAAAAGATAATGGGCCAAAAGACCCAACTTGAGCCCAATTTGAAAAAGCTTTTTTAATAAAACATACAAATACCATGTTTATATCACAAAAATAAGTTTTTCAATAATTTTCTCCCCTTTTGGCCTAATTTTTACAAGCCCTAATTTAGGGATTCATCAAAAATAATTTTCTTGAAGATTTGAGGTAAAAATCTTGATTTAATTCTTATAGTTTTCTTGTTTTATATCATTAAGGCTTCAAGTTTTATGTAATCAATTTATATGATGGATTAGAGTTCTTAATAGATCTGTAATTAGGGGTTTTATAAACAATTAACATGATTAGGATAATGATTGGTGATTATTAGTGATGTTAATTAGGGTTTAACCATGTTTAAATCCGTTTTTAAAAACTGGGCAGATTTTTGAGTCACTTGTTTTGATCATATCTAGAGTTCTACAAACTCTTATTTTGCGATCCAAGCATCCCTGAATAGGTAATTGAAGTGGCTTTCAAATTCAAGAAACGAGAACTAAATTGGAGGTCGGGAGTTGGGACAAAAACAGGTTACAACAGTCGGAGGTCAAAACAGTTTTGAAATCAGTCGGGTTTAATTTAACGTTTTAAGGTGATTGGGGTACTTAGGAGTACACTTGATCCCTCTAATGAGCATGTTTGTTGGTTTATATATTAAATAAGAGACCTGAAGGGTGGCTAAGCAATTGGGTTAGGGTAAGACCCCCTAATCATAACAAACTTTTTGTATGTTGAAAATTGGTAAAATGCGGATAGGCAGAAGGGTATATATATATATATATATATATATATATATATATATATATATATATATATATATATATATATATATATATATATATATATATATATATATATATATATATATATATATATATATATATATATATATATATATATATATATATATATATATATATATATATATATATATATATATATATATATATATGTCGGGGCCTTAACAGTAGCTTTAAGGTTGGGGCAAAAGGGAGGAGTTATCTAACATATTTAAGGGCATATGTTTCCTTTACAGAGATCATGGGTATGTTTAGGTGGGCGTTTGGCTTATAGTTTGGAGACCTAAAAACCGGGACTGTTTTGGGTAAAATGTTAACGGGACGGGTTATGAAGTAAACTAAGTTAAGGGCTTTATAGAGGGGTGTAATGAGATGCTTAGAGCTTATAAATGAGGTATATATATGGGAGAAGGTTAGATGTCCATCATAGGTTTATGAGCCATTTTAGTGTTTGGTTCATGTTTTGATTGTGTGCTTTTTTTTGTTAGCTTTTTGCTAGTGCGCGGACTTTTGGAGAAGCTCAATCAGGTGAGTTTCATAGTCCCATGTCTTTTTATGATTTGATTTCCAGATGGGATGGAAGAGAAACTGTTTGGTTTTATAACTTATGATGTGAATGGTTTATGATTGATAATGGACTTGTGTGTACACTTATGTGATTAATTGCTATGTGATTCTTGATTGTGTTAATGATTTGGATCGGGGGACACATACCGTCTCAGTTATTGTGGTTTGACTTGGTACCAAGGGGATGTTGACAAGGCTGATGACGTATAGTCCCCAGCCGGGTCAGGAACCCGGCCCACGGGTACTACCCGTATCCGGCCCATCATAGATGGGTGGGATAATGTCATTCAGGCTTATGGGCTTGGATGAACAGTGACCGCACACATGTGTGCGGCCCACGGCCCACGGCCCGGTGCGGCCGACATAGGGTTAGACAGAATCATATTCTGTCTAGGAATAGGTTTACCCCAAAAGGGAAGGATATTCACTACTATAATTAGAAGATAACAATCATTCTAATTCTGATAGTTATCCTTTCCTTGGGGCCGAAGTATCAGTGGCAGCCCACTAGGGTTCCACTGCCTATAAAAGGAACCCCCAAGGGTTCCACAAAGGTATTACGCTCTATACTTTCAACTCACATAAACCCTAACTGATTACTTACTCTCACGCCGGAGTCTAATCGTGGGAAACATTCCCACGGTAAGCCTAACGCGTGCTGTTTAGTGTGCAGGATCCCAACCAAACGATTCACTTGGTGCAGGGGCCGGAGCCCAGCCAACCCGAATTAAGCCTAATTCGGGTCTAGCAAGGATCACCCAACTTTTGCATAAACAAGTTGGCGCCATCCGTGGGACCCATTACACTAAGCTAGAACAAAACCTCATTCTGAATTTCCAATGACGAAGGGGCATCAGCAAGCCAACCCCAGGATTACGAATCCTGGAAATCAGAAGTCCCAAGGGGAGGGAATACTCATCCCCAATCAATCACCTAGCCGCCTTTCAGGCGGACCTGGTAACCGTGGCGGCTTTCAGCCCCTGGGGGTGACGAGCACGATCTCCATGACCCCCACCTACTTCAACCCTGGACAATCCGGACCCAGGGAGTACGCCCAACCCTCCTAACAAGGAGCCGCGCAGACCATCGATAGAGGAAGAGGTAGAAGTCCTACCACTCAGCGAAGAGGATCTTACTCGAGCTCTCACGCAGAACTTCGATAGGATCGTCCCGGGGATCGCGTCAAGGTTGAATCTGGGGAGGAACCTCCAATCCAGACTCAACTTTGGTGACACCGGACCAATCACCTCTTCCCAAAATCAGAGGAAAAGGAGAGCTCGGCCTCAGGAACAGAGCATCTTTGAGGAAACCCCTCAACCCAGGAATGTGTTTGATCGCATAGGAGATCGCCTCATACAGGAACTAATGTAGTCTCGAGAAGGAGGAGATAAGTCTGATGGTTCACCCGAGCGGCCAGATCGAGAGTTGGCCAGAACCGCTCGTCGCACGAGCGTGTGGGACAGGATGAACAATGGGAAGAAGGCTTCCGGTTCATCCCAAAAAAGTGGTCCCTACCCAAAGGATGGGGCACCACCGCCGTCCCCAGACCCATCAGGAGAGGACTCAGATGACCATCCGCCTAAGCGTTGCCGACCTAGGCGCACCCCTCCACCACCACCAAACAATGATGAGTATTATGGTGGCCCTTATTATCGAGATGCAGAAGCGGAGGATCTTTCGCGTCCATGGTGTGAACCATGGGATGACCCTAGGCTCACCCGGCCATGGGCGTATCCCAGGGAAGACCCGTTCACCCTCCGCATACGGAACTATTCTGAGGACACCAAACGTCGCATGCCGGCGTGTATCAAGACTTATGATGGGACTAGTGATCCGGTTGATCACCTTAAAATATTTGATACGCAGGCTAAAATTGAACGATGGCCCATGCCTATATGGTGCCAAATGTTCAATTCAACTTTGATTGGAAATGCCTGTTACTGGTTTGAGGCGCTCCCTCCACGGAGCATTGATAGTTTCACGGAACTACGCACTGCATTCGAGAACAATTTTACTCAGAGGAAAAAGTATAATAGGGATCCGGTCTCATTGGCAACTGTCAAACAACGGCCGGGGGATTCCACAGAAGCCTTCACTGAACGCTTCAATGATGAGTGCACGCGCACAAGAACAATGCCGGAGCTCCTGAAAATCTCTGACTACATGCACGCCATAACAGACAGGGAGTTGATCAGGCGCCTCAATGACAAGCGTCCAGAGAGATATGATGACCTCATGGAAAGGGTCAGAAATTTCATAGAAGGAGAAACAGCTGTTGCCGCGGCCTACCCATCCCGAGGAAATGGGTACCGGTCAAATGACCAGTCTCGGAGACAGTCGGGCGGTCAAGGCAATCAGAACAATAGCAAGGGCTCAGACTACAAGAGCCAGAGCAAAGGAGGACGGCCGGATGATAAGTTCACCCCCTAAAGATGTCCTACCGGGAGATCTTGCTGACGGAAGGGGCGAACTTTCTAAGGCCTCCCCCAATGACCACTCCGCCGGAACGTCGGCAAGGAAATCGCTTCTGCGAGTTCCATAATGACAAAGGCCATGGTACGGAGGAGTGTATCCAGCTCAAGAAGCATATTGAGTCGCTTATCAAATCAGGTAAACTCAAGCACCTAGTTAAGGATTGGAAGGATGGAAAAGACAACAACAAGAAGTACAATAAGAAGGATTCCCAAAAGGACAAACCTTCTACCATATACATGATCCAATCCAGACAACGCCGCACAAGGCAGAAAGTTGGCCAAAAAATTTCACGCGGCAGGGAAATCTCGTTCCCTCTCATCACAACAAGCGATGTGACCGATGCGCCTCTCACTATTGAAATAAGCATTGGAACGCATAATGTTCGTCGCATGTATGTGGATGGAGGGTCGTCAGCAGAGGTACTGTATGAACACTGTTTTGTGCAGTTAGGCCCAGAAATAAGAAGCCAATTAGTACCGGCCACGGCGCCGCTCACCGGCTTTAGTGGAGACACTATCTGGCCGATAGGGAAACTACGGCTGCTTGTAACCATTGGGAATGAGGAACACTCCACTACGGCGTGGATGAACTTCATGGTGATACGCTCACATTCTCCGTACAATGGAATAATAGGCAGACCAGGTATTTTGGCTATACGGGCGGTACCCTCCACGGCGCACGGAATGATCAAATTCCCCGTTGAGGGAGGGATCGTTACCATTTACAACACAATCATACCGGCATCCGAGTGTCACACCGTGACAACGCCGGCTCCACCTGTTCCACCCAAGGATGGATCACCACCTCCCAATTGGAAGGTAGCCATTCACCCTGACTATCCGGAACAGGAGGTATCCATAGGAGGGGCGCTCTCGGATAGCGGAAAAAGGGCCATGTGCTCTCTTTTAAGTGCAAACTTAGACATATTCGCATGGGAGCCAAAGCATATGACAGGTGTGCCACGTGCGATAGCAGAGCATAAGCTCCAGATCCGCCAAGGGTACCAACCCGTCAAGCAAAAGAAGCGCGGCCAGGCGCCTGAGCGCAGCCGAGTGATATTGGAGGAAGTACGGAAACTAGTGGACGCAGGCATCATGCGCGAGGTGTACTACCACGAGTGGTTATCCATCCGGTCATGGTCAAGAAACATGACGGAAGTTGGCGCATGTGTGTGGATTTTACGGATCTAAACAAGGCCTGCCCACAGGATTGTTACCCGTTACCGAAAATCGACTGGAAGGTGGAATCCCTATGTGGGTATCCTTTTAAATGCTTCTTGGACGCATATAAAGGGTATCACCAGATCCAGATGGCGGAGGAGGATGCAGAAAAAACGGCGTTCCATACGAGCCAGGGCGTATATTGCTATACGAAAATGCCGTTTGGACTGAAGAACGTCGGTGCTACATATCAACGGCTGGTGGACAAAGCTTTTGAATCACAGATAGGTCGTAACCTGGAAGTCTATGTGGATGACTTGGTTATAAAAAGTCACACGGAGGAAGCACTTCTCCGGGATGTCCAAGAGACATTCGACACACTGAGAAGGATTAACATGAAGTTAAATCCAAAGAAATGTACGTTTGGGGCAACAGAGGGAATGTTCCTTAGATATTTGATTGATCCAAACGGCATCAAACCTTGCCCAGAGAAGACGGACGCATTAATACAACTGCCATCCCCCTAGATACGGAAGGAGGTGCAATCCTTAAATGGGAAACTAGCCGGGCTGAATAGGTTCTTATCTAAATCCGCAGAGAAGTCATTACCCCTATTTAAGACACTCAAGAAGTGCATTAGGAAGGGAGACTTCCGGTGGACGAAGGAAGCCGAGGAAGCTTTCGGCCAACTTAAGCAGCATCTTGCATCCCTCCCTATGCTAGTAGCTCCCCGGCCAAAGGAGGAACTCATTATGTATCTCTCAGCCACTCATGGCGCAATAAGCGCGATACTTATGACAGATAGAGATACAGTGCAAACTCCGGTCTACTTTATAAGTAGAACACTACAAGGGCCGGAGTTGAATTACTCCTCTATGGAAAAATTGGTGTTAGCACTAGTGTTTGCTACAAAGCGGCTGCGCCAGTACTTTCAGGCGCACCCAATTGTAGTCATTACGGATCAGCCAATCAAGCAGGTTATTTCTAGACCGGACGTGGCAAGGAGGCTACAGAAATGGAGCATCTTATTGGGGGAGCACAATATATCTTATAGGCCAAGGACGGTTGTGAAAGGCCAGATCTTGGCAGATTTCCTAATAGAGAAGCCGGATGAGGAAGGGCCAATCGTTAAGTAAGACGAGACTCCAACAGAACCATGGGTGTTGTTCACGGACGGATCTTCGTGTACGGACGGGTCCGGAGCTGGTCTCATTCTCACAAATCCGGAAGGAATGGAATTCACGTATGCCCTCCGTTTTGAGTTCACGGCCACCAACAATGAAGCGGAATATGAAGCATTAATTGCGGGTTTGAAAATCGCCGCTAGAATGGGAGTCCGCAACCTTGAGGCCTACGTGGACTCACGGCTTGTCGCGAACCATATTCTAGGTGGATATGTGGCTAAGGAGGACAACATGGTCAGGTACTTGGAAAAAGTCAAGTCGCTAATTGCGGCTTTAAGTAAGTTTTCCATCAAGCAGGTGCCAAGGGGCGAGAACAAGAAGGCGGACGCTTTTAGTAAGATCGCATCCACAAGCTTCGCTCACTTGTCTAAACAAGTCTTGGCGGAAATACTCAAGGAGAAATCTATAACGGAAGGGGAGGTCGCTACTATAGTTGAGGAGGATGGACCTACATGGATGACCCCGATTATCAACTATTTGACTAGCGAGACCCTTCCAGACGAGGAAAAAGCAGCACGGCGCATCAGGAGGAAGTCGCGGCATTTCGAACTTCGAGAAGGCATCCTTTACAAGCGCTCTTTCTTGCAGCCGTGGCTGCGGTGTGTTGGACCACGTCAGGCCGCATACGTAATCAGTGACATACATGAAGGATTGTGCGGCATGCATGCAGGTCCACGATCAGTGGTAGCTAGAGCCTTACGGACAGGATATTATTGGCCTACCATGCACAGAGACGCGCGCGACATGATTCGCAAGTGTAGTGATTACCAAGTGCATAGGCCAGTGCCGCGGCACCCGCAGCAGGAGCTTACACCTATCACGTCCCCATGGCCATTCTATGAATGGGGAATCGACATTGCAGGACCATTTCCTGTAGCTGCGGGGGTAGTTAAATTCTTGATTGTTGCGATGGACTACTTCACACGATGGATAGAGGCCAAGGCAGTCAAGTCCATCACAGGCAAACAAGTTAAAAAGTTTGTTTCGGAACATATTGTGTGCCGTTTTGGTCTACCAGGAGAAATCATCTCGGACAACGGTAAGCAGTTCATGGACAATCCATTCAAAGACTGGTGTGCATCATTGAACATCAAGTGGCGCTTCGCATCTGTTAAGTGTTGATGCAAAAGTTGGTTGATCCTTGCTAGACCCGAATTAGGCTTAATTCGGGTTGGCTGGGCTCCGGCTCCTGCACCAAGTGAATCGTTTGGTTAGGATCCTGCACACTAAACAGCACGCGTTAGGCCTACCGTGGGAAGGTTTCCCACGATTAGACTCCGGCGTGAGAGTAAGTAATCGATTTAGGGTTTATGTGAGTTTAGAGTATAAGTCGTAATACCTTTGTGGAACCCTTGAAGGTTCCTTTTATAGGCAGTGAAACCCTAATGGGCTTTCACTGATGCTTCGGCCCCAAGGAAGAGATAACTACCAGAATTTAGAATGATTGTTATCTTCTAATTCTGGTAGTGAATATCCTCCTCCATTGGGATAAAGATATTCCTAGACAGAATATTATTCTGTCTAACCCTATGTCGGTCGCACCGGGCCGTGGGCCGCACACATGTGTGCGGTTACTGTTCATCCAAGCCCATAAGCCTGAATGACATTATTCCACCCATCTGTGATAGGCCGGATACGGGTAGTACCCATGGGTCGGGTTCATGACCCGGCTGGGGACTATACGTCATCATGTCCCCCCAGTCTAGTTGTTACCACCAGAGGTGTAACTTCTAGACTACCAAGATGCTCCCCGGACGTACCAAGGAAACAATAGGGAATGATAAGTTGTCCAAGAATTTGTATTGGCCGTACGTGGCAACCTGGCTGAAGAAGCTATTTCATCAATATCTCAGCCGCATATAGCGACCGAGACAAATTAAATATAACATTAAATGTCAAGTCTTACGTAAGAGCCGCATAACCCGACATTAATAACTGTTCATCTGACTTGTTTGACTGACAAAAGTGCAAACAGTCAGAACCTTGAGCAGTGCAAACGTTTGAGTCAGAAGTGACCCGTGGGTCCCGCCTGACGTTTCACTTGCCACTTGCCCCCTAGCCACACGATTAAGAATAAAGGCAGACACGTGTCACACATCCAACAGGTGGTGACCCACGAGGCAACCCTATAAATAAGCCACCCCCACGGCTGTGTGAAACACACAGTTATAACCTCCATTTCTGCCATTAAAGCTTTCCTCTTAGCTTGAACCAAATACGCACGGATCCCTTCACACGTAGGTTAGAACACAACGTCCTTACACTTTTATTTAGTAATGGCTCATAGAAACAACCCTACCATTGGATCCGTGCTGAATGTTATGACCCAAGACCAATTAAACCACCTTTGTACAAACTATTTCATCCCTACCAACCTACACCCCTCACTTCCTGGCGCCGGAGACCTCATAACTGAGGCTCCAGCGGGTAAGATTCGCCTGTATACTCGCCTCTTTGATGCGGCTAATTACCGCATCCCCTTCACCCATTTCCTTGTAGATCTGTTAGGATACTATGATGTACACATTAGTCAGCTCCACTGCATAGGTGCCTGTAAGATTAGTCAATTCGAGATCCTCTGCCGTGCTAGGAGAATCCCCCCAACCGTAGAATTATTCCGGCTCTTTTATGTTCCCAACATAGTAAACGGTTGGGTATCTTTTAAGAAACGATTCTCCAACAGTCCCCAATCGCACAATAAACCAATGGATTCATTGAAGAACTGGTATGATCACTACTTTTTCATTGACGCAGTGGTATGGCTGGGCGATTACACCTTTAGAACTAGGATACCTCACGACCCCAAGCCGCACACAAGTACATACAACCCCCGTCATTCCCAAGAGTTGGATCTGAATAGGACCGGGTTCCATAGAAGCCTTCCCGAGTCATTCCTATGTTTGCTAGGGATTAGCCGCAATTACTTTGGTCCATCCAATAGGTATCCCGTTTTTTGGAGAAGGCAGGGTGAAGGTAGGCTAACATCCGTACGCAAAAAATGTATTCAATTATTTGATAAATAGCTAACATATGTTGTTTTGTGCTGGGCAGAAATGAACTTCTTTGGACTCTTGCGCCAGGGCGACCCGAAGCTTGTACCGGAGGGTTACCGTCCTCTCCGTGAGAATGAACGACCCCTTCTTGAGCATACCCGAAACGTGATGGTTGCTCTTGAAGCCGTGTCGGATCCCACTCGGACGAGGAAGAGCATGGAGACAATGGTGGTGGTGATAACCAGATGAATGAAGGAGGAGCCGGACCCTCCTCACCACATAGGGAACAGCAGGGGGATAATATTGACCTAACCACCTCCAGCATTCGCCGAATGATGGGTGATGATGAGGAAGAAGTACAACAAGTCAATCTGGAAGACGAAGAAGAAGTGGAAGAAGAAGTCGAGGAGGAGATCGACGAAGCAACAGCTCAGCCCGTCGCCAGGCGTACCCGAAAAAGAAGCAACCGCGCGAGGAGAACTGCTTCAGTCGAGATTGGCGAACACAACGCTCCTTCCAAGAGACTTCGAGAAGACCACCCCTTGTATCAATCTGTCGGGAGTGCTACCCAGGGTTCCGAGGCTATCCAGGCCGCACATGTCGATCCCGTCACTCAGATTGCCCCAACCGCCTCCGAATTAGCAAGAAACGACATGTAGGACTCCATCCTAATATGTAAGAATGACAAATTTCCTTGTAAGCAATACTTAAGATATTTCCCAATACTTGTTGCACAGGGACGACAAGACTGGTGCCGCACCTCCTTCTGACACCCAAATTGATAAGGGGAAAGGAAAAGAAGTGGAAAGAAACCCCAAGGCCCCCATAAAGTCCGGCCCTATATTTGAATAAGGTTCACCCACAACCTCCCAAGACCTCCTAGCGTCCGGCCCCCTCAACCGTTTAATCCTGTATGGAATATCACAACGGCATCACGAATGAGGGACGCCGAGGAGTGCCGGGAGTACCTCAACAATTGCATACCACCAGGCTTGGTGTGAGAGGTAAATGCGCTCAGCCATGCAGACTTGGCGGATGAGTATAATGGTGCCTTGGTACACCAAATGGCGATGGGCACCTCGATGAGGGTAAGGTTTGAAGCTGCCCTTGGGCATGTTGAATCTCTCAAGAGGAAAGTTGGACGGAGGGAGAAGATGATCGTGGATAATGAAGCTCAGATTGCAGACCTCCAATCCCAATTGGCCAGCGCCGAGGCGACCATAAAAAAGCAGTCAGCCCGCGCGAATGAATACGACCAACAAGTGGCCAATCTTGAGTCACAACTAGATGCTGCAACCACCAAGGTACATATCCGTGTCGTACCACCCATATTCAAAAAGAAATATATTCTAACACTTTATTTCTTATAGGTAGCCACGGCGGAAGCTTCTGCCCAGTCGTACTCCAGCCAGGTAGATGTGCTTAACAAGAAACTAGAAGACGCGCACCTGGCCGTCCAAAGCATGGAGAAGGTACAAGGGGAACTTGCTGATGAGAGGGCTGTCACCCAAGAGCTGAAAGAGGCATTTGCCCAAAAAGAGTTGATGATTGATGCCCTCACCGCTGAGCGTGACAATGTGTTATGCCCCCAACTGCTAACAGCTATTGCTGGCCGTAGGTGGATGGTCGGGTATGGGGCACGCCTGGCCGTCATGAAGGTCTTAGAGGCCCCGGAGTTTGTGCAGCAATTTGCAAGCCTTGTTTCCGATGGTATTGATCATGGACGTCACGAGGGAATGGTTGAGGCCGTTGATCTAATCAAGAAAGGGGAAAACGTTACCACTCATGCCTTCTTTAATCCCGAAGCCGCTACCAAGATGACTGCTTCTATGGCTGCGATGCGAGATCTGCACTATCCATTCTTGGATGAGCTGGAGGCCACCAAAGATGCATCAAATATGGAAATTATGGAAAGGCTAAATCTTAGTGCGTTCTCCCAAGGTGAGGGTCACTCCCGTGCTTCCTTCATTCCATCGCCCAGCCACCTGACGCTCCCCATATACGAGGACGTAACCAGGATCGTGCTTGAAGAAGAACCCTTAAGTGTAGTGCTGGAGAGGAGTGCGGCTCAAGCCCAGAAGCGGAAAGAAAGTGATGAGTGGTTGTCGTGTATGGTCGAGGAACAAGTGGAAATGGGTAAGTTTCTCCCCCCTATGTAGAATGTGCCTACTTTATGATCCCTTTCAGACACTTTGGTTTGTAACCGCTGAATATTTGCTGTTTCTATTCGTCCGTGCATGTACACGGCTAACAACATTTGCATTTTGTATGTAAGTCCGTGATGGACCACGGCCATTTTGTGATTTATTTGGAAACTTGTGTATTTTGACTGTGTTAAATATTGTACCTCAATACTGCATGATATATCACGTCTTACACACAAAGAGAGAAAATACATACAAGTCTATAATTTACTAGACATGCGACGTGCGTCTTTACTATGCGGATCACAGTGTGACTACGCCATATGAAACTTACCCCAACGTCTTGTGAGTAAGGTGTCTAGTAAGGATATGATCCGTGCGGCTGGGGTTGCATCCCTCTTACGCGGCAAGTTGAATTAGTAGGTTCACTTAATCCTCTTACCTCGCCTGGAGGCGTATAGTACATGTACAGTAATTGAAAGAATGCATATGAATGAAACATGGCATATTATAATATAAGTAAAATTCATACGACTAACAAAAAATATAAAAAATGATTTGCACGAAACAAGCCGTGGGGCTAGCTAGGCACCACGGCATTTTATTAGAACGTTTACACGTTTGTTTGAACAATAATGACAAGTCCTAAAAAACAAGAAAGGAAACTAAACAAACATAAGAAAAAACAAAACAGATAGATCGCATGGTTCTTTATTGAGACCGCATATAGCGAAGTACCCATGCGGAAGTCGTAGCTTTTAGAGATAACACCTTTTGAGATTGGAAATATTCCATGTGCGCTCTAGGTCGCGGCCATCCATGTCACGTAACTTGTAGGCGCCTCGTCCCAAGGCTTCAGTGACTTCATACGGTCCTTCCCACTTAGGGCCCAGCTTTCCTGTATTCTCCGCTCTACTTGCTTCGTTAGCACGATAGACGTAGTCTCCCGATCGAAAAGAAACACCCTTGACCTTGGCGTCATAATAAGCCTTCATCTTAGCCTTGGACTTAGCCTCATTGATGGCTGCTATTTCCCTTTTTTCTTCCAACAGATCCAGGTTGATTCGCAGCTGTTCATCGTTCGTGACGATATTAACCTCCGCCGTGCGGATGGTAGGAATTCCTATTTCTGTTGGTATAACAGCTTCAGTGTCGTAAGCCAATGCAAATGGAGTATCCCCGTTGGTTGTTTTGATCATAGTTCTATGCGCCCATAGCACATGTGATAACTCATCAACCCATTTGCCACTTCGTTCATCCAGACGCGCGTTGATGCCATTCCCCAAACTTCTATTTGCCCATTCAACAAGGCCATTTGTCTGCGGATGTTTAACAGATGCGAAGCGCCGCTTGATGTTCAATGATGCACACCAATCTTTGAATGGGTTGTCTGTAAACTGCTTGCCGTTGTCCGAGATGATTTCTCCTGGTAGACCAAAACGGCACACAATATGTTCCCAAACAAACTTCTTAACTTGTTTGCCTGTGATAGACTTGACTGCCTTGGCCTCTATCCATCGTGTGAAGTAGTCCATCGCAACAATCAAGAATTTAACTCCCCCCGCAACTACAGGAAATGGTCCTGCAATGTCGATTCCCCACTTATAGAATGGCCATGGGGACGTGATTGGTGTAAGCTCCTGCTGCGGGTGCCGTGGCACTGGCCTATGCACTTGGCAATCACTACACTTGCGGATCATGTCGCACGTGTCTCTGTGCATGGTAGGCCAATAATACCCTGTCCGTAAGGCTCTAGCTACCACGGATCGTGGACCTGCATGCATGCCGCACAATCCTTCATGTATGTCACTGATTACGTATGCGGCCTGACGTGGTCCAACACATCGCAGCCACGGCTGCAAGAAAGAACGCTTGTATAGGATGCCTTCTCGAATTTCGAAATGCTGCGACTTCCTCCTGATGCGTCGTGCTGCTTTTTCCTCGTCTGGAAGGGTCTCACTAGTCAAATAGTTGATAATCGGGGTCATCCAAGTAAGTCCATCCTCTTCAACTATAGCAGTGACCTCCCCTTCCGTTATAGATTTCTCCTTGAGTATTTCCACCAAGACTTGTTTAGACAAGTGAGCGAAGATATTGGATGCGATCTTACTAAGAGCGTCCGCCTTCTTGTTCTCGCCCCTTGGCACCTGCTTGATGGAGAACTTACTGAAAAACCCGATTAGCGACTTGACTTTTTCCAAGTACCTGACCATGTTGTCCTCCTTAGCCACATATCCACCTAGAATATGGTTCGCGACAAGCCGTGAGTCCACGTAGGCCTCAAGGTTGCGGACTCCCATTCTAGCGGCGACTTTCAAACCCGCAATTAATGCCTCGTATTCCGCTTCGTTGTTGGTGGCCGTGAACTCAAAACGGAGGGCATACTGAATTCCATTCCTTCCGGATTCGTGAGAATGAGACCAGCTCCGGATCCGTCCGTACACGAGGATCCGTCCGTGAACAACACCCATGGTTCTGTTGGAGTCTCGTCTTGCTTAACGATTGGCCCTTCCTCATCCGGCTTTTCGATTAAGAAATCCGCCAAGATCTGGCCTTTCACAGCCGTCCTTGGCCTGTAAGATATATTGTGCTCCCCCAATAAGATGCTCCATTTCTGTAGCCTCCCTGCCACGTCCGGTCTAGAAATAACCTGCTTGATTGGCTGATTCGTAATGACTACAATTGGGTGCGCCTGAAAGTACCGGCGCAGCCGCTTTGTAGCAAACACTAGTGCTAACACCAATTTTTCCATGGAGGAATAATTCAGCTCCGGCCCTTGTAGTGTTCTACTTATAAAGTAGACCGGAGTTTGCACTCTATCTCTATCCGTCATAAGTACCACGCTTATTGCGCCATGAGTGGTTGAGAGATACATAATGAGTTCCTCCTTTGGCCGGGGAGCTACTAGCATAGGGAGGGAAGCAAGATGCTGCTTGAGTTGGCCGAAGGCTTCCTCGGCTTCCTTCGTCCATCAGAAGTCTCCCTTTCTAATGCACTTCTTGAGTGTCTTAAATAGGGGTAATGACTTCTCTACGGATTTAGATAAGAACCTATTCAATCCGGCTAGCTTCCCATTTAAGGATTGCACCTCCTTCCGTGTCTGAGGGGACGGAGGTTGTATCACTGCGTCCGTCTTCTCTGGGCAAGGTTTGATGCCGTTTGGATCAATCAAATATCCAAGGAACATTCCCTCTGTTTCCCCAAACGTACATTTCTTTGGATTTAACTTCATGTTAATCCTTCTCAGCGTGTCGAATGTCTCTTGAACATCCCGGAGAAGTGCCTCCTCCGTGTGACTTTTTATCACCAAGTCATCAACGTAGACTTCCAAGTTGCGGCCTATTTGTGATTCAAAAGCTTTGTCCACCAACCGCTGATATGTAGCACCGGCGTTCTTCAGTCCAAACGGCATTTTCTTATAGCAATATACGCCCTGGCTCGTATGGAACGCCATTTTTTCTGCATCCTCCACCGTCATCTGGATTTGGTGATACCCTTTATATGCGTCCAAAAAGCATTTGAAAGGATACCCACATAGGGACTCCACCTTCCAGTCGATTTCCGGTAACGGGTAACAGTCCTGTGGGCAGGCCTTGTTTAGATCCGTAAAATCCACACACATGCGCCAACTTCCGTCATGTTTCTTGACCATGACCGGATTGGATAACCACTCGTGGTAGTATACCTCGCGCATGATGCCTGCATCCACTAGTTTCCGTACTTCCTCCAATATCACTTGGCTGCGCTCAGGCGCCTGGCCGCGCTTCTTTTGCTTGATAGGTTGGTACCCTTGGCGGATCTGGAGCTTATGCTCTGCTATCGCACGTGGCACGCCTGTCATATGCTTTGACTCCCATGCGAATATATCTAGGTTTGCACTTAAAAGAGAGCACATGGCCCTTTTGCCGCTATCCGAGAGCGCCCCTCCTATGGATACCTCCTGTTCCGGATAGTCAGGGTGAATGGCTACCTTCCAGTTGGGAGGTGGTGATCCGTCCTTAGGTGGAACAGGTGGAGCCGGTGTTGTCACGGTGTGACACTCGGATGCCGGTACGATTGTGTTGTAAATGGTAACAATTCCCCCCTCAACGGGGAATTTGATCATTCCGTGCGCCGTAGAGGGTACCGCCCGTATAGCCAGAATGCCTGGTCTGCCTATGATCCCATTGTACGGAGAGTGTGAGCGTATCACCATGAAGTTCATCTACGTCGTAGTGGAATGTTCCTCATTCCCAATGGTTACGAGCAAACGTAATTGCCCTATCGGCCAGATAGTGTCTCCACTAAAGCCAGTAAGCGGCGACGTGGCCGACACTAATTGGCTTCTTATTTCTGGGCATAACTGCACGAAACAGTGTTCATACAGTACCTCTGCTGACGATCCTCCATCCACATACATGTGACGAACATTGTGTGTTCCAATGCTTATCTCAATAGTGAGAGGCGCATCAATCACATCGCTTGCTGTAATGGGAGGGAATGAGATTTCCCTGTCGCGTGAAAATTTTTGGCCAACTTTCTGCCTCGTGCGGCGCTGTCTGGATTGGATCATGTATATAGTCGAAGGTTTGTCCTTTTGGGGATCCTTCTTATCATACTTCTTGTTGTTGTCTTTTCCATCCTTCCAATCCTTAACTAGGTGCTTGAGTTTACCTGATTTGATCAGTGACTCAATATGCTTCTTGAGCTGGATACACTCCTCCGTACCGTGGCCTTTGTCATTATGGAACTCGCAGAAGCGATTGCCTTGCCGACGTTCCAGCGGAGTGGTCATTGGGGGAGGTCTCGGAAAGTTTGCCCCTTCCGTCAGCAAGATCTCCCGGTAGGACATCTTTAGGGGGGTGAACTTGTCGTCCGGCCGTCCTCCTTTGCTTTGGCTCTTATAGTCTGAGCCCTTGTTATTGTTCTGATTGCCTTGACCGCCCGACTGTCTCCGGGACTGATCATTTGACCGGTACCCATTTCCTCGAGATGGGTAGGCCGCGGCAACAGCTGTTTCTCCTTCTATGAAATTTCTGACCCTTTCCATGAGGTCATCATATCTCTCTGGACGCTTGTCATGGAGGCGCCTGATCAACTCTCTGTCTGTTATGGCGTGCATGTAGTCAGAGATTTTCAGGAGCTCCGGCATTGTTCTTGTGCGTGTGCACTCATCATTGAAGCGTTCAGTGAAGGCTTCTATGGACTCCCCCGGCCGTTGTTTGATAGTTGCCAATGAGACCGGATCCCTATTATACTTCTTCCTCTGAGTATAATTGTTCTCAAACGCAGTGCGTAGTTCCGTGAAACTATCAATGCTCCGTGGAGGGAGTGCCTCAAACCAGTCACGGGCATTTCCGATCAAGGTTGAATTGAACATTTGACACCATATAGGCATGGGCCATCGCTCAATTTTAGCCTGCGTATCAAATATTTTAAGGTGATCCACCGGATCACCGGACCCATCATAAGTCTTGATACACGCCAGCATGCGACGTTTGGTGTCCTCAGAATAGTTTCGTATGCGGAGGGTGAACGGGTCTTCCCTGGGATCCGCCCATGGCCGGGTGAGTCTAGGGTCATCCCATGGTTCACACCATGGACGCGAAAGATCCTCCGCTTCCGCATCTCGATAGTAGGGGCCACCATAATACTCATCATTGTTTGGTGGTGGTGGTGGGGTGCGCCTAGGCCGGCGACGCTTAGGCGGATGGTCATCTGAGTCCTTCCCTGACGGGTCCGGGGACGACGGTGGTGCCCCATCCTTTGGGTAGGGACCACTTTTTTGGGACGAACCAGGAGCCTTTTTCCCAGTGTTCATCCTGTCCCACACACTCGGGCGACGTACGGTTCTGGCCAGCTCTCGATCTAGTCGCTCAGGTGAGCCATCCGACTTTTCTCCCTCTCGAGACTACATTAGTTCCTGCATGAGGCGATCTCCTATGCGCTCAAACACATTCCGGGGTTGAGGGGTTTCCTCAAAGGTTCCCTGTTCCTGAGGCCGAGCTCTCCTCTTCCTCTGATTTTGGGAGGAGGTGATTGGTCCGGTTTCACCAAAGTTGAGTCTGGATTGGAGGTTCCTCCCCAGATTCAACCTTGATGTGATCCCCGGGACGATCCTATCAAAGTTCTACGTGAGAACTCAAGTAAGATCCTCCTCGCTGAGTGGTAGGACTTCCACTTCTTCCTCCGTCGAGGGTCAGCGCGGTTCCTTGTTAGGAGGGTTTGGCGCACTCCCTGGGTCAGGGTTATCCAGGGTTGAAGTGGGTAGGGGTGTCATGGAGATCGTGCTCGTCACCCCCACGGACTGAAAACTGCCACGGTTACCAGGCCCGCCTGCGAGGCGGCTAGGTGATTGATTGGGGATGAGAATCCCTTCCCCTTGGGACTTCCGATTCCCGAAATTCGCATTCCTGGTGTTAGCTTGCGGATGCCCCTTCGTCATTGGAAATTCGAGATGAGGTTTTGTTCTAGCTTAGTGTAAGGGTCCCACGGATGGCGCCAACTTGTTGATGCAAAAGTTGGTTGATCCTTGCTAGACCCGAATTAAGCTTAATTCGGGTTGGCTGGGCTCCGGCTCCTGCACCAAGTGAATCGTTTGGTTGGGATCCTGCACACTAAACAGCACGCGTTAGGCTTACCGTGGGAAGGTTTCCCACGATTAGACTCCGGCGTGAGAGTAAGTAATCGATTTAGGGTTTATGTGAGTTTAGAGTATAAGTCATAATACCTTTGTGGAACCCTTGAAGGTTCCTTTTATAGGCAGTGAAACCCTAATGGGCTTTCACTGATGCTTCGGCCCCAAGGAAGAGATAACTACCAGAATTTAGAATGATTGTTATCTTCTAATTCTGGTAGTGAATATCCTCCTCCATTGGGATAAAGATATTCCTAGACAGAATATTATTCTGTCTAACCCTATGTCGGCCGCACCGGGCCGTGGGCCGCACACATGTGTGCGGTTACTGTTCATCCAAGCCCATAAGCCTGAATGACATTATTCCACCCATCTGTGATAGGCCGGATACGGGTTAGTACCCATGGGTCGGGTTCATGACCCGGCTGGGGACTATACGTCATCATTAAGCATCCGCAAACAAATGGCCTCGTCGAACGAGCAAATAGAAGCTTGGGAAATGGCATCAAGGCGCGTCTGGATGAACGAAGTGGCAAATGGGTCGATGAGTTATCACATGTGCTATGGGCGCATAGAACTATGATCAAAACAGCCAACGGAGATACTCCATTTGCATTGGCTTACGGCACTGAAGCTGTTATACCAGCAGAAATAGGAATGCCTACCATCCGTACGGTGGAGGTTAATGTCGTCACGAACGATGAACAGTTGCGAATCAACCTGGATCTGTTGGAAGAAAAAAGGGAAATAGCAGCCATCAATGAGGCTAAGTCCAAGGCTAAGATGATGGCTTATTATGACGCCAAGGTCAAGGGTGTTTCTTTTCGACCGGGAGACTACGTCTATCGTGCTAACGAAGCAAGTCGAGCGGAGAATACAGGAAAACTGGGCCCTAAGTGGGAAGGACCGTATGAAGTCACCGAAGCCTTGGGACGAGGCGCGTAAAAGTTACGTGACATGGATGGCCGCGACCTAGAGTGCACGTGGAATATCTCCAATCTCAAAAGGTGCTATCTTTGAAAGCTACGGCTTCCGCATGGGTACTTCGCTATATGCGGTCTTAATAAAGAACCATGCGGTCTATTTGTTTTGTTTTTCTTATGTTTGTTTAGTTTCCTTTCTTGTTTTTAGGACTTGTCATTATTGTTCAAACAAAAATGTAAACGTTCTAATAAAATGCCGTGGTGCCTAGCTAGCCCCACGGCTTGTTTCGTGCAAATCAGTTTTTTAGATTTTTTGTTAGTCGTATGAATTTTACTTATGTAATAATATGCCATGTTTCATTCATATGCATTCTTTCAAACTACTGTACATGTACTATATGCCTCCAGGCGGGGTAAGAGGATTAAGTGAACCTACTAATTCAACTTGCCGCGTAAGAGGGATGCAACCCCAGCCGCACGGATCATGTATGCTTACTAGACACCTTACTCACAAGACGTTGTGGTAAGTTTCATATGCCGTAGTCACATCGTGCTTTGCATAGTAAAGACGCACGTCGCATGTCTAGTAAATTATAGGCTTGTATGTATTTTCCTTTCCTACATAAGACGTGCCAGGTCATGCGGTATTGGAATACGATGTTCAAAACACAATGAAAATACACAAGTTTCAAAAATAAAACAACAAAATGGCCGTGGTCATCACGGACTTCTAAATAAAATACAAGTCATTACAAATATGTCTTAAGCCGTGTACATACACGGACGAATAAAATTACAAGTGTTTACAACTGATAAGTTACAAGGGGGGTAGGAATTCCCCTATGTCCTTCTTCCCTTCCTCAATTAGAGCACGAAGGACTTCACCACGAGCATCCTTCCCATCCTGGGCTTTGGCCGCAATAGCATCCTATGCTTCTACAAGCAATTTCTCGCCTTTCATTGTTTTGGATGCAGAATCATAAGTGGCCAACGTCAAAGGAATGGGATCAGCACTCAGCCGGGACATTATTGCCTCGTTTGGAGCATCCTTATGCGTTTCAAGCTCGTCCAGGAGAGGATGTTGGATTTCTACTAAGGCATTCATGGACGCGGTCATGTTATCCGCGGCAGAAGGGTTATGATAGGGATGCTGTGTGATGTCTTCATTTTTCCCTATCAGTTCCGCAGCTTTGACCAGGCCCTCAGGTCTACCACGGTCAATTCCATCGGATACGACCCCGGCAAATGCCTGCAATAGATGTGGAGCTTCCAGTGCCCTGCTCACAGCAAGTCGTAGTCCTTGCCCGATAATCCACCTGCGTCCGGCTGTAGCGGATAGCAGGGGAGGACATATTCTCTCAGCACAACTTACGGCCAGCTTGCTTAGCTCCTCATCAGCTGAGACAGCCCGCTCTTCAAGGTTAGTCTGGGTCCGTATCAACTCATCCTTCAATGCATCACGTTCCTGGGCGATGTTGAAGGATTGCACGGTCACGGCCTTGGTAGCAGCTTCGGCCGCGGACACCTGCATATAAAATTTGGAGTTATTACAAGGATATATATACTTTTCTTGGGTTAAATGCATACCCAAAGTTTGAGTGTATGTACAAAATTTCGAAAGTTTACCTTCTCGTTTGATGCGGCTACAAGAGCTTCAAGCTCAGCAATGCGCTTCTCCCGGGTGTCGGCGTGATGAGCCTGCTCTTTCACCGTCGCCTCGGCTGTCAACAGTGCCGCCTACAATGATGTGATGGTCTTCTCGTTCTTCACGACCATCGCCTCACGACGGGCTATCCTCTTATCTGCCCGATTCACATTTGTGAGGGCCTTGATTAGACGGCGTCTCAACGCGGCTCCCACCGTCACTTGGTGTGCGGACGACACGTCAAACTGCTCAATGAGGGCCTCATGATCCAACTCATCTAGATCTTGTGCGAGGACGGGCAGGGTGATGTGTTCAATGAATTCTAAACACTCGGACTCTGCCTCCAGCCTTGTCAAACTTGACAGGTTCCATGCTAGGCGCAGGCTTTCTTCCGGCCCTTCAGGGTGTGGCTCCTTGGTGTGTGTGGCAGCAGGAGATGGGGGCTTGTTGGTTGGTGCGGGGGATGGATTCCTCCCCACTTCTTCCTCATGTGCTACGGCCGCCGGATTAGCCCTATTATTTGACATGACAATATTAGTTTACGCATCATATAAGAACACGAATCATACTAAAAAGGTTACTTACGAGGTGCCAATGGCAGGGTCTGGGCTGGTAGGAGCTACGGCGCTCACGGGGGTGACTCGCAAGGCTGGCCCTCCCATGTTCGGGGTGGGGTCGTCCTGTGCGGTCGCGGGAATTCTCCCCTCTTGGTACTGCGGATGGTCCTTCCTCAGCTTCTTTGGGGGAGCATTCGCGGCGCCGGCCTCGTCTCCTATCTTCTTTGCCACCCTACGGGTGGTCTTTCTCTTCCTAGAGGTGAGCGGGGCGGACCCGGATGCCTGAGTGGTGTCTTCATTGGGGTCATTCTCTTCCTCCTGGTTGGTGGCGCCCCCTCTAGCAATGGTTCTTCGCCATCTTCATTGAGGAAATCCAATGGGGACTTCTCGATGGCGGGCTCTTCTTCATCTGACCTAGGCTCGGATGTTTCTTCGAGCGGCATAGTGCGGTCAGCTAACGCTTCCAGTAAGGGGAGCTCATTCGGCTTCAAAGGCTGGAATCCTTCCGCTACCTTCATTGGGTCGCCCTGGCGGATTAGTCCGTGAAGGTTCATCTCTGCGGACATTTTGCAAGTATATGGGTTAGTGTATGTTCTACAGATATGCACGGCAATTCAAATCTACAACATATAAATTAGACCTACCCTCTCCCTGTTCCGTAAGGAAGCACGGGTATAAGTCGTCCCTCCCAAAGTAGCGGCGGCTTATCCCTACTAAGCACAGAAAGTGTTCTAGCAACCCTCTATGGAATTCTGTGCGGTGGGTATCTAGTATTTTTAAGTCCCTGCTGCTATAATCTTTGGCTTTGGGCGGATAGTCTTTGGGGGCTTTGGTTTTGAGTACGAAGGGAGTAGGGAACACATTCTCATCTACAAAGAAGTAATGGTCGTACCAATTCTTAAGGGAGTCTAGGGGCTTCCTATACGTCATAGGGGCATTCCCGGGTTGTTTTTTAAACGACAACCACCCATTCACTAGCTGGGGAAAATAAAAAGCCCTAAAAAGGTTCACGATTGGGGTTACTCCGCAGGTATGGCATGTAATTTCAAACAGGTTGATTTTACACGCCCCTATGCAGTGAAGTTGGGTTATGTGGAAGTCATAATATAATAGAAGGTCTACCAAGAACTTGGATAAAGGGATACGGTAGTTGGTCGAGTCAAACAGGCGTGTGTATATGCCTATTTTCCCCGCCGGTGCATCTGTGATCGCTTCACCATCACCTGGATAGGTGGGGTGTACGCTTTCGGGTACATAATACTTCGACAGGAAGTCGAGGTATTTTTCCTCAGACATCACGTTAAGGACATCCGTGATAAGGGGGTTGTCCTTTACCATGTTTTATAAAGAGGTTTTTAAAGGCGTGATGATCTAACCTGCGGCGACGGAAGTCCGTGGAAAAGAAGGCAAAGTTTTGGAAGAAAAAGCTTGAGAATAACAATGGCGGAAGAAGGGGTGAGTTGTGTGTGTAACAAACACGCATAGCAACTCTTTTATAGGGTTGCCTCGGTTTCCGAGGTACCATGGATGTTCGACACGTGTAGGCCACCTCGCCTATCCAACGGATAGGATTTCTGACATCTCTGCAAAATCAGAGGGGGGCCCACGGGTCACTTCTTAACAGTTTTACGTGGCTCAAGGATGGACATAAATGGTGCACTTTTGCAGGCATGCGACTGGAAAGTTGACTATCATTAATGTAACACCCCCAAATTTATACAACTCAATACAGCGGAAGACTAGTTGGTGTTACGGGTTAGCACATTACTCACATCATAGACAACGCATAAAAATCGCGTCGTTTATTAATAAAGCATTTCCATTCATAAATATCAAAGTTACATAGGTCCCAAGTCATATTATTTCATACAAAGTTTTACAAAGTATTTGAATGGAAAAATATTGTTTAAGTGCGGGCCATGAATTCTTGTCGTCTTCCCGAGAATTACCTTCAAGTACCTGAGATAAAACATGTTAAAAGAAAAGGTCAGCGATAACGCCGAGTGAATTCATAGAGTTTAATAAATTCCATCAATATAACTTTGGTATAAAATTAGTACCAAAAATCAATTCGTACAAATCATAGTAATAGGCCGTAAAATAGCCAAAATCATTTTATACAAATCTTTGTAATAGGCCATAAAATAGCCAAAGTCATTTTATACAAATCCTTATCGAAAATCATAATATAGGCATTTCCCTTAAAAATCATTGTACGAGCCAATGTCGTAAAAACATCATACAATACGTCTTATGACGTTGTATAAAATCAAATAAAACCGTTATATGAATATGGTTATGAAAACCAAAACACAAACATAATATCAATAGTATGACCCTGTATTGCTAGTCAGGCAATACATCGTAATTCGGAGCGTCTAATAGTATTTCATTAGTTTTGGATTATTACAAGCCGCATGACATTGTTACCTTACTAACCAAAAACGGGTAGCTAACCCGATACCAATTTTGCCCATCTAAAGTAGCGTGTCGTCACAAAGGTCACGCTATTGAAATCTTCTCATACATAAATTCGCTTACCAATCAATGTGGCACGACGGGGATCAACCGTCAAGGCGCGAACTGGGGTGATCGTCCCCAAATAGTACTATTAAATGCATAAGCGTCTACCAACTCCCGGTAGTTCACAATTCATGCTAATGGGACTTTTAGTGACATAACCTAACTTTAATAATCCATTTTATTTCATCTATCGGGTCCATTAATCATTTATCAGGTCATACAATCGGGTCATTCAATCATTCGGGTCCAAAATCAATAAACAAACAATCGGGACAAATGGTGTCCAAACTTTTATAAAAACTAACATGTTATCTCCCTCGCGGGTTTATAAAGCATTTATAAAACATTTAAAAGAGTGCGAGGCTATGAACTCACGTTGATGTGGGAAGGCGAGTTGTCGGCAATTCGGACGTACGCTACGTGCTTCAATCACGGAAACCTAGACAAATAATACTCGGTCTTAGACGTTTGTCCAATGACTTTATAAAAATACCAATTATGTATACATATGATGATTATATATATATATTGATCAAGTGGGTTTACATATTCTCATTTACTCATTTTTGTGCTATGTGTCGATAGCTTTTATACTAGTTTACTAGTTTTACTTATTTACGTATTTTAGGTCCAATAAACTTATTATAAGTTATTTAACCTATTTTAAGCCATTTTTGTACTTATATTATCAGTATTTAAACTTTCAAGTTAGGCCCAAATGGGTTAAGACCAATAAGTTCTTTTTTTATGAGTGTTTATCTTATTTAGTCCAATTATTAGCCCAAGTATTAGTCCAATATGTTTACTTAGCTCGTTAATGTCCGTATGCCCTATAGTTCGGGTTTTATTGGTTTTTACTTGTTATACATGTCTATATATCAGTATATAAGTTTTATAAAGTTTTCATTAGACGGGTCCAACCATCTAAGTTTTATTTAACAAAAACGTTAATTTTACGGCAATAGCCGAAAAAGTCGTAAAAATCATATTTATAGTTTTTATTACTTATAAACATTATTTCACCACCATTTATATAATTTATCCATTTGATTAACCTTATATATATATTTATATAAATAAGTTTTATAAGTTAGTGGGTTTTTATTTTACATTTTATATATTAAAATGTGAGTGCTTATATAATAGTATTATTCTTTAATTTCCAAAAATCTGATTTTTAACTTCATCTTCACCAAAACTGCCATATCTTGAGTTCTACATGGAGATAGAAGCTCAAATTTTTATCACATAAACTACATGATATGTGCTACATTTAACTCTTCTATAGCTACTGTTGAATCATCCTTTAAGTATTTTCTAAAAATCGTCCAAAACAGTAACTTCAGATTTATACCCTAAACTTGTTTTGATCATATCTCACTCATTATTTTGATTCCATTGCATGGCCAACTCTCACATGTGTACAAGACCCATAGCTTACTGTAAATCTATTCCACTTCATCATTTTATCAGTTTAGGACTTACTTCTTTACTGTTTTATACAGCCATCAAATTTAACCAAGATTTTAACCTTGTTTCTTATGGTTTTTCACCTTTTTATCCATGATTATCAACAACAAATCCTCACATAACATTTTTATCATCATATAATCATCATAAATATATACAATAGGAAATAAAATACATGTTTACATAATCAAAATAACAAGAGGTTGAGGAGGACAATCTTTATACCACCAAGTTGATGTTGGTTATGATTTGGACATGGTTTTTGATGGAGAAACTTGTGCTTAGCCAACACCATCTTCAAGACCACCATGCTCCATGAACTCCTTGTGAAAAATCAGCCCTACTACTCCATGAAAACTCCTCCTTGGATGTTATAACTTGCACCAATCTTCATCTTTTTGAATGGAGATTAACATATGTTAATTATAACATATGTTTGTGGTTAAATTTTGTAGGGATGGTGGTGTTCTTTGGAGAAATGGGACGGCATTAATGGAGTTAGAGAGAGAGATGTGTGTTGTTTGCATGTAAGGAAAGTGGAAGTGGTTTGTAGCTAATGGTTTTGATAGTGGAAAGGCTTAAGATGTAAGCTAAGTTACACTTGTAACTAGCTAGCTTAAAACTTGACACCAAGTGTGTTAAGGTGTAGTGATGTTGGACGGTTATAGTGGGGGTGGGGCAAGTGTCCCACTTGTCTCATTCCCATTTATTTACGTGTACTCCTCGATTCTAGTTTCCTCGATTTGCGTGCCCTCGGGTCGTTTTACGAAAAACGTTTTTATAAATTATGAATCACCGTCACAAAACGAATCCAATAAAAATTGTTTCATCAAAAACGGAGTTCGAAAACGTAAATACGTAATCCTAGGGTTTCTGGTTTAGTCGTAAAGGACGTTAAAATAAAATCGTAAGTCCTAGTCTCTTCTCATAAATTTGTGAGTTTATGAACCAACACAAATTTAAAACTCCAAAATAATATTCATGGACAAATTTATTTTCTGAAATGTTGGACTGCCACCAAAGACGGTGTATGTAAACGTAAGCACGTAACGTTGAATCCTCTGGTTTAGACGTAGTCGATGCTACTCCAAGACGTAAATCCAAATTTCTTCCCAAAAATAAATGAGTTCATATTGTAACATTAAAATAATGTTTAAAAATATCAATCATAAATTGACGGATTGTCACAGCATTTACCCCTAAACAGAATCTTTGTCCTCAAAGATCATCTTACTACTCGCTTCTTATAGAGTTAAAGCCATGTGGATATTTCCTCCACATTCGGTCTTTTCTCACAAGTGTAATTCACTATAATACGCGAGTTTCATCATACATAACTACGGGAATAAGATCAGGCTTAATGTTGACTTACTTTCTCTATCCATGATGTTCATGGGTTTCTGATGAATGCAACTTTTCGCCGATCTAAGCTTTACTAAGGAACAATCAGATTTTCACTTGATAGATATTTTATCAAGTTCGATTTACGAAACAGAATTCACGCAGTTCTTGAAGTCCTAGGGTAGATCCAGCTTATATGCCTTTCAATCCCAACTTTTACATCATTTCAATGGTCCCATACAACGAGGACTTATATCCCATGATTTGTCAGATCATGAATTCATCTTTCCAAGGTTAAAAATTGTGGCATAACTTCGCTACCCATTTGGCACTTCAAGGTCTACATTTCACATTCACATAACCTCTTGCCCACTATCGGCAGTTAATAATCAAATCCTAATTTCAACAATCATTTCAGATCTCGCGGGTCTGGTATTTTGCAAGGATAGGTTCGCCATCATAGGAAACCTTAAATCTAAAAGACATGTCCAACTCACAATGGATGTATGTCGGATGTCTCCATCTCAACTCTTGCTTACGGATGCTCTAAGATTCAGATCCTAACAAGATTCGATCTCGATCCTAATACGATAATTATCAATGATAATCCTTCCAAAGGAAAACGATTATACGGTTTTATTACCAAAGGTCAATCATTCAAACATAGAACAGCGCTTATATTACTTGTATCGTTACTTTACCTCGTCCCTTCGAGTTGGGGTGGTACATAGTACTCTCATCAAGGTTCGTTCTCAATGATTTCTGAGCAAATCTCTAGAAATTCGATGCGAAGCGAGGATCTTGATATAGATGATCGATACAAGCATGCTATGTTTACATAACTCTTTTGCATTTAACATTAACGAGAATGATATTAGCAGATTTGGTCAGTCTGTCGACGATGACCCAAATCGAATCAAATTCAGATGATGACCTTTGCAATAGCTAGACGTTTACTAATGTATGAGGCGATGTCTGCCCTCATAATTGCCATTAGTACAACTTCTTCAGACAAAGATACTTTTAGTTGAAAATGACATACATATAATACTTATACTTACAAATTCAAACATAACTATATCTCACAATCTCCATATTTAGGCAACCACAAGTGGCCTCTAAAACATTTAACGCTATCGGCTTCTCAATCTTAATGATTCATATTAGTCACGAATCCCTTTTATTATCTATATTATCCTTTTTACAATCATTGTTTTATTTTTATATCGTTCGGCAATTTATTTTGCACCTTCATTATTAAGGAACATATCCTAATTGGTTCTTTATCCTTTCTACATAATGCGTCGGTATTTATATTCATTTCTCATGATGTTATAATCATCATGTTCCACAATTCACTCAGATATTCTTTCTATATTATGCGTCAGTAATTACGTTCACTTTCCTGATGAAATAAGTATCATATCCGTATTTATTCAAATTTCTTTCTTCACATTTGCTAAGTTTTAGTTTCTTCTCAACTATCATTTTTATCCGTTTTACTCAACCCGACGTCTAAAGCGTCGATCATTATTATAATTAATTAAATAATTATTAGTTAATTTTTATGAAGCGTAAACGTAAAAATTTTAAATTTCTTAGTTCGACCAATTATATAAAATGTTCAAAATAAATTTGAATTTAATTAACAAGATTTTTGTTGATTTATCGAAAATATTTAATAAGATTTCGTAAATGTTTGAAAAACCTTTGTTTATACTTTGGTCAAAGTTCTCTTAGTTGAAAAGCAAAAATTGTTGTTTTAAGTTTTCAGGTTATGGTATAAATGGTTTCCTCAATTCCTCTTAGATTATCTTGAGGTATACACAAACATTTACCCCTAAATGGAAGTTTAGTTAAATGGTTTGTGTATAAGGGAATAATCCCTTTAAAATTCCTTTGTTAAAACATTTGTCAAAACATATTTCCATTTCTTTTTGGTAAAAATCCAAAGTCTTAAAAGGGGCTCTTAATTTTTGAAGAGTCTATATGCATATATCTTACCGTTATTAATCCAACGGTCATTTTATGTAAAGGATTAAGTTTTTAATCCCTAAGCGTTAATGGTTCTAATCTTTGAAAAGTCAATATAGCTTCCATTATCTATTAATCACACGATTAAATCATGTAAAGAATTAAGTCTTAAGTCTTATGTTAAATATTTAATGGTACATGTTTTCATTGTTCGGCCAATTCAGGGCAATCTATAAATAATTATTACCTCATTCTTATTCTTATAAACAAATAAATGGTCCTTAATGATCGCAAGCATGAATTTATCAAATTACAGCCTACACACGTGATTCATCAAATTTATGAATGCTACACGTGCATTAGTCAGTCCAAACGACATCACGTGAAACTCATAATGTTCATTACAAGTACCGGATGTAGTGATTGGAATAAATAATCTCTTTCGCAGATGCGAAGTTGATGATAATCATGCTATGGATCAAATTTGCTAGAACCTTGTAAATGATCGAACAATTCTTCCATTTCGAGTTATGGACATCGTTTTCGATTGTCAATTTACTCAGTTACAGTAATCTATAAACATAAGGAATGATAACACCATAGCTCTTCAGGATGACAGGCTTGGTAGAATAAAATCATTCTCCGACAACTCTCTCAGTTGTACGGTAATTCCTTTAATTTAGATGGTGCTGACGTACAGTGCACAAGCCGCAAGTGCAGCACCGGGAATAAAATCAATACCAAATTCAATCTTGCCTTAATGGCAAAAGTCCAGGTAATTCACCAACAAATACCTCCTAAAGTTTCAGATAAGATAAACATCTTTTAATAAATACATACTAGGTTCTTTCTAGATTACAATATCTATAACTAGTTCACAACCAATCATAATAAAATCTTAAGTCTAAATACAGGATATGATCATCCGTCAAGAATTATTTAGATCACTTTTGATAGTCAACATCTTATCGTTTAGGGGAATTCTACTCGAGTTCCCATCAATTAAGACAATGTCGTCATGTCATAATTAATCAATCCATTCTACTGGAATTATCAACTTTCCAGTTTCATTACCGTTGATAAGATGTGAACTTCTCAAAAGACTGATAATAACTCATAATCCTTCACAAATTCAAGGATACATGGAGACACAACTACCATTTAAAGAGTAAGGTCAACGCATAATCTACGTGAGAGAATTTCAAATCAGATACAGATGAAAACATTTAACGATCATGAATATATCCCATGTCTTCATAATTTGAGTACGCATTCGAAAGCTCCTCGGATCGTTACCCAGGTCATTCAAAAGAAATGATAGGAACATCGATACATCCAGTCGGGTATCAACACTCGGTAATCAGATATTTTTCCTAAGAATCTCACTACGGGAGAATTGGACAAGAAAGAATTGTCAATTGTCAAATAAGACAATTTCCACAGATGAGTAAATTCAACTCAGAAGAATAGATGGCACGGGCACATATGTAGATGTCTCTAACATTATGTCCCTATTTTTCACTTCTTGCAGATCTCATAAAATTTTATCTTTCACAATCTTCAAAGAAAATGTTGTGTTTATTAATCGGTTTTATGGTGACTACTAATCAGCCTTGCATGGTCCATTCCAAATTGTATGTAGGCGCGCAACTATATACAATTTCAAGATTAACGATGCAATACTCAGTTCGTCAAAATTTTATCATCATAAAGCACATGAATGGTGTGGTAAAAATTTCATCCATAGTGGAATCAACATTCTTAGTTTGAACGACCATTTCACCCATAGGAATGTGATCAATTGGGTCATGGTACTCAATATGAAACATATGAAAAACCCGCACATTAAGGACAAAGTGGGTGGGAGGAGGACTTGGAACGAAATCATCATCAAGTAAATTCTCTAAACAGAGAGCGTCCCCCTCCGGGTCAAGTTCATCAACACCCGGTGGTATCTAATCATTAGAAGCAAGAAACATGTCTATAAAATTAACTTTAATGGATTATCAATAGTGATAAAACAAACAAAAGAAGAATTCTCTAATAGATATCAATAGTGATAAATTTAACTTAAAGAAATATTACTAGATAAAATATTATTTTAATTTTTTCTTTAATGTATTATCAGTATTGATAATATATTGAAATACAGTTTTTTAACTTACTTGTCTCTGTGCTTCTTCTTCTGCTTCATTCACATCATCAAGTATTTCTACTTCTCCCATCGATTTGTTTTGTAGTTCTTCTGTTTCTCTTCTTTTCAAGAGACTTGAATTCTAGTTTTTGAATGTTGGTGTTCGTCTCATCACTTTGAAATTCTCGAGGTTTGTATAGTGCAAGTATGCTAGCTGTTTCATAAAATATAGAACGTATTAATAGTGTGAAAGATAAAATTCATTAAAAAAATAGAATTTTTTACTTACCATCAAGAAAATCACTGGACCGTCATAAACAACATTCATTTTGTTTTTTTCTTGTTATCCCATCCAAGCTTTGATGTACTCACCCCATTTAGTACATGTGTACACCAGTCTATTTCAGTTACGTCATCTCCTTCAAAGACATTATTCAAGACTCTGAATCTGACAGTTGAACTGTTGTCACAGCCTGCAAATGTGTTTGAGATCAACGACAAAATGTTCAACCTGAACATGTAGTCCGTGTTTTTTGACTCAATTATTACATCAGATAAAGCTTTCAATGTTAGCTTGTTTACGTTGTTGAATTGTTGTTTCCACGTCTGTATAATTGGGTCATTGTGATCTCTTTGCCCTTCTCTTTCCAGCTTTCTTTGTCCCATTGGAATTCCCAGAGTTTGATTAACTGATTTTGGAGTCAAAAATATGTCTCATGTTGGACACTTTATCGTGATTGTGTTTGTGTTTAGTTTGTCTACAACAAAAAATGCCAGTTTTGTTGGAATTTCATATATTGGAAAGTCTATTAGGCATCCAAATCCCATGTCTCTTATGACCTTTTTTCTTTGTGCGGTCAATCCCCGCATTGCTTCGAATAAAGGTCTCACGGTTGCATGTGATGTCAATACAGGATGTTCTTTTTCTGTTTTCTTTTTGTTATTTTTCTTATCTTTCTCCTCTTCTTCTTCTTCTTCTTCACTTTCATCATTTTTTTCAGCTTCATCGCCTCCTCTGCATCTTGATGTTGATGCTTTGTCCTTAGTTGTTCTCATGTTTTTCTCAAGTCTTTTATTAAGCTCTTCAATACGTCTTTCCCTTCTCTCCAGACACTCTTTACTTTTCTCAGTTTCATCTCTTGCAAATAGTTTCTTACACTTACTTCTGATTTTCATTTTTTTTTCTTCCACCACTTTTCTCTTCTGCGATTAGATTGAAAGTTATTTAAATTTTGTTAGTAATGCCATTATAAGATCCAAATATCATTGATACATTAAATAAACTAATAAACCAATGATATGGTAATTTCCGAATCTTGTAGCAAGTAATCATGAACCAACTAATAAATAATCTCGCATCAGAATCCCATATCATTTCATTACACATATATAATTTCAAAAACTAAATATATAAATATAATTACTCACTAGATTCGGTAATACATGTCTGCTCTTTAAAGCTCCACATAAACGATATATTAAGCCTGTTTATTCTTCAAGGTAGCTATCACCAGGATTTCTCTTTCTTTTGAACGTCTTCTTCTTGCCAAATAATTGAATCCAACATGGACCAACTTCTTTTTCGTTTAGTCTTTTTTATGTAAGTAGCTCAAAATTTGATCTTCGCATCGGTATTTGATAGATATCAATATCTTCAATATCCATCAAAAAACGAATACGAATGCCAAAGTAAGAGGTCCTTTTACTAAAAAGGCTAAAAAAAATATTTTGATGCATATTAGATTCAATTATTGGGCAAGAAGATGACGTTCACAAAAATCCCGGTGATACCTACTTTGAAGAGCAAACAGGCTTAAGATGTCGTTTATGTGGAGCTTTAAAGAGCAGATATGTGATACCGAAGCTAGTGAGTAACTATATTTATGATCTAATTTTTTTAAAACACATAGTAAAAAACAGGCAAGTACAATCGTATTCATCAAAAGCTCAAGCCAAATCTACCTTAAATGTATATAATCTGTTTCATTAATGTTTTCAAATCAACTAGCATTCCTAAATTTTTAAAATTCCCCAAACTAAAATGCTGTTACATTTTTGTCATTATTACATATTTTTAATCAATAGTGATAAAGCACTTATCAATGTTTTGTAAACCCTCTTATCACTATTGATAAGCCTCTTAAAATTGTTAAGTTGCTGTTTTAATTATTTCAACCCACTTATCATTGTTGATAAACCAAAGTTTTCAATATTTTTTAGATCTTTTCTGTAATGCTATATCACTAGTGATAAATCACTTGTTGATCAACTATTTTTTTAAAACCTTTTTATAATTCTATATCACTATTGATAAACCACTTCTCATTGATAAATCAGTTTTATCTATTTTTTTAAAACCCTTTATGTAATTCTAGTGATAACCCTCTTATCACTATTGATAAGCCTCTTAAAATTGTTGTTAAGTTATTGTTTTAATTGTTTTAACCCACTTATCATTGTTGATAAACCAAAGTTTTCAATATTTTTTAGATCTTTTTTTCTGTAATGCTATAGCACTAGTGATAATCAACTATTTTTTTAAAACCTTTTGTAATGTTATATAAACCGCTTCTCATTAAAATCAGTTTTATCTATTTTTTTAATCCCTTTCTATAACTCTATATCACTAATGATATACCACTTCTCGTTGATAATCACAGTTCTAATTATTATTTTTAAACCTTTTCTATATTGTTATATCACTAGTGATAAAACTCTTATCATTGTTGATAAACAAAATTTTTAACAATTTTTTTTGCATTTTAATTGTATATCAATAGTGATAAACCACTTATCTCTCGTTATAAGCTACAATTTCTAGTGGCAAGCCTTTTTATTGGTTTTAAGCCAAAAATCATCAATTAAATTGATTAAATCAATTATAATCATAATAAGCATATTAATTTTCTCAATAATCATCAAAATATTTTATAAATCATCAATTAAACAGATTTTAATCATGAAAAATATAAATAAGCATCCTAATTTTAACAAAAATCGTTTAAATATCATATAATTAAACTCATAAGCATGCATGTAATTATCTAAATATCATATAAATCAATTAAATCATAATAATCATAATTAAAACTTAAAATCATCAAATTAAAACTATAAAATGTTGTATAAAATGAATAAATATGTTTTACCCTCTAGTTTTGCTTCTGTCTCGTCGATTTTCACTGTTTTTTTGCTCGAATCAGATGCAGTATTCTTCTGTTCTCCATTTTTGTGTTTTTTTGTTAGATTTTGAAGGGTTTTTTTTGGGCTTTTTGATGATTTGTAGATGTTTTTAGTCAGAGATAGTATGGGGGTGACGGTTTGTTTCTAGAGAGAGAGAGAAGTGTGTGTTTTTTATTTCGAAAAATGGGCGGGTGGTTACGTTTTAATTATTGGTACATTTTCAATCTTTCACTCAAGTTTACAAAGTTAACAGTTTTGCTCACTCCGTGTTTTTTATCCTTTGATCTGGTCTCTCCCAAATGGATGGTCCAGATTGAGCCCTTGGTTTCCACCAAAATACAAGGTTCTTTAATAACCGGACTCTTTTCTTGTTTTATGGATCCCGGCTAAACAAAACTGTTTTGGTTTATCATATTCCGGGTATTTGTGATTAAACTTGTTTTCCTTATTTAAAATCTGAATTTAAACAAATAGGTTTGGTATTGGTGTTTATTGAACAAAAACTAAATATAATGCTAGATCATATCTCACATAACAAAATAAACTTTTTAGATTCATATACTTGGTTAATAAATCACAATAATGAAGTATAGCATCAATATTTATCAACAACTAACTTACCCGAAAAACAAGATACTTGAAGGTGTACATTTTGATTACCATACAAGAACAAACCATACAAAATCATCTCTATGAAGAAAAAAAACATACACAATGGTTGACGAAATATTAAGTTTTATATACCTTATATTATATACAAAAAATTTGATAACAAGAATTCCAATGTATACATAAAAGCAATTGAAAAAATTAAGTGGTGATAAGAAGAAAAATAACAATTAAATGACAATGGCTTGGTGAATCAAGTTGATACAAAATGAGTCTAACGTGGGCCAACATTAATCTTATTTATTTTACCAGAATGTTCAATAAATAAGATTGGGCTTGCCACTTATATTACAACAAGAAAAGATTTGAGGAAATGGTAAAGGCAAATATCATTAATCTTTGTCAGAAGTGATTAATCAGCAATCACTACTGAAATACAACCAGATTTTTTTTGTTCCAAAATGTAGACATATTGCCAAGTTCCAAAATACCTATATTTTAGTATTAACTATTAAGTTCTTATCTAATTTTAAAGCATGATTTAAGATATATGAACATGTACTCCCACCATTAAATACCATACCATGTCTTGTGTTTTTTTTTCTTTTGCAAAATATACTAATTTTTAATCTCAATACAATTAATGCAACCAAGGGTGCTAATTAAATTTGCCTCGCTAAGAACTTATTCGATCTGTACATAACAAACAAATGTACAATATAATCAGCAAGTACAACCAACAAGATACAATAGTGACTAATTTGATCAAGATTTACAATTGCTACAATACGGATTTTCCGGTGCTAATTGAATGTGGCTTTTCGAATCTGGTATTATGAGGCGGGTACGTATCGTTGTGATGTTGATGTTTGAGAATTATTACTGACTTCAAAGGATTGCATTTCGCCTTACGAAAGGTATCCACACTCGTGAAAGGTTTTTACTAGTCGTTAGTAAAAACCACTCGCGAGAGTACATGACTTCCGTAAGGCGAAATCTAATCCTTTGAAGTCATTAGTAATTCTCCAACATCATATTCATAACCTAAGTACCCTACTCATGGGACAAGGTTGTCATAGATTTGAAAAGCCACATTCAACACCCATCAACCTCCATCTTCAATCCGGACATACACCACTTTGTAACCATAGTGTGGAACATCACCATCATCAAGCCTCTCCCAATAGATATAACCTTGATCATCTCTATTCCTAAGAGTAGAGCAGCTTAAAACCCATGTACAAACCCCCTTCCACGGTTGTACATTTTGATAAAACCATGATCTTCAGTGATCATGGTATTATTCAACAAACATATACTAAGTTTTTGTGAATGAATGAAATGTTGGTGTTAGGTGTCATTTTTTTAGTGCCTGTGTGTGTTTTTGAAATGGTAGTGTGTGAGAATTGAGATAGTGTTTTTGAAATGGTAATGTGTGAATACAGTTGATGAATTATAAGCCGCTGGATCGATGTATAGATGAACTATAGAGAATTGTTTAACCCTAGACCCCCCTTATGTCGTCTTTTCTTCCGAAATATACGTCTTTATAATTGTTTGGGAGTTTCAAAATATTTATAACCAATTGAAATACGGAGTACATCTTTAGTTTCACTTTATAACTCAACTTCAATTCTTGTACGTATATTAATTAAAGTGATATGTCTCAAAGATTATGAAATCATCTTGAGTAGTTGGTCGATAAAAAGTATATTCACGTACACGAAAGCTCTAAAATCTTGAGCTCGAACTATTAAAGGCTAGAGCTCGGCTCGGTATGTGTTTTGAATTTGATTATTGTGCTTGTGCTTGAGCGATAAAAGCCTGGCTCGATACGTTTCATTTAGATTATTAGAGTTGTAAGCTTGTAACCTTGCAACTATTGTGATGTATTAAATTTTAAGAATAATACAGCATTTACATGCCTTTTTTTTTAACAACAAAGAATATATTTAAATGAAACCTCAAACAGAAGAACAAACTAAAATTAAATCTTCAAGAAAGAATTTTGACAAAAAAATTGAAACAACCTCCTAAAAACACACTAAACCAATCTAGCTCCTAATGCATACTTACAACGAAGTAGAGATGATGCGACAAGGGTTTGACGCCCAAGCATTCCAATTAAAGCGAAACTTAAAACCCTTGTTAGAAATCCAAAGAAGCGAAAGAGATTGAGATTTAAAGAAAATGTCTTCCTTACGAAATTGAGGTAAGGCATCTGGACGAGCAAAGACAATTCGATTTCGCCAACTCCAAATTTCTCGAATAAAGACGTAGAGAGAAGCTTGAAAGACTTTACGTAGCGACTCCGAGAAAGGCGGAGAATAGTCCAATAAAGTTGATATGGACTACAAGTTTGGAGGAGGATCAATATGCCACCAATTCCAAAACTTACCCCATAGAACAGTAATGGATGGGCAATTCACCAAACAATGGTCTAGAGATTCCTCATCCGAGTCACAAAAGACACAAAGCGACGAAGCTAACGATAAACCACGGTGTAGAAGCTTCACACGAGTCGGGTGTCTATCATTGATGGCTCTCCAAATGCATATATTAACTTTTCGAGGGACAAGAGAATTCCAACCAATCTTATGAGGCATGTTGTTTGAACCGAGAGATAAGTTTTCTATAAGCGTTGATAATCTTTTAACAGAGAACCTCCCAGTTGTGTCAAGAGACCATTTCCAACCGTCTTGACTCCCAAAAATGAGGACCAGATTTCCAATAATGCACATTAGATCATTTATATCATCCAAAGCCCTTCCACGTGAGTGTGACGCCAATCCCAGTTCCCACCCCAAACATCATTAACCAGCACCCATCTCTCCCTAATACGACAATTTTTGCAATTTTCAAGGGCATACAAGCGCGGAAATAAGGATTTAAGAGATGCCCAGAATTTGTCCAAGTATCATCCCAAAATAAGGTATCTTCGCCACTTTTAACTTTTCTAACAAATGAGTTACAAAAAGGAACACCAATCGCATGAATGCACAAAGACGCGCTAATCCAACCACTTTTATGGAGGCCTAAACCGATCCTAGAATTGAATCCACCGTCAGAACCATAAAAATTAGAAATGACCTTGCACCAAAGGGCATCTTTGTCGTTACGGAATCTCCACCACCATTTTTCAACAAGGCCGAAGTTCTTTGCTTTAAGACTTCTCATACCCAATCCACCCATATCCATACTTTGGAGAATACTATCCCAATTAACCTACAATATACGATTCTCATCTTCTTTAAACCCTCAAAAAATCAACTTCTAATCGATTCTAATTGCTTCAAAACTGCCAAAGGAGCTCTAAAAAGCGAAAGATAATAAAGAGGCAAGGAACCAAGAACAGCTTTAGTTAAAGTGAGACGCCCACCGATAGACAAGAGACGAGCTTTCCACGAGCAGAGTCTGGAAGAAATACGATCTGTCACCCCCACCCAATTCGCCTTTCTAGACATGTTTCTGCCGACGGGAAGACCTAGATAGCAAAAAGGGAGAGAACCATGGGAACAATTAATAGAGCTCGCTACATTGGCCACTTCAGAAGCATGAACGCCAATGCCAAACAGTCTACTTTTAGCAAGGTTTATTTTTAAACCAGAAGCATTTACATGCCCTATCATGTCGAAAACGGTGTACCACATAGGTAGAAAATAAGAAGTTACGTACATATTTGAGTGTAACAAGATTGGTTAAAAGATCTTTGTCAGGATTGTGTATAGGTTTACAATAGCAAAGTAAGTATTACGTGCTTATCTTTTAGCAGTCATAATGTTACTATTCGGTTGGATTCCTTCAAAAACTAACATGAAATAAAAGCTCATATATGTAGAAGATTATAGAAAAGGCCATTCTCATTTATTCACCTTCAATTGATGGTTGAACAAGAGAGCGTGTTTATTGAACTTTGTAGTATTGAGTAGTTACATAAAGATTTGTCGTTAAAAAAAAGTAGTCGCCTAAAGATTTTTAATTATTGTCTTTTTGATAACTCAATTAAGAAACAGCTCAATAAAAATTACTAATCATTGAAAATAATTTTACCATATTATATGTTCTTTAGACAAGTAAAGGTTGTTCTATGACTCATCAATGAGTGCTTGAAGATGGTGTTTGGCAGGTGGCATGAAAAAGACATCAAAGTGTTCGAGCTTATGGGGTTTTAGATCTTTTTGTAAGTCTCATAACACTCTTGTTCTTGACTATAGATGATAAATGGTTATCGTCTCTCGATGATTTAGATGTTTCAGCTAAATCATTATGTAAGCTCATTTAGGATAAATTGTTTCTCAATAATGACATTGATTCCATGTCACTTGGAATTCATTGGTCTCACGTAAGGTGAACATTTTTGTTTGTCGTTTGGCTTTAAACCCTAATTTGATTAATTGTAGGTGTCAATTTCATTGACTGCTTGTTATTTTTTTGGTATTGATGAAAAATCACAAGACCATTGTTTCCTCTCTTGTTACATAATTAAAATTATATGACCTAAGTAAGGAAAAATTGATGGTGGTCTTGTCCGTTATTCATTCTGTCTCTAGTAAAAACTGTTGACAGAAAATTGGGGTTAATCGAGAACTATCCGGTTAAAAAAAAATTCCACGCAGTTTATATGACATTTATTTGCCATGATCAGAATAGAAGAAACAAAATTCTTGATGCTCCTTTCGGACAGCGAGGCAAATGTGATTCATCATGAGGATAATTTTCCTTCGATGAAAAGATTGTCTCTATTATGGATTGGTAATCATTATTTTAA
Organism: Glebionis coronaria; assembly: GCA_025667525.1. Classification (NCBI taxonomy): domain Eukaryota; kingdom Viridiplantae; phylum Streptophyta; class Magnoliopsida; order Asterales; family Asteraceae; genus Glebionis; species Glebionis coronaria. Next base: position 4,402 of record JANFOE010000012.1, on the reverse strand, counting down.
AATCGGTTCTCGTGGGAGAATTGGATCCAAAATCCTTATAAATCGGCTTCATCATGGGTGCACTAGTTTTGTTATTCTTGTTGTTCTTTAGTGTTTTCTCTTTCTAGTACTCTATTACAGATCTCGTTTTTTTGTTGTTGTTAGTCTTTGCCTATGTGGCATGATAAAATCTCTGATTATTCTAAAAAATAATTGACTCAATATAATGTGAAAATGATATTGGAATATGTGTCTTTTTAAACAATATAATTTGTTTGGAGTTGGTTCTTTATGAAAAATAAGTGTGCCATGTAAATGCTCAACCAAGAGTCATTGACAAAAAACCAGATGTTTAAAATCTCATCAAAGGTTTCGGCAGAGCGTCGAGTCATAGGTCCCGACAGCGTTTGGCAATCATCTACGAGTTAGGGTTTTTTCATCGTCATATTTTAGACAGCGTCACAAGATTATTGACGCCATCATTTTCAACCTTGAGACAACGTCCATCTTCTTGGAGACGGCATCTCTAAAGCATGCAGTTTTTTGGTCTTTTGCTTCATCATTTAATTATACTTAGTCTTCTTCTCATGAACGAGGCATCCGGAGACTCGTGCGTTGCACTAAGGGGGCATGAGTTGCTCTTCTTGAGGGCATGATATTTTTTTGTTTTTTAACAAATTGTAATATTTATTATTTTTAATTTTTTAAATAATTTGTAGTACTTTTATGGTAATATCGTATTTTTAGGGGTTTATATTTAGTTTGAGGGATTGTTGTTGCTAAAATTATATAATGTAGGAGCTTCTAACAATATCTCTCTCTCTCTCTCTGCTCTCTCTCTCTCTACTCCTCTCTCTCTCTCTCTCTCTCTCTCTCTCCTCTCCTCTCTCTCTCTCTCTCTCTCTTCTCTCTCTTCTCTCTCTCTCTCTCCTCTCTCTCTCATCTCTCTCTCTCTCTCTCTCTCTCTCTCTCGCTTCTCCTCTCTTCTCTTTTCATGATGGTCATAAAAGATTCTATGCCCTCAAAATAAGCTAATAGTAAAACCACCTAAATGGATTCAAACAAAAGATGACCAATATCTAATTGTGCGTAATATTGTTGAACTTTTCTTACTTAGTCAAGAAATTAGTTCATATATTTTATTGCATTTCAAAAGCCTTATAATAATTAAATAATGTTATTAATAATAACATATCTACAAATAAACATTTATTTATATAAAGAGTAGTGCCAAGTTACTCTTATCACATGCTCTTTGCAGTTTTATAAGACAAAAAAGATCAACTTTTAATAACGTTTTCAATATACTCAAGGTCAAAAGTTCAACATTAATGATTATTTTACCGTCTATATTAAGAATGTAATGTCAGTCACTCAAACAATTGCACTAGTTAGTATTTCTAATTTATAAACCATATTGCTTACATTGCCTATTATCTTTTACTCATTACCAACCACTGATTATCAAATGACCATTGGCTATTTTCTTTTCTTCAAAATGGGTTCACTCACATCATTAACAAAAGTTCTTTCACTTATAACGGCTCATTGCTGATCATAACTAGCCTGTTACGATATATAAAAGGAGTTAACGAGAATTTTCTTGGTACCTAGCAAAATAGTTTACTTAGATCTTTTTGTTCATATCCTTTTTTTTCTCACGTAATATTTAACACACGCGACAATCCTATCAACGTTACGTCACACCAAAACAACTCACAAAAATACCCTTTTAATCGTGACGTTTCTCTGTTTTCTCCACTTTGGCCCCACCCACTAATTTTATTATTTTTTTTTCTCAATTTTCAAACGAAATAAAATTTCATTTCATTAAATTAAAAATACAAATATATAATTAAAAATACACAACGAAAATGAAAATAAAATCCAAAACTAAAACATTTTTAAAAGTTACAATAATTAATAGTAAATTTTAACCAAAAAATGATAAAAAACTATAAGGGTAAATATAATATATATTAAAAAAACCTTAATTGTTGTATAAGTTGTGTTTGGTTGGCTATGTTTTTCTCGACTTTACATAAAAATAGAATACAAAACGTGTAAGGGTAATGAGGATTATGTTATATGGATAGTCATCAATATAAATATTCATGACATCCTTATTTTTTTTAACGTTTTAAGTATAAGAAGAAATGGCTATGACGACATGCCGTATCTTCTTTTGTAAGATTTGTAAAAATTGATTTTATAAAGTAAACGGTAGTATGTTTATTACAATGATTTTCTGGCGCAACGCTTGGGCCATCAGTAATCATCGTATAACAAATTAATCTTCAACGTTTTAGGCTTATAATTTGTTTTCATTATAGAACTTAGTGGCACATTATTATGTTATAATAACGCCTCAAAAAATTAAAATATAAAGGAATCAAAAGCCCAATAAAAAATTTACGATAATGCTCTTACTTTCACGGTAATGAAATCAAATAATTAATAAATATTTTCAAACAAAAGATTCATACAATCAATAGAATGAATTTCATAATGGACCACTATATCAATTGTGGGTTATATTATTATTCGATGGTTTGTTTCAAAGTTGCTATATGGTATAATCAATACATATAAATGGTATTTAATTTATACTTTATTGATATAAAAAAGAACCTGAGAACATTTGCTACAATCAAAGCATTGAAATAATATAAAATGATAATCAAAGAGATGTATGGAAAGCAAATGAGTGAGCACGTCATCTGCTCTAAATGATAAAAAAGAGGTACATTAATAATCCATGTTAATGAAAACCTTCATGTTGACAAGCTATATATTTTACCATTGACATATTACAAAATACATATATTGAGTTTTGCATTGGCTCGTATAGTCGTATGCATGTGCTGAAACTTCAAAGTGGTCATAAGACTCTTAACATATGACAAGTCTGGTTTACGTTATCGGTAGTTGTTACACCATAAATTTGATTGTGGACAAACCCTACGTTGGACATATTAAACATTTGAAAATGCGTACAAAGTACATAGTAGGTTTAGAGATATTATTATATTACTATACGTACAAAGTACAACAACAACAGTAGGAGTGTGCAAGTTGTCCAAACTGTTTTATACGTATCCTGTATTGAGAAGAGGCACCAGTTGTCGTTGTAGCAAGAAACTAGCTAGGGTAGGATAAATAGGGTTTTGCAAGCTGTCCAATTACTAACACTTTGCTTTTCCATAAAGACAGGGCCGCAGCTTCGGTCATTTCCTGCAGATGTCAATGTTATGGATCTTCCTGATCTTGGATAAAATCAAAGATAACCAATAAGTAGCTAGGACCATACTTGAAACCTAGTTTGGACCATACTAGGTAATGTTGGGAGTTGAGACAATTTACATGAAAGTAGGGTCGCAATCACGTTAAATTGAGCTTTAGCTTCATATGGCTTGAGTTAAGCTCGAAAATAAAAGGTTAACCCACAAGTTTTATTATTTAAAGGTTAATATTTGAATAAAGTTCAAGCTCGGCTCTAAAGCTCGAATTTATTCATAAATGTTGTATTCAGTCGCCAAAATAAAGCCAAGAAAGTACGTGATAAACTCATGTGAAAAAAAATTATACAGAACATTTAAATATAAAGGTTTAACTACGGAAGGCCAGAGCTTGGCTAGTTATGTGTTTTGAACTTGATTAGTGCGCTCAAGCTCGATAAAAACTTGCCTCGATTGTGTAAAGCTCGATTGTCGTTAAGGAATCTCCACCACCATTTTCAAAGAAGGCCCAAGTTCTTTGCTTTAAGACTTCCGATACCCAATCCACCCATATCCATACTTTGGAGAATACTATCCCAATTAACCTACAATATACGATTCTCATCTTCTTTAAACCCCCAAAAAAATCGCCTTCTAATCGATTCTAATTTCTTCAAACTGCCAAAGGAGCTCTAAAATTCGAAAGATAATAAAGAGGCAAGGAACCAAGAACAGCTTTAGTTAAAGTGAGACGCCCACCGATAGACAAGAGACGAGCTTTCCACGAGCAGAGTCTGGAAGAAATGCGATCTGTCACCCCCACCCAATTCGCCTTTCTAGACATGTTTCTGCCGACGGGAAGACCTAGATAGCAAAAAGGGAGAGAACCATGGGAACAATTAATAGAGCTCACTACATTAGCCACTTTAGAAGCATGAACGCCAATGCCAAACAGTCTACTTTTAGCAAGTTTTATTTTTAAACCAGAAGCATTTACATGCCCTAATCATGTACCACATAGGTAGAAAATAAGAAGTTACGTACATATTTGAGTGTAACAAGATTGGTTAAAAGATCTTTGTGGAGATTGTTGTATAGGTTTACAATAGCAAATCTTTTAGCAGTCATAATGTTACTATTCGGTTGGATTCCTTCAAAAAGTAACATGAAATAAAAGCTCATATATGTAGAAAGATAAGAGAAAA